>JARBWK010000012.1:87597481-88333070 GCA_030556195.1 Anolis apletophallus | reverse complement strand
CTTATTCAGATCCAAGTGATTTTTGGAATACAGTGTTGGGCTGGTTGCCAAACTTACATTGGTTACGTTCTCTTGTGATGATAATCATTGTGGTGATCTGTTCAGTGTTGATCATAATGTGCTGTCTGCCTATCATGCTCAGATGTTGTGCTAAGGCAGTACAGAGTTCTTTGGAAACAGTAAAAGGTGCACATACTGTCGCAATTGAAAAACCCGGGGTCTTACGAGACTGGAGGGTTGATTGGTCTAAATAGGTGTTCCAGATGTTGGTGTAGGAAACCCCTTGCGATGGGTTTCCCACAAAAGAGAAATCCTGGAATGAAGCAGGTTTGGTACTTTTCCAAGCAAAAAGTACAGTCAGAAAGTGATGCTACATACGTGTCAACTCTGAATTAGAGGGTTTTGGTGTCTGGAATCAATCAGGCACATGTTATAAAAGACTAACACCCTGATTAAATGCATTTTAATCCACTCTGTGCCAAGTTATGCTATATATGCTATATGCTAGATGAGTGGGAATACAGTGCAGATTGAGCTATGAAAGTTGATGGAATTTTTAGTGCTAATGGGAGAACATCAGTGCGCATGGCAAAGTCCTATCTTCACTGCTGGCAGGAAGCCCGGAACTAAGTTGCAAAGAGAGAACAGAGAGGCTTCAAATTGATAGCGTGCACTGTGAGAAAAGGAATGTTTATAGAAGGCTATTGTTCTCAATTTTAGTAATGACAGAGAAATGATGTAAATGATTTGAATGATGTTTATTGGATTATTGAAATGTCATGTAACAACAGTAATCACCAGCCAATTAAGATTGTTTTAACCATGAAGAAGGGGTGGGTTTAACTGACTGGAATCCATTGAGGTATAAATGTCTTTGCATGAGATGTATCGAGGTCCTTTGCCCCTACCTGCAGCTGCGTTCTGTAGGCAAAATACCCACCAGCTGGTGATAGAAAATAAACCTTTTTGTTTTTCATCCTACTTCACAGTTGTCACGCGTTCTCCCTCATCCTAGTATCCGCACGTTCGGGCAGCGTTGGTAAGATTAACTTGGTACTTGGAGTTCTAGAACTCCCGGTTCTGCTTCAACGGCAGTTTGGACGTTGGTTTTAATAAATCTGTTTCAGATATACTGTAAATGCATTCAACATAGAGAACTCCTCCTGTGTTCAGCAGACCTTGTGTCTATAGGAACAAGTTCGCCCATGGACAAACTTTTTTGCCTTGGGGCCGTATTGTGGGCCTGACAGAAAGAAGCAGGCTGGGAGGAAGGGTGGCTAGGCACACACTGGGTGGGATAGGCCTGGGAGGGAGAGGGCCTTTGAGAGGGTGGGGTCGGCAGGTTGTCCTCCATGCCAGGAGGAAAACGAGAGAGATGGTGACTGCCCTGATCCTCCTCCTCAGATCTTCAGACTGTCTTTTCTGCAAGAGTACTCCAGAGGGCTCTCAGCTGCTCCGTACCATCGTTGGGCCGTCCCCTCAGCATAAGGATGGGGCTGCTCACACCATCCTTATGCCAGGAGGAGGGCAAGACATGCCATGGCTCAGAGCAATCCTGAGGCTTCTCAGTTGCTGCATGCCTTCCTCCCTCATCCTTTCTACATAAGGATGTGGAGGGCCACTATGTCCTTATGCTGAGGGGACGGGTAAAATGAGGAGAGCCTGAGATAAGAGTCCAGGAGGTCGCACCTGGCCCCCAGGCCTTGGTTTGCCCATGCCTAAATTAAGCATTTCCTATGCAGTTTTATGAACATTGAGAGGCAGTGATTTGAGCACTGGACTAAAGCAGAGTTGGTGCCTTTAGCAGAAGTACAGTCAGAAAGGAGTGATGCACAAGCATAATAGGCTTTAGAATAGAGAAGTAGTTTGCCAAAAATCATGTTGGCAGCCAAGTCCGAGAATAATGCACTCTGATTGGTACGGAAGGCACCCGCAGTGATTTGTTAGGGAACAACATGTGCCTTCCCTGATAACAAAGCCTTGATTGGCCTAGCTAGTCCCAGCGTGGCTGTGTTGACATTGTTTCTAATTGGTAGAACGCTGCGCATGGGTAAATGAGTCCGCCCCTCCTTGCTGGCATAGAGGAGCGGTTTAGAAAATGTTGCAAATTGAGGACATCATGGTCAGCTAGCTGATAGCTGACGGTGGGAAATGGGAATAATAACTGCGTAGTGCTGTTTAACAAATGAGAATGCTTTTAGAAATGATGCTAAATGATGTGATGATTTATTGGTTGATGAAGATGTGTTAATACTGTGAACCAATGAAAAATGATGAAGGAGGAGGAGACGGGAACAACAGCCATTAATTGTATAAAAGGAAAAGTTAGAAAGTGACCGGGGTTCTTGCCCGGAGGTAGCTTGTTCTATCGGCAAGTTCCCGTCAGCTGATGTTTGTTTGTATTTGCAAATAAACCTTTGATTTCATTGCAAGCAGCCGGTTGTTGCGTCTTCCCTCGTCCTGTGCCCGCACGTCACACAGCTTGTAGGTAAAAGGTAAACATCTCCGGGAGTTTTGGGACTCCGAGTAGTCTGCTTCAGACTACCAGTCTGGAGACCAGGATTCAAAGCCCCACTTGACCATAGAAACAACTGGGTGCCCTGGGCAAGTCACACTCTCAGCTTCAGAAGAAGGCAATGACAATTTCACCCTGACAAAAAATTCCTTTAAAAAGCCCCTAGTGATAGGCCTGGCTTAAGGTTGTCATCAATCAAAATGACTTGAAGCCACACAAGAAAGCAAGTGGAGATTCAATGTCCTTATCTAACAATCAAACCACCACTACACCATACTGCCAATCCCAACATCACCTCTTAGTCATAAATAGGACACTGAATCCAACCCCTTCCCAAAAAAAGAGTGATTACTTTGATGTTAAGAGGTAGAGTATATGCTCTGCATGCAGAGGGCCCTGGATTCAATCCAGCACCTTCCCACACATCAGATAGTAAAGATATGTTCCTAGTGCAGTAGTTCTCAATCTGTGGGTCCCCGGATGTTTTGGCCTTCAACTCAGAAATCCTAACAGCTGGTAAACATCTGGGGACCCACAGGTTGAAAACCACTGCTTTAGTGAGAGATGCAACCATGAAAACCAAATGGTGAAAACTTATCCATATTATTCCCCTTCCTCGCCAAACTATATCTACCTAACCACAATATAGTGGAATTTTAACAACCATAGTGTATTGACTGGTCCGATAAAGTTCGTTCAAGCAATGTAATTTTGGAGATTAGGAAGAAAATAGGTTATAAATAAGTCACACATTATTAAAGTGCATACATGTATATTTATATGCTACTAAGTTTGTTCTCACTTTCTGAACAGGTGTAATCTGGTATGTTCATAGCAGAATTCTATTTGCTCTGTGTATTTTCAACAAATATGAAGTCCATCTTACAACATTTTTCATGTCATGAAACTGATTCTATTACAATTCTTAATGTACCCTGACCACGTCTGCTTTGTTTCAAAGCCAATGAATGTTTTTCAACAGAACTTGCTTGTCCTCCTAAGCAGAGCTTTCAAAAAAGGTGGTTTTTATCAGTCACTAAACATCATCTTGGAGAAGGGATAAAAGCAGTAATATGAGCATGATGGCAGTTTATGCCTACTAAATCTAATCGTAGCCTGATAAAGCTCAGCGTGTTAGTTAAAGATGCAAAACCATGATAAAATCCCACTTTACTAGTCACAACATCTTATAGTTGTAAGCTTCACACTTCTGGGGTTTCAGTAACATGAAAAAAGGTATGATGCCACGGAATGGAAAGACAAGGGTGAAAACTAACTGAAATCTACTATTTACCTAAAATTAAAAGGATACAAGCCGTTACTGGATGGCTGCGAGCCAGTAGGTTGAGGGTGAATCCGGCGAAGACGGAGATCTTGTGGCTGGGTCGCCCGGGTGATGTTAATGTCCAGCTTCCGAGCCTGGACGGTGCGGTGTTATGCCCATCGCCTTCCGTAAAGAGCCTGGGGGTCCATTTGGACTCCCAGCTGACCATGGAGGCCCAGGTCTCTGCGGTCAGCAAGATCGCTTTTTTTCATCTGTGACAGGCAAGGAGGCTGGCCCCCTATCTCTCCCGGAACGATCTGGCCACAGTGATCCAAGCCACAGTCATCTCAAGGCTGGATTACTGCAACGCGCTCTACGTTGGCCTTCCTCTGTCGGTGACCCGGAAGCTCAGGCTAGTGCAGAACACTGCCGCCCGGCTCCTGTCTGGCACGCCAGCTGGCGCCCACATAACACCTGTTTTGCAGGATCTGCACTGGCTGCCAATTGAGCACCGGATCACCTTCAAAGTGTTGGTCCTCACCTTTAAGGCCTTACACGGCCTGGGGCCAGCGTATTTGAGGGACCGTCTCACCCCATATTGCCCTCCGAGATCACTTCGGTCTGAGGACTCCAATCTCTTGGAGATACCTTCAGCTAAACTCGCAAGGCTGACTGCTACCCGCCGGAGGGCGTTCTCTGTCATAGCACCTACGCTGTGGAACGCCCTCCCGGCCAGAACTCGGGCTATGAAGGACTTGCTCCCGTTTAGACGGGCCTGTAAAACATACCTGTTTAAGCAGGCCTTTGGTGAGTAAGTCCTGCCCATGCCCCGCCATCTATGCGTTCTTCTGAGGATGATGTGCTGTTCATTGTGTTAACTGTGTTATTAATTACTATACTGCTGTTGTTTTTAATTGTTTTTAACTGCTTATTGCCTGTATTTTACTGTGCCCTTCGGCTCCTGTAAGCTGCCGCGAGCCTCAGGGAGTCGGCGGCATAGAAGCCCGAATAATAAATAAATAAATAAAATAATTTCTGACACCAGGAAAGGCACACACACAAGGAGCCTTCCCTTTTTACAAGACCATTGAAGACCATCTTGAGATCGGCATCCTCCCTCCTTTCTTTCAGAAGAAAACTGAAGACATGGTTGTGGAACCAGGCTTTTGGCTAATGGATTTAACAGCACCTGAACATGGAATTCAGACCATATGATTGTGATAATGGGAAGGCTTTATGATTGTTTAATTAATGTTGTTTTTATTCAATAGTATTGTATGATTTTATCTTGTCATTATAATTGTAATATATTACGGCATCGAATTGTTGCCATTGTTAGCTGCTCTGAGTTCCCCTGCGGGGGTGAGAAGAGCAGGGTAAAACTGCTGTAAATAAATATAGAGGTATAATTCAGAGAATTCTACTGGATTGCTCAATGGTATGATCTCTGTTCATAACAGTGCAGTGAAACTGTATACTGTATCCAATAAAACATCAGAGATCCTATATGTGGAAACAACAGTGTGTTTAAAAAATAAAATAAAGCTGCTATGATTATGCCAGATTTGTAAGTAAATCTAAACATTCGGAGTTTTCCATTTGTTAAGCAATTTATCCTGTCTTATGTTGTCTTACCGCATAACATAAATAGTATTAAATTAAATCATAAATATAAAAGTAAGCCATTTCGATAAAAATCTTCAAATCAATACAAATACCAAAGAAAAGAATCTCACTTATTTTCACAGTTTGGAAAATGACATCATTTCTTCCGTGCTTGTTAATCTTATCAGCACTGTAACTCTAGCTTTTGTTTTGGTTTTCAGATTATATGCTAGTCATTGTATGATGCACTTATTTATATCAGAAAGCCACTAAACCCATTAGGTCAAGTCAAAATGCAACAGCTGTGAAGCAAAAAGAATAAAGGAACTACTACCTTGCTTTTTTTCTAAGTTAAAAGCAACTGCATGGCAATAAATTTTGGCTACAGTGACAGACATAATTATCATTAAAAGAAAACAAAAGTTCCTTTTAGAAGATGTTTGTAAAGAGAGGGAATGAGAGCAGGAGACAGAAAGAGATGACTACATTAGTTTTATTAATTTCAAAGAGAAATCAATTTGTTGGGAGATGAGCTGCTGTGTAAACACAGCACACAATATCTCCGAACATATTTGAAAGCACAATTTTCACTCCCCGTATGTTATAATTGCCCTGTCCCCAGAAGGTTAATGATGACGTGTGGATGATATCACAGCACATAGATGGATGCTTTCTTCAGATATATATATATATACACACACACACACACCATCTCAGAAATTAAGATTTTCTGTGGAGATCCTGTTCTCAGTCCCACCTCCTTCGCAGGTGCGGTTGTGGAGGACGAGATACAGGCCCTTCTCAGTGGTGGCCCTCGGCTGTGGAACTCTAGTGACATCAGATTACCCCCTTCCTCATGGCCTGTAGGAAAAAAAACTGAAAACTTGGATGTGAGACCAAACATTTATATAATTGATGTGCAATATGTGAACATGAAACGGTGCAATGATAATTGGAATGGCCTGGACGAAGATATTGGATTATGTGATTTTAAAATAATTTCAATGTTGATATGTTTTTAGAAGATGTTTTAATGTATATGTTTTTATTTGCTGTATATGTATTTCACTTACTGTGTGCCTCTATATGCACCACTCTGAGTCCCCTTCAGGGTTGAGAAGGGCAGGATATAAATATGGCAAAGAAAGAAAGAAGGTTTTTGTTTCGCTGACCAGCCAATAGGACTGCCTCTGTATCGTTTTCTGAACCATTTGAGTCCCCATTTAGTTTGATCTTCTTGGAAAAGAAGGTCAAACTAAACGGGGGAGACATATGTGACAAAGAGGGGCAAATTACCCATGTGAAATTCTGTGTGCCTCACATCTTGCTTAAAACAGAGCTACATACAGGGAGCATACCCCCACCCCCACCCCCGTTGTGTCAGCTCCACTGGCTGTCTGTCCACTTCCGAGCTCAATTCAAAGTGCTGGTTTTGACCTTTAAAGCTCTATACGGTTCTGGCCCAGTTTACTTGTCCGAACGCATCAGCCCCTATGTCCCACCTCGTAATTTAAGATCGTCCATGGAGGCCCTGCTTTCGCTCCTGCCAACTTCTCAAATGCGGTTGGTGGGGACGAGAGAGAGGGCCTTCTCGGTGGTGGCTCCCCGTCTGTGGAACGCACTCCCAAGCAACATACGATCGACCACATCCCTCCTGGCATTCAGGAAAGGAGTGAACTCCTGGCTGTGGGACCAGGCGTTTGCGCATTAGCACAATAAGAACATAAGAAGAGCCATGCTGAATCGGATCTCAGCCCATCTAGTCCAACATTCTGTATCACACAGTGGCCCCCAGTTGTACACGGGGATCTCGAGCAGAAGGGAGGGCAAAACCCTAACCTGCTCCCGACCCCCCACAACCAGTACCCGGGGAAATCCTGCCTACCTCAACCAACTCCGAGGTGGCACTTGAATGTCCTTTTCAGTAACTACCGATACACTTGAGTATCCATGAATCTGTCTAATCCTGCCTTGAAGTTGTTCAGGCTGACAGCTGTCACAACCTCTTCTGGAAGTGAGTTCCATAACCCAATGACCCTCTGGGTGAAGAAATATTTCCCTTATTAGTCCTAACTTTCCTACCTTGGAGCTTTAGGAGTGCCCCTAGTCCTAGTGTTGTGTGACAGAGAAAATATTTTTTCTCTATTCACCTTTTCTATCCCATGCATGATTTTATACACTTCGATCAAGTCACCTCTTAAACGCCGTCTTTCAAGGCTGAAAAGACCAAGGCGTTGCAACCTGATTTTGTAAGGGAGCTGCTCCATCCCTTGGATCATTCTTGTTGCCCTTTTCTGTACCTTTTCCAGTTCCGTTATATCCTTCTTAAGGTGCGGAGACCAGAATTGTACACAGTACTCCAAATGTGGCCTTACCATACATTTGTAGAGAGGTAATACAACATTTGCTGACCTATTTTCGGTTCCCTTTCTGATCATGCCTAGCATAGAATTTGCTTTTTTCACTGCTGCTGCGCACTGGGTTGACATCTTCATTGAGCTGTCCACCAAAACCCCAAGATCCCTTTCCTGGTTTGTCTCAGAAAGCTTTGACCCCCATCAATTGGTAGGTGTAGTTGGGGTTCTTTGCCCCAATGTGCATGACTTTATACTTGTTTAGGTTAAAATGCATTTGCCACTTTGTTGCCCATTCACTCAATTTCGAGAGATCTTTCTGGAGCTCTTTGCAATTAGTTTCATTTTTAACTACCCTGCACAATTTAGTGTCGTCTGCAAACTTTGCTACCTCAGAATTCACTCCTACATCCAGATCATTAATGAATAAATTAAAAAGTAACGGACCCAAAACTGAACCTTGGGGTACACCACTTCTCACCTCTTTTCACCCAGAGAAATGTCCGTTTATTACCACCCTTTGTTTCCTACAGTTTAGCCAGGTTCCAATCCAGGACAAGACCTGTCCTCTGATTCCATGGCTGAAGAGCTTATTTAGGAGCCTTTGGTGAGGGACTTTGTCAAAAGCCTTTTGAAAGTCAAGGTAAACAATATCAATTGGGTCCCCTTTATCTATGTGTTTATTTACACCCTCAAAGAATTCTAACAAGTTAGTAAGATATGATTTGCCTTTGCAGAAACCATGTTGATTTTCTTTCAGCAATGCCTGTTCTTCTATGTGCCTAGTAATATTTTCTTTAATAATGGTTTCCATCACTTTGCCTGGAACTGGGTGGGGAGTCGCCGAAAAGAGCAGAAGGCGGTGCCAAGGGCAGCGCGTCACAGGCCTGGCGTGACGCGCTGCCCATGCCGCTTACTCCTTCGGCGGCTCCCCCGCCCTTCCTAGGGAGGGGGAGCCGCCGAAAAGGAGGAGTAGGCGGCGCCAAGGGCAGCGCGTCACGCCAGGCCTGTGACGCGCTGCCCTTGGCACCGCCTTCTGCTCTCCCTCCTCGTCCTCTTTCACGGGCGCCGTGGCGCCCGGGACAGCCGCAGTGCCCGGGAAAGAGGAGGAGGGAGAAATCTCCTCCTCCTCCTCTCCCCTCCTCTTTCCCGGGCGCCGTAGCGCCCGGGAAAGAGGAGGAGGAGGAGGGAGAATGACAGCTTTAGGAGGGGGCGGGGCCTGGGCTGAGGGCGGGGCCTGGGGGCGGGGCCGAGCGCCCCCCGAGGTCATCAGTGACCTCTATTCCGGCCCTGGGCCCGGTAGAAGTTGGACAGCCCTGATTTAGTTTGCCAGAGCTTGTGTTCCTTTCTGTTCTCCTCGGTAGGAAGAGCCTTCCATTTCTTAAATGAATTTTTCTTCTTTCCAATCCCATCTTTTACTTCATTTGTAAGCCATACTGGTGTCCTTTTGGACTTTCCATGCCTCTTTCTTTTTACAGGAATGCATTTTAGTTCGGCCTGTTTTAAGGTATTTTTAAACAGTTCCCAAGCATTTTGGAGGGATTTGATTTTTTTTTTACTGCTCCTTTTAGTTTGTTCTTTACAATTTTTCTCATTTTGGTGAAATTCCCTTTGTGAAAGTTTAATGTCTCCGTGTTAGTTTTCACTGACAGTTTGCTATCCAAACTTAAGTTGAAGGTTATTGTGTTATGGTCACTGGTACCTATGGGCTCAGTTACAAGGACATCTTGAACGAGACCTTGTTCATTAGTTAGCACCAAGTCCAGGATCCCCTTTCCCCTGGTTGGTTCCATGACCATCTGCTCAAGGGAATAATCAGCTAGCATGTCGAGGAACCTTGTCTCTCTTTCATGCGTAGAACAAGAATTTGGCCAATCTATTTGGGGATAGTTGAAGTCCCCCATTATGACTAATGTATTTCTTTTTGAGGCCTGTTTAACTTCATTTTTCAGATAGCAGTCTGCCTCTGGAGTTTGGTTGGGAGGGCGATAGCAGATCCCTAGTGCTAGATTAGTTTTTTGTCCTGGGACTTTTATCCACAATGTTTCTGTAGGTGAGTTTGAAATTTCTTGAAGTTCTAATTCATGAGATTCTAGCTCTTCATTTATGTACAAGGCCACACCGCCACCGTTTTTCCCTCTCCTGTCTTTCCTGTACAGTTTATAACCTGGAATCTTTGTGTCCCATTTGATTTCCTCTGTCCACCAGGTTTCTGTTATGCCAATAATATCAATATATTTTTTCTTTTGCCAAATATTCCAACTCCCCTATTTTTGTTCGAAGGCTTCTAGCATTTGCGTACAGACATTTATATTTATTTCTCTGGTGCACTTTCAACTTTGGCTGTTTGTGAGAATTTGTAGAAAGCCTACCATGTCCTACCTCTCGACTACTACTATCTATCTTTTCTGTTGACTCAGCCATTTGTGTGTAGATTTCGTCCTCCATACTTGGTATTTCACCCTCTCGAACCGGAAGCTGCCCAGCTCCTGTCGACTTTCTCCTAGGAATCAGTTTAAAAGCTGCTCTGAAATCTTTTTAATATTAATCGCCAGCAGTCTGGTTCCATTTTCGTTCAAGTGTAACCCGTCCCTTTTGTACAGGTCTGGCTTTCCTGAAAATGTTCCCCAGTTCCTAACAAATCTAAAACCTTCCTCTCGACACCACTGCCTCATCCACGCATTGAAGCTCCTGAGCTCTGCCTGTCTGGCTGTCCCTGCGCGTGGAACAGGTAGCATTTCTGAGAATGCTACCTTTGAGGTCCTGGACCTTAATCTTCTACCTAGCAACCTCAATTTGGCTTCCAGGACCATCCGCTTAGCCTTCCCAATGTCATTGGTACCAACGTGTACCACGACCACTGGCTCCACCCCAGCACTATCTACCAGCCTATCTAGATGCCTCGTGATGTCCGCGACCTTTGCACCCGGCAGGCAATTTACCATGCGGTCATAATGTCCATCACAAACCCAGCTTTCTATGTTCCGGACAATCGAATCACCCACTACAAGAAGCCCACCTCCTACCACCCGTCGAGAAGTATCTTCGGTGCACGAAGATATGGGCACAGCCTCTGAGGAAGGGGTCCCAACTAAGGGAGCTGGTCCCTCTTCCTCAGACTGATGTTCTCCCTGCCCAAGACCCCCATTTTCCAAGGCAGCTGGAGGGCTGCTCGGCACGGATTGGGATGCTCCTATTGCATCTCTGGAGATCTTATCCTCCAGCCTCACTTCCTCTCTGTGCTTCTCCAGGTCTGCTACCTTGGCTTCAAGGGAAGAAACACGTTCCCTGAGAGCCAGGAGCTCACTGCAGCGAACGCACACCCAAGACCTCTGCCCGGCAGGCAGATAGTCATACATGTGACACTCGATGCAAAACACTGGGAACCCCCCCCCCTCCCACTGCTAGCTGACTACCTCCATTTCTTATTAATATGTTTTTTTGTAGATTAACTGTTTGTTGTGGTCTTAATCTACTTAATTTAATTTTTTTACAAGTCTTTGGATATTTCTTTTCCGACTTGTTACAAGTTTATGCTGTATCGCGCGCCTATCGGCGCGCGGGCTGCTAACAAAGACCTACTAGCAGCTAAAACAATACTAGAATCTGAACAACAAATTTACCCTAGGAACTTACCAGTGCTCCTTTCTTTCTCCTTTATTTATTTTCTGTTTTATTCCTTATTTATTTTGTTTTATTCCTTATTTTATTTTCTGTTTTATTCCTTATTTATTTTCTGTTTTATTCCTGCAGCACTTTGGACTGGATTTGTAAGAGCAAGTTGATGGAGATGGCTCAATGCCCCTGTTATGGACCGAACACTGTTTTTAAATGAATGTGTGTGATGTGTTAATGTTTATTGTATTTATTGTATTTTAATGCTGAATGTTTTTGGTTTTTATATTGTACTTTACTGTGTGGGCATTGAATTGTGCCTTGTGTTAGGCCGCTCTGAGTCCCCCTTCTGGGGTTGAGAAGAGCGGGGTAGAAATGTTGGAAATAAATAAATAATAAATAAAACAGCTTATCTTGTCTAAACACGTGGCACGAACACAATGGGAATCTGAACTAAGCAGACACCTAATGTTGTAAGTTGATAGCTAATGGTCCATTTTATTTGTGAAGTTGGACATGTGATAAGCCAAAATAACCTTGGGGGAGGAGGAAGATTGCCAGGTGTAGGTTTTAACAGAGACCACTAATTCAGTGGTTCTCAATCTGTGGGTCCCCAGGTGTTTTGGCCTACAACTCCCAGAAATCCCAGCCAGTTTACCAGCTGTTAGGATTTCTGGAACTTGAAGGCCAAACATCTGGGGACCCACAGGTTGAGATCCACTGCACTAATTCAACAATGGAACTTCCTTTTAAAAATGAGCTTAAGATCATAGCCTATATCAATATAATGTAAGCACCCATTGGCCTTATGACTTAGCTGAGCCAGCATTCAGCAGTTCCCCAGTTATCATCAAAGCAGCCTCAGGATTTCTTATCTTTTCTCGTGTCTCTCTTCTTCCAAGCTTCTTCCCCCTTCTCCATTCCCAGATCACAACAATATCCCATATCACTGGCTAGGGACCTCCCATAGGAGGGAACTCCTGTGGAACTCTCAATGAAAAGACATACTTTCGTTACAAATAGATTGTTTTCTAACACACCACACACACCCCAAAAGCCCCTTTCAATGAGCCGTCTTACATTCGAAGCACGTATTCCCTTTCTTTTCAGAAATGAGCTTGGCCATCCTCTGTCTCCCTCTCACACACACTCCCTTCCCTCATCCACTTTTCCAGCCAAGATGAGGAGGGAAAATCCCCTATTTTTTTCCAAAGTACTGCATAAGATGATTTGTGTCCCCACTCATGGACTAGGACTGTCACTACTGATGTGTTTGGGCCTCAATCTCATGCGATAAGGACCAACCTTATTTGAGTATTCACACATTATACACCCAGGGAAAGCAAGCAGGGAAACAAACGTTCCTCAGATGTTCTGTGCATCAATCAAGTCCACAGCAGGGAGGCTGCCAAACTTTTCTTCCATTTAACCGAGGAAGGGAAGGAGAGTCCAAGGCAGACTTAATAAAGTTTAAAGCTGTGTCAGAGGAGACTTGGGCCCATTGTCATGCCCCCTTCCCAGTGTGTTTTCCAACAAATTCTCTGCAGTTGCTAATGGCAACTATGTCTTTAAGAAATTTAGATGGGGAAAAGTGATGAACAATTTGGCAGAAAGGTACTTTTCTCCTCCATTCTTCTAATAGCGTTCTGAAATAAATATCAGCCAATTTCCCATAAAAGCAAACAAAAAAAAACTCACCCAGACTTATTTCTTTCAAATGCTACTTCTTACTAAGCAATTGGTATGAATTTGAAAGAGAAGGAAAATAATGATCACTAAGTACCACCACCAGAATGTTAAATATACAAGTGAAACTGAAAACCTGGCAAGGCAATAAATATAATTCAATGCAGTGGGACTTAACAGCTGACTCTCCATATCCATGGATTCAAGCATCCACAGCCTGAAAACATTTAAAAGAATTCTAAAAGTCAAACCTTGATTTTTCCATTTTATATCAATCATGCCATTTTACTATGTCACTGTATATAATGGGACTTGAGCATCAACTGAATTTGGTATCCATCTCAAGTTCTGGAACCAAAAACCAATGCACCGGGAGCCCACTATAATTTACAACAGTGGTTCCCAAACTTTTTTGGCCTACCTCCCCCTTTCAAAAAAAAAATTACTCACCGCCCCCCTAGAAATCAATTTTTTAATTTTTTAATAGTAGTTAAACAGAAACATACTGTATATGTATTAATATTTCTACTTTTTCGTAAAATACAATAAATAAAGTTGTAAATTAGAAACATTGAAGTTTGAAATTATGAAACTATTTATTGAACTTAGAATGGAAAGGTAATACAAAAAAAGTTAAAACATTTGAAATCATCTTAATGAGAAGGATGAACCTGGTATGCTGCTCCAATCTAGTAATCCTCGGCTCTATTTTTGTCAGCAGTAATCTCAAATCATCGCGATTGACTATTTTGTAATCAGTTTCTTTTTTTGTTAATAAATTTGTTACCGCACTGAATCCATGTTCCACTAAATATGTTGAAGGACATTATTATTATTGTTGTAAGATTCAAGCAGTTGGAAGGGAACCCCAAAGGTATTATTATTATTATCCCTTGCTTGGCGAGAGGAGGAGGACGGAGCAGGAGGAGGGAAGAAGAGACAGACACACACACACAGAGATGGATGGTAGCCTGTCGCCTGGCTCACACCACTGCCCCAACCGCCCCCTTACAGCGGTTCAGCGCCCCCAAATTCTCCTGAGCCTTCCAGCGCCCCCCTAAATCGCCCCACCGCCCACCAGGGGGTGGTACCGCCCACTTTGGGAACCACTGATTTACAAGGCAACATACATAGAGGGATGAGCCTGTGGATCATCAGAATATCGGTGAATCAATGTCAACAATCAATCAATGTAAACAATTTCGAGAATTAGCTAGAAAGTAAGTTGATATGGGAGGACTCGTAGGTGTAGTTAGATTGAGGCTGCTGCCAACTCCTTGGAAATGCCTCATCTTTTGGATTCCCTTGGTGAACCATGAGGAACCTATCATTTATGAGCTAGCATGTAAGTCAATCTTAAATCACATCTACACCAGATCCTTCTATCTTAGTAAAGGTAAAGGTTTTCCCCAACATTAAGTCCAGTTGTGTCTGGGGGGTGGTACTCATCTCCATTTCTAAGCCAAAGAGCCAGCGTTGTCTGTAGACACCTCCAAGGTCATGTAGCCAGCATGACTGCATGGAGCGCAATTGCCTTCCTGCCAGAGCAGTACCTATTGATCTACTCACATTTGCATGTTTTCAAACTGCTAGGTTGGCAGAAGCTGGGGCTAACAGCAGGAACTCACCCTTCTCGGATTCAAACCGGCGACCTTTTGGTCAGCAAATTCAACAGCTCAGTGGTTTAATCCACTGCACCACCGGGGGCTCTCTCAGCTTCTATCTTAGTACTAAAATAATTCTAAAATTATGTTGTAATAAACATAACCTGTCCTGAATAATTTTTAAACATAAGTAGCTTGTTAAGGGCAAAAGTCAAAAGTCCCCTAAATATCTGGCACATACTTTATTTATTTTATTTATATCCCAAATGTATCCTTTCAAAACAGGGTCTAAGGCAGCATACAACATTTTAAAAACACAATATGGGAAATGGAAGGGAAGGAATGACCATCAAATGCACCACCAGAAGTACTATTGGGACCTCTTCACATACCGGCAAAACGGCACGCATGCAGGGTGCTTTGTGGACCCTATGCATCCTCCCTCCTTTCCCTATCATATGGTGGGGACAAGACAAGGTGCCCTGTCCATAGCAGAGGGGTGAAAAGGCAACAATGTGCATTGTCCCGGTGCCCTTTCCCCCATCATGTGGGGAATAGGAGAGGAAAATGTGGGTAAAAAACACTTTGCTCTCTGTCCTGGCAGAGTAAGCGCATTGCAACGCATCCCTTCCCCTTCTGGAGGAATGTGGGTGGGGCCAAGCCAACGTTGTCTGATGACGCATGACAGGCCCCATCCAAAAGAAGAAAAAGCAGCAAAAACCCCTGTGTGGTCTTTGTTCACAAATAGAGACTAAATTCATAGAGAAGACGGCTTCCTTCAAAGGTTATAGTGAGACATGTCCCATGATTATGGGTATAGTATTAACAAAGTGTTTCCACTGCCTTTCATCATTGAACAGAGCTACAGTGGTTAACACACTTTGAAGCTTTGAATAGAACAAAACTAGGGCCAAAACAGTCCAATGAATGAAGTACTGGCAAACATGTGGCCCACAACCGAAACCTAATTGTGAACCACCCACAAGTATTACAACAATTTTCACCCCCAGTTTACAAATGCAAGGTTTTCCAGGAGTTTTAGGTTTTAAAAAGTTGATTAAATATCTGCAGAATTATAAATAAAACTATATCAAGATACAAACACTGTTTTCACCAATTATTCTGCAGTTTCCAGTTCAAAACATAACAACATCCAATAGAGTTCTGTTGGATTAGAAATGTATTTCTAACACTTGGAAGAAAAACACACCTTGTATTTCTGATTTTATTTCAACACTGCTTTTTAACAGTTACAGAATATTTGCATTCCCTTCTCTTCTGTCCTCAGTCAAGCAATGCAGCTGCTTCATTTATAGGATTTTTTTTTAAAAAAAAGAAAGTGATGTTTTTGTGAACCAACAGTCTGTGATAATCTCATTAAATCCTTTCTAACACTTTCCAGTTCATACAGGATTTTTCTCAACCTGGGTGAGTACAGCCTATATGGGTTGTTTAAATCCTCTAGGAAAGGCTTGTTTTTTTATTTTAAAAAATGCCTTGTCTGAATTAGTGCAGAGAAAATAGGACTTTGTAAAAGCAGAAAATTAAAACCAACTTGGATGAAAATTCAATCTTCATTAACCCTAGCAAAATAATGAAGGCATACCCAATGGTATTCTGTGTTAAAACAAACATTGTATAAAGAACACATCAAGTAGCAAATAAATCTACAGAATTTTATTTCTTCAATCTGGTCACATTATTTCGATAATTCAAAATAATGCCTATAATGCCTTTGTCTTTTGTCTATGTTCAACACAATGCCAATGAAAAAATTGTTATTTTCTTAATTCCCCAAACTTTCCCAATGTCTACATATAGATGCAAAAATAACCTATATATCTGTTCGTGATTGGGAAGAGAAATCTCCATAATGGTAATTGTTTTGGAATACTTATAGCACAATATTTCATATATTTGTTAAGTATTAAGTCCCCCTCTGCTGAAAAAAAAGCATCACAGTACAGACCCTGTAACTGTGGGATTGCTACATGTAGTTTTGCATTTAACAAAATATAACCTCTGTAGGAATTTTAGATCCCCCAAGCGATTATATTGTATACTTCTGGCACAAATTACTACAGAGTAACTCTGGATGAGTTTCTAAGCCGTTCAGGGCAATTTTATGATAGCATCCGGTGAACGTCATTCATTTCGATAGGGTTCCGTATCACCCATGGTCTCCTGCTTCTACGATAAATTCAAGGACATATCTCCTGCAGGTACAGGGGTCGTATGGTATTCCCATTAGTATTACTCATGGTTTCCTGCTTTTATGATACATTCATGGACATATCTCTTGCAGAGATCATATAGTATTCCCATCTGTGTTACCCATGGTTTCCTGCTTCTATGATAAATTCATGGACAGATCTCCTACAGGTACAGGGATTACATGGTATTCCCAATGTCAATGGGCTAAATCACTTCAAACTGCAAATTGCTGCATTAGTTACATATAAGAGAAACATACAGAAAAATGTGTTTGGTCAGTGTCTTTGTCCGAGCCTCTGAGTGCTGGCACAGCAAGCTTTATCTATTTGTTGCATTTGTATTCCATATTACAAAATGCAACACCAAGTAAGTGTGCATTTCTCATCACATCCTTTTCAATACCCTACTATAACAACTGACACGATGTCATCCCACAAAACTTATGGCTAATGCTGAGATCTGAATCTGGCCTCATTAAGCCAACAGTCAATCCGGTATATCCTACAAGATATTTGTGTATAAAGCTATTGTCCTTCCAACTCTGTTGTACATCTGCAAAACATCTAGAGGTCACTCTCGACTTCTGGAAAGTTTCCATCACTGTTGCCTTCAAAAAATCTCTTTGGAAGACAAGCATTCTGGAGGAAGCAAAGACCACTAGCACTAAAACAAATATTCTCCACCATCAACTTTTCTGGACTAACCATATTGTCAGAATGTCCCATCACTGTCTTTCCAAAGGCGATACTAAATATCATCATCAGTTTCTCACTTGTTAATCGCCCTCCATTAAAATGCTCCAGGCGATTTACATAAAACAATTGCATTAAAAAATACCCAATACCAAATACACTACATTAAACGCTCTGCTAAAAAGCCAGGTCTTGAGTGCCTGAGCAAAGGGTCACAAGTCACAAATATGCAGAATGCCTTCGCTTACCTCTAGAATTAAGAACTTGAACATACAGAGTAATGGCACTGAGTTCTACAAAGATGAAAACCATTATGAATCCCTTTAGAATAAATTATGTCATTTCATCCCACCCACATGGTTCTCCTGTCTGGTGTGGTTATTTGCTATGGTTGCATCACTAGAGAAGGAAAACGCTGGCACAGGAGGGGGGAAGAAAGAAAGAAAGAGAGACCCTACATTTTTCATTAAAAGATTATCCAGTTCTCTCCAAACTTTACCAGACTGGCAAGGAAAGTAGCCAAACCACAGTAACTCACACACTAGGCCAGGACTACCATACTGAAATAACACCCTCAAGTATTCTTTTTGATTATAGGTTATTTACACATCCCTGCTAATTTTGTGGGAATGTCAAGACATTTTTTTCTGAACATAAAGTATGTGCTCTGAAGGAATGAAGATGGAGAAAAAGTTGGAAGATTTTGGTCTTTGCCAGTTCCAATATGAATTGGTTTGATATGCCCTTCTCAAAATAATGTGCGGATTAGAATCCAGTTATCTACCAGGTTTTGCTCTTACTGGTCCAGTCTACTGCCCATTGTCCCGTGCAGTTCTTGGCTCTAATCATATAGAATCTGTTTAAAGCTGAGCATTCTGAAAGCAAATACGTTTAGAAATAATATACAGCTACACCCCTGAACATATATTTTGAAAGAAAATATATTTTAAAGGGCGTAATTGTGTTCCCTATCCTGACTTTGGCTGGTTATTTAGGAAGAACGGATCTTCCCCTATCTACGCACAAAGTCAGTTTTATAGGCAAACCTAGTGCAGGTTGTAGCCAGATAGCCCCAAAAAATTACAGCAGGATAGTACAGGACTATAGCAAGGTACGTTGGCTAGCTATCCACCCTACAACAACACAAAGTTAAGGTAGTAAGAAGACCCTATATAGAAGATATAGTACTTACAATGGCCTTTCTAAGCTGACCTAGCTTGACCAAGGCACATCTGAATCGTTCTCTAGCTGAGAGAAAATTGAAGGGAGATCTCAAAATGGAGGATGGTGCCTAGGAAAAAAGTTGGGGTTTTAAACTCAAAGGGATACATTTTGCAGGGCACCTAGCAAGTTCTGCAAAACTGGCTTCAAAAAACTTGCAAACACCAGCCACCAGGGTGCAACTGTGCCTGGAATAATCCCTGGGTAAAATGCAAAAGGAAAATGCTGTTTTCTATAACAAAACTATGGGGCAATGCAAATGAAACATCTGGAAAACGGAACAATTATATCTACCCTCTCTAGCAAGCCTGAATTTGTTCTGAGTTTCAACTTTTCTGACATTTTACAACCAAATACTGGCATTTTATTTATATTCTTCTTTGATTATTTCTTCCTTCTTCCGTTTCCTTTTTAAAATCTTTAGAAATTTTATGTTTCTAATATGCTTCCTGTAATCTCCATCTTGTTTCACCATGGCCTCATTTTCCCTACAATGCTGTCACTATTCATCAAGCTAAGTTCGTTATTAGAGTGATTAACTGGCTAAAAAGTGTTACATTTGATTGACTAAAAAGTGACTGATTAATGAGGAGATGCATCCAAGATGACACCTGCTGCAGTTATATAAGGAATCATAATTAAAATAATTTAATTTACTAAGATTACACACCCATTTACACTTATCTTCATTATACCCCTTCGGATCTGAATATACCACATATGTGTCAACATGCATTGCAACAATAGTTCCACTGCACTCACATGGCCATAGTGAAGGCACAGTGCTTCAGATGTAGATAACCACCAAAGTTGTTGATGTTTTTCCTAGCATTCTCATCTAAGTTGTACATACCATTCTTTCCTTTAGCACAGGGGTTTTCAACCTTCCTAATGCAGCGACCCCTTAATACAGTTCATCATGTTGTGGTGACTCCCAACCATAAAATTATTTTTGATGCTACTTTATAACTGTAATTTTTCAACTATTATGAATCGTAATGTAGTATCTGACATGCAGAATGTATTTTCATTCATTAGACCAAATTTGGCACAAATATCTGATATGCCCAAATTTGAATACTCATGGTGTTGGGGAGGATTTTGTCATTTGGGAGTTGTAATTACTAGGATTTATAGTTAACCTACTATCAAAGAGCATTCTGAACTCCAGCAATGATGGAATTGAACCAAATTTGGCACACAAAACTCCTATGACCAACAGAAAATACTGGAAGGGTTTGATGGGCATTGAAAATGAGTTTGGAGTTGTGGTTCACCTATATCCAGAGAGCAGTGTGGACCCAAACAATGATTGATCTGGACCAAACTTGGCACAAATACTCAATATGTCCAAATGTAACACTGGTAGAGTTTGGGGAAAATAGACTTGACATTTGGGATTTATAGTTGCTGGGATTTATAGTTCACCTACAATCAAAGAGCATTCTGAACCCCACCAATGATAGAGTTGGGACAAACTTCCCACACAGAACCACCATGACTAACAGAGAATACTGTGTTTTCTGGTTGTCTTTGGTGACCCCTCTGACACCCCCTCGTGAACCCCCCAGGGGTCGCAACCTCCAGGTTGAGAAACACTGCTTACATAGTATATTTTATTTCAATGTGCTTTTTTAATAGGAAAAAGAACCTTTATATGCTAGGAGGCAAAAGATGCATATAGTGAGTTAGTATATGTATGTAAGTAAGTGTGTTTTGGAATTGTTCAAAAATTCTGAAATAAGAATTACATTCAAATTTTAAATTCCATAAACAGGCCCAACTGAAAGCATTATGTATAGAAAAAGCTCACTGTTCAAAAATTGTAACAGCTCCTTTTGGGTAAGTTAAGATTACTGGGTATCTTTTCCTCCCTCCTGAGAGCAATCAAATAGTTGCCAACAGTGTTAAGAATAAACACTGCCACCGCTACAGGCAACACGCAGATGACCAGTTCAGGTTTGAAGGTTCACTGCACATCACTGTCCATAAATACCCACTGACAGCTTTCACAGTATAATGAACTATGCAGCAACTCAGGCAGGCAATTGACACAATAGATGAACATAAAACCTCTAACTTTAAAGCAAGGCAGATTTCGCAAACAAGTTGTCATTTCACAAAGCTCAAGCAGTGAATCTCAAAAAAACGCTGCCTTTTCAGATTTCACACATTTCATTAGCAAACACTCAACTGTATTTTGGAAATACACAGCAACCCACATAGGTGTGAGTTAAACAAAAATAACAACATGATACAGATTTAACAGCTGCATTAGTTAGAAATGAGTTTTCCAATGAAAGAATGTAGTGGGGAAATCACACAAAGAAAAATAATCTTCAGCATTTTCTAAAACAGACTCTATTTTCCTCCCCACCCACCTCGCACATTTGCTAAACAATTTTACTGCTTTGCCTATGGCCATGCAACACCAGAGTCTGGATCCTAGAGTGGCTAGTCCATTGCAAAAGCATTTGGACAGTCCCTGCACTTACAGCAGGAAGCAGCATAAAGAAGAGCACATAGTATTCGGCCCCAAGTTTCCTCTTTATCTAATATTTTGTTTTGAGTAGTCATCACAAGGAAGGAACCAAGATGTACTATCCTGGTCCCAAATAGTACAGAGATATGCATAGGGTGATCCTTTTAAAGAAAATGTTACAAAAAAAGTTATAATCAAATTTGTTTCCTAAAATCCTTGCCGTCTGGTTTAAACCTCTCAGCATCCTTATAGTGACATGAGATGCCATAGAGGTTTCCTATCCTCTTATACAATAAGCGTTCTACTTCATTGTCCTCTAAAACAATAGTCTCCACACTATTTTCTTCACCTTGCACCTCACACTAATTAATTTTGAACTACTTTTAATAATTCCCAAGCTTTTTAATTACTTTTTAAAGCATGTACTCTAAGAGAACGTTTGGATCTTCATTAAAACTTGAAATACATTTCTTGATAATGATAATAATATAATATGTCAGACTGTAAAGATTTAAAACAATTATTTGAGTTATGTGTAACTGTTTCTCTGAGTTTATGTTAGGAGTAAGGCTTTTGTTTTAAGAATGAATAGATGCAGCTGAGTGTTTCTTGAATCAAGTAAGGTGTGGCAGCTGTGTTTGCATAAAAGCTTCTGTGTTACAGTTGAGCTCGTGTATATGGCGGTGTGGGTGGCTGTGGTGCTGCTGTGAAGGAGAAGTACGTTGGGAGTATCATGGAGTGTGCATACTGTATGCTGAAGAAGTGTTTGCAGATTCTAAATGTCTATGCTTGCTATTGTGCTAGCTGAAGGTTCCTGGCTGATATACTGCTGTGATGTGGTATGCTGGAATACTTTAGACTGAAGAAATGCATTTAAATGCTTGGAAGCTGAAGTCTGGAGTAAATGATATCCTGTATTTCTGAAATGCTGGAATGCTGTAATCTGAAGAAATGCATTCGTGAGCTGCAACAATGCTGATATGGTAACACAGATGTTTGTTGCTAAAGACTGTGTAGAAGAATATATTGAAGAACTGCATTATTTGATTTGTTCTTTCAATCTCTACACGAAGCATGGTATTGCTTTTTTGTTTATTGAAAGCTATATTTTGGAAATAAAAGTTTGTGTTTTTTATATAAAGCCAAACTTTGTTCTTTTGCTTCTATTTTGCCAATAACCCATCAGACAGGTTTTGCTGTTTTTACTCTGCTAACTGTGGATATATGGGATTATATGTTCCATTATCCCTTCACCAACCGACAGGTTATGGGCCCAGAAAGGACTGATGGGAATTGGAGTCTCTGTGTGCCCAGCAAGGACTGATGGGACTTGGAGTATCTTGGTGTTTCCTAAGTGAGCAAGAAGCTAAAAGCTGTGTGAAATTATATAACAGCTAAAGGACTATGAATATGGCTCAATTTTCTGGTTTGAGTTTTAAAAAGCTCAATGGACAAAATTATTTTTGTTGGGCTGAGAAGATAAAGTGTTGGCTGATTGCTCAGGAGTTATGGTCAACAGTGTTAACTCCTCCAGCTGCTGACGATGATGAGGTCTTAAAGGACCAGAAGGCCAGTGCTAATATTTTGTTGGCCTTGGAAGATAATCAACTGGTGTTTGTGAAACATTTGGAGACAGCGAAAGAAATTTGGGATTGTTTACAAAACATGTTCCAGAAAAAGTCCGCTTGTTCCAAGGTTATCATATGCCGGAAGCTGTTTAAAATGCAACTTGAGAATGGCAGTCTTCGAGAGCATATAAATGAAATGGTCACACTGTTTGCTGACCTGGAGCAGCGTGGGCAGAGTTTTGAGGAGACCCAGAAGGGTCTAATTCTGCTGGGAAGTCTTGGAAAGAAATATGATGCTTTTGTGGATGGACTGGTGAATATTCAAGATGCAGATTTGAATATAAATTTTCTATCAACAAAGCTGTATGAATGGCAAGCACAGAAAATTTCCAGAGAGGCTGTATCTTACTCATCTGAAATGCAATCTTCAATTAAGGAGGCGGACACAGCTTGCATGGCTCAAGCTCGAAAGAGTTTTAAAGGGCCAGTTTGCTGGCGATGTGGTCAGAATGGACATATTTCAAAGAACTGTAAAAATCCACTCAACCAGAAGAAAAAGAAGAGAGGTCATCAGAGTGAAGAAGAAAGAAGTTCTGTTTCTGTTTTGATGGCAAATGGACAGTCAAATGTTAAATGTTCTAGTAGTTTTTGGGTAGTAGACTCAGGTGCCTCTAGGCATTTAATCAAGGACAATGCTTTGATCAATAATATACATGAAGCCTCAGTGTCTTCCATCACATTGGCTAATGGCAAGTGGGCTAATGTTATAGGATCAGGGTCTGTTTTTGTTAGAGGGTTGGGAGTGGAATTACAGGATGTTCTTTATGTTGATAGTCTCAAGTACAATATTTTGAGTGTTTCTAGTTTGCTAAAATTGGGGTTCAATGTGTTGTTTGAACAAGACAGATGTGTCATAAGCAAACCAGGCATGTCTAAAATTGTGATAAATGAACAAAATGGTTTATTTGTGTTTGAAGATAAACAAGTTGAAGTAGCTTGTGTTGAATCAGAGGAATGTCCTGGAAATGTTAGTCAACTTTATGACAAATGTGTACATGTGTGGCATCGTAGACTGGGACACTGTAACTGGGAAAGGCTTATTAAGTCTGCAAATAAGTGTGATTTAAAAGTGCCAAAATGTACAAAGTTCTTAGAATGCACAGTGTGCATGAAGTCCAAGATTAAGGCAGCATCTGTGGCTAGAGTCAGTGACAGAGTATCTGAAGGGATTTTGTCTTTAGTTCATATAGATCTCTGTGGACCTCTTAAAGAGTCCATTGGTGGCGCTCGTTACTTTCTTTTGATTGTTGACAATTTTTCACGTTTTTGTTTTGTTTATTTCCTAAGGGATAAATCAGAGACTGTTGAAAAAGTCAAGGACTGGTTGATTCTGATGGATAATCAGTTTACTAATCAGAAAGTGAAAGCAATACAAACTGACAGAGGAGGAGAGTTTGTGAATGCTAAAATGGTGGATTTGCTTAGAAAACGAGGTATTAAGCATAGATTGTCAAATGCTTATGTGCACCAGGAAAATGGCGTAGTCGAGCGTTGGATTGGCAGTGTTCGAAGCATGGCTAGGTGCATGCTAGATGATGCTGAGTTATCTCAAGGTTATTGGGCTGAAGCAGTGCAAAATGCCTGTTTTGTTTCCAATAGGTTGTGGACCAAAAGTGTAGGTAATATTCCTTATGTTTTGTTCCATGGTAAAAAACCTGACTTATCTTTTTTGAGGAGGTTTGGTAGTGAGGCTTATGTACTAATCCTGCTGAACAAAGAAGAAAAGGAGACAAGGCCTGGAGAAAACTTGTTTTTCTTGGATACGCTGAGGGAACTAAAGGTTGGTGTTTTCTTAGTGATAGAAGGAGAGTGATTATATCTCGGAGTGCTCGTTTTGAGGAGCATGTTGGTTGGGATAAAATCCATGCTAACAGTGAAGTGTTTTTTTCCTTTTGTTAAAAAAGTTGTTTCTGTTCCTGGAGGAAGTGAGGTTGTAACTGAGAAAGAAAGTACCACTTTTGGAGGGGATAGTGAAGAGTTGAAAGAGGAAGATTCTGTTGAGAGAGAATTGCCACGTAGATCAGAAAGATCCACAAAGGGCATACCTCCAGAGAGGTTGCAAGTTGGTCTAATGGCAGTTAGTGAAAGACAGGAAAATGTGTCTCAACTATATTCTTAGTGAAAGAAAAGTGGCTGATGTTTTTACGAAGCCATTGGGTGTAGAAAGTTTTTATAGATGTTCTGCAAAGTTAAATATTGTTTGAATCTTTAGGAGGGGTGTCAGACTGTAAAGATTTAAAACAATTGTTTGAGTTATGTGTAACTGTTTCTCTGAGTTTATGTTAGGAGTAAGGCTTTTGTTTTAAGAATGAATAGATGCAGCTGAGTGTTTCTTGAATCAAGTAAGGTGTGGCAGCTGTGTTTGCATAAAAGCTTCTATGTTACAGTTGAGCTCGTGTATATGGCGGTGTGGGTGGCTGTGGTGCTGCTGTGAAGGAGAAGTACGTTGGGAGTATCATGGAGTGTGCATACTGTGTGTGTGTATGCTGAAGAAGGCTTTTGCAGATTCTAAATGTCTATGCTTGCTATTGTGCTAGCTGAAGGTTCCTGGCTGATATACTGCTGTGATGTGGTATGCTGGAATACTTTAGACTGAAGAAATGCATTTAAATGCTTGGAAGCTGAAGTCTGGAGTAAATGATATCCTGTATTTCTGAAATGCTGGAATGCTGTAATCTGAAGAAATGCATTCGTGAGCTGCAACAATGCTGATATGGTAACACAGATGTTTGTTGCTAAAGACTGTGTAGAAGAATATATTGAAGAACTGCATTATTTGATTTGTTCTTTCAATCTCTACACGAAGCATGGTATTGCTTTTTTGTTTATTGAAAGCTATATTTTGGAAATAAAAGTTTGTGTTTTTTATATAAAGCCAAAACTTTGTTCTTTTTGCTTCTATTTTGCCAATAACCCATCAGACACTTTTTGCTGTTTTTACTCTGCTAACTGTGGATATATGGGATTATATGTTCCATTATCCCTTCACCAACCGACATAATAAACTTTATTTGTACCCCGCCACCATCTCCCCAGCGGGGACTCGGGGCGGCTTACATGAGGCCAAGCCCAACAATACAACAACAAAGGTAAAATCAATCAAACAACAACATAATCAATTACATAAGACATAAACTGTAAAATATAACAATCAATATAAAATTACAATGAAATAAAACCATTTATAACACAGGACAATGAGCGGGCCAGATGTACAAATTAAAATAGGGGGAATAGAGCTAAAACAGAGGGGTGAGATAGCTATAGGGCCAATTATTTATGAGGGACTTTTCTTTTCTAGCATTCCTGGTTACTAAATTTTGTGGTCCAACTGCAACTTAAAATGACCCTATGAATGAGAAACAATCTGTGTTATCTAATGCCCTGGCCAGGTCTAGCAAACCCAGGGCCGTTGCTTCATTGATTGAATCAACGCATCTCTACTGTGGTCTTCCTTTTTAACTACTGCTCAAACATTATCATCTAGTGAATTACACATTCCTATATTTGCAAAGTATAATAGCTTCGGTTTAGTTATTGTTTCTAATGAGAGTTTAGACTTTATTTGCTCTAAAGTTCATTCACTTCTCTTTTAAGTAATCTATGAGCACTGTGCAACTCTTCTCCAGCACTGTAATTAAAATGGGTTGATTTTCTTCTTGTCAGTTTCCCTCATCCAGTTTTCATAAACATATATAGAAATTGGAAATATGATTGATTCCTGGGGTTGCTGACTTTAATTATATGCCTTTACACTTGAGGACCTTACCTACTTTCTTCATATCTGCCTTACCCAGTCTTACTCGTCTTCTGATTTCTTGACTGCCGTCTCCATTTGAAATAATGACTGAGCTATATGAAATCTTTAGCTTTTGAACTTTACATGCTTCACAATCCATAAATAAAAGAAAGATATTGATCACCTACCTATTGATCACCTACCTAGTAAGAATTATCTGAATGAGGAGAGAATTCAAAGAGTCTATATCCATGGCTTCACTTATTTACACTTCAAAAATATTCTCACCACCACCACTGCCTTGTTTGTGAGCCTCCTTAGGTCCTCCGGTACAATTCTACGGTATGTTCCCAGCCCATGTATAGTCAAAATATAGGTTTTGCTATTATTCACTATTTCAGGTATCTATTGGGGGGGGGGGGGTTGTCTTGGAATGCATCCCTTATGGATGTAGGAGTTGTACTGAGTCAGAATTCACTTTAATTAAAACACACTTTTTGTCAGCCCTTTGCATAGATTTAAGAACTAGTAGGTTTATTCTTATTTGTATTTTTGCCTATTAGAAATTAAAGAAACTGCCATTCACCTAATGTGGTTTTATTTTCTTTCTCAGTACCAACTACAACTTTCCACAGTTCCAGATATGGAGCTGTGCCTCTGCAGTGAGTGGTGTTGCAGGGAAAGATATTTGTTTGATGGCCTCCAAGGGATAGAGGCCTGAGATTGTTGCATGTTACACTATGAACCAAGGCACTGCCAGGGATAAGGGCAGAGCCAGAGGCTATTTAAGGTCTGGCTACTCTTTAGATTTTTGCTTTGAGTACTGAGAGAAAGAATGGTCAGTTCATACTATTTCTGTCAGAATTTGGAAATTACCTGGCTTCGTCTTCTTCTTTAGACCCCACCACCATCTCCCATAAGGACTTAGAGATACAGGGGTCGTATTGTATAAGATTTAATAAGTGATAACAGAGTTAATATCTCTAGCCTAACCACCTGTAAAAGCATTAAGTCCCTGTAATTAGGGTGTGGTGATTAATGCAATGGGAATAATATATAGGTTGTAGTTATAATGAGTAAGTTTGATGAGGGTTGATGAGAATTGTTGAGCAATGGATGGTTGGAGAATTGCTGCTGTAAGTAGCGAAGAAGAAGCAGAAGCTGTAAAGTCTGTATATTTTGTAAATACTTTGTATACTGCTGCAACAAAAATAAGGAAAAGAACAAAAGTCTCTGGGTGTTTTATTATTGGAGTAGAAGACCACCACAACGGTGTTTTTGGATATCTGGTTTCTTAACTCAAACTAATAGAGCCACTTTCAAAAACTCATTAGAAAATAATCTAAAGGACAACTGAATAAAATTGCTATGATTTCTTGGGCTAAGACCTAGGGGAAAACCTGGAGAAGTGGGAGCATCTTTGGGGGAAAAAAGTAGATTTAAATTCTCAAAGAAAATATGTATAAGATGTTATATAACTACAGACATGGATAAAACACACCTAGGGGAATACTGGCGGTGTAAGATGCAGAAAGTCACCTTCTTCTATGTTCGCTAGACGTGTAGGATGGTATAAGATTTTTGGGAAAAGGTGATTAAGGAAACAAACAGAATTATTACTAATAAGGTTTTTAAAAATCCACAAATGTGCCTTTTAGGAATATTTAGGTAGTGACTTAGTAAAGGAGGTGAGGAAATTCATCAAAATAGTTTTGTTGTAGCCAGACTGACAATAGCAAAATCATAGAAGTGTAAAAAAAGAATTATCTGAATATGATTCAGAGGAAAGTCATTAAACTATATTCAAAAAGCCAAGTTATTTAAGGGTATCTAGTGAGGAAATAATGAAGAGTTTGTTAAAAGGCTGACATTTGAATGCATGGAAAGGAATACAAATATGGACTTTAAAACAGCCGCAAGGGGAATTTACTAAAGCAGATATAAGGGTAGATTTTATTAGATGTGGGACTCACAGTCCTGGAGGTCATGGGTGGTGGGTACATTTGGGGGGGGTAGGAGGGGAAAGATTGGATAGGAATATTACAGTGTATTTCTTTGGGAGAACAATATACCCGTGCTGATGTATTTGACTATCTCTAGATGTTTCTCCTTTTTATATTTTGCATTCCACTGATTTCACTCAATTATTTTATTTTATTTTTTTAAAAAAACCAGTTGTTAAAAAATCAAATAGCTGCTCTACTTACCCATTAAAGAGAGATGAAAACGGAAAGCAAACAACAGCCTACTTTACAAGAGAGAGAAATGCTTATAGAAGATAGACAGGAAGGACAACAAGAGCGTGAGAAAAGGCCAGGAGGAAGGGCTTGCTTTAGACTGGGGATGAAAAAGGAAAACACAAACTGGTGGCCAAGGGTCAAAGCTGCCAAAGTGGAAGATGCCAACTTTGCAGTATCTGTATGCTATTGCTAGCTATATCCTTAAGGAAGGTAGCCCAAGTCACTAGAGCAGGTCAGTGATTTCTTCATTCCACATAACACAGGCCCCATCCAACCCATCCCAACAGTTATGCTGTGTATGATTTCATTGAGAAAATTGTAAACCTGAATGAAACCATACACATTGAGTCAAGTGACTTTGAGAACTGGAGCACCAAAATTGTCCAAGACTTTGACAGCCTACTAGCGCTAAGGACCAGATGGCAGGAATGGAAAATTTACAGGAAATATTTCTTTCTCTACATTTTGGATTTACAGAAGGAAGGTAACTGAGACATCAGGCAATAAGTTACATCGATACAGGCAAGCAGGAAGGAAGTGTGAGTATCATGGATAAAAGTAAATGAAGATCGGATTGTGTTGCGATGTGACCACTAGGCAAAATAAGGCATGTTTTGATTGTAATGTGTTTAGAAAAAAAAGGTCTCAAAGTAAATCATGTTGGCATCTGAGATTTGGATAAACTGTTGTTGGCCAGGATGAAATTGGTTGGTACAAGGAGCTCTCATATCACTAAAAAAAAGTAACATAACAAAATTGGGATTTGAAATATTTTATGTGAATGCAGTTTAGTGAAGTCAAAGAATCATGCAACGGCCAGTACACATATTACGTTTGTGAAGGTACACTAAAACTTGTTATAATTGGAGTCGTTAACAATATGAAGTATACAAAAAGCAAACATGTCTCATACACATAAAGCTGCCACCTAGTTGAAACCATCTACACTGAGCAAATATATTTAGTAGCAAATCCATGTTTGCCAGTTTGTAATGTTAAAAATATAAACCTCAGTAAATGTTTATCGATTTGGGACTGGCATATGCATCTCAGCTATTCCTCATTCCAGTTCTAGCAACTTTGCAGCACATCCATATATAACTGGATTCACATTATCAAAGGAGGAATCTAAAATAGAAGAGAGGGGGAGATCAGATGAGGAAATTTAAATCCTAACACTAACCCAGTCACTAATCCTTTGAGGACTGCATCTTTTGCCAGTGCTAATTTGGAGGATATCCTCCCGGTGATACAATTGAGACAGGAAGGTGAATAAAAGGTCAGGAATGCTGTGCCTTGATTCTGGAGCATAGTTTTGCCAGCTGAATATCTTCCAAGGATAGGGCGAGTTCTTAGAACTGGTATGATGCTAGGAGTACTGCTGCAAGTGCTTACTTTTCTACCATTTGCAATCCTACATTGTTTGGTTGGTACTAAATTCACTTTGTTGATTTCAGCAGGATCCCCAAGCAACACAAAATACAACTCCTCTAGTTATAGAGAATCCATAGTGTGCATGTTTTAGGTAGATCTCTCCTCTTTTGTAAAAAAAAACAAAACACACACACAAAGATTCCTTCTATTTACATATTCTGTCCCAATCCACTTGATCAGATGTTTTTAAATATCCCAGCTTCCATCTCCTCCTTCCATTTCAGCTTGTTTCATTTGTGCAAATTGAGTTCAAGGTGAAAAGGTAGTTTGCATTTTGTTAGTTCAATGGTAGGATTGCAAGAAAAGATGGGTAATAAATTATTATTATTATTATTATTTGAAACACAACAAGATTAGTACACAGCAAATAAGATCACTATGCTGACTGTTGTATTGGATCACACGTCGGACACTTCCAAAGTGTCTAGGACTGTGTGATGTATTGGTGAATAATGCGTGCAGATCTGAGTAGGGTGGCCTTTTGCAGCTGACAGATGGTAATTTTGTCAGCGTCAATTGTGTTTAAGTGCAGGCCAAGGTCTTTAGGCACTGCACCCAGTGTGCTGATCAACACTGGGACCACCTTTACTGGCTTGTGCTAGAGTCTTTGCATTTCAGTCTTTAAATCCTCATATTGTGTCAGCTTTTCCAGTTGTTTCTCTTCAATCCTGCTGTTGCCTGGGATTGCAACATCGATGATCCATACTTTGTTTTTCATCATCATCGAGAAAGACTGGATTTTTATCCATCCGCCTACAGTCCAGCAAAAGGAAATTGCTGCAGCCTCTCCTAGCTTGTTTGTTCTTCATCTTTGCTCATCAGATTCAGCACCAACCAATGCAAGATTGCAAATGGTAGAAAAATAAGCAGTATGTTGAGTTGTTTCTTTGATATGGTATCAAGTGCAGTGCAGAAATGAAAACGCCACACAGAATATTTCATTTCAATCCATTTTTGTAATAGTCTATGAATACTAAGAAGTTCTGTCCCAATATCTGATGATAGCACAATTCAGAAATTACCCCCATGACTACACTTATAACCTATACACACTTGAAGATCATCCTTGAAAGCCTTATTCATATGCCCTCTGGTATAAACAATGCTGTTGGTGGGTAGAAGGAAGAGGAACTTTTAAAAAATGGTCTTGCAGCTGTGGAACTCTATCCCGACAATCTATCTACAAATCTTCCGTGATGTGTAAGATCTACTTGTTTTTTCTTGACAAGAATTTAGGTAATATTGTACGTAATTTTATGCTACTATTCATTATTATTGTTCTGTTGCAATCATTCTACTGCTGTGGCCTCTCAATGAAAACATTTGGCCTACATGTTTTCTTCTTTTTCTTTCTCTCCCCTACATTTTTCTGTTTTCTTTTTTCCTTTTCTTTCACCATTGAATCTGGTAAAAAAAATTAGGAGTTTTGATCACTTGTTTGTTTTTACTTCCTATTCTATGAACACATTTTGAGTATTTGTTTTATGCTGTATTTTGTGTGTGTCATGTTTTATGACACACTAGAGAGCCCACTATAGCATTCCAAAAGGGGTACAGTTGAACTCATCCTGTAAATTACATATGGGAATAGATCAACTCACAGATGTATTATTAGTTAGTTAATCCCAGCTTCTACATAAAGCAATACCAAAGAAGATGAAAAATTCTTGCTAGTCTCAGAAACTCTTATAATCTTCCGTGTTTGGGCCTGACACAGTAATGTACTGAGAATAACCTCTACTTAAGGAAAATTTGTGACATTACATAATATTATTCATGTGTTTAACAAGTAACACATTAGCCTTCCTATATGTAAGCCAAAATACAGGTCTTCAACCAACTCATAGAGAAATAGCTGAACCAGAGAGAAAAATGTGTATTCTAGAATTGATTGGTTAATTCCAATCAATAGTAAATTTGGGCCAGTGTCCATCTGCTCTAGAGCTCAGTGGGGGCCCCACTATTTTTTTCTTCACCAAACAAGGGGGTTTGCGTGTAACTACATTCAAAACTCCCTGTTTAGAAACAAATCGCAATACACTTTGATTGCTTAGCTTAATAAACTAAAGTAGCCAAATAAATTTCCACATATATCTGGTTTATAGGGAGCAGTGTATAGATAAATTCTATTTAAAACATTTGGTAAGCAAAATAAATATTTAACATATAAATGAAGAAGGATATTGTTAATAGATTTTGTGAAAAATTGCGGGGCAGTGGGAAACACAGCAACATTTGTGTGCACTGACATATATTAACTTTCCAATAAGTCTACTGGCACATAGTTTAGGTCAACACATACATTAAATCAATAAAAATGTATTATATGCATTTATATTTTATCTATAACTTCACTGAATTGAAAAAAATCTAAATATCCTTAAGTATGCATTCATAGAAACAAACATTACTGAAAACAACAGGTTTGACCATTGATCACTGTGTAAGACTGCACAGTCAACACATTCAATATGGAAGAATTAAGATGGAAATGCTTTGACTCAACATAAAATAGCTTCCTGTGTTCTTACACATTCTCGATTTGTGGTTGTGTTTCTTTTAATAATCTAAAGGAATTACCAGGATTTCCTTACATTTTTGGAAGTTTCAATGCATGAGCATTGTTATACAGCAACAGAATTTTCAGCATTTTAGGCTGTGACGATTTCTGGATGAGCCCTTAACCAATGAATTCTTAATGGGCCAAAAACAACAGCAATAACCTGTCAAAGTTCATGAGCCTTTATTAAACATTTCTTTTAATTAAACAAAGAGATTATACAGATGCTGCTGGCAAGGATTATCAAAACAGAATGGCACTACCTGCCCCTTGCAACCCCACTAATTAGTACAGAATCGGAGGTGCCAATTAACACAGAAAACAGGGAGGGGGTCAGTAAACACAGTTCAAAGCCAACAATTGTAAGTGAAGCACAAAACATCTTCCTTTATTATTTCAATAGGGAGGCCTTTTATGCAAAGAGTAGAAGTTTTCAGTCTTCCTTAAGTGTTAAAATTATATTTTGTTGCATCTCTTATTCATTCACAACCTTTCTTGTTTGTACAAGATCGAAAGTATGAGTAATGGAGATTCTTAAACCCATAAATATTCTTTTGACCTTTGATAAATAAAATAAAAATATTTCTGAGGCTATTCTGTCAAAGTCTATCATACAAACTTGTTGTTGTGTTCTTTCAAGTTGACATATGGTGACCCTATGAATGAGAGACCTCTGAGGAAGCTTGTTAGTAACAGCCCTGTCAAGCCTATTCCTATTTTTTGTTGAAGAATTCCACACGGTGTATGTCCCATCAAGCCCCAATCTTTCTGGAGAGCTCTAAGACGGATGGACACTAGTCTAAATCCTACAGTTATTCCCAACTAAAAGAGTGGCATAGAATCCATTGGATTTACCTATGTGGCACAAAACTTGGTGGCACAAGGGTTTAAACCCTCTCTCAATCCGGGGAGAACGGGTTGAGCTCCCTCTGTCAGATCCAGATCCAGCTCTCCATGCGGGGACATGAGAGAAGCCTCCCACAAGGATGTTAGAACATCAAACATCCAGGTGTCTCTTGCGCAACATCCTTGCAGACAGCCAATTCTCTCACACCAGAAGCGACTTGACACGAAAAAACCCTTTTGTGTCTTGACTCATTATTCAACATTTGATTTAATGGGTCAGCTTTGATTGAAACTAACCAATAGGATTCTACTTGCGGTATAAAGACAATTGCCTGAAGCCAAAATTTCTCTCTCTGTCAGCTTGGAATGTTCTCAAGGAGTTGTAACTCCTGAAAATCCTTCAGCTAGCTTTTACCACCTTTTTGAGTATGCAAAGAATGGAGATCCAACTCTCAATAACAGATATTTAAATTAAAACTGTTTGGAATTTAAGTATTTAATTGAATCAATCCATGAATTCTCTATGGATAGCAAAATCAAATTACGCTTCAATATAAATTATGCCGGATATAGTATCACTTATGTTTCCCCCCTTTTCCTTAATTAATCCTAAAGGTATATGTATTTTATAGGCATTGAGGAGATCTGTGAGAACATGATTAAACACCATATTTTGGTTGAACATCTTATTAACATCCTTTTTATATATTCAAATATTAAACCTGTATACTAAAAAAGAGATGGATGACAGCCGAATTTGATGAGGTCTATATAGGGCACCAATGTGTGAAGGATATTCTACAAAGTTCTACTAAAATGCCACCCTGTAATATACTTATGTTATTTTAAAGGTATATCTAATGTTCACATTTTCCACAAAATAGAAAAATGCAAATTACATTCCATTGCTATTTCAGGCCGATCAAGTGCACTATTCCTCAACTCTGTGTATTGCTTTCCCCTATCCTTTTACTCTGTCTGCCTTTTCTTCTAACACTTTAGAAATGTATGTGTCTTATTCCTTATATTTTATTTATTATTTCAAAGAAAAGAATATGGCATTCCCAAATAATCTCCCTTCCAGACTCCAAAAGCTGATCCACTTCTGCTTACCTTCAGTTATGCAGTCACAAATATGCCATCAGCAGAGCTTAAGCAAATACATTTTTAAAACTTTCAATGTCCCCAAAAGTACCAGGTTTTAATATTCCTATAGTTAAAATCAAGTATTTACTTTTGCATTAATCAAAATTTATCAAAACCACATCTATGTGTATATTATATCAATATTTGTTTTAGTAACTTTGAAAAATATCTGAACATGACAAGTTAATACTCAATAAAACGGTAAAAAAACTAAGTAGACTAACATGGCAACACAGAAAATAATAAGAGATTGACATAACAATACCAAGTAAAAACTCCCCCACAACCACCCAAGAAGACTATTTTCTGAACTTGAAAAATTACATTTAAGATTATTCTTTCAAAATAGGTACATCACTATCTGACTCTAGAAGACCCAGCTGCTTAGCTGCTTTTCTCTTATTTCCCCACTTTTTCACATCCCTGTGCCTTAATTCAAATGTAAATCATTGGGCTTAGAAGGTATAGATCAGTGGTTCCCAAAGTGGCCGGTACCACCCGCTGGTGGGCGGTGGGGCGATCTAGAGGGGTGCTGAACCCTTGTAAGGGGGCAGTGGGGTGGTGGCATGAGCCAGGTGACAGGCTACCATCCATCTCTCTCTCTCTCTCTCTCTCTCTCTCTCTCTCTCTCTCTCTCTCTCCTCCTGCTCCCTCCTCCTCTCGCCAAGCAAGGGATAATAATAATAATAATACCTTTGGGGTTCCCTTCCAACTGGTTGAGTCTTATAACAATAATAATATCCTTCAACATATTTAGTGGAACATGGATTCAGTGTGGTAACCAATTTATTAACAAAAAAAGAAACCGATTACAATGATTTGAGATTACTGCTGACGAAAATAGAGCAGAGGATTACTATATTGGTAGCAGCATACCAGGTTCATCCTTCTCATTAAGATGATTTTGAATGTTTTAACTTTTTTCTGGAAAGGGGGCAGTAGGCCAAAAAAGTTTGGGAATCACTGGTACGGTATATATTGATAAAGCATTTCCAAAAGAAACCATGAGAAATAGTATAGTATAGTACGCATTTTTCCTCAGATGTTGGAAGGAAAAGGATTGGATTTTTCAGGAATACGTATGGACACCACTGAAAATCTAATGTTTTACATATGTTAGTACAAAGGTTATGGCAGAGACAAAGACAACAATTACTTTGAACACCCCAACTTAAGCACATGATCCTGTTCCATCTGCACATTCACATGAGGGAATGTGAATCAAAAGACTAAAATCAAGAGTGCCAAACTGGGATATATACATTATAGGCATAAAACACTTGTGCAGGATTACATCTTCTATACCATGCACAGGAGAAAAATTAAATGAAAAGTATAACTGCATACTAAATCTAGAGATAACCATATAAAATTACATTTTACCATAAAATGAGTTGTGTAATCCTTTGCTAAATTACAATAATTACATAACTAATTTTAACTTTGTGATTCCAGGAAATCAATTGCTCATAAGTACCTATTTATTGACAAAGTTTTGTCTACCAAATGATGGTATTAATAAGATTAGAAGTATGCCAGATTTGAAATAAAAGTATTTATCTGTATCACTTCCATTGAAATTCCTAAATTGTCCTATCTGAACACTTTATGGCTACATTCTTTAGGCTACAATAATACACTCCTGTAGACAATGTAGAGCATTCCGAAACCAGGATCGCCAGATCTTGTTGAAATATAATTGTTGGTGGAAATGGGAATCGGCTGCTTTAATCATAGGTTTTGGAACTGCTTCCTCAGATGCAATTCCATTCTACTAGAGATTTAAGCCAACCATTATTCAAATTGAATATAATCTTCTCAGCTATATAGCAATTAGAAACTAAAATCAAAACCTCAAAGGTGACTAAAACCGGAATGCAGCAGCAAGGACATAGATTAACAAACAAACACACCTGAAGATCAGAAAATCAATAAAATTAATCTGGAAGATGGAAACATGTAGGACATGGCACACATTAGGATGAATTCAAACAACTACTGGCCTGTGACTTGGCAATGTGTTCTGCTAGGAGAGGGAAAACTTAATCCATTGCTGAGAACTGCAGTAATGCTATCACCTCTTTTTGTCTCCAATGTAAAGTATTAAATAGCTGATCACAAGCAACATCTCTACACAAGTGAGAATTGTTCTCATTCAAGTCCAGTGTGATCCATTCCTGACATATGGCCATTCATGGCAGATCAACAGTGAGATAAAAGTTCTATGTGCAAAGAAACTCTTCCCAGAAAGCCCGTATCACCACACAACTTTTGGAGTATGCAAGCTTCCTCACTGCAGTCAACATTATCAGTTTATCTTCCTATACTTTTTCCACATCCCAAATTCTACCACACAAGCACTTCATCATTCAAGATTGTGTAAAAACTGTGATATTTAAGCTACTGTGAAGTGTGAATCACTGTTAACCTCTGCATGAAACTCACCCTATAATCACTTTGGCCTTACAAAGCACACATTTATTGATGCAACACTGAAACACAAACTTCTTTCAAGGGTAATTATTAGCATGATTTGCACAAGCTTCCAACCAAAATCCAAGCCTACTTCATCATTTCCTGAAGGTCATTCAGCAGATGTTGAGGAAAAGAGGTGCTTGCTTTTGCTTTCCCAGCTAGGACCAATGTTAATATATATTTTCCCATCCCCCAAGTCAATTATCGCCCAAACTGGTGATTTATTTTACATAATGCCAATTCAAGGATCTTTCACAATCTAACCAAGTCCCACAGAAATTGAACTGAAATTCCCATTAAAGTCTGAGCAATAAAAACAAAGTTAAAATCATACTCTTTATTGTGGAGGTTGCCTGTACACAACTGCAGGTTTAACCTTGACATATTTGATTATTCAAAAAGTTTGCTTCCAGTGCTGTTGCCCTATAACATTTATAATGGGGACTTTAATAATACCACTGTCCATCTTGTATGCAGTTCAGTCAGGCTCAATCGGCAGTTACATTTTTGGTTGCTGGGAAGAAATAAAACTGGAGGTATGGCTGAGCCTGACTACACATGTGTTCCCTTGTGAACGCAGTCACTTACTCAGGCAAGGGAGAAGGGGATAAGGCAGGAGGTATGGGACAGGAGGAATAAAAGGAAGGAGAAATACGTATTTTACCTCACATGTTCACTCAGGTGGGTGGGCAAATGGGCAGGAAGGTCATGGGACAGGAAGGGTGAACTGAGGAATCATGTGCGCATGATGTCCCCCATAGGAGGTTTGGGTGCCACACTTCCTGCTCTCATTTTTTAATAAAATAAACTGTTAAATAAATGCAGCTGGCAGTCTACTAATAGGTACACATTTCTGACTTCAAGAATTCCTTCCTCATGAGCAGTATTTTCAACTGCACTGAAAATTTGTCTCCCTTCATCTAAGGCTTCTTTGGAACATCTGTAACCAGCATTCCCCCTATCTTTGTATTAAGTTACTCACACAGCTGTTCTGAGGCACAGTCCATGGGGCAAATCAAGGGAAAGTCATAAAAACTCTACTTAAGTTTCCAGATGTTTCATTAGATGCCCCACATCATTCAACAGAATGATACACCCGTAATACAGGAAATTTGTGTACTGATAAACAGTTGGAAAAATAAAACTGGCAAATTGTCAGGTATTATGTACTTCAGTTGTAGGCTTATGCACTAAAACAGTAAGAATAAAGCACAACTGGAAAATAATTTCGCCTGGGATTTTAATAAGCTTTGCAATGAGAAGTGCCAATGATTTGACTATGGATACAGCAGGTTTTCATAAGACAAATGGTGGCTAAAACTGGTTTCTTGATGCTGTCCTTTAATTCAATGTTGCAATCTGAATTTGATGTGAAATATATAAATGGCGAAGATCTTGACAACCCATCTGCTTTTTCAGACCTCCTTGCGTCTTCCTGCTTTATTTTAGATATCTTTTTTCTGATTAATATGCATGTGCAAGACAAGACATGTGGTCTTGTCAGGTGAGGGACAGAAGTAAATGTCAACAGGATGGTTCCATATACTAATATGAGCTAAAGCATGAATGACCTATATCATCATGCATGACATTTTGTTTTTTATCATAGGAACATCTGTGCATTTTTTTGGCTGTGTTTTTTAAATCTTCAGCAACTAAAGTGCTTTTTTTTCTACAATCAATCACAATTTCATCCACACATTCTTAAACATACAAAATATCAAATGAGAGGAAGATTTTTGAAAGATTGGTTGAATGGTTTAAATGCTATGGGCATGATCAGATCATCAGTAGAATAATAAGTTCTTGTTTTATGTATTGTTGAAGGCTACCATGGCCGAAATCACTGGGTTGTTGTGAGTTTTCCGGTCTGTGTGGCCATATTCCAGAAACATTCTCTCCTGACGTTTTGCCTGCATCTATGGCAGGCATCCTCAGAGGATGTGAGGTCTGTTGGATACTAGGAAAATTGGATTTATATATCTGCGGAATCCTTTATTGGGAAGTGATTAGCTGGCCATGATTGTTTCTTCTCTGGAATGCCCCTGTTTTTGAGTGTTGTTCTTTATTTACTGTTTTGATTTTAGAGGTTTTTTTAAAATACTGGTAGCCAGATTTTGTTCATTTTCATAGTTTCTTCCTTCCTGTTGAAATTGTCCACATGCTTGTGGATTTCAATGGCTTCTCTGTGTACTCTGGCATGGTAGGTCTTAGAGTGGTCCCACATTTTCCTAGTTCTCAACAGACCTCACAGCCTCTGCGGATGCCTGCCATAGATGCAGGAGAGAAGATGCAGGTGAAACATCAGAAGGGAATGCTTCTGGAATAAGGCCATACAGCCTGGAAAACTCACAACAATCCAGTTCTTGTTATGTTTTCACAGCTGCTTAAACAATATAAAAATGTTAAAGTCTCTGCTTCAATATAAATATAAGTTCATTGAAAACATATAGATAAAACTATTCGTAAGCATCTTCAAAATCAACCCGGTTTTACATTTTAATATTTTAGAAACTTTGCAGCTTAGTAGCTATACTCCGCACCTCTGTAACGAATACTATATATTGGTGATGTCTTGCTGAATTAGCATTGCATCATGGCCAAACTGCTTGGGGATTTTGGGGATTGCAATCAAAAAGCGTTACTTTTCTAAGTAAAAATAAACAAAGACAACATTTACTGACAGTCCCAACTGCTTATTCGTTTTATTGTGGCTCGCACAGGAAATCTTTCTTGTAGAATATGACTGCTTTAAAGTAATATAACATGTTCCCAGTTATGCTGCAAAATATTCATTATGTACACAACTTTGGGGCTTGTTAATATATATATATATATATATATATATATATATATATATATATATGTGTGTTTGAGAAGGGATAGACCCTTTTATACAGATGTTTATTGTGCACCTGGAGAAACCCTTCCAGATGCCTTTCAACAGGAAATCCACTCGAAGTATTATATTGATTTTTTTCAATAAATATGAAGAACAATGGACTAAGGCCTGTTAAGATGGCTTTAAAATTATCATCATGCCATTCCTCTGACTAGTTTCAGCATATGTTTGCTACTAAGCAGCCAGATGTAGGAATAAACAAAGTCCTTCAAGCATTCAATATATTTATTGCTTATGATACTTTCATTGGGGGGGCAAACAGAAATATGGTTACAGAATAAACAATCCTTCACAGATTAGCAGGATGTATATACACTGACCTTTGAAAGGTCAATGTTTCTAGAATAATTCCAGCTTGACTGTAGACCTTCTGTTCTAACATATCAACATCCGCTTCATTTTTTACTGTATTCATATGAGATTATTTGCTAGGAATTGTATACTTTCTTGGCGTGATCGGATTTATAGCAGGATTTATTGATACAGATATAGCTGTCCCTGTTGCTGCATCATCTATTGATAAAGGAAAAAGGAAAAGTTAAGAGAAGCCACATGTTTTCAGTTGAAATTGGCCACTAGCCCCAATTTTGAGAGTGATAGGAAAATCAGGCCCAACATGGCATACAATAATTACATTTGGAAAAACAGAGTGTTTGAGGACCAGGACATCCGTAGGGATACCAAAGTGCTCGTTTGTAAAGCTATTGTCCTCCCAACCCTGCTATATGCCTGTGAAACATGGACTATCTACAGATGTCACATGCAACTCCTGGAACAATTCCATCAGTGTTGCCTCCAAAAAAAAAATCCTGCAAATCTCCTTGGAAGACAAGCAGACAAATGTCAGTGTGCTGGAAGAAGCAAAGACCACCAGCATTGAAGCTATGCTCCCCTTTTATCAACTCCGCTGGACTGGCTACGTTGTCTGAATGCCCGATCACTGTCGCTCAAAGCAGTTGCTCTACACTGAACTTAAAAATGGAAAACGGAATGTTGGAGGACAAGAAAAGAGATTTAAAGATGGGCTCAAAGCCAACTTTTAAAACTGTGGCATAGACACCGAGAACTATGAAGCCTTGGTTCTTTAGCGCTCTAGCTGGAGGTCAGCTGTGACCAGCAGTGCTGTAGAATGTGAAGAGGCACGAATGGAGGGCGAAAGGGAGAAACATGACAAGAGGAAGGAGCATCAAGCCAACCCTAACTGAGACCACCTTCCACCTGGAATCCCATGCCCACACTGTGGGAGAACATGCGAGTCATGAATAGGGCTCCACAGTCACCTACGTACCCACTGCCAGGACACCGCACTTGGAGGACAATCTTACTAGTACAACGAGGGATCGCCTAAGTAAAACAATAATTACATCAGCCCTTACTGTGCCCTGACATCAGAATCCTTTGTAAAGATCCCCTTTGGTGAAAACAGCCATTTCCCTGCATTGGACTGGACTCAATGCTTCCAAAACCCAAGAGCTAAAAATGGTGACTAAATTAAGAAACAGAGGATACAACTGACAAATATTTATCGCTGCGAGGAGGCAAAACGCACACTGCACCTAGCTCATTCGTGCTAAAATCATTTATCTTGTGATCTAGCAGGCAACAATGGGGAAATTAATAATTACTAGGAGAACCCATGGGGAAGAGAGCAATGGCAAAGGCTGACTTCACAAGTTTCTTTATACAGGCATTGGAAGAGAGCCAGAAAGGAAACTCTTCATTGAATTGGTCAGCTGCCCCTAAGCCCACCCAGAGGAATGAACCAGTTTTGTGAATTGGTGTCTGAGTTAACCCCAACTGCTTACACAGCTGTGTAGCTTACTGTTCAGCTGGCCATACTATGAACAGGGAAAGAAAGGGCCCTTTCTTACTTTCAGGACACAAATAGAGCACTCTATAGTCGGGTTTTCAAAACTAGTACACCACTGGCTCCTGTTTGGCAGCTAAACAAGCTAAAGACATCTATCTTTGATCTCATTTCTATAGCTAAACCAGGAATTGTGATCTGTTTTCACTCAAACAAATCAGGCATAAACCATGGTTTATTGCTGGATTAGAACTCTTGTTTGTTTCAGGAAAAGCAAATCAGAAATCCTGATTCAAGCTCCTCAGCAAACAAAAAATGAGCTACCGCCATCAGCATACATGGTGTATCACAAGTTTTTTAAAAAAGAAAATAGCTGGGTTGTTGTAAGTTTTTTAGGCTGTATGGCCATGTTCCAGAAGCATTCTCTCCTGCCATTTCACCTGCATCTATTGCGGGCATCCTCAGAGGTCGTGATGTCTGTTGGAAATTAGAAAAATGAAGTTTATATACCCGTGGAAAGTCCAGGGTGGGAGAAAGACCTCTTGTCTCTTTGACGACAGTAGGTGTGAATGTTTCAACTGGCCACCTTGATTAGCATTTAATGGCCATTGAAATCCACAAGCATGTGGACAATTTCAACAGAAAGGAAGAAACAATGAAAATGAACAAAATCTAGGTACCAGTATTTAAAAACTCTAAAATCTTAACAGTAAATAAAGAACAACACTCAAAACATTCCAGACTAGACTTAAACCATTCCAGACTAGAAACAATCAGGGCCAGCTAATTACCTCCAAAAACAAAAAAAGGATTCCCCAGCCAGTAAGAAGACAGATTTTGAAACTGCTAGGCCATTAAATGCTAATCAATGTGCCCAGCTGAAACATTCACACCTGCCTCAAACAGACAGGAGTTCTTTCTCTCCCCCTGTACATTCCACAGATATATAAACACAATTTTCCTAGTTTCCAACAGACCTCACAACCTCAGAGAATGCCTGCTATAAATGCAGGTGAAACGTCTGGAGAGAATGCTGCTGGAACATGGCCATACAGCCCAAAAAACTAACAACAATTCAGTGACTCAAGCCATGAAAGACTTTGACAATACAATGGAAAAAGCTATCGGCTATGTATGTTGTTTATGATCCTGCTTTTATATATTTTATTTGTGTTATGTTTTTATATTTTAATCTATGTTTGACTGAGCTAGCCCCCATGTAAGCTGCCCCAAGTCCTTTTGAGTAGATGGTGGTGGGATAAAAAAAAAGTTGTTGTTGTTGAGGTTGTTGCTGATGCTGCTGCCCTGAAAGGGCACATAATCAAAAATATATAAAATATAACTATAAAACTATATGATCAGCCTCTGTATCCACTGATTCTACATTCACAGATTTAACCATCCATGACTTAATAGTTTTAATCACAAGTTTTAAACTTGTGTCTTATATTTCATCTTTGTTCTGTGTCTTTTCATATGTATTTTGTGGAAATATGTTTTAATATGTGTATTTTATACAATGTTTTTATTTATTTATTTATTTATTTCCTCGATCTTGTATACCGCTCCTTCCAGCAGGCTCGAGGCAGTTTACATACAGCCGAGATATTCGGCAAGATTAAAATGCATAAAAACGCAACGGTTACATAAAAGCAATAAAATCACAGGTAATACATGAGACATGAACGATTGGAAGACAATAGACAGTTGACAGTTCCGCATCCGGGCCTCAATTAAAGGCATGTCCAAATAGGATGGTTTTACATGCCCTCCGGAATGGGATGAGTTCTGTGATGACCCGAACATCATCCGGCAGTGTGTTCCATAGAGCCGGGGCTGCAACTGAAAAGGCACGTTGTCTCGTTGAGGAACGGTGACAGGAACGGAGTGATGGTATGGTCAGAAGATTTCGCTCTTCCGAGCGCAGTGATCTCGGGGGAACATATGGGTTAACATATGGGGTAAGGTTTATATGTTTTTTAAGTGAAGTTGTAACTTGTCTTGAGCCACGAGGAAAGGCGAATAAGAAATAAAATTATTATGGCTTGAAATACTAAAAAAGATAATCCAAAAGCAGATTTTATCATTTTAGATAAAGGGACAGCATTTTACTACACCATCACACATAATGGCACTTGGGCATCCAGGGATTTCGGTATCTATGTGGCCCTCTTGTAATTCTATTTTTGCCATGTTACAATTTAGGTGATACTGAAGCACCTATTCCAGGATAGTACCAAAAAATACTGAAATGCTGATTAAACTATTTTTTTCTGGATTAACAGAAAATAGTGACATAGGGTAAAATGTTTTCCAAGCGAACAGAAAAATTGACAGTTGACTTCTGAACCATAAGCAGTATCTCTAACTGCACCTTCAGGATATTCTAACTCACACCTTTATTGGTCCGGTGTGTGCCACTTTGCAAGCAACACAATACCAGAAAGAGGGCCACAGTTAAACCAGGATCAAACAGAGGAGCAAGAGGATCCCAAAATTCAATCTTGCCCATTAGTTTATTTTTGCTGGTTTGTACTATACAGGTACAGGTCTCAAGATTTGTTTTTTGCATTTGCTGATTTTATAATCTCTCTCAAGCTCTTGGGAAAAGAAAAGACATAACATCTGCCTTGGGTAGCATTATATCTGCTTTGAGTCCTGTTATTGGCAGAAAGGGAGAAATAAATGAATAAAATAAAAATAATATCCAGATTTTTAAAAAGCATTAACAGAACAGAATAAAGGAGGATTTTAAAAAAATTGCCATTCAAAAGCAGATCTGAATTATCTCGGGTTGTCTTTATACAAAAAGCAGAGATACAGATATAACAGCTTCCATTTATGATGTGCAGACACAAAAATTACAAGAGTCCACATTTAATGTTATATGCACACCAGGGCCGTAGCCAGGATTTTGGTTCGGGGGGGGGGGGGCTGAGACTGGGTGGAAGAGGGTCTTCCCTACCAAACCTTTTGTATTGTTATCCCAATAACCCCATTAATGTAGGATATATTGAGCATGGTGATCAGATCATGATATGAATAAACATAACAGTTTAAATAATGTACCAGTAAGGCCTTCTCGCGGACCACCCTGAGAATTTCGGGGGAGGGGGCTGAAGCCCTCTTAGCCCCCCCCCTGGCTACATGCCTGATGCACACTGGTAAAAGGTAAATTATGAAAATCTCTTCATGAATTTTATACTTCAACCTGTCAAATATAGAGAAAATAGATTCCACAACTCTCTTATCTAATTTTAGCCACTAGATGGAGTGTGTAGAATTCATTTAAGTCTCAGACTTTGCTGAAATATATTATTAAGATGAAAACAGGGTCAAATAAATGTCACTAGGTCTAAGGCATGGCTTGTACCTTAAATTTAGCTTAGAAGTCTAAGCATGCAACTTCCATTAACATATATAAAACATCTGTTTTTTAAATGTGAATGAGAAAACAAAATGAGCAGCATGCATGGGTTTGCATGCACCCACAAAGGGAATAGAAGCTCTTTACAAGTTCCCTTAACTACTGTCTCATACATTGACTTGGCTGCATCACAATCTGGTCTTGAAAGTGGATCAACTTTGTATTTAGAGCCTTAGGGGAGTTGCTCTTCAGAGGTGAAACAAGGAGAATCTCAGTGCTCATGAAAGAGGAGTCCCATAAAGAAGCTTTGTGGATCACGGTCTAAATTTGTAGTACCAAGGTGTTAGAGGTTTTATGGAAAGGCATTTGGACTGGATATGAAATAAAGACCAAAGGCAACATTCGCTTGGGGCCTGTTTTTTTCTTTTAATTTGCATTTGCACTGAGAATGTTACAGATTTGTATGCTACCAAGAGAAGGCTAGACACTTTTCAAAGGTTAGACACTTCAAAATAAATACATCTGAAGCCAGTAATAAGTTATCCTGCTACCCACCTATGGTCAGATTGGATATAAGGATCTTCTTTCTACTGAATCGGATGATTCATCTATCTAGTTCAGACAGAACTGCCCAAGATCTCTGGCTGAGATTTTCCCTATTAAGGCAGTCAAATATGATTTAAAGGAGGATACCAGGCCTGAACCATCTACATAAAAAGGATTTCCATCTTCTGAGCTGCCAAGGAATTTGTCTTGAAATTTACTCTTGTTGCTGTTGTGTGCCTTCAAGTCATTTCTGACTTATAGCAACTGTAAGGTCAATGTGTCATGGGGTTTTCTTGGCAAAATTTATTCAGAAGGGGTTTTCTTTTACCATCCCCCAAGGCTGAGATTGTGGGACTTGGCCAAGGTCATCCAGTGGCTTTCTATAACCAAGTAGGGATTCAAACCCATCTCGCAATGTCCTAATCCAGCATTCAAATCACTACCCAGCTCTGGCTCTTACAGTCTGTTACTATTATATGAGCATTACTTAAAGTGGGCGAACATATCTGCGGGCACTCTAAAGAAAAGGAGAATTTTTAAAAACACACACAACTGCCAGACCCCTCCTGCAAACAAAGTCCCTGGGGATTTGAGGCATTATTGTTCAAAAAGTAAACATTTTAGAGCAACCACTAAAGAAGACCAACTGGGTTCCCACTAAGAAGAACTTCCATGTACCTTTCCCACAGATTAATCCTATATAGATTTATTTTTAAAGGAATGTCAGGAAAAAAGGAAAACAAAGTGGAAGAGATATATGAAGCAGATTTGAGTTAAAGGTATTTCAAAAACAATGTATAGGCGGTCCCTGGGTTATAAACATATGGCTTACAAACGACTCAGTTAAAAGCGGGGATGAGACAACAGGGAGTGAGAGAAATCTACTCCTTGGAAGGGAAATCCACTTCTAAAGAGTTATAATGTGGAAAAGGTGTCTCCACTGAAACTTTCTCATCAATCCTCATTTCCACAATAAGCCTTTTTTTTTCCAAAATCCTGTTATCATACAATCAGAAAATTGGGTGAAATATTCTGAACAGGGGCACAGAGAGCAAAACAAACTCCACAGAGATGTTAACCCTTCCATATGCTAACCAAAGTGGAAAAATATGTATTTTTGGCTGGAGTAATACTTTAAAAATGTGCCTGTTCCAACTTAAATACACATTCAACTTAAGAACAAACCTACAGAACCTATCTTGTTCATAACTTGGGGACTGCTTGTCCTTTGATCTCTGGATCTCCCGTGCACAATCTTTTGCAGCATCAAGATACAGTGTGATATTTTGCAGCAACAGGTAACCTACCCAGATGCTAAGGACTTGAATAAATATCCATCAAATACAATACCATCTGGAATTTGGGAGATTTGAGGCTAAATCCAATCCTAGTGCCAAATAAATCAGATCCACCAAAATTAATGGGACCTGTTTACCACTTCTGCTTATCCCGTTGATTTTAATATTTTTTTCTGGTTGGGACAAAGATAGGATTTAGTGTCTGGACAGAAGGAAGAGTGGTCCAAATAATCCAAAGGCACCAGATCCCATCTGATCTTGAAAGCTATACAGGATTACCTCTGGTTAATACTTGGATGCAAGAATGTCAGCAAATACTTCAGAAACAGGCTATATTTCTGAAGAAGGAACTTTTTTCATGTCAGGAGTGACTTGAGAAACTGCAAGTCATTTCTGGTGTGAGAGAATTGGCCATCTGCAAGGACGTTGCCCAAGGGTGCCCGAATGTTTGATGTTTTACCATCCTTGTGAGAGGCTTCTCTCATGTCCCTGCATGGGGAGCTGTAGCTGACAAAGAGAGCTCGAACCTCTCTCCCCAGATTCAAATCGCCGACCTGATGGTCAGCAATTTTGCCGGCACAAGGGTTTAACCCACTGCGCCACCAAGGGCTTCTTAAAAAGAACTAGTAAAACCACCTTTCAGTATTTATTGCTTCGAAAAACCCTTTGAAGTTAGCAGGTAACTTGAAGGTACATGCATACAACAAGGTAACAATTCATTCTATTTTTTTAAAAATGCAACTACATGAAACCAAGGAAGGAGCTAGTACGATCCACACCATTTCTCCAAATGCCTCTACTTTTTTCCAACCTCTTCCTCTCATGCTTGTTAGCTACTATATTTCATAAGCCAACACAAAAAATGGCTAAAAAGCCACAGCTCCTCAAAGGCTTCCAATTAATAATTAGCTAACCAGATTGGTCACTTTGTAATAAGATGCATTTATAATGGAAAAAGAATAAAATAACCTTCAAGCACTTTTAACAGAACTCGGTGTCCCAGGTCACTTTGATTCCTGCAACCTACCACTTGACTTGTCAAGCTTGATTTAACACCAGGGTAGCAACAACAAACATGGAAATCACATTTCAAAAGGTTAGTAAATATCAATAGCCAGGGTAATGAGATGCTTGTGATACAAAGACACATAATGCTATATATTTGCATTTTGCATTAAATGGCACACAACTATCTCTGGTCATTTGTCAGTTAACAATGCAGTGTAGAAAGTCAGAAAACAAGTGATAGCAAAGAAGGAGAAAGTATATTATACACAGCTATGGGGAAAGCAGGTGTAGCCAACTAACCAATACGGATACTGATATGTAATTTTCCAAGTCAAGGCACAGGAACAATGTGCTTGTTAATTAAAAGTCATACTTTACACTTCTGGGAGGAGGAAGCTGTGTAATAAATAACTACAACTCACTGGTTTATTTCAGTTTTCAACAAGCACAGCAGGCTGTGCTTCAGTGCTCTGGCATTGAGAAAAAGATATGCTGACCTGCATAGGCTGGGGTTGGAGGGAAGCTGTTAAACATATGGTCTTATGGAAATATGATATGGACCACTGAGGAGATCGAAAAAATTATATAACTGAGACCCTTCGGAGAGAGACAGCTAATCTCAAGGGGTAATTTATCATTGCAAAACAACATGCTTCATTGGGGTATTAATGGTTGGAACGGGGGAAAACACATGGACAATTTTGTCTTCCTAGTTTTCTGCATGAACATATTACACTCTTTTCACATACACACAGACAAACTGATAAAGAGTAACTGTAGAAGCAGAGAAAGCAGGTTCAAAATATTTCAAAACTGGCAAATTCAAACACTATCATTTCCCAAAGCCTGTCACCACCTCTAAATTTTAAAAAAAGCTTTTATTAATCTTAAAGCATTGTTATCTTATCATGACTATGAAAAAAGATGATTGGAAAACACAGCAAATTGCTCCATTGTATACATTCTCAAACTGTGCCTAGAATAGTGTCAGCATTATAAGAATTCAAGTCATCCTTATGTTAACCACAATGCAAACTTATGGATGTTTCTTCCAACAATTAGTTCAGAGAGGGGTTGCCTTTGTTTTCCTCTGAGACTGAGGGAATGCAACTTGCCTACCGTCACCCAGTGGGTTCCTGTAGCTGAGTGGGGCTTCAAACCCTAGTCTCAGGAGTCATAGTCCAATATTCATACTAAACCATGCTGGCCCTCATATACCTATATGCATATTCAATTGAGTGGAGAGTATTTGCAATTACCAAGAATACATTTTGTGTTTCATCAATGAAGCCACAGCATTAATCTAAGTAATGGGCAAGTTTCTAAAATACATAACATACAACCTCCCTGTTATGTCAGCTCCACTCGCTGCCAGTCTGCTATTGAGCACAATTCAAAGAGCTGGCTTTAGCCTATAAAGCCCTAAACGGTTCTGGCCCGGCTTACCTGTCTGAACGTATCTCCCCCTATGAACTATCTTGGAGCTTAAGATCATCCATACAGGTCCTGCTCTTAGTCCAACCTCCTTTGCAGGTGCGATTGGTGGGAACGAGAGACATGGCTTTTTCAGTCGTGGCCCCTCGGCTGTGGAACTCACTCCCCAGCAATATTAGATCAGCCCCTTTCCTTCTGCCCTTCAGAAAGAGGGTGAAAATGTGGCTTTGGGATCAATCCTTTGGCAAATAACACATCACAATAGATGGACTTGGATTTATGTGTAACGATTACTTTTATAGTTGTAATTTCAATGTATTATATGTTTTAATGCTCTTAATTTCATTTAAATTTTTAATTGAAATGTTTATTTAATGGTATATTGAGGTATATTGATTTTAAGGCATTGAATTATTGCCTACGCAGTAAGATGCCTTGAGTCCCCCTCGGGGTCAAGAAAAGCGGAATATAAATATAGTAAATAAATAGCAGCTTCAGCAAGCCAAATGGGATTTACTTCCATAAACAAAACAACAGCTTTCAGGAGAAAATATGGGCAAAGGCAGCAGAAGTTTCTCTCTGCACTCCTAACCCTCCAAATGTTTATTCTCCACCTCCAACTGCCATTTACTTAATTTTAATCTGGATGTTTAATTCCGATCAAAGCAACTGACACTGTTCTTAGTTCACCCTTGAAACAGCGACATACTTCTCTCTCCCGCTTGTAGTAAAGAGAAATACTGAAAGAATAATGTTTGAAGGAGAAATGCTTCATAATTCATTCAAATTTTTCAGAGGGTGCAATTGTACTACATATGTCTATTCAGTCTTAATTCAATGTGATTTATTCCCTGGGAAAAACGTATTTTCCAAAGAAGTGGCATACCAATATAAACAAAGCAAATACATCAATAAAACAATAAAATCAGCCTTATTGATCAAAATGTTAAAAGTAAAAAAAGACCACAATTTATTATTTCAGTTCTCTTACTTAATTTAATTCCACTTTGTGCTCCAATATGTAACGGAGAAGGAACATTATTTGCAAGGTCAGTAAAACAGAAAAACAGTAGCAGTAGTTGCTGTGTTTAGTGTGGCAAGTTTGAGATTTTTAAAAACTGACCTTTGGAATAAAAATAACATTGCCATCATTTGGAATCTTTCTTCATAGATTAGATGGAAAGGCATTACTTGCTCTCCTAAGATTAATGGTGCATGATGAACATTTTGTTGCTCTGTTCTCTGCCCATAAATGTGCTTACTTATCTAAGATTTTCTGCTGTATGGAATATAATTATCCCCCCGTATGAAGCACACTGAGCACCTGCCTTGATCCCAAGTATTAGATTTGGCAGTCATCAGATTCCTGCTAAGTAAATGTATATATTTGTGCATACATATCCTGACAGAACAAACATTTTATTAATTCAATCGCTCATTTGCCTACATGGGCAAACTGGAAGAAAGCACCTGATGATATAGATTCCTTTCCTTCCACTTTGGGTCAAATCAACTGAAATTAGTTGTCGCCTTCCTGTTTTATGGTGTGACAATTTTGTTTTGGGTGTTTGACAGTTCAACCCATCCCTTTCAGGAAATGTATAACCAACTTCCCAAAACAGTCACTTCATCCTGCTGAACTAGTCTCTAAGTATTCCTACGATATACTCTGGAGAATGTCCATAAAAACTATGCGGTGAAAATTTTAAAAGGCACTTATTTCATCCAGGTATTACATGGATGTGAAATTCCGTTCTCCTGTTATCTTATATGAAAAGCATATGCCTTATATCATGCTGAAGGCACATGCATCATTGCTATTGACAATTTCTCACATTTTCCAGTGTGCATTTGTATTGTCAGCCTTTACTGATAGGCAAGACAGAAATTACACTTGATGAAAGCACATTTATTTAAGCCCAGGTCTGCTCCAATAATATATAAACTGGGAGCAAGATGCTGGGTTTGTTGAAACAAAGGGAACAGAAATGAACATGTCAAACCACTTACTTCCCTGAAGTTTGTTCTTCAAACACTTTTCATCCTGCTGTACTTACTGAAGAAAAACATTTAGTTTGTGAAGAACTAAATTTGGGCAATGACAAGATTTATCACATTTCCACATCTGCATTCTCAAACATCTGCCGCTTTGGATGTGATTTGGGTAGACCCTGGTTTAAGTAAACGAGACTCTTTTTACAAGTCTGACCATCTACATTCAGTCATGTCCCATCTGGAGTTGATTTTTCAGCCCTAAGTATAAAAAAATGATGACTTTGAAAACGTGTGAAAGAATGCTATAGACCCGTTCCAGATACACCTGTACATATTTAGATTTATGATTTTTAAGGTGAATAGCCAAAAGCAGAAGACTATGAGGTGGAGCACAAAAGAAAATTTCACTGGTAAGAGCTTCCACTTCTGACATGACAGAGTTTTGAATTTCCTTTGTTGTGATGTTTCTTAATGACCTGAAGACGGGTGCTAACTGCTACATATAACTAATCAAGCACACCCAGACCTGCAACTAGGAATAAACTATCAGGAAGTGTAAAAACTGTGATCACAGAAGGTATGCCAGGATTGCTACACAGCTCCGCAAAGGACACTACATGCAATCAGGTAAAGGAACTTCTTGATGGAGGGGTGAAATTGAAAAACAAGTGGTTACATACCTTTAGAATATGTCCTTTAACACAGTTTCTCCGGCATCATTTGAAGACAACTGTTGCGGTTAACCACCAAATGCAGCTTACACCTGGTAGGTAAAGAGAACACACTTGATTTAAATCGAACCAACACCACCCAACAGAAAACAAATGCAAAACTTTGCTGAAAGTCCTCAGTTTCATTTCAGCCTGTGCTTGCATTTACTCCCCTTCTGCACAGGCACTGTCTCCCCCCACTTCCCAGAGTTGCTACGTAGTGGTCTATAAATATTGGCCCAGCACTTGCTTGCTCCTCTACTTGCTCATGGCACAGGTCTGTGTTACTGTACACCATGGTATTGCTCGGCTGAAGTCCTCAGCTGCTCAGACAAAGGCATGAATTGGCTCCCTACCCTGCAGCTCTTAGCCTGCCTGGAAATACCATTTTGCTGCCAGTTTTACAGATGCTGTGGGCCTTTCCTGGAGGCTCGGATCAGACACAGAAGTGTAATTATGAGGCTTGTCTGAAGAAATGGAGCTTTCTCCAAGCAGGTGGAAAAGGGAAAGAGTAGGAGGGAAGAACTACCTTTGTTTTGGCTAAACCGCCTAATCTCCAGCCCCCTTTATAGCTCCATATATATAAATATTATTCAATTAGGATCATTAAATTTAATTACTGCATAATATGGACGTCAAACATTTCTGGAAGTGCATTCTTTAAAACCAGATTCTATCCATGTGCTTTCTTTTCCACAAGTGTTTAAAAAGTAGTCAGACTTTGTAAACGGCACCAAGGCATAATGACAGAAAAGAAAGAGTAATTTCAGAAGAGCAGTAAGAAATCTAGTGTGATCCATTTAGGCCATTAATACCAAACCTGTTTTGAAATTCAGGAAAAAATTGATATTGGCAAGTACTGTGGCAATTTTTTTAATCCTATTTTATAAAACATTCTGAATGTGGGTAAGCAAAATATAATTTCAAATAAAGTCCATCTGAATTCAATAGGGGATGTTCCCAGTTAATTCTGTATAGCAGAAATTAGAACTGTGCAGCACTTCGAATACTGTTGGATTAGATCTTCAAGCATTCATCACCATTGGTTTCCCTATACTGGTTAGAGCAGCTGGGAGTTGCTCATCAAAGGGCTACATAACCCCACTCCTGGCATATAGCCTGAAGGTGTAACCTTGCAGCGGCCTCCCCACAATCATTTCCTGGATCAATCCTCACTCTCTCCATGGAGAAACAAATGGGATGTTGGAGATCTTGCTACAATGATTCTGATGTCTATAAGAGCACTGTGATAGTAATGCATATAGACATCTTTCAGCAAAGTTTAAAATGGAAAAGGTGTGGGTGAAGGAATCTAACATTTTTGAGACTAATTCATTTATTTTAGTTTGACATTTCATGGATATCAACACAGTTCTTCACAAACACTTAGGATGTGGATGGATATCCAGGAAAACTCATACTAAATTATGGCATTTAGCCTCAAAGCTGCAGCTGGATTGGGTAGTTGTAGGGTTTTCAGGCTGTATGGCCATGTTCTAGAAGCATTCTCTTGTGACATTTCGCCTGCATCAATGGCAGGCATCCTCAGAGGTTGTGGGGGGTCTGACCTCACAACCTCTGAGGATGCCTGCCATTGATGCAGGTGAAACATCAGGAGAGTATGCTTCTAGAACATGGCCAAACAGTCTGAAAAACCTACAACAACCCAGTGATTCCAGCCATGAAAGCCTTCAACAATACATTGCAGCTGGATTCCTTCACATACAACCTTTCTCATTTTATGATGAAGTAGACTAACATGGCTACTTCCTTGAAAACTATAATACTAAAATCATTTTACTTAAAACCATACTACTTTAATGTTACTTGACTTCTAATCTCCACACATAGCTAACAATATAGCTGGACTAAAATGAGGTACATCTTCACATTTTACCAATCCATATATATATAGTGATACAAGTCCACACTAGTAAGATCCAGAGGAAGATTAGGTCAATGCTAGCTAATCAGACCATCAGAACACTATTTCTACCTATTTCCCCTAAGTGTTCTCTTATTCCTGAATAAAATGTGTCATCAATAAACAATGCCACTCCACGCAACAGTCCTTATTAGAATGCTCCCTCTTAAAAAGATGGAGTGGATTGCCCAAAGCTGTCACCCATAAATTCTGTAACTATAAACTCGTTTTCTCCCTCTCCATGTGTACACATTTACTTTCTGCTTTTACTCAAGTGAGCTTAAGGCAATGTACATTGATGTCTGCCTCACTTTATGCTAACAACATACTGAGGTAGGTCAGGATGACAGATTAATAACTGCTCCAAGCTCATCCACCGAGGTTTCATAGCTCTGTGAGGACTTGAACATTAGTCTCTCAAGATCCTGTCCAGCAATCAACTCACTTGCTCTTCTCAGCTTCAATGGATTTGGAAACTAAATTTAATGATTTCCCACCGTTACAGTCTTTTTTTCAGTGGACAACATTTGCTAATTGGCAATCTCTTCCTCACTTACCCAATTCAATCACACATATACTCTCTGCATACAATTAAGGTAAAATTAAAATATTGAATTAACTTTATGCTATTGATAAAATAAAAACACCCCAAAATAAGTTTGTATAAAGCAGATGACAGAAGAGAATGAGCCATTGGGGGGGGGGGGGGTATGAGATTCCAGAGTCATTTCATGGTTGAAGGAAAACAGAGGAAGGTAAATTGCCATGCCTTCCTATTACTGCATTTGAATTACTTGGGATTTTACATTTGCTCAGAACTTCGTCTGGACCAGGACAAAACCAAACAGGGAAGAGAAAAATCTAGCCCTCCCCACTCTGTACACAGAAAACAGTGTTCTCACTATTCTTCTAGATTCACTTGATGATTCTGCTGGTAGCCAAATACTTTTAACCATTTAATGCCATGGCATCATCTATCGGCTTCATGAACTCTGGGCTGAATTATGCACCTAATAAGAACAATCCTTTTATATGCCAAAAGGTGCATCAGGTTTAATTTGAAAAATTACATCTGATGCATTAGGCAGGGATAATGGATCAAGCAGAACAGCCTAAAATTTGGGGTGTCAAAACTGCTTTTACTCATTGCAAATTAATTCCCCTTCATAAGTGAATAGCAGAAACACTACAGTGGTCGTCTATTCAAGAAGTGAGCTAATAGTCAAGTGCAGGATTTCCCAGGAAAATTCTGCAGGTGTGAGATTATTATTCTTATTTATTGATGATTGCTCTTGCAGGCACATGTTGCACTACTGAATATAGCTAAAACTAGTGATCAAATTTACTCGTTACAATTAATTACATGGTAACCTTTCTGAAAGCATTGCAACCAAATGTACAGAAAGCAAGCCAATTATTTGGCTTTTTCAGCAAAAAATATGAATTTAAGAAAACATATGGTAAAACAGTTTTCCATACATAGTGGAAACAGTCCAGCAAAACATCTAGTGAACACAGGATGATTGAAGCGAATTAGATTATTAATGTATAATAGTTATATTTCTCAATGTTTAAGATATGTATGTTCCCTGCAGACTGCATATATGAAAGAAGGTTAGGTTGCTTACCTGTAACCGCATATATGAAAGAAGGTTAGGTTAACCGTGTTTCTTCGAGTGTAGGTCTGTGAAATTCACACAAATGGGTTTACTCCCGCGCATGGGTCAGAATCTCGGACATACTAGCTCTAATTAAAGATTTACATAAGTCCCTCCCACTCCCCCCCCCCCCCTCATTCCCCAATCGAGCTACCTATTCAGTTCCTTGCCGCCAGAGAGCAGCAGAACATAGGCATGACAAAGAGGGGAGGACGGGTGGGTTCCGTGTGAATTTCACAGACCTACACTTAAAGAAACACGGTTACAGGTAAGCAACCTAACCTTCTTCTTCGTGTGGACTGTGAAATGCACACAAATGGGTGACTTAACAAGCTTACGTACCTGGTGGTGGGTCATGCCACACAGGAGAACAGGACGGCTCTGCCAAAGGATGCATCCTTCTTAGCGAGAACGTCAAGCTTGTAATGGGCTGCGAACGTCGAGGGGTTCACCCAGGTAGCAGCCTTGCAAATTTGATCAACAGGAACACCCCGCAAAAACGCTTGGGATGTTGAAACTGCCCTTGTGGAATGGGCTTTAACACCAACAGGTAATTCCTTGTGGGTTAACTGATAGGCCAATCAGATTGCCAGGACTATCCATGAGGCCAAACGTTGAGAGGTAAGGGGAAGTCCTAGGGAGTCTTTCCTATACTTAAGAAACAACTTAGGAGATTTTCTATAAGGGGCTGTCCTATGCAAATAAAAGGATAAGGCCCTCTTAACATCGAGAGAGTGAAGGGCAATCTCCAGGGGAGATGAAGGGTTAGGAAAAAAGGCTGGAAGGACAATGTCCTGGGCCATATGGAAATGGGAAACAACTTTGGGAAGAAAAGTGACATCCGTCCGGAGGACCACTTTGTCTTCATGGAACCGAATGAACGGGGGATCAGAACGGAGTGCTGTGATTTCACTGGCCTTTCTGGCTGAGGTAATAGTCACGAGGAAGGCCGTTTTCCAGGACAAATGGGAGATATGACATGTTGACATAGGTTCAAAGGGGGGTTAAGAGAGCTGGGAGAGGACCAGTTCTAAACTCCAAGATGGAGGAGGAGGAGAAACCGGGGGGAAAGACTTTTTATATCCCTGTAAAAACATACCCACTAGGGGATCTTGAAAAAGGGACGGGACACCAAATTTTTTCCTGTACCAGGAGAGAGCTGCTAAATAGCATTTGATGGAGGAAAGGGAGAAACCTTTAGTGGAAAGGTCAATAAGGAAATCTAAGACAATAGAAATAGGGGCCGACTGTGGCAAATAGCCGAGCGGCTGAACAAATTTATGAAACTTGTCCCACTTATAGGTGTAGGCCTTTCTGGTGGAAACCTTTTGAGCTGCCTGAATTATGAGGCGGACAGGATCGGAGAGGTGGGAAAGGGCCTGATCCTCCACGCTGTAAGGTGGAGAGACGGGAGATCTGGGTGTAGGATAAGACCCTGCCGAAGGGTGAGGAGGTCGGGGTCCAGGGGAAGGCGAAGGAAGTCTCCGTGAGAGGCCTGGAGAAGGGGCGTGAACCACGGCTGACAGGGCCACCATGGGGCTAGCAGGATGCAATCCGAGTTGTCGGAGATCAGCTTTGCGACGACTCTGGGTAGGAGTGGAAGGGGAGGAAAGGTGTAGAGGAGTCCCGGGGACCACTGGTAAAGGAATGCGTCTCCTAGACAGTCTGGGGATGCGAGAGGGTGGAGTCTCGTGCAATATATGAGGCAGTGAGTGTTGAGGTGTGAGTCTATAAGTCTATTTGAGGAGTGCCCCAGCGCCTGATCAGTGAGAGAAAGTGGTGGGGGTTGAGCTGCCACTCGTGAGTGGTGGACGGAGTCCTGCTCAGTGAGTCGGTCAGAGTGTTCTGTAGGCCTGGAAGGTGAATAGCTAGGAGGAATGTGTTGTGGTGAATGCACCATTCCCATATCCGAAGGGATATTGAGAGGAGAGTGGGGGAGCGGGTGCCCCCTTGCTTGTTGAGGTAGTATTTTACTGAGGTGTTGTCCGTGAGGACTTGGATGATGCGGTTGGAGACTAGGGTCACAAATGACCGGAGGGCTTTTTCTACCGCTATGAGTTCTAGTGCGTTGATATGGAGCCTCTTTTCGGAGGGGGACCAACGACCGCTGATGGTCAGGTCTTGAAGGTGAGCACCCCACCCCGTGGATGATGCGTCTTTCGTTAATGACAGAGACGGCTGAGGAGGAGAGAAGGGAAGGCCCGAGCACACATTGGACCTGTTTGTCCACCATGAGAGGGACTGGAGAACCTGGGGGGGGGGGGTGGAGGATCATGGTTTGGCTGTCCAGTCCTGGCTGGAACACTGAGAGGAACCAGGCTTGGAGGGGGCGGAGGCAGTAACGTTCGTGGTGAAAGCCATATGGCCAAGGATAGATTGGATGGTCCAAGCAGAACATCGGTGGCGAGTTTGGATAGCCTGGATAGAATGGCACAAATTGAGAAAGCGCTCCTCTGGGAGGTAGGCCCTCTGGGATACGGAGTCTATTACTGCACCTATGAACTGTACGGTCCGGGAAGGTGAGAGATGTGACTTTACCAGGTTGACAACGAGTCCCAGGCTCTGCAAAAGAGATAAAGTATAATTGATATCGGATGACAATTGGTCACATGACCCAGAGCAGAAAAGCCAGTCGTCCAGGTAAGGGAACACAGTGATGCCCTGCTGGCGAAGGTGGGAGGCGACGACCGCCATACACTTAGTGAAAGTCCTTGGGGCCATGGAGAGGCCAAAGGAAAGGACATTAAAGGAATATGGAGTATCGTCAACCATAAAGGTGAGGTACTTCCTGTGGGACTGTCTAATAGAAATATGGAAGTAGGCGTCTTTAAGGTCAACAGTAGCCATCCAAGCTCCCTTTGGGATGAAAGGGAGGATGGAGGGAAGCGTGACCATCCTAAATTTGCGTGGTTTGATGAATTGGTTAATTTCTCCGAGGTCCAAAATGGGCCGGAGGCCACCATCCCTTTTATCCACAAGGAAATATCTGGAAAAAAAGGAAAATTGGATTTGGTGGGATGGGGTAGGGGAAATGGCTCCTTTAAGAAGGAGGGAGTCAATTTCTTTTAGTAAGGCAGGAGAAGTCTGGGTAGAGAGAGGTTTCCCTGGAGGTGGAAGGGAATCAAACTCTATGGCATATCCTCGATAGATAATGTCTTGACCCACTTATCAGTGGTGATGGACTGCCAGATTGGGAGAAAGGGTTGAAGCCTGTCAAGGAACAGCCTAGAAGCGACGCCTTCTATTATCTGAGGATCTACCACCTCGATACTGACCCCTGAATGGAACACCTGGACGCTTGTATCCCTGTGAAGGGAACTGTGGTCGTTGTCCTTCTCTATACGGAGCGGAGTTGTAGTATCCCATGAGAAAGGACTGAGGATAATAGTATGGGCGCCAACGCTGCCTGTAGGGTTGGTAAGGTTGACTGGATTGTTGGCCATATTTATTTAGGGTCTGTTTCATTTTATGAAAGTGTTCCAACTGTGAGTCTGTTTCGGGATTGAACAGACCAGCCTCATCCATTGGCAGATTTTCTATCATGGAACGTTGATTGGAGGACAATGCTGCAGATCCTAACCAAGCATGCCTCCTAAGGGCAACTGATCCCACGATCAGTTTGCCCGAGGTATCTGCCCCATGTTTAGCCAAGTCTTTTTGTAGAGTGGCCAGAGTGAGGGCTTCTTGATGGAAAGCCTTAGCCATGGGCTGGTCAGTTGCGGGAAGCAGGTCCAGATATGGGCCTATTTTGCTCCACAGGTATGACTGATAGTTTTCTACCTTCTTTGTCAGAAGGAGCTCATTATAAACGCCATAATGAGCCATTGAGTCTTGGACCACATCATCAGATTGTGGGGGCTGTATGCCAAGGGATCTGACCAGCCTGATTAACAGTGCAGAATTTTTTTTTATATTCTTCTGCCTGCTGAGGATCAGTCTCAGGCTCAGGCAAAGGAGGCACAGGAGTAGCATCCGAAGAGGACTCCAAATCTGCATCGTCATCTGGGAGGTGAGGGGAGGATTGGGCAGGAGGAGCGACCGTCGAGGCAGGGGCTTGAGCGGGAGGGGCTGGGGGGGCTGGAGGTGGAGGAGCTGCCACAGATGCCAAGGGATAGGAGGAGGGGGGCCACGGATACCGATATTGATCCGGGGAGTGATAAGGCTCAGGAGGATAGTAGGGATGATAATAGGGAAAGGGGGGGTAAGGAGGAGGGTAGCCATGAGGGTACCCATAGGGCTGTTCCCAGGAGCGGTCTCGGTGACCGAGCGCCTCCTTAGAGGGCTCTGAGACCGGAACGAAGCGAGGCGGGAGAGAGCCAAGCGCAGCGCTGGAGAGAGCGCGGCGACAATACTGGCGCGCTCGGGCGCCGTGAAGGAGAGGAAGGCCGCGTGGCGCGGGTCTCCTCCTCAAGAAGAGCCTCGGTCTCCGGTGAAGGAGAGGGTGGGGGGGAACCTGGGCGAGCGGCGGAGACGGAGGAGAGGTGCAGGGAGGCTCTCGTTCGGTCACGGAGGAAAGGAGGTGAATGGGAAGGAGTGGGGGGGGGTCTTCCACTCCTGAGAGATCATCATCTCCTTCAAAAAGTTGCAGCGTATCTGCTGCTAACAAGGGCATGCAAGGACTGGGAGGCGCAGGGCCGGCCAGGAGCCTTGGCTGTTTTTGTGCCATAACCTCTTTCGGTTTGTCTTTGGACCGAAGAGCATGTTTAGAGGCTTTTTGTTTTTTCTTTCGCGGTGGCTCAATGGCAGAGTCAGAGGCCAACTGGCGAATGGCACTATCCGTCGAGGCACTTAGAGGAGTGGGATTTTGAGGAATAGAAGGGAGGGCTGGCTCATGGATTGAGAGAGCCCAGTCCCTGTAGAGGTTATAGACTGCTCGAAAAGAGCAGCTTTAAGCCTGGAATCCCTGCTCTTTAGAGCTCTAGCAGAAAAGGACCTGCAAATCTTGCAAGTCTGAGGGATATGGGATTCTCCTAAACAGAGGAGACATTTTGCATGTTTGTCCTCTTGGGGCAAAGTTGCTCCACAATCTGAGCACTTTTTAAAAGAGAGGGAAGACATCTTATCTGATAGTCGAGGCAATCCGTGGTCTTAGCAAGGAGCTAGCAGTCGGAGATCCTTTCGCTGGCAAGGCGGAAAAGGAACTGAATAGGTAGCTCGATCGGGGGATGAGGGGGGGCGGGGAGTGGGAGGGGCTTATGTAAATCTTTAATTAGAGCTTGTATGTCCTAGATTCTGACGCATGCGCGGGAGTAAACCCATTTGTGTGCATTTCACAGACCACACGAAGAAGAAGAACATTTTGAGGGTACAGAAGCAATAATGCATATAATTAATAGTATAACTCAAGGAAGCACATGTATTTTATATGAAAATATTGAGGACAAAAACATACATATCTGATTGATACCTACAGCTTAGATATATTATATGCATACTTCATTTCTTTCATTGCTCATTGATAACTAAATCCAGGGTTAATCTCAATTAGAGCCACTGAAAGAAATGGGAACTACAAAAAAGGGACTAAAAACTCTTGTTCATGTGAATGGATATTTTCTATTTGGAACAAACATTGAATTTAGTCAGTGTTCAAATATATGTTGTTTCCAAGATCTATCAATTCTATCTGTAGTATTGTATAATGGAAAGCCTCAAGAAGGAAGAATCCATGAGACTGTGAAGAAATGTCCTTAAAAGGTGGGGAAAAATTGGTCTTCAGAAGTACTTCCATAAAACAATTTTTTTCAAGGCCAATGTAATATAGAATATGCCTCAAACCATTTTGGTAGTACCTAATATAATAAACACTACACTCAGAGGAGCTTTGGACATGAGCGATAGGTGCAAATACAGGAAGTGTGAATGAGGTGCACTTCCTGTATCCATGCATATCATTAACATCTTAAACTGCTTTCAACACCAAAGGTTTGAAACCTTGGACTCTTTGTTCAGACAAATATTAATGCTGTAGTGCTACATTCCTCACAAACTAATGAGGGCATAAGAAATATATGTGATGTGTGAGTTTACTCTTTACGAACAAGGCCATAGGGAAATGTGGCTTTTTGCAAAAAGGGATTAGAAGAGGAGAGCCTGGAAGAAAATCTCAGTATGGAGTGTGGTCTGCTGAAAGGCTATTATTAACTATTTTCTGCCTTTCCATTTAACAAGCATTCTGTTGCTCTTTAAGCACCAAGTTGCTTACCTATGGCTCTTAAGAGTCTTTGTTTTCACATAATAAATACCCAGAGTCCTGGAACTAGACAGGAAGATCATACATGACTCCAAAAGACTCTTACTATTGACACATCATTGTAGGTGCTTATTCATTATTAGCTGCAAAACTATTGACTGAACACTCAATAAATACACTATACTTTTTAGCCCCAGCAGTTTCTGTAGGGAAACTTTTTTAAAAGTAAAGTATATAGTTGACTTTCAACCTTGTTTTTTCATTCTTCCAAAATTAATACATTCTGAAGTTAAAAAATCATCTGCAACTTGTATATAAATTATATTTTAATAATGAGACCTAAATATCTCTAAAAGAATGGAACCCATGTAAGGTTCACACCTGTAAAGCACAAAATGCTGTCTAGGACTATAATCAGATGTGTCAGTGACTGAAGAACACTTACATCTGTTTACAACGCATGTGATGATGCCTCTAACACAACTATCTCTGGTACGGTTCAGCTTTGCAAAATGAAAGTTATCAGATAAATGGATGATTACAATGTGTAGACTGCATCCAGTTCATATTAATAAAAAAATCATAGTAATTAAAAAAATCAATGTAAACATTAGGCATATTTCAGTTAATAAAGTATTAGAAAATTAAGCTTTGTTTTAGGAAGACTTTTGGACACATATGGCTATTGACCAGACCAGAGGCCTAATTCTTTTGGTTTCTTACAAAAGTTAAGTAGAACTAAAACATATATACTTATAGCATAGCATAACACAAGTACACTCTGCCAGTGGAGAGAGTGAAAGAGATAATGAGAAAGGGAGACAAAGAGCGTGGTAATTGGAAGTGGTCTCAGGGAATATCCAAACTCTTATCCAAACTTGGGAAGACATAGATTAATACTTTGTGTTTAGGTTTTCAGAGACTCAGCTTGAGATCATCAACAGAATTTCTGGATGACCTTACTTCATTAGATTGCTAAGGAGAAATGCTACATGCTAAACGGGGGAGGGGTCTCCATTGTTGTTTGCTTATTTATGGGTTGCCCGTTCTAACTGTTGTTATTTCAAATGTGCTTAGTTTTGCATCAAATGTTTCTTGAAACTTATTGATCTGCTCTTTTCTTTTGTAGTGTGGGAATCTGTTCCTATTCTTTTCAAGTTATTTCAGCTTCTAGAATCAATTTCTTTGTGAAAGAAGTAATGTCCTCCATGAAAGCATCTACTCTGTTAACTGTGAGTACACCTGTACACATTTTTGTGCTATGTCATGTAACTGGATACATTCGCGTGTAAATCTAGAGATTCTATAAGACCTTCGATGTGAAGGGGTCAAAGATTGAAACTTTTCTTTTGGGGATTACATTGCCCAGAATCCCTCAGTCAGGATGGACTTTTTCAAATGTAAATGGTTTGGCCACATTTGAAATCATTTCCAGTCTCTTTGAATATAAGCCCCATCAATCTGTTCCAAAGAAGAAGAAAAAAATTGTGTTGTTGAAGAGGTAAAAGTAGTAGATAATACCATCAAAGAGAAAACTGGCATGAGAAAATACTTCATATATGTTTCTAGTATTGATCTGCATAGCAGTACATAAATAAAACTATGACGCCATAATACAAAGCCTAGCTTGGCTTTGTGGATCACAACTTGTGTGCTAATTATATTTTAAACAAAATAAAATGTATGTGTGTAGAACAATAATACATTTATTAATATTTTTCTTGTTAAATGTGGAACTACTCATTGATGCTGCTAGCATAAAATAAATTGCTTTTGTCAGTTATTTTAGGCTCTGACTTTGCCCATCATTCATAGAATAGTAAAGATTTATCTAAGTCTGGCATCTATGTTGGCAGAAATTACTCTACTTAAGCTGCATGAACAAGCTGCCAGGTCATTAAGTGGGTTCACACATTTGAAATCACCATGGTGGGAAATCGTTAGCACTACTGTTGGCAAAGTCTGTTCATGGCATCTATGATTAACTACTATCTCCACCACAGGAAATCATATTCCAGGCTGACTGCACTGTTCTGCAAATCTCAATGAGAAGTTTGCAACAATTCATCCAGTTCCTGAGCTAGACTGGCAGACCTGTGTATCAAAGCCTATTTCAGGATTTTCCCATTGAATTTTTACAGGATCCTTCAGAGCCCTCACACTAAGGTTATGGGAAAGCTTTCAGTATAATTTCCATTTTAATCTGACGTATACTGGTAAGGAGGTACAATGCAAGAATCATCCACACAACTATGCAATCACTCCAAAAAAAATCCAAGTTGCAATCCAAAAACTGAACTTTTCAGAGCTTGCTTCCTTAATGTTGGAAGCTCAAGAAAAATTCCTATGATCAGCTGGCAATGTGGGACAGAACAACTGATAAGATCTGTCACCTGAAATACAACATGGCTACATTTACTAGAGTTGTTGAAATGCTAACAACTATGCCCCTAGGTCTAGTAGGTAAAAGATATGTATTATGTTTTGTTTGTTTTGTGAGATAAAGGTCTAAGCCAATTAAAGAATTCCTTATAACTGTACATTCTTTTAACTTCAATTAAATAGCATTTGGATGTATTAACAGATGGCTAATTAGAGTTAAAGACATGAATTACCTAATCGTTTAATCAGCCTCATCTTTTCTACCTGTAAAAAAAGTGAGGGGAGTTTTATTTTCTTATTTATGCCGTTGTTAATAAAATTGACCTTTAACTGTAAACTTCTGCAGAATTTCTACAACCATGGATAGGGGAGGGCATTTCAAGCATTGAAATAGAGATGAATCACACCTAAAGGAATATAAAATTGAAGTTTTTTAAAGGGTAAGCAAGAGGGAACTGAATTTCTATATCATTAATGGTAGAGCACCTACTTCAAATGCAGAAAGTTCAGATTCATTCCTTAGGTATGGATTTCACTCAAAGTATAATTAGTGAAAAGTTCTACCTGAAATCCTGAAGAGTTACATTCGTTTACTGCATGTGCTATTGAGGTAGATGCATAAATACATAATCACTTTCTGCATTACTACAAATAGAAAAAGGGGTGTGGGTTGGCAAGAAATATTTCTTAAAATTTGCAATTATTTGCACAACTAATTAATTGATTTCTCCTTAGTTTATTTTCCTTTAGAGAGCTCCTTTGGACATTAGAATTTCCAGTCACAAGCCAGCGCCATAATAATACAGTAAAGTATGTGTGTCAAACTGCTATAATTCTGGAATGTGGATACAGCATCACTTATTTTGTTTTACATATATTTCAAAATGTTTCAGTGGTCTACACAACCTAATTGGTTGTGTGGGTTAAACTAATAATCACAAGCTGAGAAAGACCAAGCAAAGGATGTGATTTCTTCCAAAGCTTTCCACAGGTAGCCCATTTCTGATGACCACCAACAGCTGCATGAATCCCTTCATTCCCAGCTGGACTCTTTTTGCTGGGAATTCTTTGGACTCACAGCTGGAGAGGAGGAAGGGAATGAAACAGTTATACAAAGTGAGTGGAGATCACTTAAAGCAGACTAAATATTTCAGTTAGTATCAAATTCCTTCTTAAAACATATTGCTACCATATGTAGGTTCAGACAGGCCATTAGAAATGGACCAGCTCATCTGCAAGACTAAGATAAGCCACGAATAAAGACTTAAAATCTCAGGGAACCCGTTAAAGAATAACCCAGCCTTTGTCAAGTCTCAATGCTCACATCACTATGAGATCCATGCTCGCAGAGGACTTGTTACTACAAGATGAATGCATTTAAGTGATTTGCGTATAAGCTTTTATATTTGGAATTGTGCTAAAAATTCCCATGGTAACATTAATTGTGTTGTCTTAATGGGTGGAGATCTACACAGATCACATATGTCCATTTATTGCTTGACAAATGCAACTTCAAGGGGAAAACAATCCATCACAGATCAAACAGCACAGATAAAAAAATTCATAGTTTTGACATTGCCAACTTTTGAGTAATTAAGTCATGTGTACACATGCACATGTACATATAACTCAATACACTCAGAACCAGCCAGTTTTGAAGAAAAAGTAGAAGGTGCTAAAAAGATACACTTTCAAAGCTGCAAAACAGACACGTATCCTGGGACTTCCACAAACGATTGGATTGGGCTATTCAATAATGAATGCATTTTGTGTAAATAAGCTGTGGAAGAAAGGAGAACTTTTTGCGATACCTGGACGAAATCCAATCTTCTAGATGTTAAATGTTAAGATTAAACAATGTGAGGTTTTGATGGGATTATTTTAATGGTCAAAATAATTTACCCATCTGTCTAACCTCCTTCCATAAGCTTACAAAATTCTAGATCAATTGTTAGCTTGAAAAAACAATCCCTTCGGACAAAATAATAAGACTATTGCTCATTATTATGGCTCCTTGGCAAAATCTTGCAATGATTTGAGACAGGCAGAATTTGGCATGAAAAATGTAAAAGCTGATCAGTGCTTGAAATGTTAAAAAAAACAGATACATAACTGAACTCAAAGTCCTAGTTCCATAAGTATTTATTGGAAAGAACAAAACCAGAAGACTGCACTTCTGTTAAAACAATACAACACGGATAAAACAAAAGCTGATCTGTATTAAATAAGTGTCATGGCACAGCACATGTCTGATTTACTTTGCCCTCAGTGTTAATACCTTTTCCATTTCCCAAGTCATAAGTCATGATAAAAATGAATAATCCAATAGTGACAGTAATCTGTGTCTTAGTTATATTACACTTTATACAACTTGCAGAAAAACTATATTATATAAAATATACTGCTAAGAAAAGAAACACTGAATCCCATCTAAATTCCTATTTGCATGAGCTACAATAAGACATTATAGACTTTAAAGCTACATGATTATAGTCATATTTCAGTTTTAAGTTGGGGCCTTATCTGTCAGTGAGAAAAAAATTAACTTTTTTGGTTGGTCATTTATATCCTTTCCTAAACTTGTAAATTGGTCCTTTCTATCAATGGATTCTGTTTCCATGGATTCAATCATTCATGACTTAAAAAAAAATCCCAAAACAAACCTGGATCTTGCCATTTTATATAGGGGGACACCATTTTACTACAGAATTGTAATGTCATGGTCTTTAAGCATCCATGGATTTTGTTATCTATGAGAAGGTATTAAGAGCCCACTGTATTTCAAGATCTCAGTGATGAATGCATACAATGAATCAACTTAAAACAATCCAGAAAAATACAGGATTAATTGAGCAATTTAAACAGATTAAAATGTTATACTGATACAATTATCAAATCCTAATCAGAACTTCCACAGCAGAAAAGGCCCTCTATCATATCCAATGCAATGTACTTCTCCCACTAGTGTAACTGAGAGGGTAGCCCTCTCCAACATGTCAACATTCAGGTGGTCATGTATTGTCACTACTTAAAATATTGTTGTCCTAGGCCATTTAGAACTTTTAATATCATCACAAACACATTGAATTTGGATTGGAGAGATACTGGTAGTTGATATAATTTATTTAAATGCATCACACTAAGCTATGGAAAGAATATTCAAAAATGTTTGAAATACAGATAGAGTATACCTTATCAAAAATGCTTTGATCAGGAAGTGTTTTGGATTTAAGATATTTTTTTTCATATTTTGGAATATTTGCATGTACATCAAGATATATCTGAGAGGTGTGACCCAATTCTAAACACAAAATTAATTTATGCCTTATATACAACTTATACACATAACCTGAAGGTAAGCATATACACAATATTTTAATAATTCTGTACATGAAACAAAGCAACAATCCACCCATGGATTGTTGATTTTGGAACATTTCAGATCTCCATATACAGGATAGTCAATTTGTATTATCAAAAACATGTCCTTCACATAGTGAGAAATGTTGATGAGAAGAATCTTGAACTGAAGAGAAACTTTGCAATTCAGGATTTATTGTGCCCAAAATTTGCATGTGGTTGTTTTGTACATATTCTATGCATTTTCTTGACAAGAATTGATGTTTGCACTAAAGTATTATTTTTATGCAACAAATATTGTTTTCTAAAATAGACAACATAATCTGAATAAATCTGAGTAAATCTTTTTAAAAAGTGTGGGTTTTGATGTCTTTTTCACATCAAGAAAATAGTTGTTGCAAGTGTTCATTGCTGCCTTCAGGCAGAAACCTGATGAATAATTGCATTCCTAGTAATGGGGATTTTATAAGGTGTTCCCAACAGCAATCCAGCTTCTACCTTTTGCTCTCTCTGTAGTCTAACTGTGTATGAACTACTTCTCCTCAAAGTAACTGCCAAATTTATCATATCAAGGTTCTACTCCTAGTCTTTCTGAGCCTGGTCCAAGCAGGTTTGTCTTGTGGGAATAACTCTGCTAAGTAATAGGTTGTATTATTTTTCGTCTTTTCAGTGACATTATCCTGTACATCACTTAATTATTGGCCTACTGTGTTCTACATTCATATGTGGACTTCTTAAACATCTTACATTCTGAATATTCAATGCAGCAACAATGTTTTCCAAACTATTTCAAGCAGTTGTCCCTAATTAATTATCCATTTACGGACATTTTAATTAAAGCACGCTATAGAAGAACGATGATAAATTGTCAAAGGGAAATTGAAGTAATAACTTTTCACCCTCAAGAGACCTAGATCCAGAACACAACTTGGATCACAGGTGCAGAAGACTCACAAAAGCCCACAGTTTTTCTGACTGCAGTGCTTTACACACAGAGAAAACAAGAGCAAGGATAGCACCAAGGCTTAGAATTACTGTTACAGTTCTATTGCCTCTCTTTCAGCATAATTATTGTTCATTACTCTTTAGTTCAGTTCAGTTTTTCACTTGTTAATTGCCCTCCATTAAAATGCTCCAGGCGATTTACATAAAACAAATTGCATAAAAACATTACAACAAATACCAAATAGAGTGCATTAAACATTAAAAGCTCTGCTAAAAAGCCAGGTCTTGAGTGCCTGAGCAAAGGGTCGCATGTCACGCATGGCCCTCAAATGGGAAGGCAAGGAGATCCACAAGACAAGGGCAGAAATGGAGATGGCCCTATGTCTCGTGCTCTTGAGACATGCTTCCCTGGGGCCTGGAACATACAGTAAGTTTAGTTGGAGGATTCCTGGTGACCACTGGCAGCGAAGAGGGGAGAGGCGGTCTCTGAGATATGCTGGCCCCTAACCATAAAGCGCCTTACATGTCAGAACCAACAACTTAAACAGGCCCGGAATTCCGTTGGAAGTCAGTGCAAGTGTAACAGAGTTGGAGTTATGTGGCATCTCAAAGGTGTTTTTGCAAGTAGCCTGGCAGCCACATTCTGAATAATGTGGATCCTCCAAGTAGTCGACAGGGGAAGGCCAACATACAAGGCGTTACAATAATCCAGTCTAGATGTGACCATCGCATGAATGACTGTAGCCAAGGCTTCCTCTGAGAGGTAAGGTGCCAGCTGTCTCACCTGCCGGAGATGGAAAAAGGCCTGCTTACTAACATTAGCGATCTGGGCCGCCATAGTCAACTGTGAATCCAGAATGACACCCAAACTCTTGACAGTAGAAGATGGATGCTGGGAGGCACTATCAAAGTTGGGCAAGGGGAGGGGGCACTCCAGGCGGGATGCCAGGCCACAAAATCTCAGTCTTAGTAGGATTCACCTTCAACCTACTGGCACACCGCCATATTGATACAGCCTCAAGACATAAGGTGAAATTGTCCGGTATTGAGGTGACTCCAGGCTCCAGCCATAAAAGCAGCTGGGTATCATCTGCATATTGGTGGCACTCCAGACCAATGCTCCGCACGACGCTGGCGAGAGTTCTCACGTAGATGTTGAAGGGGAGAGGAGAGAGAATTGCTCCCTGAGGCACCACACATGAGAGGGCGGATCTATCAGAGGTTCGAGCTAGGAACTCGACATGTTGAAACCCACCTTGGAGAAATGTGTCAAACCAACTGAGGGCCCGGCCACAAACTCCCGCCATGACGAGTCGATGGATCAGAAGGTCATGGTCGACAGTGTCAAATGCAGCCGTAAGATCCAGGAGTATCAGGAGCGCCGACGCCCCTCTATCAAGCTGACAACGAAGTAATAGCCACCAGAAGTGTCTTTGTCCCATGGCCCGGGCGAAAGCCGGACTGAAAAGGATCCAGGCCGGCGGTATTGTCCAGAAACTGTTGCAGTTGTCTCAGCGCAGCTTGCTCAATAATCTTGCCCAGGAACGGAAGATGTGGGATTCTACCCAAAGGAACTAATCATCTTATTGGTATAATTTAGATATAATGGTTTCCTACAAAATTAAATAACTGTGGTCAGCATTGGGTTCATATGTTCCGTTTTAGGCTCCTTTTCACATTCAAAGGAGGATGTCAAAAGCACCCATTGCTTAATTTATACTAATCACATGGCATCCATATTCATAAAACTGTGGTCTCTTTAAATCAGTGGTTCCGAACCTTTGGTCCTCCAGGTGTTTTGCACCAGTCAGCTTACTCAGCTGTTAGGAATTGTGGGAAGTCAAAAAAACACAGAGGACCAACTACTGGGAACCACTTTGAATTATGGCCTGAAAACAAGACATGTCATAGGGTGTCACGATGCAGGGTCTCGGCCCAGCCCCTTAATCACACACACACAGACGGTAATCAGCTAACTATTTATTGAATAATAAGAAACAGGTGAAAAGGTAAATTATCCATAAAAGTATCAAAAGTTCAGTCGAAAAAGGTAAAGAGTCCGTAAGTAAAATCCAAAAGCAAGCATGGCAAAGGTTCCGCAAAAACAATGCGGATCAAGGACTTGGTCCGTGGCAAAGGCACAAGGCAAAGTTCATAACCCAAGAAACTTCTTGGCAAGGCACGAGCCGGCAACCTGGCTCCGTGGATCTTCGCTCGCTTCACTCCCCTTAGAACAGAAGTGGCCGAGCTACTGAGGATCCTTTCCCACGGATCCTATACTTAATTCCCTTGGCGAGGCCCCCGACGCTCTAGGCTTCAGCGCCAATCTGTGCTACGGGATCTAACGCTTCTCTGGCGCTCTAGGCTACGGTGCCAATCTCTCCTGCTGGACTCAATGCTCCGTCTCCTATCAAAGCTCTGTCCTTGCCTCCCAGCACCTGGGTCGCTATCTTCGTGAGAGCCGAACTCCCTTTCAGCTTCCATGGGCTCATCCTCCACTGTTTCCCTGATCCTTTCCTGCGACCCGAAACCACCTGGTTTCTCATACTGATCTGAGTCAGCACTCTCAGGGTCAGCCTGACTTTCCCAGCTCTCATAGCCGTCAGGCCATTCATCATCCCAGGCCAAGCTCTCTGTGGGAGAGGAAGGCCCAGCTACCTCGTCATCCCCTTCCTCCATGTTCTCATCAGCTGCAACTGGCCCTAATGCAAGTGGGACCCCCGGTGCTGCCCCCTGCCCCCCAGGCACGAAAGGGAACTGGGTTGCTACATAGGGCTGCAAAGAGACACTTGGAATATAAGAAATTATAATCATTACAAGTACACTAACTTACACCATCAGGTATGTGTTTCTAGAAGTCACTTAAGTATTACTGATATCACAGAACACCCATAAACATGTTTAAATACCAAAGAAGCTGTGTCCAAATATCTACAACTAAATATATACTCCATTAACTTTGATCAGGATAATCTAAAGTTGGTTGGGCCTTCCTGACCACATCCTCACAAAAATCTGTGCCCTATGTTTTTTTAAAGGTTACTAAGGAGATGGAGGTGACAGTGTGTTTTTAAATGGAATGAAAACAAAGGGAGCAGCAAGGAGGGCAACTAAGCAATAGAGAAAGCTTGATTTTGATTGAACTGGGAATTGTGAAGACCATCAGTTGTGTGTAATCTGCCAAAGTTTTCAATACAATCCCAAATATACCTTCAAAACTCTTGTCACTGTAATGAAAATCAGCTCCAGAAGCATTCAGAGACGGGACAGCTCCCAATTTCAAGGCAATTTCAACTGTTTAAGAGCTCTCCACTTCCCACCATGCCCAAGCTAAACACATCTAGTTGTTGTTGTTGTTTTGGGGGGGCAGGAATGAGAGGACATAGCACTGGTTTATCCATCACCATCCACATTTGCTTTCAATTGATGTGAGACCAAGATATCCAGAGACTATGAAGAGCAGACTGTACAATATTACATATTTAAATGAGCTTTGGTTGCAAAGTTTGCCTTGCCTACCTATCTTATAGACAATTTTGGTTACATATAGAACATCGGTATACTGGCAAAACATTTGAGGTGGTATGAAGTCCAATTAAACAGGATGTGTTCCCAAATGCAAGAGATTCAGCTCATCCAATGAAAATGCCAAAACCTTTACCTGAACATGACATAATCATATTGCAGGCATTGCCCTTTTCTGCGAAATAAGACAAGACCAGATTATTTTTAAAATCATAACTAGGTGTGTCCAGAAATTGGTTTCCATTTTAACTTAATTCAATATGGAGCATACATCCATACAAATTAATTCAAGCTATTGTACCTGTGCAAACACCCAACTCTAAGAAAGTAATCAATAAACATTTTTCTTCTTTGGTTCATAGCAATAAAACCATACAACACTATAAACATTTTCCATATTTGACTCCAAGATAATTTAGGATCTCTGCCTACAACCTCCATTGCCTTTGTTCTTTTTAGTTATAGAAGACCCCTTCAGATTCATTTTTCAAAAAACCTTTGTACATTTGTGACACACTTTTTAAAACATTAAGAATTATGCATAAGAACCGCAATTGTTGCAACTTGTACTATGCTGCTTCTTCATTTTGGCTGCTGTCAAAGATTTTGGGTTTTAAATAAGGGTTTTTTTGGTAATAAGAACTTGTAGTTTTCCAATTCCATCACAATTATGATTAGCCTTAATGACAGTTTACTGAAAGATGCCAACTACAAACCATGGTTTGTAATTCTACTTCACTCACAAGATGTATATAAATATGTGCTAAAAGAGAACAAGATTCAGACAATCATAACTGTCCCGTAACTTATGCCAAAATCATTATTTAAAAAAGCCAAGTCATATAATATAGGAATAAAAGTATAACAAATTAGACAAATCAGTATTTTTATAATGTCTGTTCCTGAAACCCTTTACATCATTCTTATTCTTCAAGGTTAATAAACCTTAGCTATATTGTTGAATATAGCCAGGTGGTCTGGGTTGGACATACCAAATGATTGGTCAGTGTTGGAAATTTGCAATGTAACATGTTTGTCTCTAAAGCATTCAGGAACGTGTCAGGTAGTAGCAAGGCTGGTTAAAAAACTGGGACAATTTGTTAAAAAACTTGGTCTGTTACTTCGCCATGATCACTTTGCTGCCTCAAAATCCAGGCTATCACTATCCCAATGTCATTTTTGTGCAGCAGAAGAGTGGCTATGCTTTGTAACATAAAACACCCCAAAAGTACACAGCAGCTGTTCAGATTTGTAAGAAAAGTCTGTTATAGTAATGATGTCATGGAAAAAGTCTGGAATCGATTAAAATGTATCAGACAGGCAAGCCATTCAATCCCTTCTGAACAATACATGTTCACATATTGCACCATGTGTGTTGCAATGCAGAATGCTATCACAACCAGGCAATTTGCATGCTTTTGAAGTTTGATTTAATGGAGCTCAGATCACTACTGGATGGTAATCTACAAAGCAACGAGATTAGGCAAATGCCAAATGAATAGCCTGGGAGCAATGCCCTGTAGCTTCCTTTGCAAAACCAAAGGTAAATGTTTGGATGCTTGGATGACTAACTATTTGGAGGAAAATCTTATATGTGTTCCACAACTAAAAATGTGTCCCTTCATTGGGGACACCCAAATACCTGGGAGTTACCGTGGACCGTGCTCTGACCTACAAGAAGCACTGCCTGAATATCAAGCAAAATGTGGGTGCTAGAAACAATATCATACGAAAGCGGACTGGCACAACCTGGGGATCACAACCAGATACAGCGAAGACATCTGCCCTTGCGCTATGCTACTCTGCTGCATATGTATGCCCAGTGTGAAACACATCTCACCACGCTAAAACAGTGGATATGCTCTTAATGAAACATGCCGCATTATCACGGGGTGTCTGCGCCCTACACCACTGGAGAAATTACACTGTTAACTGGCATTGCACCACCTGACATCTGCCGGGAAGTAGCAACCAATAGTGAAAGGACCAAGACAGTGACATCTCCGGCCCATCCCATGTTTGGGTATCAGCCAGCACACCAATCAATGGCTGATACCAAATGAGAGACTCCCTCCTGGGCTCACAGAAAACTGGGCGACTTGGAAGGCACTGAACAGACTGCGCTCTGGCATCACGAGATGCAGACTCAATCTTAAGAAATGGGGCTACAAGGTGGAATCCACGACATGTGAGTGTGGAGAAGAGCAAACTACAGACCACCTACTACAATGCAACCTGAGTCCTGCTACATGAACAATGGAGGACCTTCTTATGGCAACACCAGAGGCACTCCAAGCGGCCAGCTACTGGTCAAAGGATATTTAATAGAATACCAAGTCTCCAAAATTTGTGGTTTTTTGTTTGTTTGTTTTAATGCAATACAACTGTTTGGTTTGTTCCTGGCATGATCAATAAATATTGCGGAAGGTTCTTCTTAATTGTGCATAAAAGAACCAAGCAAGTTGTCAATTTTTGATAATGCCCTATTTGTGTTGCTAATAATAGAAAGTTTTTGTTCTGTCAGAATAATTCATACAACTTTTTACCAACTTTGCACCCAATGTAACTTCTGATTCTCTAAATTTTTCATTGTCTTAAATATCACATTATAAATTCAACACTAGTTTGTTAATCTGCAGTTAATATTTATTATACAAAGCTGAATTTAGTGCATAATGTCATATGGTATAAATCTTTCTGTATATTTTAGAAATCATTTCTCTTTACTTTTTTCATAGATGTTAAAAATTATCTGGGAGGACGAAAAAAAATCCAGGGTTTTGTGAGTGTCCAGGCTGTAGGTTTCTCCTGGCTCAAGGAAGGAGGGAGAAATTGCACTGTCCATTTTGAAGCAATACTTGTGGTTCAATTCTCCAAGGTTGGGATTTTGCTAGGCAGCAGGTTTGATCCAGCTGTGGGAAATTAATTAATTCCCCTGGGGACACTGCAAGGAATTATAAGACAAATCATCTTTTCTAAGGATCAGAGTGGATAACTATGTCAGAAGCTAGGCTGATACGGCTGCAATCCAAATGGACAAGAAGCTAAAACTGACAGCTGGGATATGTTGATAAAATTAATTCCTTACATCAGTTTTGAGGAACAAAGACAACTATTGTGCCAAATAACACAGAGAAATGTGTGCTAATTATTATAACACAAAGACTAAAAGGGGGGGGGGCATCCTAGTAGAAATATCCCACTTGTTTCTGAAATCTGGTTTTAAATAGCAGGATTTGGTATATCCATGCAATTTTAGTGTTGCTGTTTGAATAAAATCCCAGAGACCCAAGAATATGTACTGAGTACTAAAAATGGAACGCCACAGTCCTTCATATAAATCCACTGCTTGTGATACCAAAGTTTCTCCATTACAGCAGTAGAATTTAGAGATGATAGCTCCTGTTGTTACTTCTGTTATTGTTCTGAGATACGTGTTACCAGCAAGTCTAGGTATATCTTCTGTTTACACATCTTAAACAGGGAGCACAGGCAACAAAATGTTGAAGTAGAAATCAAGACATCAGAGAGCCTTGAATTATTGTGCATGGCTACTGCACAGATCATAAAATATTGTGCAAGCTTTGCAGTTCATCAGCAAAATGTTCAGAAAAGAAAAGGGCTGGAAGTATAGTTATGCATAGCTGAACACATAAGCAGTCCGAAATCAAATTGTTAATTCCGAGTAGACCCAACAAATCAGTGTAACTTACTTAACTTCTGACTTAAGTTGTTTTTGATTCAGTAAATGCACTCTAGTGACTCAATTTAGTTCTCAAGACCCATTTCCACTTATGTGGAATTTGTCTCACAGTTTATATGGGCCCTTGGTATCTGCTCAGGTTTGGTTTCAGGGCCCTCCCTCCCATAGATACCAAAATCCGTGGATGCTCAAGTCCCATTATATATGAGGTTGTTGTAAAATGGTCTTCTTTATATCAAATGGCACAATCAAGGTTTGGCTTTGGATCTTTAAAAAACTATTTTCAAGCCATTGATCGTAGAAACCATGGATGTAAGATATATGGATATGAATACATTAAGCATCTCGCTAAAGTAATCATCTGGGAAAGAAAATTCCTATGGCATAGATTTGTCCCACGTAATCACTATCTCCAAAATCTATGCCGTTTGACTTTAGCGAATATGGCTGAGTTACATTTATGGTTAAAAAAGAGGGATCACAGTAGCCATGAGCCACATCAGTGAATATAACTGTGTGAACAGCATGAAATAGACCAGTCTTTGATAAACACTATATATAAAAGCGAGGTTGTCAGCACTTTGACCACGAACAATAGGCAACAGCAAGCCAGGAAGCATTTATATCAAGAGCCATTTTTCCTTATGCTACAAACAAATTAAAAGGAAAATTAATCATTCAGAATGTTATGTCTTGCATATATTTTTAGACCAATATACCAGACACGCAACATTGATTCTTCTGCAAGGTGGAAAAATCCATGAAAATAGTAAGACAGGTTTTACATATCACTACCTTGGATTTTAATGAATGGGATGTGAGCCAAGAGGACCCTGATTCCTATTTCTTATGTCCAAGAATTGTTCTCTAACCAAATGGCATGAAAGAGTAAAATAGATTCTCAATGTGTCCCACACATTTTGAAAACATATCCAGCCATAAATAGTCAAACAGACATACAATAAAATAGTTCTATAAATTCTCTCAGCTATAACTATACAATAACTTAGTTTGGCAATGAAACAAACTTCTAAAGTAACTGACATAAGGCACTACCACTCTAGTAAAAACTAAATAGCCACAGAAATATTTCAAAGAAAGATTTAGCTTGAATAAAAGTTGGTTTATAGCAAACTGAGGACTCCTATATTATTTTATGTATTGTATCCCTTGTAGCCATGTATGCAGATGGAAGATAAATATGGCAACCCCTCCTTTCAGATATAGCATATGCTATTCTGCCAGATACAAACACATACTAGAGAAGGGAAGAAAGGAGAGATGAACTGTGCACAGAATCATTTTCATATTATGATTTTACAATGCAGTCTCTTTTTCATATTAAGCAAGACTACACATAATTCATTTTCAATAATTGTCCACTAGATTAAAAATACAAAAGAATTAAAATAAACATCCTTCTTGCAATGGAGCTATTACATTATAGCTGTAAAAGCTTTAAAAATGGAAGTAATACAATATTCTACTCTCCATCTCTGAAAACACAATGATGTCAGGGTTTGTGTATATACATCCCAGCGTAATGTCAAATCTCAACACAGTATCATGTTTGACCCTATTTTAATATGCAGTCAACAATCCAACTTAACAAATCAACTGGTTTACAAAACATTTAATACTAATTTTAGGTTTGCTATGAAGACTAAATACTTTACTGTAACCATCAGTCTCCAGATGCAGTGTTCTTCAGAATTCTTCTCTCAATTTTCCCAGTTGCATATATTTATGAGATAAGGTGTAACATTATGACCATCTCAGCATTGCTTGGTTTCTCATTATCCCATTTTCCCCACCTGAAGCTTGTTTTCTCCCTAGTTCATCCATTAATTTTTAAGAAATTTGCACATGAATTTTTCATACACTGTCATTTGCATTTCTCTGAACAGGTTGATTTTCATTCATAATTTTGCCCAATACATGCATTTTAACAAACTATATAAAGGGTTTTAAATGTTTTCCCCCCAATAATTGTATCTAATCTTGCATACATGCCATTTTTTTCTAATATATTTGTGAGGATCTTTTGCTGTATCTGAAAATCTGGAGAAAAGTGAGTATCAACACAAAAGAGTATTTTTGGCTTGCATATTGATTGATTCAGTAAGTGAAATTAAGCACATTCACATTAAAATGGAAATCAAGACAATTTCTCCCTATCTCTGTTTAACAAAGATATTAGTCCAAAATGAGTGCGCATTTGTGAGGATCTTTTGGTGAAAATCTGGAGAAAGTGGCACAAGTATGCTTCATATTGATTTTGATGTTTTCAATGACTGCACCCTGTTGAATCATACCCAATATTATTTGAACCCTTTAAAGGATGTCTAAATTTCTGTTCTGATCTATTATTTAACATTATCATACTCCACAATTATACCAGGAGACTATTTGAAAATGTAGGTCAGTGATAGATTGATCCTAAATATGTTTAATCTGGAATCAAATATACTTCACACATTTGAGAATTGTGAAAAGATCTTACTAGGAACAACTACTGTATGTCTTTGAATATTTGTAAATGTTGAGGGCCCAGGTCTGCATGAATACTCTTTAGAAGTAGTCAACATTGGCAGACATCATTATATTATTCAGTGTGGAATGCAACAGTTTAACTTTGTGCTCTCTGAACTATATTGCTTAAATCTGTGCTCAATTTCCCACCATACAGCTTCAGTATACAACGTGGAGGAGAAACCATATGGAGAAAAACCTTTCTGCCTATCCAGTGTCTCTACACCATGCATGCTCTTATGCACCTAAATTGTGTCTCCACATGCTTCCCACCTTCCCCACCATGAGATGCAAGACAGCCTGCAACACAATACAAATCTCAGTAAAAAAAAATATAAATATTAAATATTTTGTAAATGTCTTATACATGCCACCTTAAGTAAAACATCAAAACATTTCAAATAAGCAGTGCAATTTACTCTCTGTTAATTACTGAACATCTCAATAAAAATGACTTGCTAGCCAATGGAAGGCACCAGGAAAGGGAAAAGTAAGAGTGGCTCTGAAAGAAGTGAATCTCTTGCATGTCTTCAGACTTGGACAAACTCATATGGGGTGATACAGACTTTCAGATAAATTGGACCTTAGTCATATTTAATAGGTCATTACCAGTACTTTTACTGTACATGGAAAAAAGGCCAGTGGTCAATTGGGTTGTTGTAATAAAGGGGCTTTCTGTAACCAGTCCCATTCATAATTTTTTATTTATCTTTTTCTAAAAATTTTCAATAAGTATCTCTAAATTGGCAAACTGTTAATATATTTTAGGGTTAATATATTTCATAGTCGCCAATTTGGGAGATTCACTTTTGTAGCAGTCCTATAATGGTAATTGCCTCATTAAAATATTTGTCACATACCAAATGACAATAAATCTTAGTGTTCCAAGAAATAAATATTTGCTGAGACACATAACAAGGGTACCACAGTTATTTCCTGTTCTAAATTTAGGGCAAACCGGGGGATATCTAAGAATATTTTAAGAGCTAGTTAAACAGAAGACTGTATGTATTTCATACAGTCTTCCAAAACTTTTATTAGTATACAGGAGGTGTTTATTTTTTAAAAAAACTAGGAGCAATAAACTGCCCATTTATGCTCCCTTCATTCTTGACCCATGGCTTGTGATGAGGCAAATCCCCTTCCTTGACTATGCAGTATATGTCTGCCATTCCTCCAAGAACCCTTAAAATCAACATCAAAATAGGGCCAGCTCTCATAATATACAACACATGAAGTCCCAGATCACGGAAATCCCAAATAACACCCAAAAATGGTATGGCCTAGCCTACGTGGACACTGTGCAAGTGATAACACACCAGCATGAATATCAAATGGGTCGTATCAAAGACAGACTTTGCTTATTGGGTCCAGTGTGCTATGACTTTGAATTTGTTGTGCATAAGATATTAAGTAATCTGTTAGAATGTATCTCCCTCTATGAACCGTCCCAAGTGTTAAGTTCAGCTGGGGAGGCCCTGATCTCAGTCTCATCCTTTTCGCAGGTGCAACTGGTAGGGACAAGAGATAGGGCTTTCTCAGTGGTGGCCCCTGACCCTCCTCAGCGATATTAGAATGGCCTCCTCCCTCCTAGGTTTTAGGGGAAAAGTAAAATCTTGGTTGTGGAAGCAAGTGTTCAGTGAATAGCTTAAATGAAAGTGCAGTAGATCCTCACGGAAAAACAAACTGGTTAATGACTTGGGAATGGTGCAATGTACTATTTGTTTTAATATGTAATATGTTTTATGTTTAAACAAATTTAATTGTTTAAACTGTATTTTATATGTTTCATTTATTTTAACAGTTAATGATGGTATGTATTGCTTGATTTTTGTATAATTTGTATGACATTTTTTATATAATTGTGGCACTGGATATTGCCACAAAACTTGTAAGCCGCTCTGAGTCCCCTTCGGGGTGGGTTAGAGTGGGATAGAAATAAAATAAATAAATAAGCACAATGAAGAGGATGAACTTTTTTTCTATTTTAAAAATGTATTTGATTATATGTACAAAAGAATGGGAGAATTTGTGTAGGGAAAATTCACATCCTGAAATTATCCAAAAGCATTCTCTCCTGATGTTTTGCCCACATCTATGGCAAGCATCCTCAGAGGTCAGGAGAGAATGCTTCTGGAACATGGACATACAGCCCACACAGCAACCCAAATATACTTTTTGCACAGAGAAAGTCTCAAGCTGTGAATAGCCTTTTAAAATATCTGTTTTCAATTAGTTTCTCCCAGAAAAGAGAAAAATGACAAGAAATGAAATTCATGAATGTTATTCCTAGTATCTGCCAGCACAACACATTAGCACAATGACATCATTAGATAGAGGCCTTAAAAACAAAACCAACATTTAAAAATATATGGGAGGGATTGTATGTGTTGCCAAGGTTTGTAGACAACAAAAATGGCAATGGACCACTTGCAACAATGTACTATTTAAAGGAAGAATAAAGGAAGAATATCTGTTTCCTGAAACCAACATATCCATTTCAGAAAAACAATTTCATACTGCTGAACTGAATTTTGACTTCACTATAAGATTTTCTAAATATTTTGTTCAAATACCTATTAATACAAGAAATGTACATCTAAAATAGTATCTTGTATGTTTATTTCATAAAACATTTAACAATTGACTCAATCATTGTGTGATAACTCAGAAATTGTTTATGTTCTATTGACTTAATATAACTTTAAGTCAGCACTAGGATGATATAATTAAGCTGTTTGGTAACTTTGCAGTATAGCTAGATTATGCTTTCAAATATACAGAAAATGTATTTTATATATCAAATTTTATGCATGCATTTACCAATTTCCATACATTAGCTATTGGTACAGTTTTTGGCATCTACCAGTAGATGACTATCGTCACATCATGTTCATTTCATGTGAAGTAGTGCTCTTCAATGAGCTGACATCTCAAAAAACCATCCCATGAAGTAGCTTTTGACTTCGTTTGATTTCTCAGCTAGAATTTCGTAGTTAAGAAAGCTTTTTATATTTGCACTTAACCCTGGAACCTTGGGGTGATCTTATCTATAACATAGTTTTACTGGCTTTACATGTTCCCCCTTTCTTATTTGACAGGTCACACTGAAATGACAAAGCTAAAACTATTTAGAATAGACTAGAATAACGGCATTGTCATTGTACTAATATTTTTATTATTTATATTATTATTTGTTACTTATTTTTATATACTTTGTATTATATTTAGTCATGTTGTGAGCTGCCCCAAGTCCCTTTGGAGAGATGAGGCAGGATAGAAATAATAATAATAATTATTATTACTATTATTATTACATTGTACAACAAAATTAAATGCTTTCCCCAGCACACATCGCAGAAACAACACATCCATTCCTCCACACTCTATCCACCACTGCACAGCCCCCAATGCCACACCAATGAAAAACCATGGAGTTCAATATAGTTACAGCTTTAAGATAAAAGCTCTAACACAATCTATTTGTCCTTGTCATCTTGTACTGTCAGCCAGGTGGTAATAATTTTTAAAACAAAGATTATGCTGGATGAGATAGATCCTTAAGAATGCTTTGAGTTTTCTTATGGCTGTGGGACTTATAAAGTTATTTCAAAGAGGGGAGAGGGCAACCAATGATCGTCTGTGCAGTAGTGTTGACCCTTTGGAGCATCTACCTACCAACCATTTGTTCATTGGATGTCACTATAAAAATCTCAATAGCCTTTCTTCAGGGGTTAGACAGCAGAAGAAAAGAGTAAAGCCTTTGTATGAAATTATATGCATTGGTTTGGATTTCAGCCCACTGAAACAATTCTGAATTAATTCTGGTAAATCAGTAACTTGTAGCCAGAGACTACGTGCTACAAAGGACCATGTGTTATTGCTCTATGTCCACTAGAACAAAGGAGCTAATCCATGATGGGGAAAAGAATGCCAATAAACAGAAACACTCTTGGGGGGGTTTTATTTTAAGAAGTACTTTGAACACAGACACTGTATGATTCAGTGTCTGCTCTTAGATCATGTCCACTGTCTCATGAGTAAATGCAAACATTTGAAAATGACATATTTAAATAGAAATGTATGGAGAATGGCAATGTGTTAACGACTTACAATTACATATTTCAAAGACATAGCCATGGTAGTCTGGATCAGTATGCAAAGGCATTGTGTAGCACATCTGAGATGGGCTGCAACTAATTAGAAGAATTAATGCAATTTGACATCACTTTAACTGTCATGCCTCAATGTTGTGGAATCCTGGGATTTAGTTTCATGAAGTACCAATATTCTTTAGCAAAGAAGGGTAAATGCTTGATCTCATAGCAGTGAACCATGGCATTTAAAGCAGTATCAAGCTCTTTGATACTATAGTGTACATGCACCCTTAATCTCAAAGGTGTTTCAAAATGCCTTTAATGCAGAATTTGAATGCGATTTTCCTGCTTCTTGGCAGGAGATTGGACTGGATGGCCCACGAAATCTCTTCCAACTCTATGATTCTATGATTAAGTTTAAACTTTTATCATCATAAGGGGTTTTTTTTGTTATTGCAGAAGCCAGAATTTTCTGTTGAGCTTGTGTAACAATTCATATTCTCCTACATCTCACCTGTTACCTGCTACAGCCCCACTCCATGGCCATTTAGTGGCTGGTGAGGAGCAGGAGAAATTAGAAAAAACATTTGATTATGTTCCTTTAGCAAGATACTGAACAAATACATCCACTGAGACATGAAACCCAGAGGGTCCCAGCAAATGATGGAACTGCTCTGCATCTGAATAGAGTTACACAGCCAAATGCTTCTTTGATCTCCCTGCTCCAGCTGTGACCTGGTTGCGTAGTAAGCGTAGGAGAAGCTAACAGGTGAATTCTTGAAGGGTGGGAGAGGTAACATTGTCCTTTGTACTACATTGCACAAGATCATGGATTTTAGTAAAAAAAAGTCCTATCACTACATGACCACAATGAATTTCAAAAATCATTAACAATGATCTGCAATGCTCCTGTATTGATTTCAGCAGGATTTTAGTCCACAGCATTCCAGAACTGTGTTATTTGATGACATTCAACCTCTACATCACCTGAAGGTAAATAGTTTGAATCCTACGGGTTATTCTAATTCACAGTATACTATATGAATCAACTGCGGAATGGTGAGTTAACACATAGGTAAATCCAACAGCTTCAATGGATCTACTCTGTCGGAAACTAACCAATAGGATTCATACATTTTCTTTAATCCTGTTTCATTTATTTAAAATAGCAAAATATAGATAGTTGTTGAAATAATGGACAGAGACATTGGGTTTGCATGGCACAGGAAAATGGAAACAAGTAGATAGAAAGGTGCTCCAATGGCAGATAGGAAGGCGCTCCAAAGGGTCAACACTACTGCACAGAGAATCAGTGGTTGCCCTCTCCCCTCTTTGGAAGAACTTTATAAGTCCCACAGCCTTAAGAAAGCTCAGAGCATTCTTGGGATCCATCTCATCCAGCATATTCTTTTATCCTAGAGCTGTAGCTATGTTGAATTCCATGGTTTTTCATTGATGTGGCATTGGAGGCTGTGCGGTGGTGGTTGGGTGTGGAGGGATGGCTGTGTTGTTTTGTGACGTGTGCTGGGGAAGACATAGAATTTTGTTGTGCGATAGCATAAAGGCCAATAAAGCTATTCTTATTCTAATTCTAATAGTAATGTCATACAATAGGAATTTGGGTAGGGTTTGAATCTACACTATTGCTGCATTCCCAAGCAGCACAGTGAAGCAACAACGATAACTTACCATATATATTCATGTATAAGTCAACCTCATATATAACTCAAGGGTAGGTTTGAAGGCCAAAACTATGACCCACTGATAAGTTGAGGGTCATTTTTGGAGAGGGGAAAGCACCAGTTCTGTCTCAAGGGGTCAGCAATCTCTGGTGCCACCGTAATTTCTCCATTCAGGTGTTTCAAAAAGCCAGAATACTAGAGGTTAAAATGTGTAAAATTCCACAGCAAAAAGCAATTAGGTTGCTAATTTTTAATCTATCATAATAATGTAAAGGTCCATAGTGGATTGTTAATGTATAAGTCAGTGGATCTTTTTAGAATGCATTGCCAAGCAATGATCTATGGATGAACTCTAATCAGTCTTTTCAACACATTCTTTAATCTTTAAGAGTGGTATGCAAGGAAGAATGTGAGTGCAAGAAAATGAGTATTCAGTATTGTAATATCAAGCTATAGTTTTGGCCTCACATCTTTTGCAGATGTAAACAATAATCTAATAATTCTCACTTCTATTCTGGCATTAATTTTCATTAATGGCAAACAAAAATGTTTGGAGATCTATAAACTGCCAATCATGAGCTTTCATATTTTTTATTATTTTCATTTCATTATTTTCATACATAAAATGGACTTGAATAATGTACTTGCTACAAGGCTGGCAAGACAAGAAGTAATAACACTGTCCTTAGCACAAGGTTACAAGAAATGATAACACTGTCCTCAACAGAAGGCTGCAAGACAAGAAGTGATAACATTTCTTCCTTTTTTTGGAACTACAGTAGAGTCTTGCTTATCCAACATAAACAGGCCGGCAGAACGTTGCATAAGTGAAAATGTTGGATAATAAGGAGAGATTAAGAAAAAACCTATTAAACATCCAATTATGTTATGATTTTAGAAATTAAGCACCAAAAATACATGTTTTACAACAAATTGACAGAAAAAGCAGTTCAATACACTGTAACATTACGTAGTAGTTATGGGCAGGGGGCAGACTGTGTTGGATAATACAGAACATTGGATAAGTGACGGTTGGATAAGCAAGACTCTACTGTATAAATCATGAGAAACCAGAAAGGAAGGGAAATCTAAAAATATGTACAAATAAAACAAATTTATTTTCATTTGTTGCTTTTTGCAAAAGAATGAAAGCCATAGTTTTCTATCATAAAATAGACTATTTTAAATTCAAATGTTTTTCTTGAAAGGGGAGATTCTGAATACTATGTGTATTACTCTATGCTTACACTGAGTTACCTTTCCCAGTAGATTCATATATTTTCCCTGAAAAAATCACTCAGAGCAAGATCCAATAGCACTGTTAGCGTACAATGCAACCAGATTTCTAAAACCTGGGCTTGCATATTTTTCCCATCCCCTTTTCCACTTTTCTATTTATATTGTTGCCTTCAACTTAGAGATCTTGACTTGTTTTACACAGAGTGTACAATTACTTCCCAAATGGGGAATATTAATATGTGTGAATTAATTATTGAAGATACAGTAGACTCCCAATTAACTGAAACTCAACTAACCTGAATTCTCAAACTGACAAAAAAATCAAAGAAATAATACTTTAAATTTTAAAAAAAAGTTTTTATAATACTCTAAAATAGTAAATCTATGCTATATTAAGTTTGCCTTTAACTCCTTATATCAATATATTTAAATATCAATATGAATATCAACTCAATAAAGAGTTTAGGGTATAGTATAATAATAACAATACTTTATTTATACCCCACCACCAACATAATACAAACAATAAAATATAATAAAAATTAAAATGCAAATTACAAAATAATACAAAAAACAGAACAGGTAAGCATACAAGCAATATAACATCACAATAAATGAATAATAGAAATTGAACGCAATGGGCAATTGAACACAATAGTATAAGGTATAGTATTACGCCAATTTTTAATACTAACCTTCAAATAACTAGAAACTACATTTATATGGCATCTACCAATTCCTATGGCTACTGGTATGGCTTAATACAGTATATTCTCAAATCTTCACATCTGAGTCTAATGCCTAATTATCAGGCCCGGATTACCCATAAGGCCACCCTAGGCCATGGCCTTGGGCGGCAGATATGGGGGGCGGCTGATTCGGACCCCCCAAAATTAAAAAAAAATTAAGTTCAATCTTTGGCGCTTCTGTGCCTGTGCTGTGCGCAGAGTGCCATAGACTCTCAGGGGCAGTTTAGCTGCCTCTGAGAATCTATGGCGCCCCCGCACAAGTGCAGAAGCACCAAAGATCGCCCTTTGTTAGGCGGGCGGCTGCCATGGCGGCTTTAGGAGGAAGGGAAGAGCCGCAGAGAGAGGCTCCCCTGCGGCTCCTCCCTTCCTCTTAAAGCTGCCATGCCGCCTCAGAAGCAGCGGCCAAATCCGCCCTTCTGAGGGCAGCCAAATTGCTTCTCCCTTCCTCCTAAAGCTCTCAGAGCGGGAAACCGCCCTTCTGAGGGCGGCATGGCAGCTTTAGGAGGAAGGGAGAAGCCGCGGAGAGAGGCTCCTCTGCGGCTTCTCCCTTCCTCCTAAAGCTGCCATGCTGCCTCAGAAGAAGCGGCCAAAACCACCCTTCTGAGGGCGGCATGGCAGCTTTAGGAGGAAGGGAGAAGCCGCGGAGAGAGGCTCCCCTGCGGCTTCTCCCTTCCTCTTAAAGCTGCCATGCTGCCTCAGAAGAAGCGGCCGAAACCGCCCTTCTGAGGGCAGCATGGCAGCTTTAAGAGGAAGGGAGAAGCCGCATGCTTCTCCTTCCTCTTAAAGCTGCCATGCTGCCTCAGAAGAACCAAACCGCCCTTCTGAGGGCGGCATGGCAGCTTTAAGAGGAAGGGGAGAAGCCGCGCGGAGGCTCCCCCTGTGGCTTCTCCTTCCTTCTAAAGCTGCCATGCTGCCTCAGAAGAAGCGGCCAAAACCACCATTCTGAGGGCGGCATGGCAGCTTTAGGAGGAAGGGAGAAGCCGCAGAGAGAGGCTCCCCTGCGGCTTCTCCCCTCCTCTTAAAGCTGCCATGCTGCCGCAGAACAAGCGGCCGAAACTGCCCTTCTGAGGGCGGCATGGCAGCGTTAGGAGGAAGGAGAAGCACGGAGAGAGGCTTCCCTGCGGCTTCTCCCTTCCTCTTAAAGCTGCCATGCTGCCTCAGAAGCAGCGGCCAAATCCGCCCTTCTGAGGGCGGCATGGCAGCTTTAAGAGGAAGGGAGAAGCTGCGGAGAGAGGCTCCCCTGCGGCTTCTCCCTTCCTTCTAAAGCTGCCCTGCTGCCTGAGAAGAAGCGGCCGAAACCGCCCTTCTGAGGGCGGCATGGCAGCTTTAGGAGGAAGGGAGAAGCCGCGGGGAGGCCCCGCCTTTGGGGCCACTGCTGTGCATGCGCGACATCGGCTCCGGGGTGGGGTTTCCTTCCTCCTCCTCCTCACGCTGGTGAGGAGGAAGGGGCGGGGGCGGAGCCGGGGGCGGAGCCGCGCAGGGGACGGGCAGGGGCGGGTCGGAGCCTTTGGCCTAGGGCGGCAAAAAGGCATGATACGGGCCTGCTAATTATTTCTATCAATGACTGGGGGGGGGGAAGCATGGTTTTTGTTAAGAGCTGAAATCTCCAGTATGTTTGAAAGAGAGACAGAATCAGTGACATGGAAAGATGATTAGAGGAAATGAGAACCAAGGGGAAAAAACAGAATCAAATATTGAATCACAGGGAGTCAATACTGAAAGGTATAGTTTGTGTTCTACTGTACTTGAGGCCTGTAATTAACTGTGGTTTCCATGTTGGACCAACCTGCATTGGAACCACTCCTTGTTTTGTTCCCTATTTGATTCAATGCTTCCATTTACATTTGCATTACAATTTAATATTCAATCCAAAAAACTGATTTCTGATTCATATGAGTATTGGGATAGAAAGAATGGGATGACTGCATATCCTAAGAAAATAATGGTTTCTACAGGATTCCCACATATCTATAATGCAAACTCTTTTCTGTACAAATCAGACTTAGTTAAATTCACTTTCACTAATTTGTAATGGTTTTCAACCATATAATATTGAATGCACCATACTATATTCAAGTTTTCTTCCTGCATTTTGTGGTAGACCTCTAAAAACCCACTTGGTAAAACATATGCCTATTTTTTGTTTTTCAAATAAAAATATGGAAGTAAACAAGAGAAGAGTGAGGAAACCGTCTCTGGGAATAAACAATTCCAGATAGGCCTGAATACCATCTGTGGAAAGTATTTCAGGTTGTTCCCATATGGAGAAGTCATCCTATATAATGAGTGATCTGCCTTTCCCTGTATTCCAATCCCCACACACTGTAAACTACTAGAACCCACACTAGAAACAATCTTGATGAGATTTTGTTTCCTTCATAAAACCCCTTTGTTTGTTTCTTCACTCAATTTTCGAGGTGGATGCATTTCTATTGAAAGAACCAAACGTATGTTAACTATAAGAAAATACTCTATATTACAACTTCAGTCCTAAAAAAATTCTCAATGAATCCCCTGGAGGTATGGCAAATTCAATTCATGTGAAATCCTGCACAAAGTTCTTCAGAAATAGTCAATTCATGAATATCTATCTCGCTTAGGTCCAGCTATTAAGTGTCCTGAAAAACTGCTATCTAGTATCTGAAATTTACCCAAAAGCACATAGCACAGAATTACACACTACATATGTACAGTATGCACAATAACACTTTGACTACCATTGGGTCAAAAGAATCTATATCGAAGTATATGATAAACAAATACTGCAAAGCAAAATAAGTCACAATCCTCACAAAGTCATACCTCACTCTCATACAATCACTGTACATAATTAGAAATATATTATTAGCACCGTGAACCGAAAATATAAAACTCTTGTATACAGCTTTAAAAATTAAAGGCCTTGAACCCATTATAGTCATTTTTAAAGCATTTCACAAGTACAGAGGTGTGAGCTCCAACATTCCAGCCAAGTTTCTCCTCAGTTAATTACCTCTTAAATATACATCAATTTCCTTTACCCTTGCTGTTGGAGTCATTATTATCCACTTCCTGAATCCAATTATGACTTCCCACCACCACTGTATACAAATTATTAGCAACTGTCTGAGAGACCAACCAGAGAAAAAGCTTTGGCAATTTCAAACCATACATGTCATTAAATGTGAGATCTTGCTAGCCTTTTCTCCTATTGAGCCTTTTAACACCCAACTCAAGATCTGAGAGCATGCCCTTGCAGAAGCAATCAGTTATAGCACACAGGAACTCTGTGCTCACATTGGAAAGACAACTTCCAATGCCGGTATGGGCAAGATGCAATTTCAGATTCAACTCACAAACTATGTGGCTCAGATGAAAGATTGCAACAGGCATTACTACTGAAACATGCACACAATTTGTGGTTTCCCATGCTCATAAAAGATCATCCATTGGGAGAGATCATCCAGAGTTTTGGAGTCCGTTGTCATTTGTATGCAGATGACGTTCAGCTTTATCACTCATTTCTACCTGCTACTAAGGAGGCTGTTCAGGTCCTGAACTGGTGCTTGGCAGCTGTGATGGTCTGGACAAATTGAAATTGAATCCAGACAAGACAGAGGTACTCCTGGTCAGTCAAAAGACCAAACAGGGTATAGGGTTACAGCCTGTGCTGGATGGGGTTACACTCCCTCTGAAGGTGCTGGTTCGCAGCTTGGGAGTGATTTTGAACTCATCACTGAGCCTGGAACCCCAGGTTTAGGTGGCGGCCAGGGGAACTTTTGCACAATTAAAGCTTTCGCGCCAGTTGTGCCCACATTTTGGGAAGTCTGGCTTGACCATGGTGGTCCATGCTTTTGTTACATAGAGAATAGAGAATTAATGTCAAAAATACATAGTATGATTTTTACATAGGATTTGCGCTACATTAGAACAGTAAAGACAAATATCACTTCAGTAAAATAAACTTTAAATATTAAATAACCAAAAAAAGTGTAAACACTATTAAATTTGGGAATCTGCTATTGCAACACATCCAATGAAGTGGTTTAAACCCCGTATTAAAAAGATTGGGACTAAGTTCTGGAATACAGAAAGCTCATTCCAGAAGCGTGTTTAAGAACTGGTCCAAGAGTCCAGAAGATTGCCTTTGATGACTGTTTATAAGCTTCAAATGTCCAATGAGTGGCAGCCAGGTTTCTAACTGGAGTGGCATACAGGAAGCACACCTGTTTAGAAGCTTCAAATGGTCACAAGGGCACCATGGAGGGGGCCATTCTGGCCTTCCTGGAAAGAGAGCTCCAAGATCTAAGGGCAGAAACTATGCTTTCAACGGTGGTGGAACTGAAATAGGGCATCTCCTGAGGATCTCAGAACCCAGGCCAACTCATAGAGGGAGATATTATCTGCCAAATAGCCTAGGCTTGATCCATGGCAAACTTTGAGCAGATTAATCAGAAGACTTAATGGATTCTTACCGTGGTATTATTCTTACTAGTTTATTGTAAAACACTTTAGTTGCATTTATTTTAGAATAGACTGAATAAAAGTACCCTAATCCCCAGCCAAACAAAACAGCTGCATGTGCCCATCTTATTGTTCCTTCCTTAAATAAGAGACTGAACTTTTTAGACATGACTACCCAGCATGAAGGAACAAATATCTTGGTCCTATTACAACATCTGCTGTGGCATGAGGCCCTCTTCGGGCATTAACAAAAAAATCCTTTGATACCCAGAGTCTGAGTACCACCAAAGTTGATGTCTTCCACCTCACATGTCAAACGCTTCAATGAACAAAACACTTCCCAATTAAATAACTACCAAGAAAAAGATTTGAAGCCATTGTAGTCCTTTGTGTAACTGATTACACAGAATTACAAGGCAGAAGGTCTCTCAGAGGTCAAATTCTAGCTTACATTCCTTGACTAATTAAATTTAAAAAACATACAGAAAACTCGAACCTAGAATCTGATATGGAGATGCTGGAAAATACCTGCCGGCCTTTGCATTAAAACAAGGGTCCCCCATCATCTTAATGAAATCTGGAATATAGTCAATCACCTTAATTAAGATTGAGAATATAATGGGAATGCTTTTAATCTATCTCCATATTTTCTTTCTCTTATAAGAGCACTCATTGCAGATTTGTAAAATGAAAAAAAAAATGTGGCAATAAATGATGTATTAAAATTTCATATAATTTGCATTTGCTTATCTAGGCTACTATCTAGAGTTCTGCCTTTATAGTAATGCAAAGGAGTATACCAGAGGCTAAGGAATTATTGATATTTTACTCTTAACAATTGACTACCATTCCCGTACTTTCATTACAAAGAAAAACTATGGCATTTATTACAAGATTTTAATTTTTTTAAAAAAAAATCACCAAAGGGAAATTTCAAAAACTATTCACAATTGGGAACAATGTCAAACTCACCCAAACCCTATTTTGAAAAATACTGTTAGTTGCAGAAGACAATGAAACAGCACCTTCTTGTCCCTTTAGTTGTCTTAAGTTCGAAGATACTGCAGTAATCTTCGGACTGGTATGTAATGCAATAATGTATCATTGTTATCTATAGCATAAAATCCTTTGTCTAAAATGCTTGAACCCAAAAGTGTTTGGGATTTTGGGTTTTTTTTAATAACATACTGTATATTTGCATATACATACAGCACGAGATATCTTAGAGATGGGATCCAAATCTAAACAAGACAGTCATTTATTATTCAAATAGACCTTATACCTGCAGTCTGGTGGTAAATGTATACACAATATTTTTTAATAATGTTGTACATAGTGCAAAGTTTTTGTATATTGAAACATAAAGTAAAGGTGTCAGTATCTCAGGCACTCATGTTAACAATTTCAGAATTTGGACTGTTCCAGATTTCTGGTCCCAAGCTTTTCTTGTAAGGGATATTCAGTCTATATAGTTTATCTACCATATTTTTTGATCATATTGATTATGAACTTGTTTTGAGTTGTCAAGGTAACTGAGTACAATGACATTTTAAAGTACCAGTCTACAATGAGTGGCCAATTAACTCTGGTTAAAATTAAATGGTGAGGTCTTACCTTGCAAATGGACTAAAAAGGTTTACCCCTATTGCCTTCAGAGCTACATAATACAGTCTTGCACAATAAATGTGGAAGTACAGGAAGCAGTTCATGGGGAAATTCCATTCACAGTTTCATGCCACTTGGCCCAACTGGGCAATTATTTTAGGTTTCCAATGTGCTCTTGTCCTGAATTGCCCTTTAAAATTATGTTCCTTGGTTTAACAAGCATGGCACGTTGTGATGTCAAGCACCGCTTCAGGAAGGGATCCCTTTCGTTTATTTCTTGAACTTAAGAGTTAGCATAAATGCAACACTTGAATGTGGGGACTTTGAATCACAGTTGTATTGGCAACGTTTATTTTCTTTAATAACAAAAACAGAAGCTATCCCTGGAAAAAAAGGACTCAGCTGTCCCATAACCTATTCTTCAAAATACTGTGAGAGAAAACAACATCTGTTGGAAAGTCTGGTGTACTTTCCATGTTATCTAGAGCCAAAAGAACAAAGAACATATGTCTATGCTATGGGGTCGATTAGGACGAACCGAGACACCCATGGTATACACTGCAAAGTTGAACTAAGCTCTTCCTCTATAGCTACAATTCTGATTTCACAAGAGACAAGATTGTGACTACTCTGAATGATAAACATTACCTTTTTTTAAAAAAAAAGAGCCTGGACAGAACTGGTTCCATATTTGGCACGCACGTGATCTATCACTTTATTCCAATATTTTAGAAGTGATTTCCAGTCAAACTCATAACTAGTGCTTTACCTGTTCTACTGCCATGTACTCTGGTAGTACTTTGTAGATATGTGTATGGATAAGCCTAGAAATTTTAGTCAAAAAATTAACCCCAAAAACCTGGATTAACTTATCCATGAGTCAATTTAACTATTATAACCTAACTTTTATCCCCCTTCTCGGAGTAGAGTGGCAAAAGACAAGAGCTTAGTCCATCCCAAGATAACACGAAACAAACCCGACCCCTTCAACTCTCTTCATGCCATTTTCCCACAAAAGTGTTTTAAAAAGCCAGAAATGGCACCACAGCAGAAAGAGTAGAATGGTTTGGCGGTCCTTTCAGGATGGGCTACGGTCTCACCTTTCACCACTCTATTGAGAAGGGAATGCTTCCTTTATTGATAAGGAGGCCAGATCAGCCAATCTGAAATCTTTTAACTGCATTATTTTATTGTGAACCCAGAAAATATGGGTCACCTGGACACGTCTCTTCTCAAGCAAGAAGCTGTCCCGCAAGTCCAAAAAATGCCCCTCTACTATTTCAGGATTCTGCCTGTAATGTACAATAAAACAGGCAAATCCACATCCTTAACTGTAATTGCATCTAGGACTCACTGAGAAAATCACTATTTAGGACATTCATTTAAAAATCGGGAAAGCCCTGAGGAAAATAAGAGGAAAACACACTTTTGCAAGCTCGTTTTTCTTTGACATTCAGCCCATCAGCACTAAGTGTTAATCTGTGAAGGAAAAGCAAACTAATTCTACAAAAGTGCCTTTGGTTTCAGGCCATGTAATATCAATCTCGCCATTCTCACAAAGGTGTTAAATATTTCCAGACAGTCAATATCGTATTAGCTAATTAGCTGACAAAGATCTGTCTATTCTCCTTCTAATAGTAAGTATGTGTTATTTTCAATTCATATTTCTGTATGCACATTTCCGTATCTAAATATTTATCTTGAAGTAGATACTGTGAATTACTTTGACTATTACTGCAACAGTCAGGAGATTTAATAAAATGCCTAATTCTCAATATTCATATTCACTTATTATAACTCCTACTTTTTGAACTAAAAGGGATTTATTTGGAAGCATTTGGTTCTGTGATTTCATCTATAAAGTTAAGATTAGTTGATACTCTTAATGTACATGTTATTACATCTATGAATATACCTGAAATGTAAGTGCATTTTATGTTGCGTAGTTGTAACTAATTAGGGGTAGAATTCATTTGGCTCATTTAGAGTCTGGAGGACCTTCCACACATCCCTATATCCCAGAATATCAAGGGGATAAACCTCACAATATCTGCTTTGAACTGGATTATCTGAGTCCGCACTCACATAATGTGGAATTTCCTGCATTGATATTCTGGGATATAGGACTGTGTAGAAGGGCCCAGGGTAAGCAATTATGAAAATTTCTCAAAATTTTCTTACATAGAAAACTGAGAAACTATTGATAATTCATTCAGCCTCTAGTCTTCATTATAAAACTGAGTCTAATGAAACTGAAAGGACGTGATTCCCCAACTTGGCCAAGGAAATCCACTGGGAGAACCATGGACAACTTACATGCTCTCAGCCCCAGAAAATCATGTGAAAGATTCACCTTCGGAGAAGTTGGAAATAACTTGAAGGCACACAACAACAAATTACCACATTTGAAATGCTAGGCTAATTTCAGTGCTATTTATACAAAAGTTCCCCACTGTTTGACAATAGATGGATTTTGGATTATGACACTGTCTCTTTTAAATGGTCTTTTTAATTTTTATGTTTTAACTAATGTTCAGCGTGTGCTTTTATTGTTGTTATTGGTAACTAATGGTTGCCAGTTGTAAGCCATCCTGAGTCCCCCCCCCCCCCTTTTCCAGGCGTGAGAAGAACAGGATATAAATGCCTGAAATAATTAAATAAATTCAGTGGTTTATTTCTCATTCTGTATCTCCAGCTCTATCTTTTCAATCCAACTCATAACATTCTCAAAGACATAAGCACTTAAAAGTAAAAATGTCTTGTTTTCTACACCACACTAGCAGGTCATTCTAATTAACCCAGTATTTGAATCCAAAATATATTTTAGCATATAGTTGGTAGAGCTTTTTGCTTTAGATCTTTCTCTTAATGGGTTGTCTAAACTCAGGAAGAGAAAAACATTTCTGGTTCTTTTGCACATCTGAAGCAGTGCAGCATGCATAAGAAGAGCACATAGAGAGCAGGTGTTTTTAAAGCCAATTTTTGTAATGTCTGCTAGTGCCCATCTACTTGCATAACTGCCATTAAGTTGCCCTGAGGGCAAGCACTGTAATATGCCTGAGTACAGTCCTTGGGACAGGCTCCAAACGAAATAGCTTCTACCTAAGCTTAATTTAGCATGACTTCTTCTTGGCTTGGTCATCGGAAGTAAATCCAGTAAAGCAAATGACTGTAATAATCAAATTGCTAATTCCTGGGGCAATATCCTGAAGGGAGTGAAATTAATTCTGGGGTAATATCCTGAAGAACGTGGGGCTAACACAAATGTAAGGTAGCTATTTATTGAAACACAGAAGATAATGCAGAGAAGGTGTTAGCATCTCAAGCAACTGTTTCCCAGTTAAAGGTTAGAGGAGAAGGACTTTTCGGCTCTAAATCCAAAAATCTGCAATAATACAAGAAGGCTGGCTGAAGTGCTTCACACAATTCTTGATGAATGGTGAGATCACAAGAGCTTCTTCCTCTATGGGTCTATCAGAAAATTCCCAGCTGTGAGGTTAGAGCACATCTGCTAGATGCGATGTTTTGGGGGGTTTTTAAAACATGAGATAGTGGTAAATTTTGGAATGTTAGCTGGCCCTCGAATAAAAATAATCATTTTTTTCAGGCTAAATAATCCACATTATTGATCCAGATCTCAATTTTAAAAGTGACAAACTTGATCTCAATTTTAAAAGTGACAATTCTTGCTAAATACCCATAATCTGTAAACATGCATACAAAGACAGACAGACAGAGTCAGATAACATGTACAATTCACCAATTTTTGTTATGAATAGTAGACAGAAATATTTATGATTGCTGTTAATGACCTCAAGTCAATATCTTCTCTGCTGTTCAATTTACATAATTCTCCAAGTCTGCCATGTCAAAAAAGGTGTCCATTGAAAGTGCAGTGAATAAGCTTAATTTAAAGACTCTGAATTATTATGTATTAACTGAGTTCAAAAGAAAATGTGTATTTCTCTCTTGTCCATATACATACCAGTGAATTACAAGCAGAAAACTTAACATTTACTCTTAGTCTTTGCAAAATGTGCCTGGAACTAAATAGTAGGGTTATAACTGGTGTTTGTCTCCAGCACTCCTTAATACACATATGCACAGAGCTGTTGTGAAGGTTTTATTATCCTGAATGTTAAGCTGGACAGGAAAAACAAACAAATACTCTAAAAGTGGCTCTCGTTTTAAGCCATCTCTCACAGTTTCTGATGTCATCAAATATTTACTGAAAGCCTATAATGATGATGACTCTTTTAATTTCCCCAAAATGTCTTTTTTATATTACAAAACGGTCAGACAAACAAAATGCGGATAAAAGCAAGCACAGTATTTCTTGCAAGATTAGGGTTATTTAAAAAACATACTTTAAAAACACGATTCAAAATTTTCATGTTGTAATAAGTCTCGTTGCTAAGAATCTGTTATTGTAAGTAGTGGGTTGGCATTACTTGTTTCTTCTTTTGGATTATCATGATGCCATTTGGCTGGTTAGTTCAAATCAATATTTAGAACTCAGCGATGTACTTCGCACTACTTCACTTTGCCATTATATCTCTTACTGCCATATCACAATATTCTGTAAAGATTTGAAGCCAAAATGATCTCTTCTAAGCAGTTCTTAGATAATACAGGAGTACTGTGTCTACCTTGCTAGACACTCTCTAGCTTACAGTTTAAAATTTCCACTTGTGTTTTCTTCTCATATACTATGATTTAGCAAGCCTTGTAAATGCTGGTTTATTTTCAATAAACATTTGATTTTATACCTTTTTATATACCTGTATACCTGAGATCACATAAATATTTCTTGGGTAAAAGGGGGTTGCAAGTTTATTTATTTATTTATTTATTTATTCAATCTTATATTCTGCTCCTCCCTGCAGGCTCGGGGCGGATCACAACGTACAATAAAACATGCTGCGTGTAACAAAACATGCAGCCAGACAATAAAAGCATAAAAACACGAGACAGTTACAGAAGTAAAATTCAGAGGAGTTACAAATTCCTTAGAACTCAAGGCACAGGACACACCAGGACAGGCCAGACTAATTAAAAGTCAGTCTGAAGAGGGCAGTCTTGCAGGCCCTTCGAAAGGGGGCAAGCTCTGGGATCGCTCGGGTGTCGTCAGGAAGGGAATTCCACAGCACCGGGGCCGCCACAGAGAAAGCTCTCTGCCTGGTTGTGGACAGATGGCAAGAGCGGATTGATGGAACAAGTAACAGATTCTGTTCTTCTGAGCGTAGTGATCTCGGGGGAACATACGAGGCAAGGCGGCCCCTCAGGTACGCAGGCCCTAGACCGTGTAAGGCCTTAAAGGTTAAAACCAACACCTTGAAGGCAATTCGGTACTCGATAGGAAGCCAGTGCAGTTGCCGGAGGATGGGAGTGATGTGCTCCCTCACTGGTGCTCCCACCAGCAAGCGAAAGTTGAGAACATTTAAGAAACCCTGGTCTACCCTATAAGGAAGAGAAGAAATTGACCCACTCCTCCTTGAATCCAGACAAAGTTTGCAACACTACAGTCAAACCAGAATCATACAGAGCTTTTGCAACTGGTGAATCAATGAAAACAATCCTCACAGATACAGCTGTCACTGGAAAACCCAGAAGCACCCCTGAAGTTTTAGTATCATATCCCATTCTCATCCAATTTTATTTGGTATCACTTAAAATGTTACAGTTACATTTCATGATATCCTGGATTTTGTAGTTTGATGAGGCACTAGAGCTCTGTAACACATAATGATGTAATGCGTCGTGAAATTAGAACTCTCATGATCCTATAAGATGAAGCCATAGCAGTTAAGATGGTATCAAAGTGCTGTGTGTGTGCTGTAAAAGAGACAAAGGACACATAAGTTCAAAAGATCATTAAAGGATTCAATGTCTCCAATCATATGCTAACATTAGCCAACACACATTTTGGTGCCTCAAATGAAAGCCCTGTTTCTGAGTATATCTAACCTGCTGATTCCAAAATTGGCATTCGTTTTCTCCTATCATCTCTAGTTTTTGAGATACAGAACATACACCATCTAGCAGTTGCCATCTACTCACCCACAGAAAACCATGATAACTACGTCTAAGAAACTAGAGCTCATACAGTCTATCCAATGAAATTTTTGGAAACACTGTCCCAAATAACCTCAGGAACAGGCCTAAAAACCAAGATATCAAGAATTATTTTGCTGGGCTGTGTAATCTACTATAGTATAATCTTCCCCGGGAACCATGAGCAAACTGAATATCCAGAGAGCGCCGTCTACTTATTGGGAAAATGAAACTACCACTTGAATAACTCTTGACTATACACCATGCTGACTAGTGTTCCTGAGAATGGAAGTCTAAAAAATTATGAAATCCAGATGTTCTCCACCCTCAATCTCCTTCTATTCTTGCATACCCACCTTTTAGTTTGTCTGCCCTCCGACTTTCTAATTCTTAGCCTGCTTCACACAACTACTTCTTCTATAGATTCTGAGTAAGATTTAATCAGAGCCACACTGACAACCATCAACTTCAGTTTTCTCTGTGATCTTTGTTCACCAAATATTTGGAATTTTTATGAACTTTCCACTGCATCTCACCAGATAAAATTATAAGTTGGCATTTTCTCTTCTACAAATCTCATATACTACTACCTCCCAATCAGTACAACTTTGTTTTTTATGCTTTAAAACTCTGCACAGATGTGGCAAGAACAGATTTGATTTTCCAAGCTGTGTCTGTCATTTGGATACCCTTTTTGGAGGCAACACAAAACACCACAGAAGGAATGTAAAAACCAAAAGCTCTCCTGGAGGCCACATAAAGCACAATAGCTGGAATGATAAAAACATGTAGTGTGTGTGTGTGTGCGCGCGCGCACACACACACACTGTTTACCCAACTCCCTCCCAAAATCCTCTCTCCCCAATTTTCCAACTTCTTGCCAGTTTATCTGATCATTGCTTTCCTACCTCCTGTGAGGAACAGAAGAAAGTAGGAATTCTCTAGTAACTTCTCCCTGTAAGATCCTTACAAGTGCCTGTTTTCCATGTTAGAAGAGTTAGAAGAAGGCTCCCTACTAGTACCATTGTGACTTGGGTTTGCACGGGTGTATATGGCCCTCAAACCCACTGATGTCATAAACATTCTATGGGACCGAAAACAATATGTACTCTTACACTATGCAGAGCTTGAAAAATTATTCTTTTCCCTATATTCCTGAATATTCTCTAGCCAGTGACCATGCTGGCAGAAGGCTTGCTTCCAAGAACTAAAAAAAACATGAACTCATCTTGTAATGGTTCTGATTCTACAACACAACATCCATGATTATCCACATACAATGAATTGCTTTGGACTTTAAACATTTTTTTAAAAAATGCCTTTTAAATCAAGGTTCTACAGAATATCCAGATTTTTAGTAGTGGCTGACCCTCCAGACAACATTACTTCACTTGACATTGGAAGGAGGACTTAGTAATAGGTGGAACCAGTTGGTGGAAGGTGAGCATTCCCAACCAAGAAGTGGTTCTTTCCAGGATTAAATTGTATGTGTGTGTATACATACATATACATATATGTGTTTGTGTATATTATATATATGGTGCATGTATGTGGATACTTACATATCAATATTACACCTCCACTTAACATAAAATTCATTTATTCACATGAATGATGCAGGAAAATGTAGTTTTGATGGCCATATGGCTTGGAAAGATTGGAAATGGGCCTCCCTCTAAAAATGAAGTGACTTCACCAAGGGGAAATGTGTAGCTGGTTGTGGTGTGCAATTTCTAAGGGGTCATTACGGAGTCAATGCAGACCAAGAAAATGTTGTCGCTATAGCCCTGGGAGCTGAAGTCCAAAAATGTAACTTTTCAAAGTTTTGTACATTCTCAGATAATGACCAACTTTAATATAGGCTAAATTTAGAGACTGGTAGGAATGCATACATTAACAGTAGTTCCACTGAAGGTCCTCAGCATGTAATCTAATCAGATGTGAGACAGCTGGGAAAGGAAGTATACATGAACTGCTCTGATAACCATGGAGGAAATGGTCAAAAGTGTGATCCTTACCTTTTTATGGGCAGGAAACAAGTGACAGCTGCTACACCTGGAGAAATTTGAGAAATGCTTGTCATGGTAATTTTTGCAAACACCTGTCTTTCTGGAAAAAAACCCCATGAAACAAGGAAATTCCAACCTTCTAGATATTTTATTCTCTTGATCAAGAAGGACTGGACATTATGCACTTGAATCTTTTAGAGAATGATTCAGGGCTTGTTGCTTCAGTCAGCTTCTCTCCCTTTCCCCTTGAGTTCCATGTCTCCCTGATTTTTCCACAGTAATCCTGCACATCATGAGGCTAAGTGAACCAGAGGGTTACTGCACATGTCTAGACATCATCACTGACATATGGGACATACCTGACAAATGTTTCAGTGCTATTTCTAACCCCAGAGGCCAGACAGATGTTTTTAGCATAATTCAGTTCAGTAAGTGATGGGAAGAACCTCATTTTAAAAAGAATGATGCAGGTGCATTACCAAGTAGTAATGTGACCTCTGCAAAAATGTTTCTCTAGGGAGTTATATCATTTATTAAATATTAGTTGCCGAATAAGGCAAACATTTAAGTTACAAACGATACAATCAGTCAACTAAAAGTAGATGGGGGAGAGCCACCTGAAAAGCATGAAAACCTTACTTAGGAAATGCCTCTTTCCTGTTTGAAATTCCCAGAATTCCCCAGCCAGCCTAGTCATGGTTAGGGTGGCTGGACTATTGTGGAATTGTCCTCCAAAAATATAATTATTCCAAATTATGGCTATACTACACTATACATACCAAACTCTGATTAGTAGTAGTAGTAGTAATAATAGTAGTAATAGTAATAATAATAATCATCTTTATTTAATACCCCGCCACCATCTCCCCGACGGGGACTCGGGACGGCTTATATGAGGCCAAGCCGACCAACATATTACAATAGAATAAAAACCAAAACACAGTATCAACACAATAAAATACATACAACATATGAATACAAAAACAATATAAAATACAAAACAAAATCATACACAGTAAAATAACAATGAGCGGGCCCGCAAGTTTAAGATAAAATACTAAAATACTAAAAAAATTCATTCAGAATGAGATAGGAATGGAGAATCTAGTTTGTGAGGGGACATGGAAGTAGACCTTTGTATAGGGGGGGGGAATATACTGGGGACAACACGTTGAGGGAGTGCAACTATGTGTAGTAGTATGGCTATTCTCCAAAAGCGCAACGGAAAAGCCAGGTTTTAAGATCCCTCTTAAAGGTTTCTAAGGTGGGGGCCTTCCTAATCTCACCAGGCAATGAGTTCCAAAGTCGGGGGGCCACAGAGGAGAAGGCTCTCTCCCTTGTGCCCACAAGACGAGACTGTGATAATGGCAAGGACGAAAGGAGGGCCTCCCCCGAGTATCTAAGAGCTCGGGATGGTTCATGAAGAGAGATCCTGTCAAGAAGGTAAGTGGGTCCCAAACCGCTTTGTAGATGATAACTTGCACCTTGAATTGGGACAGGAAAACAAATGGCAGCCAGTGAAGCTCCTTAGGCAGGGGGGTTGACCATTTCCTGTAATTCACCCCGGTTATTAATAGTTCCCTCTAATCTAGATAACAACTAATTGTACTGTCTGTATGATGTTACTGTACGAACTAACAAAGTAATGGATATATTTGCTGTTGATCAATTTGATTTGTACTGGCAGATCACTGGCTCAAACTGGTAACACACCATGTATGGCTCTGCCCTTCTTGGCTCATAAAAGCAGCCATAAGGGGCCTATCTATGTGTGTAAGGGGAATAGAGAATGCCTTACTATGGCAGAATGTCTAAAATATGCAATAGTTAGATTGTTACTGGGAAAGACATTCTACATCCCACCATACTGCAGAATTACCAGCAGGTCTTATTCATTACTTGTTCAAGGTTACAAATCATATGGTAGCCTCCCCGCTTTAGGGGTTTCTGGATGAGATTGATAAATTATAGATTTATTTCAATCTGGCTTCAGACCTGATTTTGGAACAGAGATAGCTCTGATTGCTTTGGTGGGTGACTTAGGCAAGGCACAGATTAATATTGGGGGGGGGGGGTCCCGTTGCTTCTGATATGACCTTTCAGTGGCTTTCAATACTAAGAGCCATGCTCTAGTACTGGGCCATCTCTCTGGGCTGGGACTTGGGGATACTGGTCTATAATGGTTCCAGTCCTTCTTGGAACAGCAAACTCAGAAGATGATACTGAGGACTCCCCATTCAATCAGGATAATTGGCTTCAAGGCACAATTTTGTCGTAGTCGTCCCATCCCATCCCCCCGTCCCATCCCCCGCTTTATAAAATATATGAAAACTCCAGCCGTGTGTGTGTGTGTTTTAAATAGCATAAGGAAGGGTTAGCACCCTGGTGGTGTTTGTTTTGCATTTTATGCCCTGTTCAGAAGATTTTACTTAACTTTCTGTGCCTGTGATCACTGGATTTTGAACAATTTGGCTTTTTTTGGGAACAGAGATTGGTGATAAAGCTTCAGTTGAAATGCCTTTTTCCCTATGACAATTCTTTCAGGAGTGAATTTCCTTTCCTAGGGGTAGATTTATCTCACTTCCTATTGTCTCACCCTAGTCCTTAACTATGAGTCATTTGTAAGTTGGGTGTTTGTACTCTACTCCAAACTCAAGAACGGAAAACAGAACGTTGGAGGACAGGAAAAGAGATTTAAAGATGGTCTCAAAGCCAACCTTAAAAAGTGTGGCATAGACATTGAGAACTGGGAAGCACTGGCCCTTGAGCACTCTAGCTGGAGGTCAGCTGTGACCAGCAGTGCTGTAGAATTGAAGAGGCACGAATGGAGAGCGAAAGGGAGAAACGTGCCAAGAGGAAGGCGCATCAAGACAACCCTGACCAGAACCACCTTCCACCTGGAAACTGATGCACTCACTGCGGGAGAACATGTGAGTCAAGAATAGGGCTCCAAAGTCACCTATGTACCCACCACCAGGACACCGCACTTAGAGGACAATCTTACTTGGGCAATGAGGGATCACCTAAGTAAGTAAGTAAGTAAGCAATGGTGTTTGTAACTAAAGCATTGCCCGTACAGACAAAACAGAAGTGTTCCTAGCCTCTTGGAAAACAGATAAAACAGCACACTTCCCACAATATTTCGAAATATTTCAGTTATGAAGTTCTTTTTAGTACTGGTCACAAAATACTTCCAATACTTACATTTATACTTTGAGGGACAGGGCTGCTTATGGAGGCCACTCAATATAACACTGACCTCAAAAAAGAGCATGCAGGTCACTTCTTTTGATGTGGTAGAGAAAGGATGTATTTGCCAAATCAATGAGGGCTCTATAAATACCCTTATGAAGACTAGTAGTGGAAAAGACAGAAGGAGGCAGCCAGCTACCTTATGTTTGTTTTACTGGTTACTAGGGTATTGCTTGTACTAGCATAGATGTCAATAATTAATAGAAGGAATCATGCACTCAAAAAGTATCTAACATATCTTTAAAATCCATAGGCATGTTTAATCTAATAAATGTATGCTCAAAATTTAAGATGCATCTTTTAATCTATTTCCACTATAAATATTTGAAATCATAGCACCGTCTTAACAATGAATCTCTCTGCATTTATTCTTTGTTACTACGTGGGTGTGCTCAGAAAGCAGACTAAAAACAGCCTTAAAACATTTGCTTATAGGATTTGAAGTGGGAGTTATCACTCTAACCATTGGCTTTTAAAGGGGGCAATACTCAAATGAGAAATCTCCGTTCTTCTGCACACTGAAATAAGAAACCGTGCTTCTGTATGAAGTAACTCATTAGCAATAATGTCCTGACATACAATCAGCATTCCTCTATACAAAATCTCTTTCAGCATTGTCAGAAATAGAATACTTGCAGCATTTGTCACCTCTCAGGTCTGAGTTTCCAGCACGCTCCTTGTTAGACACAATTAGCTCCACGCCAAGTTTGGTACTTAACATAATAAATTCCCTGACCGCATTAGCTGCAGACTTGGTGGCTTTGGAAAAACTCTATTCATTAAAGCAAAAAGTCCATGCAGATATACACACACAAATGCAAACTCTTACCAGATGGTGCAGCTTACTTGAACTCCAACACACATTTATACATTTGAACGGCCATAGCTTCTTCCCATTCCAGCTTGCTTAAACAAGACTCCCATCTGACTGTGTTTAAGGAATATATATATGCTCCAATCAACTTTTCTGATTTTTCATCCTTTGCCTCCCCCTTTTCACCTCTCACCTCCTCCTCTTCCCCCACCACTCCCCTCTATATGTGAGGTAAGGACTTGGTTATGCATGCATTTAAACAGTAACCATCTGTTACATGCAAGAAAGCTCTATCTCCTTCTCAGGTTTCTTGAGTTTTTGGAATGACCACATTGTGGCCTGATAAAAAGCAAACCCAAGACCGAGAAAGTCATCTCCAAGACGCACACAAAGGAACATCAGAAGTTACTGCAGCAGCCGGAGCTCTTGATGGCCACACGGTCCGGCATTCACAGAAAAAGGAAAACACAAAACTCTCACATTTTCCCAGCTGGTGCTTTCCAGCATTCCAACAGCTGCAACCACAGCATGTAAAATCAGCCCTGCCTCTTATAAGAGTAATAAGAAATAAAACAAATATTTCAAATAGTATCATCAAATGCATCATTTTATTTATTTTATTTTGTGTAATTGTTGGGAGGGGGGAGCTTTTACTCAATTACTCAACCACAACGGTTCCAGGAGTGGCTTTCATATAACCAAAAAAAGACACAGATAGAACCATAGAATCATAGAGCCTCATAGACCATCCAGCCCAACCCTCTGCCAAGAAGCAGGAAGATCACATACAAAGAACCCCTGACAGATGGCCATCCAGCCTCTGCTTAAAGGCCTCCAAAGAAGGTGCCTCCACCACACTCCAGTGCAGAGAGTTCCACTGCTGAACAGCTCTCACAGTTAGAAGGTTCTTCCTCGTGTTCAGGTGGAATTTCCTTTCTTATTCAACATCCTAGTCTCCAGGGCAGCACAAAACAAGCTCCTCCCTATGACTTCCCTTCACATATATGGCTATCATGTCTCCTCTCAGCCTTCTCTTCTGGAGGCTAAACATGCCGAGCTTTTAAAGCCACTCCTCATAGGGCTTTTTCTCCACGCTCTTGATCATTTTAGTCACCCTCCTCTGAACACATTCCAGCTTGTCGACATGTCCCTTAAATTGCGGTGCCCAGATTAGATACAGTATTCCAGGTGTGGTCTGAACAAGGCAGAATAGAGTGGTAGCATGACTTCCCTGGATGTAGACACTATGCCCCTATAGATAAGGTTTTAATGATTTTAATAGGTAAACTAATCCCAATGCTTGTAAATATCCAAGAGTGATGAAATGAGGGAGGGGAAAGGGTTTTTTGGTCTGAGGTTCTCCCTTGTCAAGAGTGATAACAATAACAACGTAATTGTTACCATCCTCATTATCTTACCCATTTCCTAAGATAGAGACTCAATGTGGCTCTCAAAATAATAAAAAGCAATGCAGATTAAAATACATACAAATTATTAGTGTTTGTGTCCATGAATGGGTGTTCAGATATATATTTATACACAGAGAGAAGGAGAAATACTGGGATGTCTCTTCTCCAGACGTCTGAAAAAAGAAACTAGATGGCTACTTGCTGGAGATGCTGTAGCATGGGGTTCCTGTATTAAGCAAGAGATAGCCCGTGAGACCTCTTCCAACTCTGTGATTCTATACATATACATATATAAACATATGCATATATTTCTGTTATTCTAAGATGCAAGTAAGCAATCTATGTAATTAAATCTATACCTCATTAAAAATAAAACGTATATAGAGGATCCTATAAGGTTCTAGACAAGGAGGAAGTGGATGCAAAGTAAGAGTCTATGATATTTTTATATGTATTGTTTAGGTAGTAGACTGTGACCCCTTAAAGCAGGCGTGGGCAATTGCTGGCCCTCCAGGTGTTTTGGACTTCAAATTCCAGAAATCCTAACAGCTGGTAAACTGGCTAGGATTTCTGGGAGTTGAAGTCCAAAACCCCTGGAGGGCCAGCAATAGCCCACGCCTGCCTTAAAGGAAATATATTATCAGATAAATGATTATGGAACATTAATAGATAGAAAGTATAGCACTGTATGCTACAAACACCTGTAAATGTATGTCTACTTAAATTTAAAAAAATTAAAAAGATAAAATCAGAACACCATTAAAAGTCCATTAGAGTTAGTTCTTAAGACCCTATACTACAATTCAGCCTGGGGAAAACTGAAGTTGGGAAACAATTTTCAAGAAGAAAGAAAATAAATAAATCCATAATCCAGTGAGGAATTTTCCACTGAAGCCAATGGAGAGCCTCCTTCAAGCCTTTTTGAATGGGGGAGTTCCATCAACACCCCTGTTTTGAATCCCACCCCCTCTTTCCTGACCCTTAAGCAAAAAACTAAGTGCAGTGCAGGGGGTGGTCCTTTTTTAGAGGAATGTGAAGCAGATTGCTATTCTCTCCATAACAGTGGAGACACAGTCTTTTAAGAAACCTCAATTGGCAACAATGAAGTCTTTCAGAAAACCTAATTGCTGAGTGATGACTTTTTTTAAAAGAGGGTCATGACAAATGGGATTGGGTAGTACCAGCAGTAACTTTTTAAAAAATGTCCCACTGTACAGCAATAAGGTTTTTTCAAAAAAAATGGTAGCACCAGAGAAGGTCTAATTTCCCTACAGCAGTGATTCCCAAGCTGTGGGTCCTCAGATGTTTTGGCTTTCAACTCCCAGAAATCCTATCAGCTGGTAAATTGGCTGGGATTTTTGGGAGTTGTAGGGCAAAACACCTGGGATCCACAGGTTAAGAACCAATGTACTAAAGTAAAGGAAATGTAAAATGTGTATGACACTCCATTTTTACACCTGCTTCGAAGATTATCACCTACCAATTATGGAAGTATAAATAAAGCTTGCTATGAAATTCTGGACACAAGATGAAAAAAACAGAATGCTTCCCATTGACATGGGAGTTAGATAAGGCCACATTTTATCATTGTGCTTTATCTATCTATCCCTATCTATCTATATTATACAGAAAGCAGAATTAAAATCAAAGGATGTATAGACACTGGAAGAAGTAACATCAAAAATGTAAGATATGCCAATGACCCCATATTAGTTGCAGAAAACAACAAAGATTTTGAATGACTAATGATGAAATTAAGGAATGAAATGTGAAAGCAGGTTTCAGCTGAATACTAAGAAAGCAAAAAAAAGAAGTCAAATGGGTTAGATAACTTTAAAGAAAGTGATGAAGACAATGAAATAAAAGATTTTATATACCTTGGCTCAATCATTAATCAAAATGGAGTCTGTAATGAAATAGGCTGCAGAAAGGCAGCCCATGAAGGAAGAAGACTAAGCTAAAGATTGGTGATTCGATACTATGATGAAATCATTCATGCAACAGCATTTCCCATTTTGATTGATAGCGGTGAAAGCTTGATAGTGGAAAAACTGACAGGAAGATCAACTCATTTGAAATGTGGTACTCAAAGAATAGGCAAGATTATTGCAAAAAGAAAATTGAATGGATCCTGCAGCAAATCTTGTCTGAACTCTTCACTAGTAAACCAGATGACTTAAACTGAAGCTACCATGTATTGTTGAAGGCTTTCATGGCTAGAATCACTGGGTTGTTGTAGGTTTTTCGGGCTATATGTTCTAGAAGCATTCTCTCCTGATGTTTCGCCTGCATCTATGGCAAGCATCCTCAGAGGTTGTGAGGTCTGATGCAGGCGAAATGTCAGGAGAGAATGCTTCTAGAACATGGCCATATAGACTGAAAAACCTACAATAACCCAGTGAAGCTATCATGCTTTGTACATATCCTGAGAAGGCATGATTCAATGGAAAATGCAGGAACACTCAGTAAAATGGAAAGCAATAGGAAAGGATGAAAAACACATTACATAGGTTTGCAGCCTGTGCTGCATGGTGTTACACTCCCCCTGAAGACGCAGGTTCGCAGCTTGGGAGTGATCCTGGACTCATTGCTGAGCTTGGAACCCCAGATCTTGGTGATAGTCAGGGAAGCTTTTGCGCAATTAAAACTTGTGTGCCAGCTGCGCCCGTACCTTGGGAAGTCTGACTTGGCCACTCTCTTGTTATATCCCAAATAGATTACTGCAACACAACGTAGGGTTGCCTTTGAAGACTGTTAGGAAGCTTCAATTAGTCAAATGGGTGGCAGCCAGAGTGCTCACCAGAGCGGCATACAGGGAGCATACGACTCCCCTGTTATGTTAGCTCCACTGGCTACCAGTTTGCTACCAAGCACAATTCAAAGTGTTGGCTTTGGCCTATAAATCCCTATACAGTTCTGGCTCATCTTACTTGGCCAAATGTATCTCCCTCTATGATCCAACTTGGAGGTTAAGATCATTGGGGGAGGCCCTGCTCTCAATCCCACCACCCTCACAAGTGTGATTGGTGGGGATGAGAGACAGGGTCTTCTAGGTGATGGCCCCCTATCTGTGGAATTCCCTTCCTAATGAAATCAGGCCAGCCCCCTCTCTCCTATCCTTTGGGGGGGGGCTTAAATCATGGTTGTGGGACCAAGCATTCAAGCAACACAAGCAGCAATAATAATGTAAATGGTTTACGTGACTGACAATGGACAGACCTTGGATTATGACTCTGGATTTTGATTTAACTTTTAAATGGATGTTTATAATTTGATGTTTTTAACTAATGTTTTAATTGTGATTGTATGTACTATTGTTTGTTTGACATCTAATGGTTGCTGGTTGTGAGCTGCCCTGAGTGTGTGAGAAGGACAGGATATAAATGTCTAAAATAATAATATAATAATAATAATTACAGCTGGATCAAAGAAATCATAGCTCTGATCAGGGCAATTGATGACTAGAGCTCAGGGAGATCTCTCATTCATAAGTTCACAAATGCCAAAACAAATGTTTTGATCATTTAGCAAACCTCTTCGGTCTCAGGAATGGGAGAATGAGATGACAGATATAAAAGCATTTGTTCTAGTAGTAATTGCAGTAGTAAAATATCATGCAAATACTTTCAGGCATTAAAGTAGTAAAACATTATACGTATAAATACTTTCAGACATGAAAGTAGTAAAATATCATACAAATACTTTCTGGTATGGAGGCTCTATAAATATGAGGGTTTTTTAAAATGACACTCTACCAAATAGTTTTCAATTCCCACATTTTAAGGTTATGAATAATACATTAAATGCCAATTAAATCTTCTCTTCGTGTTAAAATGTGGATAAAAGCTGAATTTACAGCAATGTCAGAAAATAACATTGAGCAATTACAGGTCACTGATCTTTCTACAAAAAGCTACAATATTTAATTTTCAGACATTTGGCACAAAACGATGATGACTTTATTTTCCTACTAGGATCTTTTGAAAGCAATAGAGGTACATTCTGGAGTGCTTGTATGATGTTGAGCAGCTGGATAATATGCATTTTCTTAAACAATCTGGACATCTTCTGTGACCTAGGCACCATTCAACTTTTTGTGTTCTGTCAGGATTTTTCTTGCTAGATGATGCAGTGTTTATGTTACTCATCATATACTTTGCCTGGATAGTAAAAACAGAACAGACATGGTACAGTACTTTAAATTCCTTCAAATTTATCCAATGAAATAAAAATGGGACCCTTTTACATTTGAAATACGCCGTACTTATGTGTTGATCACGATTTGTTGTCAAGATAAGGTAGAAAATATAATACTTTGCACTCAGCCTTACTGTGGATATTTATTCTATAAAACCACACAAGGAGCATCTTAGGTATGTATAGCCTGGAAAAGAGAAGCTTTAGAAGTAACATTATAGCAATGTTTAAATATTTGATTACAATAAATAGATTACTTATTGTCCTGCTTTATTTGCAGCAATTTGATTGACCATTCATTTGATTGTCAGTTGACATAATAAAATGTTCCTCTGGAACAGGAATTAAACATCAGTAATGTTTACCCCTGTCTCTGCTTATAATTGTTGCCTATTTATTGTACTGTGGGCCCTCCAGATATGCAGAATCCAGACCCACAATTTCCAGTGATCATAGATTGTCATGCCACACACAAATTAGTCAATGGTGACGTTTCCATTAATAATATGAGATACGATTTTTCATGGTTTTTTATATCTGTGGTAGGTCCCGGATCCCAACAATCTGTAGTTCTGTATAACTTTCTACAACTACAGGCAGTCCTCAAGTTAAAATCATCAGACTTACAAATGACGCATAGTCACGTACAGGGATGAGACAACAGGAGGTGAGAGAAATCTACCCCTTGGAAGGGAAACCCACTCCTGGAAAAGTAATTATCATGGGGAAAAGATGTCTCAACTGAAGCTTTATAACCACAACAAGCCTTTTTTCAGAATCCAGATTTTTTTCAGAGAGTGAGGTGAAATCTTCTGAACAGGGGCATAGACAGTAAAACAAAAACACTGGGGTGTACTGTTTACCCTTCCCTATGCTATCTAAAGCTAGAGAGAGGGAGGAGGGAGAGAGACTCTGTTCTGACTTACACACAAATTCAACTTAAGAACAAACCTACAGAACCTTTCTTGTTCGTAACTTGAAGGCTGGCTATACACTAAATAAATGTATAGGACTCTAACATCATTATATAAAACTAAAAAAAGTAATAACAAGCTTTTATCTTATTTTAAATTTGTAAACTGCATATGCCTCATTGCCAAGTCCTGTACAACAATATCAAAAATATTATTATCATCATCACCACCACCACCGCATCAAGTGGGTTTAAGTTATTCTGTTACAATCTACAGGCATCTGTGCTTACGCTGTTGTGTTCCTTCACGTCATTTCCAACCTACGGAAACCATAGGGCAAACCTATCATCGAGTTTTCTTGACAGGATTTATTCAGAATAGGTTTGCCATTGCTATCCTCTGAGCTGAGAGAATGTGACTTCCCTAAGATGTTTTAGTGGGTTTCATGGCCCAGCAAGAATTTAAACAATGGATTCCAAACCCATAGTCCAATACTCAAACTTGTACACTATGCTGGCTCCCTTCTAGAAAAATGTTCCATAATTATAGAATTCTCTGTTTTGAATGTAGCCATATTTCTTGTTTGAATCTAGAATGGGTTTCTGTTGGAAGTAATTATAACTGATAAGTTTTATTTAGGAATCTAGTCTATAAACAGTATGATTTTTACTCAACAAATGCTTCATCCCTTGGCATCTTTATAATTAACATTTTTCTAGTTTTCTACACACAATATAATTGTCCATTTTATATATTTGTCTGTTTGTATATCTGGGCACTGTAAGATCATGATTCAAATAGTATAATTCAAAATTTCATATGAGAGATTCACAATGAAACTAAACAGTAAATATGTGTATGCTTGAAGTAACTATCTTTAAATTAGATTACACTGCAAGAGGTAGGATCCAAACCAAACATGCCAAGGTGGGAAAAACAAGAGGCATGGCATAAAATAAATCTTCCACATGAAAGCAAGGATTTGGTTTGTAGGAAATAGATGCCATGACCACCTCTTTGGAGGGGGTGTAATAAAAGCCCTGTTGTTCTCTTTATTGTCCTCTGTTTGCTTTAAATAAGCGAATGTGTGAACCCAAAGATAACAATGAGGATAAGGATATATGATGGAGGCAATGCTTTAACTAGCCATTTGCTGGAACAACACAGGTAGAATATTTTCCCCATATAGCAACCATTTGGAGCACCAAATGGAAAGCCATTACTTTTTTTTTAACTTTCCAACCCATTACTCCTACTCAGATTTCAGGGAACTGTCTAACGTTTGTGAATGCATTCCATTCCAATTGTCATTTTAAGAGATTTGACTTCTTTAGGTTTGGGATTCTTGCATTATGCCATAGAGAGGTTGCTCTGTTTAGAATGCTATAGTGAGAACAATGGAGAGTTTTATGTGTACCTTAAAAATGAATGAGTTTTATTTGGCACATTTTTGTTAACTCCATCTATCAAATGAATGAAGTTTTGCCCCTGCTGCTAGATTATTATGTTTAGGAATACTAACACTGATCAGTATTTTTGACACTGGTTATTAACAAAGCAATCACTAGTTGGAATTTTCATAAATCGTTATGTATCTTCAAGGTGAGTCTTTTTTAAAAAAGACGAAAGCAAGATAATAGTAATAAGTCATTTCTGATTAATAGTGACCCAAATGCTAACTATTATGGACTTTTTTGTCAACATGTTCAGAGAAGGTTTGCCTTTACCTTTCTCTGAATGAGAAAGAACATGCCATATTCAAGGTTACCCAGTTGGTTTTATAGCAAAGCAGGGATTCAAATCCTGGCCTTCCTAAGTCCTCGTTCGGCATTCAAACCACTACACTACACTGGTTCATAAATGCTGACCTAGTATTAAATTTTTATCATTTACTGGTCCGAATCCATTGTTCCTATTCAAGTTAAATGATAGAGCTGAAACTATTGATAGTTTTTATGGGTGAAAGATTTTAGTCACTGTGGTCAGAGATAACTGAAATTCAAAAGGGACAAAGTATGATAACGTCCTTAACTAAGGGCAGACCAAAACTAAACAATAGTTGGGAGCAAACACACATGTCCTTGTATAGATCAACAAGGTCCTTAGATAAAAAATGTTTTGTTTCTATTCAAGCCACAGGAGATAAAACCGAAAAGCTTGGTGAATTCTTCTTAAGCTCTTTTTCCATGACTGTGCTTTCAACATCGTTCAGCAAATTCCAATTGTTAGGCAAAAGTCTTAACATCTGATTTGTAAGCTGGGCCACACCGTCATTTGCTAATTTAATCTCAGAAAACATTTTTTTTATTACTATAGGAATTTATGGCCTTACTGTCCTACTCTCTTCATCCAAAGTGCCTTGTAAGCTACACAATATTGATGAACACTATTGCTGGATGAGCCAGTATTTTAAATTAAACTGCATAGGAAATGCCACAAGTGACTGTGTAACAAATTCCTGTCCACTTTATTATGGTGAACTACAGCCTTTCACTTATCTCAAGAGATACCTAGGAAAGAATTACACCTTCTACTGATTGGAGAAGTGATGTTATTCTTTGTTTAAAGGTACAACTGAAAGTAGTTTATACTTTGCTGATAGATAAACACACTGAAAAATAGATTTAATTTAAAACAAAAGGTTATAGGTTTTCCTTTTTTTTCACATTTTAATACATTAAAGAAATGGAATGTGTCTTATCTTTAAAATTAACATTTAAAGTCAACAGTAAACTATGGATTTCAACAGTCACACTCTTTCCAAGAAATATATTAGAATATGTGTGTAAAACTAAGCATTTGGTCAAAAAAAAAAAAGATGCATAGGAAATAATTGTTCTCAAGGGTGAGGGTTGGCAGAGTGCAGCTCTTGGACTTCATTTTTGTGGACCCTGAAGCCCCCACTAGTTCCACAAATACCCCTATTCTCTTTTGTTCATATTCATTCTCTCTCTCTCTCTCTCTCTCTCTCTCTCTCTGTGAAAATTGGCTTGATTGGGGGCTCTTTTTTGGGCCTGATTTGAAAGAAAGCAGCGAGGAAAATTTCACAAGTCACAAAAACACTTGAAGTCACCTCCCCACAACAGTCATACAATCCCCCGAGTGCCTTTGTTTTCCTAACAATTGCTATTTTGTGAGCGACTACAGAGAATTCAGATATCTGAGGTTGCTATGGATAGGATGTACACCAGGGGTGCTCAGAATGGTGATCGGGATCACCAGGGTTATCTTCAGGCCTCATCCTGGTGATCTTCAGGCCCCTGACCAGGTTTTTGCTGTTGGTCCTCTTCACGCGCCCCTGCACGCTGCAAAGAAGTCCTCCGTCGTTGCTGCTCCCCGCTCCCTGCTCGCGCGCCGCCTCCAAAAGCTCCAGAGTCCAAGAGGCAGAATGGGCCCCCTCTTTTGGATTCCTCCTCCTCCCTCCGTCCTTCTTTAGCCACTCAGAGTCATAGGAGACCAAAGGGAGCGGGCCTGGATGACGCGATGCATGGCTGGCCCCGCGCACATGCGCAGAAGCACCCATTCTGCCTCTCCGACTTCTCGTGAGCTCTTGGAGGTGGCACGCATGCTGGCAGCGTGGAAATAGGAGCAACGACAGAGGACAAGAAGGAGGATGCTTTGGGGTAATTTCCTTACCGCATCTCAAAGGTCGGTCTTTTTACTTTGGGGTGGGTGCTTGATTGTACTGTGGCACGTCTCTGTTTATTTTTAATGTTTAAAAATGGCCTTTTAGCTCCAAAGCCTCTCTGCTCACTTTGTTCCTTGAGAAATATATGTGTGGTAATATGGCAGTGTGGGAGAAATGGGGTGGTTGGATGTATTTTTATGCTCTGTTTTATATTGTCGTTATTAAATTGAAATGTTGATGTTTTATAACTTCATTTTATGTAAACTGCCCCGAGCCTGCCGGAAGGAGCGGGACATAAGAATGAATAATAAATACAAATAAATAAATAAGAAAATAGTTCTACGTTTTACATTTCTGGGCGGGTGATCTTTGGGACTTGGTTTTTTAATCAGTAGCTCCCATGCTGAAAAAGTGTGAGCACCCCTGATGTACACCATGGAGGAGGTTTGGGGACAAAATTGACACCCACACAAGTGCTTATCATACCTGTTCTAGGGAATCATTTACTAACAAAAATTACTACATTTACTAACAAAAATTCTCATAGCCTGACTCGAAGATCCATACATTTGATATACGAGGATAGAAGATGTTCTAGTGGTACTGCTGCAGTTCTGCTGAAAACACGGCAGATCATGGAAATAAAACAGCTGTTAGGCTGTTAGGAATTGTGGATATTGAACACCTGGGGGGCCCAAGTTTGCCCATGCCTGATCTAGAAGGATGCATAATTCCAATTATTGATTCAATTATCTACCGATATCACAATTTCGTAGTTAAGAATGATTGGTTCTAAGAATCTTTGTTCTTCTCTCTTTGAATATGATCAACATAGCCTTCACCATTTTGAACCAGCTAATTAATAATTTAGTAATAGATGGGGAAAGCTAGAGAAAGATGATATTGCTGCTATTAGCTTTCAGTAGTGAAGGGGTGGCATAACAAGTCTTAACTAAGGAATGGAACTAAACAGATTATGAGTCAGCTCTGAAGTAAGCTCTGAAGAATAGTACTATATCTCTTGAACACTGAACCCATTGTGTAAAAATTAATACAACTGTCGGTTTAGCCACATTATCTTCACATAAACTCTTAAATCTGAAACAAATGGGGAAACATAGGGACCTAGATAGTTCACTTTAACAAATACTGCTGGTGATTTTAAATAGACAATTCAAATACATGCTCTTCCCTCCCCCTCACAATATGAAATAAGTACAGGTGAATAAAGTGCATCTTCAATTATCTAGGTGAACAGAGAGGATTAAAGAAAAAGTCATATCAATACGTCATTGTATTTCAATCTAGCATTTCTTTGATCATTCTCAGGACATTTGGAAGCCTCTACCCATTTTGGATGACAGAGAAAGCTGAGAGTTACGATTCAGAGAGCACTTGTGTATATATCTGAAGTCAAAAACAGATCTGAACTCACTTTAGGGCTGCTATAAGTCAGAACAACAATGATATATACATCTCTTTTTTATGTTACAAACAGCTATGCACAAGCATTAATTCAAAATGTGCCTCAACAAAGACATTTTTTCATGCCATGATTTACATTAAGGGTGATGCAACTGTAAGAAGGGTGAAAGAGAAAGAACACCTAGATTCAGCTCAACCTTTCTTTTTCCTACCCACCCTGTATTTCTTTCTTTCAAACGTCTGATTTTGGATCTGAGTAGACATTATCACTAGATATCCAAGGTAAGAGGGTGTGTTATTTGTCTATTCTGTACTGAACAGCAAAGAGTGACAGGATTATCTGGCCTTTTTTTTCCAGGTACATATGGCTAAATCAGGATCGTTATACCATTGGAGCACTGAGGTGCTTTTATGGGTGACAACAAAGTCTTAAGGCTTACCACAAATGACCATGGGATAAACTACTCAGAAGGATGACTCTCAGTCATGTATGACATGGGAGAATCCCCTTACACTTAAATTAGCAGTGATCAGGTCGGTTCACCCGCCCACTAAAAGTCTGTGTTAAATGTTTAGGTCTCCAGAATGATACCCTCGTGCTGCTCTAATTTTTATTAATGAAATTTAGTATTGATATTTGTGTCTCATGTCCATATCTCATTCTTTGCTTCCAAATGCAAGTATAAATAAGGTATAGCAAATCAAGTTATGAGACTGATTGCACTTGCACAGCACACTACCTTGCTTCCTAAGAAGTCCAAAGCAGAAATGTTTCCTTTCTTCTCTTGCTGCTGTCCATAACTGAAAATCTTCCCTAGAAGATTTTCAGAGGAGAAGTGAGTTTTCAGGGAGAGATACTCCTGAACAACGTGAAGTTTCGGGGAGATTGTCAGTGGATGATAGAATCATCCTAATATGAACAAACCTCTACCCAATTGTACATGATTATCCTCTTGTTGGCAGGAACAAGGAAGTGAAATAAAAAGAGTGAAAAAACATTTTTAATGGGGTGAAAGCTCATAATACCCTTACTAGTACAGGAGCTTTCAGGTCCTACCTCCTGGAATAATAACTACATTTGGCCACTGGACTGACTGAATTATTCCTTATAGTTGCGGATTTTAATGTAATTTTAGATTACAATTCTAATAATAACATTGTCATACTGGCTTAGAGATGAAGCTGTAGACCAAAACATTTGAAGACCACAAGTGACACTCTCATCCCTGTGGCCCCTCGCCTATGGAACGCACTCCCAAACGAAATAAGATCGAATCCATCTCTCCTCGCTTTTAGAAAAAAGCTAAAGTTGTGGTTCTGGGACCAGGCCTTTGGGCAGCAGATGTAAATTGTACCTTTGGATTTGACTGGATTGACACTTTGGATTTGACTGAACGGACAATGTGTTCCGCTTGATGGCTTTAATTAATTATTGTTGTATGTAGTGGTTTTTAATGTAATGTTTTTAATGCTTTTTAATGATGTTGATTATATGGTGTATTTTTATATTGTATTGTGGTGTTGCGGCCTCTAGTGCCGCAAATGTAAGCTGTGCTGAGTCCCCCTGCGGGGGTGAGAAGCTACGGGGTACAAATACCATAAATAAATTAAACACCCCAATCAAGTTGCAATTTTCTCTCAGGACCTCACTGCTGAGCTATTACTATTATTATTATTTCTTACCCACCTCTCCTTGTGGTTTGTGGCAAGTTACAATATTGCATTTAGAAAAGGGGGAAGCAGAGAGACAGAGAGTTGTTAAAGCTTCACACACTGTGAATGCTTTTGCAGAAGTAACACCATAGTAACCTAATAAAGCAAATTGCCCTTTACCCTGCCATGCCAATTATATGCCCCACCAGGCAAATTCTGATAAAGGGGAACATATTGGAATAATTATCAGGATAGCTCTGAGATAATTAGGAAAATTACTTAAAATCAGTATAGTTCAAAAATGTTTCCAAATATAAGAATCTATCATTCAACTTCTGAGAGTGTCGCAAATTACAAGAAAAGTGTTACAAGATGAAGGCGCTATTTCATTTCATTTCTCACCTAGACAGTACACTCACTGCAAATGCCTGTATGAAAAAGAGTAGTTTGTATGTGTGTTATGTTGCACGTAAATCCACAGTTGAGCGACTCATAAATAACTATGGGGTTCAATTCTGGGCACCACAATTCAAGAGAAATATTGACAAGTTGGAACATGTCCAGAGGAAGGCAACTAAAATGAGACCATGTCCTATGAGGAGCGGTTTAAAAAGCTGAGGATGTTTAGCTTGCAGAAGCTAAAGTTGAGAGGAGACCTGATAGCCAAGTATAAATATTTGAAAGGATGTCACAAGGAAGAGGGAACAGGCTTGTTTTCTGCTTCCCTGGGGACTAAGGACCCTTCCAGACAGGCCCTATATCCCAGGATCTGATCCTAGGTTTTAAACTGGTTATATGAGTCTGCACTGCCAGATAATCTGGGATAAACAGAAAACTTTGGATCAGATCACGAGATATAGGGCCTGTCTGAAAAGGCCCTTAGGCCCCTTCTACTTTACCATATAATCCAAATTATCAAAGCAGATAATACACACAATCTGCTTTGAACTGGATTATATGAGTCTACACTGCCATATAATCCAGTTCAAAGCAAATAATCCAGAGTTTATTTGGCAGTGAAGAAGGGGTCTAGGACTCGGAGCAAAGGGTTAAAAATTTTAAACAGAGGCTGGATGACTATCTGTCAGGGAGTTGTCCTAATGGCCCATGTGAACATAAGAACATAAGAACATAAGAAGAGCCGTGCTGAATCGGACCTCAGCCCATCTAGTCCAGCATTCTGTATCACACAGTGGCCCACCAGTTGTACACGGGGATCTCGAGCAGAAGGGAGGGCAAAACCCTGACCTGCTCCGACCCCCACAACCAGTACCCAGGGAAATCCTGCCTACCTCAACCAACCCGAGGTGGCACTTGAATGTCCTTTTCAGTAACTACCGATACACTTGGTATCCATGAATCTGTCTAATCCTGCCTTGAAGTTGTTCAGGCTGACAGCTGTCACAACCTCCTCTGGAAGTGAGTTCCATAACCCAATGACCCTCTGGGTGAAGAAATATTTCCTTTATTAGTCCTAATTTTCCTATCTTGAGCTTCAGGGAGTGCCCTCTAGTCCTAGTGTTTTGTGACAAAGAAAATAATTTTTCTTTATTCACCTTTTCTATCCCATGCATGATTTTATACACTTCGATCAAGTCACCTCTTAAACGCCGTCTTTCAAGGCTGAAAAGACCAAGGCGTTGCAACCTGGTTTCATAAGGGAGCCGCTCCATCCCTTGGATCATTCTTGTTGCCCTTTTCTGTACCTTTTCCAGTTCCGTTATATCCTTCTTAAGGTGCGGAGACCAGAATTGTACACAGTACTCCAAATGTGGCCTTACCATAGATTTGTAGAGAGGTAATACAACATTTGCTGACCTATTTTCGATTCCCTTTCTGATCATGCCTAGCATAGAATTTGCTTTTTTTCACTGCTGCTGCGCACTGGGTTGACATCTTCATTGAGCTGTCCACCAAGACCCCAAGATCCCTTTCCTGGTTTGTCTCGGAAAGCTTTGACCCCATCAATTTGTAGGTGTAGTTGGGGTTCTTTGCCCCGATGTGCATGACTTTACACTTGTTTAGGTTAAAATGCATTTGCCACTTTGTTGCCCATTCACTCAATTTCGAGAGATCTTTCTGGAGCTCTTTACAATCAGTTTCATTTTTAACTACCCTGAACAATTTAGTGTCGTCTGCAAACTTTGCTACCTCAGAATTCACTCCTACATCCAGGTCATTAATGAATAAATTAAAAAGTAACGGACCCAAAACTGAACCTTGGGGTACGCCACTTCTCACCTCTTTCCACCCAGAGAAATGTCCGTTTATTACCACCCTTTGTTTCCTACAGTTTAGCCAGGTTCCAATCCAGGACAAGACCTGTCCCTGATTCCATGGCTGAAGAGCTTATTTAGGAGCCTTTGGTGAGGGACTTTGTCAAAAGCCTTTTGAAAGTCAAGGTAAACAATATCGACTGGGTCCCCTTTATCTATGTGTTTATTTACACCCTCAAAGAATTCTAACAAGTTAGTAAGACATGATTTGCCTTTGCAGAAACCATGTTGATTTTCCTTCAGCAATGCCTGTTCTTCTATGTGCTTAGTAATTTTTTCTTTAATAATGTGGTCTCTTTCAATTCTATGATTCTTAAATGGCAGAGGGTTGGACTGGATGGCTCTCGTGGTCTTTCAACTCTGTGACTCTATGATTCTAAGCTATGAGCTAGTACATACAAACTTATTTCCACCACTTGTTCCTTCCTCTTTGAGTGGGCAGTAAATAACAATCAAGAAATTATTGGTGAAGGCTCACTGTTCCCAAAACATCTAAGATTCAAAAAACTTGGTTTATAATCCTAGTCTGTAAACATTGCAACACACTAGGTTCTAACACTTTGGTCATTAATATGGGTGGGTGCTTGTTTCAGGGGCTTGCGGTTTTCTGTTTTTGCCAAGGTACAACATAGAAGCCATTCCCTAAAATGCTATTCTAAATATAAGAGGTAGCATAATTAATGAACAATCAAATCAGAAAAATGGAAGTGCTAATGGTCAGCAACTCTACATTTCCACAAATAAGATTGGTGAGTACCACTGTTTTCACTGTGTAAAACATGGATTTGCCCTTTCTACAACATTGGCCATGTCTAATCAATTAGTATTACATTTCATTGTGTCTACTCTAGATAGCACAACTGTTTCTAGGTACAAAAAGCCAAAGAACAAATATAGATAAGAGATTACATTGTAAAAGCAGTCACATTTCAAAATGCTTTCACAGAGGTTTCACACCTAGCTGCCAATTAACTGAAAAATGTACCCTTGCATTCAAACAAGTGATAAGAATAAACAAAATTAGTGGTCACCATTAATATACGATTTATACAGTCCGTTCACAATGTACTAGTAAGAGTGTTCATATTTCTATACACTTCAGTCAGTTCACACTTGAGTAATGCTATGACATCATTTAAAACCTTTTCTTTTGCATAGTTGACTACTTTTCCATATTTCCTATGGAGCATAGTGAGAAATTTTACTGCTTTTGGTGTGTGGGGAGTGTTTTTAGGAAAATCTAGTCATTTTTGGCAGCTTCTATTTTAATCCTAAAATATGGGAAGGGGCTCTTACATTCCCAACTTGAAGAGGTGTGAGAAATGTAGGGAAAAGGGCAGGGGGCTCAAAAATAGTCTTACAGTTTGTGGACTTTACCTTTCCTATTCTGAGTTCACAGAAATGGACTAGCAGTGTTACATCAGTGACTCTATCTAGGACATTATTTTTTGAGATATTGAGAGCTAGCGAGATCTTGGAGTTTTGGAGTACAACTCTGAAGATCAGGATTGAAACCCCACTCAGCCAAAGAAACAAACTGGGTGCCTCAGACAAATACTGGGAGAAAGGAGAAGTAAAAATGAAGTAAATACATTAATAGAGTAAGTCACACCTTCTCAGCCTCAGGGAAAAACAAAGACAATCTTCTCTGCACAAATCTTGCCAAGGAAACCCCACAAGAGGTTTGCCTAAGGGTTGTCATAAGTCAGAAACAATCAGAAGGCTCAAAACTACTATATATACTCAAATCTAATTCTCACTTTGTTTTGGCTAAATTACCTTCCCAAAATTAGGGTGCATATTAGATTCACATAATATGGTAATCTTAGTACCGAGCCAAAGCAAAAGGGAAAGCTACTTCAGGAGCACCTGGAGGGATGTCATCTGTAATTTAATTGCCATGGGTCAATGCTATACAATGCTGGGATTTGCAGTTTGGTGAGGCATCAGCATTCTTTGGCAGCCCCCATGATCCCAAACTACAGTCCCCATAACCCTATAGCATTGATGCATCCCATTCTATAGCATAGAAGCTGAAAGCTTTGATGTTCTGACACTTGTTTTTTAAAAAGTAATTCTAAGCAGGCAGCCACTGTAATGCATACCTTTTTGGCCAAATTACAAATAATGCACCTTTTGCTGCTGCCTATTACATTCACCAGTATATACATTTTTGGTTTCAGTGTTTTAAAAACTGAGGTGCACATTAGATTTGATGCACCATCAAATCACCATAGAGTGGCCATAAGTCAAAATCAACTTGAAGGCAAAATGACAACAATCACGTATGACCCACATATAGTCTGTAAAAGAAGAAAGATAACTATTCCATATCTGGTGACCTTGATCTTGTCTCCAGACAATTAGTTGCAAAACTATTTCATACAAAGTATAATGCTCATTCAGTATATGCACTATATATTTGTGGAGTACCATGTGAACACTTTGGAAAGGAATCTATCCAGTTACTGACTCCAGAAGCCTGAATGGAAATTGCCAAAAATTGGAATATAGCCGCAGTTCATGGTTGGTTCCCAAGGGTTTGGCAAATTACTCTTGCAGAAAAAACTGGCACATCACGATGGATTAATAAGGAGTTTCCAAACATTATTTCTTTATTAGAAACAAGCTTTTTAGTTAAACTGTATATAAATGAAGATTTTTTTCTGAGCAGTGCCCATCGATTGTTCACACTTCTTTTTTGAGAGATGACATTACTTTAAAAACAATGTAAACAACTGAAAATTGGCTGTTTAAAATATCTTTAAAAGACACAACTGTACGATCCCTTGACCTTCCTCGCATGTGCTAGTGCTTATTATTTCACTGTTCCTATTTCTTTTTTTAAATAATGCAATTGATATAATTTTTCAAAAGGAAGAGCAGCACACTGATTATTTGCTAAGCTGACAAAGATCTTATTTTTTAAAAATTAGACAACATAAAACACCATAGAAAGTTTTAAAAATGTCAAGAAGCGTGTTTGTTGAGATATCCTGACAATAAGATTCTCAGGCTGATATGAACATCTTCAGTTCAGGACTTTTTCTCCACAAAATTTATGTGTAGTTGGCTTACAAAGAAATAGGTTTTCTGCACAACATTTTCTATACAAAAAGGGCTGTTTTGTGAGTAGAAAATACTGTAATTAGGGGCTTACTTTACAAAAAAAGCACATGGTTTATCTACAACAGTGGTTCTCAACCTGTGGGTTCCCAGAAGTTTTGGTCTTCAACTCCCAGAAATCCTAACAGCTGTTAAAGTGGCTGGGATTTCTGGGAGTTGCAGACCAAAATATCTGAGGGCCCATAGGTTGAGAACCACTGATCTACAAAGACAGCATTTTCTGTGTGGAAAACTACTTTTTCTGTACAGAAAATAGAATTTCTCCACAAAAATGTTATTTTCTATACAAAAAATGCTGTTTCCTTCACAGACAAAATGGTGAAACGTTTGTGTAGTAAAAAGTCCACAATAGTGAATAAGGTTTAAAAACTTGTAGCAGAAAGTGAATAGCTGAAATTACTCATTGCTTCCTTTAATAAACAGTTTCATTACTATACCATAAAGGCGGGGACAAACAACAAAGACATCAACATCAATACCATCAATATACATGCATAACACCCGTTACTGCTGCCTCACATTAAAACCTTTTATACCACAAATATTGGGAGCAACCTAAGCCCTTACAAATTGGAAAAGATCACCAGTCAGATCAATGGAGTTATTGTATCACTCTCCTTCCACTCAGAAATGATGTTCGATAACAGCAAAGCCGCCCAAACAACTGTGGCCTCGGTGTGGAAAGATCATAGAAAGTGGGAAGTTAAAAATGGTATGACTACCTAGCAGATTATATGCTTCAGGACTACATCTCTGAAAGAAGAACCAAACATACAGCATACCGAATCAAGAAGACCTGGGTTCAGAAATGGGGAAGACTGATAGAAAAAGTCAAATGAAAGAAAGATATAAAGATCTGAACCATTCTCTTTACACAATTGTTCAATTAAATTAAGATTTGAATGAGACAAGTACTGTTCCCAGAGGGGAAGGGGTGTAAAATCGATAGACCCAAGTGGGAGATAAAGGTGAAATAGATAAGAACATTATGTAAACAATATTTGATATGTATTCATTATGCAGTTCAATATTTGAAAATGGTGATGGATTGTGATATTATTCTACCTGTGTCAGCAATAAAAATAAAATAAAAACAGCAAAGCATCCAACTTTGGAGTTAAATATTTGTTAAATACATCCTCCCAGGATAATAGGAATGGCTGGCACTAAGAGAATTGCCTGCATAAAAGTTTACATAAAGGTATTGGAAAAAGTCAAATAGTGACTAAAGATAAAATTGGCATTTACCATCTGGAGCAGCATTTCTCAGCCGGGGGGTCAGGACCCCTGGGGGGGTCACAAAGGGGATGTCAGAAGGGTCATCAAAGACCATCAGAAAACACATGTTTTATGTGGGTCATGTTTTATGTTGGACATGGGGGTTCTATGTGGGAACTTTGGCCCAACTCTATCATTGGTGCGGTTCAAAATGCTCTCTGGTTGTAGGCGAATTACAAATTCCAGCAACTACCGTCCCCAAATGTCAAGATCTATTTTCCCCAAACTACAACAGTGTTCACATTTGGGCATATTGAGTATTCATGCCAAGTTTGTTCCAGATCCATCATTGCTTGACTCCACTGTGCTCTCTGGGTGTAGGTAAACTACAATTCCAAAACTCAAGGTCAATGCCCACCAAATCCTTCCAGTATTTTCTGTTGGTCATGGGAGTTCTGCGTGTGAAGATTGGTTCAATTCAATCATTGTTTGACTCCACTGTGCTCTATGGATGTAGGTAAACTACAACTCCAAAACTCAAGGTCAATGCCCACCAAACCCTTCTGGTGTTTTCTATTGGTCATGGTAGTCCTGTGTGCCAAGACTGGTTCAATTCCATTGTTGGTGGAGTTCAGAATGGTCTTTGATTGTAGGTTAACTATAAATCCCAGCAACTACAACTCCCAAAATGACAAAACAACCCCCCTCCAACCCCACCAGGATTCAAATTTGGGTGTATCAGATATTTGTACCAAATTTGGTCCAGTGAATGAAAGTACATCCTGCATATAAGATATTTGCATTATGATTCATAACAGTAGCAAAATTACAGTTATGAAGTAGCAACAAAACTATTCTGTAGACAAAGGATATTCAAGATGGAATACCTTCTTAGCCTATTCTCCATGAACAATTTTTTCTTCCACTTAGACTAGTCCACATTGCACCTATTAACACACACTTGGCTATTCAAGAAAGCACCCTTTCTATTGGAATTTCCAGATTCCAGTATACCTGCAACAATGCAACATATTGCAGAATTAAAAGATTTTCAAATATTTGACAAATATCTAGGAAACTGCAATAAAAATGTCACCATCTATTAGCATGAAAAACTGGAGCAAAAAAAAAAAATAAGAGAGAGAAAGCAGCACCCAAGCAGAAAGACTTACATAGGTAGAAAAAAATGATCAACCAATAGAATTACAGTTTGTGCCACACAGACGTCTCCATTTTTAATGGAAGGACCTAGTTCAGCAGCAAAATGCCAACAGCCTTAAATCCCTTAGGCTCTTCAAATTTGCAGCGTCTTAAGCTGTTACCACTGCTCTAGACAGCGATAAAAACGTTACCTCTTTTCATATTAAGCCATATTTTGCAAGGGTTTTTTTAAACAAATTTAGATTTTGGCTTACAGTTTGGACATCTTGTTCAAATTGTTTCATAATGGATAGTATGTTTTTCCTTTTAAAAATGGTTTCAAACATTCTTCAGCAGCCTAATCATCGAAGTTGACTGGGGCAGAACATTCTTCCCTACATCTCCTGACTGGAAATCACATCTGATGACAGAGTATGCTATGAAGTCTTGGCATCTAGAGCAATTTATGCAAGGCAAGAAAGCTATAGAGAGAGTGGCAGAAAGATACTATATCCCAGATCTCGTACATGTTAGTCCTCTACCACATTTCACAGCTTTTGAACTGTGGTTTTGGAGGAAAATTCTGAGAGTGCCTTGGACCGCGAGAAGAACAAACCAGTCCATACTTCAGGAAATAAAGCCTGACATCTCACTGGAGGGAAAGATATTAGAGGTAAAGATGAAGTACTTTGGCCACATAGTGAGAAGACAGGAAAGCTTAGACAAGACAATTATGCTGGGAAAAATGGAAGGAAAAGGGAAGAGGGGCCGACCAAGGGCAAGATGGATGGATGATATCCTTGAAGTGACTAGCTTGACTCTGAAGAAGCTGGGGGTGGTGACAGCTGACAGGGAGCTCTGACGTGGGCTGGTCCATAAGGCCACGAAGAGTCGGAAGCAACTGAGCGAATAAAAACAATACATTTCACTGTATTGTGTGGTCACAAAATGTCCAGAAATATGTATAACTGGGATTCTCATTGGCTTATTTCTTTATTGCTCTATCTCACTCCAAAGGGGACTCAGAGCAGCTTCCAGGTTGGCAATAACTCAATGCCACAACAAACATAAACATATAAATACAATATATGCCATACAGTAAAATCAGTAAAAACAAATAATAAAAATCTTGACATATCAGTACATTCAAATAAACTGTTCAAACAACACAATTGGAACGGCTCCTGGATTATGACTTTGGATTTGTTTCTGTTTATCGGCCTCCTCATATTCTGTTCCAATCAGCAAATTAAAACAATAAACTAATGATAACACAGGTAAAGTATCCCTTATCTGGAACTCTTGGGACCAAGTGTGTTTTGCATTTCAGATTTTTAAAGATTTGGAATACCAGTATTTTGTTACAGAGATACGGATATAGAGCAAGATAGAGAGATCCTCTCTAGTTAGGTCTCCAGGCTGACTCTCTGGTAATGTCTGTGAAAGCATGCCACAAAATCCCATGAAAAGACTAGAAAATTTCCAAAGGGGACATATTTTATTGGATGTGGATAGGTGAAAGGTGGGTACTGATCCTGCAGGTACAAAAGTTATAATGTGCATATATATAAATGCCTCTCACCATTTCACAGATCCTCATGCTTTTCCCCAACCTCGTGTTTTGTTTATTAGCCACTTGTGCCATCAATGAACAGGTTGGGACACTATGAGGGCCTGCTATACGGGGCGCCATGTTAGTAGCATTGTGGCAGTCGACTGCAAGGGGCAGCAGAAGAAGAAAGGAGAAAGAGATTGAAGAGAAAGGAAAATGGAAGAGGTAGGATGGAAGACCGGAAAAGAAACAAGCAAATAAGGAACGGACTGACGTGATTTAGCCATGGCAAGAATGATGAAGAGAAAAGAGGAACGAGAAGGGAGCCTGAACCCAGTAAATCATCAACCATATCCCAAGGAACCCCAGCATAGTGCAGCACCCTATTTCACATATCAGTCTTTCTCCACTATCACCTCTTAGATGAGATCAAGGATCTGAGAAATAAATGAATAGGATGTGTAACAGCCTTAGCTTCAAGAGCAGAATCCAGCAGCTGACTTTATATTTTGAAATCCTAAATCAGATCTGAGTCACCTTTAAACCACAGCTTAAGACACAGGCTTGCTTTATCAAAACATAGTAACAGTTAACCACATTTTAAAGTTTGACCACATCAAAATGCCCACATACTAGGTGGGAGGGAAGAAGCCACAGAATGTATTATAGTCAATCCTCCACATTTGCGGAGGTTACGGGCACAAGAGACCCATGAAAGTGAAAAGCCCCAAATAAAAATTTGCTGTTTTTCACTTGAGGGAACATCTCTCTAGGTCCTCCACACCACATGACCGTGTGGTCAACTTCTGCTGGAAGCAGACTACAGAATTGCACCAGAGGACCTATGATTCCTGGAAATACTTTCTCTAGCAAAAGGAATAGCTTTCCTAAGAAAGCTGACAACAGAATTGAACTGAAGGACCTTGAGATGCCTAGAAATAACATTTAATTATCCCTAATTACATAAGCTACCTAATAAGGCAGCAGGAATCTTATGTTGTTGCTATTGTTAACTATCAGAGAATTGGGCACTTCGCTGTACAAATTCCTAGAGATCCCACCCTATCTTCTGCCACTCCAATCTAGGAGCCAGAACATTTTAACAGAGAATATTAATTGTTGCATAATTTTCAACTTGTGGCTACCCTAAGATGAACCTATGACAGGGGTTTTTTTGGTAGAATTTCTTCTCAATTGCCTTTCTGAGGCTCTGAAAATATGACTTGATTAGATCTGTGGTCTCCAGAGCCCAGTACTCAAGTTGGTTTTTCATAGAGGACATTAACAAATCAAAATATACAGTATGGCAAAACAATAAGGAATGTTTTATGTGTCTCAAGATAAATAATGATCAAGTTAGCTTTGCTGCCTTTCTAAAATGCCTGTTTTTCCATCTTACTTAAGAAATGCTGCCCAATAAACCACAGACATTAGCGTGTAAATTTATTTTCATGTAAATGATAGGAAATATCATTTAGTGCACTATTTTCCAATTTAAGGGTCACACTTCACTAAATATTACTTTACCCATATCCACCCTTTCAGAATACTTTAAATTTTACAACTGTGAGACAATAGTTAAGTTTTCAAACAAACTCATTTTTCAGCTTTCTGCAACAGCCAGAACAATGTTTGAATGTAGTTTTTGAAAGTAAATAAATATATCATTTCTATTCTATAGCAGTAACTTTACTAAGCAATGCCAATGAATGTTAAGCAAATATCGAAGAACTAGCATTGTTTAAAAGCATGCAGGTATAATAGAAAATTAACAGCCTGAGACCCTGAGTTGCTGTTAGTGACAGATTCCTCGAAGCAATTCCAGCTTCTCTCCTGCTTAAAAACATATGGGATACTCAGGATAGAGCTGCAATAGCTTAGTATACTGCCAGCAAAAACCTATTTTGCTTGAGAAATAAACCAAATGTTAAAAAACCAAATTAATCCAACATGCCTGCTGCAATGTGTCCCCTACTCTAAACTATCCTTGTGTTTGTAATCATCTCCATGCATGTACTATATACTACAGTACTGGCACAAGAGGTGTGTCCAAAACAAGTGTCAATTTTGGGGCTGCCTATATATAGTTTAAAATTATTATATATATTACTTCATCCAAACAAAGCCTTCCCTAAAGGAAAATGGGATTATCCAATACAAAAAGGTTTAAACTCTTACTAACATGAAAAACAAAGATTGTCCCCCGTTCCCACCACTGTTTACACCAGGCAATGAAACTTGACAAGTAGTAATCAATCTTCATTTTGAGTGACTAATTACAATATTCTACTAAATGAAAATTCACCAGATGAAATGGAGCTGGGCCTGAGATTAATTTACATAACTTTCCAGTGGAATGAAGTACAAGGTAACAATAGTTTAAACCAATTTCATTAATAACTATGAATACGCTTTTTCACCAAGTCTATTTTCACATCCTGTAATCATTCAGCAGGAAACACCAGGTTAAAGGTTCAAACTTGTGCTTCAGAAAAACCACCCTGAAATTATAAATTAATCTGGCCTAGCCTGAGGGAGAAACTTCTTGACCTTAAAAACCTACTAACATGCTGTAGCATCTGATATTTAAATTTTGAATCCAGCTGCCCTTGATGTGGTCAACACTAAACAAAACAAGTGCCTAAAGTGGGAACTAATACACATTATTTTAAAAGCTGAAATGAAGACTTGTGGTTTTATATTGTTTGTGTTCTATACCACTTCAGTAGTTTTTAGCATGTCTTTGTATTATTCTCTTATTTCAAATTTTGGCAGGGGTCATTAACTACTTCTGTAGTTCTAGAGATATGCCAATGCAATATTACTGTAATCAACCCCAACATTAGGCGAGAATCTCCGTTGTTGCCTACCTGCAGCTCCCAGGTGTTCTAGTTAACCTAACCACTGGTAATGCACTATTTTTAGTTATTTAATTCGTTAATCGATAGCCATCTTTTTTCCTATAAAGATTCAAAGTGGCTCATACCCTGTATTAAAACAATATAGCTAAATACATTCTGAAATGCAACAATTAAAAAAGTGTTAAGTAACAAATCCAGATGTAACCGGTACATCTAAGAGTGACTATATTACATCAGTATTAAAATCACACCACTGGCTTTGATTTAGTTTCCCAGCAAAGTATAAAGTGTACTATGAGTTCAAGTTACCTTCAGAATTACCTTCTCCCATTTAATTAACCCCAGGTTCTCTGGAGGACATCTATCTCATTCTGCCAAAATGAAATTCACTGTAACACAGAGGACATTTTCTTTGACCATCCCAACTGTGGAATGACCTGTCAGGAGTGCTTCATCAACTCAAGATGCTATCTATGTTTAAATCAGTGGTTCCCAACCGTTTTTTTGACCAGGGCCCACTTATCCAGGCCCACTTTGACCAAGGCCCACTTTGACTGGGGACCACTTTGACCAGGGACCACTCTCCAACATTAATACCAAAAGAATTGGCTCTATGGAAAGGAGCGGAAATAAAATAAAGGAGGAGGTACGCGTACCGGATTTTCTTTCTCATGGCCCACTACTGGGCCGCGGCCCACAGATTGAGAACCACTGGTATAAAGTCTTATCCAGATTATTTCTAAATTACAATATTGGAAGCGGAGAAGGTACAGGTCTGGTTAGTCCTTGGAAGAGAGAATGCCAGTATATGCAGTATCAGATGCTAAGGGCTGCATTTCATAAAAAGGCAAACACCTCATGAGTATTCCTTGTCTAAGAAAATACCCTTGAAACTTATGGAGTCACCATCTGTTGATAGGCAACTTCAAGGTGCCTGAACACACAAGTTCAACTTTAAAAAATACGATAAAAACAGTGCTGGAATAAACCAAAACCTATCTAGTCCAACACCACATCTACATAAAGGCATCATGGTATTACCAGTTTTACTTTCAGTTTTTCTCTCAATGAGCTTCAACATATAATTCTCCTTTTCAGAACATACATGGGGATTTTGTTTTCATCATTAGCCATTTATCATGATCTTGTTCCTCATCCATCACAGGAGACCCAGAACCCATTAGCATACATATGAAGTCCAGTCTCATGACAAACTGAATCCCATTGGTATTTTAATGCCCATTAACAGTCATTCTTTCTATAACTCTTCTCACGGCTCCCCTTCCTAATTCCATATCAATTGTGAATAATTTAAAATAAATGCACACCAAATACACATTTTCAGGGGATTTCACTGTTATTATTTATCCTCTGTTGATTTATTCCTACTATTTGCTTTGTGTTTTTAAGCATCTGTATCATAGAGATCCTCCTCTCTTCACATTTTGTTTGCTTGAATATTTTGCTTGAATTTTAGTCCCCAAGCACATATTCTAATTTCTTAGGATAACTAGTTTCCTGGTTCCCCTCAGTTATCTAGAGCTTAACTTTGATGTAACACTGCATAAGTTTATTTGTTTAGTTACAAATAACACATATATCCGTTTTTTAAGTGGAGTATGATGATGTTATTTTAACTGTTCAGGTGATAGTATGTTTTAACGAAAAGATCCTTAAAGTGAATTTATTCACTAAAGAACAACATTTTAAAGAATGTCAATATTTTTACTGTGTTATGATTATGAAATCACACTTTAAAAACAGAAATATGAAGAAAAAAACCACTTTAACTGTAAGAAAAAGGAATATGGGTTAATATTTTGTGCACAGCTATAGCTATGTGACAGTAGTCGACTGCCTGCCCAGATCCTGACTCTATGTAAAAAATAAATATGCTGTGGAAAATGCAAATGAAAATAGCATCTTTTTGCATTACAACTTCCCAAAGCCTCCAGTTTTCATGGCCGTTGTCCATTCCCTTGTTGGTGAATTCTTGGAAGGAATTGTCTACAGTCCCAACAGCCTGGCTGATCAACAGGAACCTTGCCTGGTACAGGACATCTGACTACCCATAATGGAGCTTGGGGTAGGAAGAAGGGGCCTCACACCAGCAAGGTAAAGAAAAATTGCCTAGGGAAGGGTCATAGGATATTCCTCAAAGGAAGAAAACCAGTATTGCCCAGTTTGCCGGTCCTGTTGTTGCAGACTGAGAAAGTCACCTGTCCAAAGCCTTCCAGTTTGTTAGGTTTTAAGCTCAAATAAAGATCTTTGTTAAATTTATTTCAAGCCTCAAAGGACTTTATCATTGGGAAAAAAACTAAGGGGCCCTTCCATCTGAGGCACCCTGGCGTCCCGTTGGGTAAACAGAGATCGCGTCCCAGAAACAGCTATTCTATGGGCCCCGCGTGCGAAAACATAATCCTATATTAAAGGAAGCAGGATTTTTGTCAATTTGTCTAACCAGATTTCCTAATGTAAATGTAGCTAACACTGTATATTGTGATTTTTTTCAAATATATTTTGTACCTTCTCCACTAGTTCTCTCTAGGATTTAAAAGCATTCCACAAGCAAAGAAAGTTTTGTCTAGCTGCTCAACATAAAGGCCTGAATTCCTACTGCAGTAAATCAATTGGCTCAATTACTGACATGCTTAAATAAATCTCATTGCTTCAATGAGGCTAGCAATTGAACTTAGGCCAAAAAAAATTCTTTCATACTATTTATACTTTAACTTTTGCTTCTGATTTGATTCCTATGAAATCCAACAAAATCACATCATCTCTTCACAGCATAATTCTAAACACGTTTACTCAGATAACGTTTTACAGAGTTCAATGGAATTTCCAAGTTCATATTAAAGCGGTTTTGGTACTTTTCCAACAGAGGTACAGTCAGAGAGTGATGCTGCACACGTGTAGGGATTAGAAAAGGGGTTTCTGTGCCAAGAATCAAGCAGGCACTGGCTCCGTGAATGTTACACTATGATTGGTGCTTCTAGCCAATGCTGTGATTTGCCAAAGTACATCCCGTGCCTAGCGTGAGATAACGTAGGCTCAGATTGGTCTAACAGTACAAGGCGTGAGGTTTGTTTACCTTAGTGCCAAATGGAGAAGAACTGCGCAGGAGCAGAGGGATTCTGCCCCCTCCGTTGCTGGCAAGGGTCCGCAGAAGCCAAATGTTGCTAGTTGGGAACATGAGAGTCCCAGCCACTGATAGATGTACTGTGGGAAAGACTACCATAGAAATGTTCATTGTTCTAACAAATAGGAGGGGATTAAGATGTGATGCAAATGAAAATGTTATGTTTTATTGGATTAATGAAATGTTCTGTGACACCAGCCAATGATGTTTGTGAAATGTTTATGAAGAAGGGCGGGCTTTCTGGATGCCGCCATGAAGGGTATAAAAGCTTTGTGTTAAGGATGACCGGGCCGTTTGCCCTTTACAGCACGTTCAGTAAAGTTGTTGCGTGATTCCTCATCCCTGCGCCCGCACGTCCATGCCGCCGTTTTGGTAAGAGGTAACTTGCCACTTGGAGTTCCATAACTCCCAATTTGCTGCTACAATATAAATATTATTTTATTATTTACTTATTTACTTACTATATACACACCCTTCTCACCCCGAAGGGTACTCCGAGCTCTTTACAAGCAGGCAACAATTCAATGATGCATAAACAGACATAAAAATAAAATACATGTACATAAAAAAAATAAATCTATACATTAAATTCAATAATTAAAATCACACAATCCAAAATCATAGTTCAGGAGCCATTCCAGTCGTAATTGTACTTATTACGTATCCTCTTATTGCACTGAATTATTGTTCAAAGAATTGGTCCCATAACCATGTTTTTACTTTTTTCCTGGAAGCAAGCTGATTTGACTTCGCTGGGGAGAGAGTTCCACAACCAAGGGACCACCACTGAATAGGCCCTGTCTCTCATCCCCACCAACCGCACCTGCAAAGGAGGTGGGACCTCCCCAGAAGATCTTAACCTATGAATACTTCAGCTTTAGATTGACCACCTCTATATATTAGAATCATACCATTCTTAATTTTGTCATAATTGTGTCATAATTAGCATGCCTATGAGATAATGTGAAAGAAAGAGGAAAGGGAAAAGAAAGAGGACCGAATTACCATTCAGTCAGCCATCAATACCAGGAAAGTTTCTAAAGGAAATCATTAAAAAGAAATATGTAAACACTTATAAAGGAATGCCATGCTTACCAAAAGTCAACATGAGTTTCTCAAAATCAAGTCATGCCGAACCTACCTTATATATATATTTTTATAGAATTACTGGTAAATGAAGGGAATGCTGTGGATGTAGCATATGTTTTCAGTAAAGCTGTTGACAATTTAAGTCCCCCATAATAGTATTGCAAATACGCTAATAAAATGTGAGCTAGACAGTGCTACTAAAGGAGAAATTGATACCTTAACAGGAGAAATGTCAGAGAGAGGTGATGCATTAGAATAGAAATGGAATAGCAGGGGCAGCCTGCCAGCAGCAGCAGCAGCAGCACAAGGGATAGCAAGTGATTGGTTAGGAGACGCGCATGGCAAATAAAGCTTTCACTTGGCAGACAACCAGGAAAAAGCTCAGTAGAAAAGTAACAATTTGAGAACACTTTGCTCATAAAGCAATAACATAGAACAATGATGGAAATTCACACTGCGCCACAGTTATTAGCAAATAGGGCTCAGATGCTAGGATGCTTTGTTTAATTGGGTAGAGTAAAATGGGTTCATGAATACTAGCCAGTAATGTGCATGAAGAAGGGAGGGACTAAATGTTGACTCCATTGATGGTATAAAACCTGTACACTGGAACAGATCGGGGTTCTGTCTTCATGCGGCTTCGTTCTGTAAGGAAGGCAGGCCCATCAGCTAATGTGATGCAATAAAGCTGGTTTCCTGAACCGCAGTAGAAAATTGTCGCGTCATCTCTTCCCTGTGCTCGCACGTATCTGCAGCCTGAGTGCCTTAGGAGTTCTGGGACTCCAAGTTACTGCTACACTACTGCTAGGTGGATTGGTAATTGGTTAACCAACCAAACTCAAAGGGTAGTTATCAACCGAGGTCTGTGCGCTCTCTCCCTCTCTCTTACTCTCCCTCCTTCCTTCCCTTGGGTTAGGTCTCCTCTCTCTCTCCTGCGCATCTAACGAGGGGCTCGACTGCACAGGCACCTTCCTTCCCAGCCCAAAACCTTGGGGGCCCAGACCCCTCTTTCTTCCCCAGGAATGTCAGTTAAGGAGCAGAGAACCACTCAGAAGGGACCCATCCTCTTCACCTCCTCCTTCACCCAAACCCCTTTGAGATTTCCCAGCTCCTCAAGTCTCCCCTTCCTGCTCCTATATGTTAAAACAAAAAAAAGGTGAGAAGGAAAGAAAGCAACAGGGTATATGGAATCTGGGAGGAGGATTCAGACTTGTGGATTGCGAGCCAGCCACCATCACAAATTTTGACACTGCTTCATCTTAAACTGGGGCTCTTGGCTCCTTAGATCTCAGGCCTGGGCCAACTTCGGCCCTCCAGGTATTTTGGACCGTCAACTTCCACAATTCCTGGTGCCACTTACTCAGCCTTCCTTAGCACCCCCTTCCCGCCCCTCTGCCTCGCAGTCTCTCTTCCGCCCCCTTCCTTTCATGGAAGGCCAAAGAAAGGACGGGGAATGAGCTTCCTTCCTGCCACCCAGCTCAAGCCCACCTCCTGGTCGCCTCCGCTAGTTCCCAGCCTTGGTATTCCCAGTTGTGGTATTTTGGACCATGACTCCCAGAAGCCCCGGCTGATCTGGCCAATGGGGAGGAATTCTGGGAAAGGAAGTCCCCTCAAAACAAAGCACATGACTAGAGCTAGAGTAAGCATCCCATCTGAAATCTTGTGGCAGCCTCCTTCAGAATTCTGCTGCTTGTAGTTTAAGAAGGGGCTTTTCAGGGTTTCTAAGCCTCACTAAACTACAAGTTCCAGAATTTTGCAAGAGGCAGCCACAAGATTTCAGATAGGGGGCCTATTCTTTCAGCTCCAATGTCTGCAGTCCGCCACCAAGTTCCAACACTTCTGGGTTCCTTTGTCTCCTTGATTGGCACTGGAGTGAGAAATGGGCTCCTTTCCGCTCCCCCAGTTGCTTTTGAAATAGAGCTCGGAAGTGGGAAGTGCATCCATTGTTTTCCCCTCTCTCTGTTGTCACTGTTATTGAAGTTGGATGGTCATCTGTTGGGGGAGCTTTGGTTGTGCTTTTGCTGCATGAAGGCAGAAGAGGGTTGGACTAGATGGCCCATGGGGATCTCTTCCAACTCTATTATCATTAATATTGAGGTTAGATGGATGGAGGCCCATGACTCCCAGAAGCCCCGGCTTCCACCTGCGCCAATGGGGAGAATTCTGGAAAGGAAGTCCCCTCAAAACAAAGCACATGACTAGAGCCAGAGTAAGCATCCCATCTGTAATTCTTGTGGCAGCCTCCTTCAGAATTCTGATCCTTGTAGTTTAAGAAGGGGCTTTTCAGGGTTTCTAAGCCTCACTAAACTACAAGTCCCAGAATTTTGCAAGAGGCAGCCACAAGATTTCAGATAAGGCCTATTCTTTCAGCTCCAATGTCTGCAGTCCGCCACCAAGTTCCAACACTTCTAAGGTTTCCTTTGTCTCCTTGATTGGCACTGGAGTGAGAAAAGGGCTCCTTTCCGCTCCCCCAGTTGCTTTTGAAATAGAGCTCGGAAGTGGGAAGTGCATCTATTGTTTTCCCCTCTCTGTTGTCACTGTTATTGAAGTTGGATGGTCATCTGTTGGGGAGCTTAAAGTTGTGCTTTTGCTGCATGAAGGCAGAAGAGGGTTGGACTAGATGGCCCATGGGGATCTCTTCCAACTCTATTATCATTAATATTGAGGTTAGATGGCCATCTGTCATGGGTGTTTTGATTGTGCTTTTGCTGCATTAAGGAGGAAGGGGGTTGGACTAGATGGCTCATGTGGTCTCTTCCAACTCTGTTGTTGTTGCTGAGGCTTGATGGGCATCTGCCAGGGGGGTGCTTTGATTGTGCTTTTGCTCCATGAAGGCAGAAGGTCCCTGAACTAGTTGGAGGTTCATCCCAACTCTGTTGTTGTTGTTGTTATTATGAAGGCTGGGTGGCCATCTGTCAGGGGTGCTTTGATTGTGCTTGCCCTGGATGAAGGCAGAAGGGAGTTGGACTAGATGGCCTTTAGAGATCCCTTCTAACTCTAGGATTTTATGAAAGGAGTCTTAGGGCCCTTCCACACAGCCCTATATCCCAGAATATCAAGACAGAAAATCTCATATTATCTGCTCTGAACTGGAATATATGGCAATGTGGACTCAGATAACCTGGTTCAAAGTAGATATTGTGGGTGGGATTTCCGCCTTTATATTCTAAGATATAGGGCTGTGTGGAAGGGCCCTTAGTCGAACACGAGCTGAACACAAGCCAACAGTGTGATGCTGCAGCTGAAAAGGCCAATGCCATTCTAAGCTGCATCAATAGAAGAAGCCTGAGAGAAGGTGAAAGGGAGATGATACAACACTACACCTCGGCTGGTTTTTTAATTGCCTTTAATAATAATTATTCAATGCATCTGTTTATATTTTAACTTGTACAATGTTTAGTATTGTCTTTTAATTTTTAAAATTATTTTTGTTTAAATAGGCATTGAATGTTTGCCTGTTACTATGGTGGAAGTTGCCCTGAGTCTCCATGGGGAGATAGGGCAGGGTACAAATAAATTATTATCATTATCATTATTTATTGTTAATACCATAGTTTTTGGTGATCTCCCTAGTTTACTGTTTTTCTTTCAAATATGGTAAATATTCAAAAACATTTAACCCACCGATGCCTCAATTAATATATTATTGGTATCAATTTTTATTCTTGAAATTTACCAGTAGCTGCTGCATTTTCCCTCCCTCGGCTTACACTCAAGTCAATAAGTTTTCCTAGTTTTTTGTGGTAAAGTTAGGTGCCTTGGTTTATATTCGGGTCGGCTTATACTCTAGTATATACGGTAAGTCTAAATAACTGCATAAAGTTCTACAACTCTATTCTGGGTTCCCTTTCTAAGTTCAAAGAAACCTATATGTGGGCCTGGTATCAGAATTTCTAAAAAGTGGCTAATCATTTTTTTCTTTTGGTCATTGCTCTGACTTGTAACTTACATTCTAAGAACAGAGAAATATGTTCCTGATAGCAGTGCACAGAGAAGGTAGATTTACTATCCATGTGATAAGAACACAGACACTACAGCCTACCCATAGATCTTCTCCAAGGAGGGGTGCTGCTTGGAGAGCCACACTACAATGGTTGAGACCTCGAAAAACTCTTGGAGAAAAAGAATGGAAGTCCCTGGCTGAGGGGATGCATTATGCTGAAGGGCTTTCTTTCTTTCCAATATAAAAGGTATGGCATTAAGTACACTAATCCTCACGTGCATCTTGAATACCTGGTAGATTTTCAGAGCAAAATAAGGCACTCCTTTCAAGTCAGGTCAATGACCAGGCCATTGACCAAAGATTGTTCACAGTGATCAAAAGAGAGAAACTATTCAGAAATTAGAAGTACATTTCAGACTTCAGGCTATGAACAAACACAATAGGATAAATCTACTGAAGAATGCCATGTCAAGTCAACTTCACCAATAGAAAAGGCTTAAAATAAATATCCAGCTCTATATTTACCCCACAGAGAGTGTAAGGATAAAAGTCTCCCAGCATTATTTCCCTTTATATTAACTTTAGTTTAAACAATTTAGTACATCTATTCATTCTGCCAAAGTTACAGAACTTACACAAAGAGTAGTTAGAAGCTCCGGTACTCTTGCCTTGGATTTGGAAATTAACTTTGGTTTTGTCCCTGACCCTCAGGTCTGCCTGAACAGGTCATCTTGACTGAAGATCCCTTGGATTTGACCTTTGGGCACAGGTCCTCCCACCTTTTGTAAGAATATTTCACTTTAGAAACTTGATCTTCTGCTTGTTTTGACTTGCTTTGCCTCTAAATATGTTCTGGAAAAACAACATCTGCTTTTTCAGTTTAAGTACAGGCAGTCCCCAAATTACGAGCAAGATAGGTTCTATCGGTTTGTTCTTAAGTTGAAGATAAGGTACATATTTAAGTGTAACTCAAACCTCTATCTATCTATTCTAGCTTTGGATAGCATAGAGCAGTGTTTCCCAACCTTTCTTGAGCCGCGGCACACTTTTTACATTTACAAAATCCTGGGGCACACCACCAACCAAAATGACACAAAATGACACTCTAACACAGTCATACATATAGTTAATATGTTTTTAAATGTATTTATACACTCAGTGTGAAACCTGGGCCTGTTTCGATGAACACAACATAGATATCCTGGCAGGAATGGCTGAAAGACACAAACTTCCCACACAGAACTCCCATAACCAAGAGAAAATACTATAAGAGTTTGGTGGGCATTGACCTAGAGTTTTGGAGTTGTAGTTCACCTATATCCAGAGAGCACTGTGGACTCAAACAATGTTGGATCAGGACCAAACTTGGCATGAATACTCAATATGCCCAAATGTGATCACAAATGGAGTTTGGGGAAAATAGACCTTGACATTTGGGAGTTACAGTTTCTGGGATTTATAGTTAACACACAATCAAAGAGCATCCTGAACTCTTGCAACAGTGGAATTGAACCAAACTTGGCATATTGAACTCTCATTACCAACAGAAAGTACTGAAAGGGTTTGCTTGGGAATTGACCTTGAGTTTGGACTCAAACAATGTTGTAGTTCACCTACACTCAGAGAGCACTGTGGACTCAAACAATGTTATGCTATGTCGTTGGCAGGAGGGGGAAGAAAGGGTATTGGAGGTTCCAATTTCCCACAGCACACCTGATGATCGCTCACGGCACACTGGTTGGGAAACACTGGCATAGAGGAGTCAATACCCCTGAGGTATTTGTTTTACTGACAATGCCCCTGTTCAGAAGATTTCACACCTCTGTTCCTGTGATAACTGGATTCTGAAAAGTTTGATTTGTTGTGGAAACAAGAATTGGTAAGAAAGCTTCTGTGGAGAAATCTTTTCCCCATGCTAACTCTTCCAGGAGAGAATATCCCTTCTGAATATCTCTCGCTTCCTATTGCCCCACTCCTGTTCCCAACTATGAGTTGTTTGTCTGTCAGACGTTTATAACTCAAGCTGTATATGGACAGAGTTACCATCCCCTCTGAATTTACCAAGTCTGACACAAAATAAAAACACAAAACAAATTAAACCTGAATTATCTGAGTTACCTGAACACTAATTTGCAATGGCAAAATCATCATCATAATCGCTTTGAAAACTTTTTATCATCATCTAGGCTGCTTCCAAAATTATGCTCCCATATCGCCATTTAAAAATGTATTGAATAAGGAAGCCAAAATCAAATCAAATGTCAATATGCAAGAAAGATCTTCAAACTGGCATCAACAGCTAGATATGATAGATGAAAATGTGTTGCCCTGATAGTCTCCAATTCCCCACTGGCAGTGAATTCAGTTTGTGAAAAGGGATCAGTGGGGACACTTTATTCTGGGTGACTGAACCAAAGTAGGAATGAGCGAAAACACCACAGGGGACATATAGCCACAAGACTATTTTGCAGCCTTCATCCTTTCCAAGTATTCTAAGTTTTTTTAAATAAGTGAATTAATAGCATACAGAATATAAGTGAGAGAAACAATTACGAACAATCAATTACACATAATATAAGAATGCCATATCCCGAACCCCCCATCCACTCCCCCCACCTGTGAGCCACCAACCCTGACTTCTGGCACTACCCAGTGTGAAATTAGTATCGCCAAAAAAAATAATCCTACCCTTAACCTACATTAATAAATTCCCCTTGTGACTATTTTGAAATCTATTTTTGTCTTTTCTAAACATCCAACCGCCTCAATTTCTTGACATTTTCATTGCTTCCTCCCCATATAGCATTGGATAATTTGGCCATTTGAATATATTCTAATAATTTTTCTTTCCAGTCTTTTAGCAATAGCTCTTTCTGTGTTTTCCAATATTTTGCTATTAATATTCTTGCTGTAAAAAAACTGATTTTTTTTCACCAAATAACCCTAAGAACATCTCTGGATTTTTTCTAACCTTTTTGTGATCATATAATGTGTTCCCTTAATCACTTTTCCCCAGAAAGTTTGTACCAACTTACAAGTCCACCAGGCATGAAAGAAAGTACCTTCCTGTACTTCCCTGTCTGAGAAGAACTGAAGAACTTTCCAAACTGGAGGCCCATCCCCAGGAAGAAAAAGGGGCGGGCTCCAAACTAAAGAGATACATTTGCAGAGCTTTAGGCCGCAAATTCTGCAAAACAGGCTGCAACCCTGCTAATAATTAATAGGCAGGGTGCCAGTGTGTCTGGAACAGTCCCAGGAAGAAAATGCAAAAGGAAAATGCTGCTTTTTATAACATAACTATGGGAAATGCAAATGAAACGTCTGGAAGATGGAACACGTATGTTGTTATTTTTGTTGGTTAGCCATAATCCTTGATATTTTACATTTGAGGCAACCTTACAAACAGATAAATTCTACATTTTGATACTGTTTTTTGACAGATTTTTTGTTAAGAACATGGACTTCCCTTTATTTAAATTCTGCCAAATTTTCCTTGTCTCATACTCTTAAAAGACCACGTCCTTGGGTACCACTAGAGAACCCATCTTCCAGTATATGAGCTGCAGCTGTAAGATAAATTCACAGCTTAGAGGTTTCCACATAGCAATTAGAGGGGTGGAAAGTTGGATCTTTTAATGCAAAAGTGAATGTTTGCACTCAGCATGTGGAAATATCTCTATTTTAGTCCTACTCTACACTTAGCTAAACTTCAGCAATTGATTATGGTTAGTAATGAAGCAGGTTTGGTACTTTTCCGAGCAAAAAGTACAGTCAGAGAGTGATGCTACTTGCGCGTCAACTCTGAAAAAGAGGGTTTTGGTGCCAATAATCAGTAAGGCACATGCTATGGAAGACTAACACCCTGATTAAATGCATTTTAATACACTCTGTGCCAATTAAAACCATTATGCTAGATGAGTGGGAAAACAGTGCAGTTTGAGCTATGAAAGTTAATGGGATTCTTAATGTGAATGGAAAACACCATTGCGCATGGCAAAAAGTCCGACCTTCTTTACTGCTGGCAGGAAGCCCGGAACTAATGTTGCAAGTAAAGAACAGAGAGGCTCAACATTGATAGCTTGCACTGTGAGAAAAGAATTACCTTATAGATGGCTATTGTTCTCATATTTAGTGATGACAGAGAAATGATGTAAATGATTTGTGCAGTGTTTATTGGATTAATGAAATGCCATGTAACAACAGTAATCACCAGCCAATTATGATTGTTTTAACCATAAAGAAGGGGTGGGTTTAACTGGATGGACTCCATTGAGGTATAAATATCTTTGTATGAGATGTATCGGGGTCCTTTGCCCCTACCTGCAGCTGTGTTCTGCTGGCAAAGCCCACCAGCTGGTGAGAATAAATCCTTTTGATTTTCACCTATTTCACAGTTGCCGTGTCTTCTTCCTCACCCTTGCGCCCGCACGAATAAGCAGCTTGGTAAAGTTTACTTGGTACTTGGAGTTCCATAACTCCCAGTTTTACCTGCTTCAGTGCTACAATAGGCATTTAGAAGATTTTCCCAATCCAATTCTATTTTGCCACTTTGAAAATTCTTACGTATTCACACATTTTCCATAAATTCTAATGAACTGAACAGAGCTTCTGGTTAGCATGCTATCAGCACAATTATTTTAAAAGCCAGGCTATCTTTCCAAAAGTGGCAGAATACGACAGCAACTAACATGGCCAACAAAACTGCTAGAACTGTGTAGTGTGGAAACAAACCTCCTTGTTGACTCTAATTAATTTTGTGTGTGGTCTCAGAATAGCAGATATTACCTTCAGAAAAAGGGGAGGGGTGTAATAAAATAATCAGAATAGCCAGTTCCACAAAACTGTATACTATAATCCCCTATGCAGGGGAGGGAATAAGGATGGGAAACAAACAGGTGATGTTAAGTGTCTGCATTTTATTTTCCAGAGCAGTCACTTGGGTGGTCTTTTTGAACAGCTTATGTATGTGATCACCTCTAGTTCAGCCACACTTAGAAACAGATGTGCTCTACATCCCAGCTTGAGGAGAAAAAAAGGGTGCCAGCCATAGCTGCCAGCATAGGCAAAATAGAAGTGTTCATTGTAGAGACTCAAGGATAAACCCTAAGTTTATACTGAAAGATACTGTGTGATCCTGCAACAGGAATTCCATCTGCAATTGTATGCCCAATAATCTTATTTTTAATTCTGTTTTTAACAAAGAACCAAAATGAAAATATATCTTTGAGAGTAGGATGTGCAGAACATGTTTTTCAGCACCAGAACTCTGTTCAAGACTTCAAGTTTGAATTATTACTCAGTTCTCATTTGAAGTCCAAATATGAATCATGGTCCTAAAACTGTGATAAGTACAACCTAACTTCAATCTGTGAAGTTTGACGGATGGTAATTAACAGAAATAAAATAATCTAAGTTACAATGGACTCAACTGTTTCTTAAATTTGAGGAAATATAGTAATACTTTATTTATAACCCATCACCATCTCCCCGAAAAGACTTGGGATGGCTCACAAAACACTTAAGATGCCACACATAAAATAGAATTACAGAGCATAAAAACAATAAAACAATTTAACTGAATACAAAACAATAGACAATATCAAGTGATAAAATTAAACTTTAAAATGTATAAAATGCAATAGTACTCATGGGCCATTGAGCTTCTTCAAATAATGAACTAAAGTATAGAAGTAACGAATTGTCATGTCACATATAACCATAGTAGAGTACTCCAGGTCAAAGGCCCATTTAAATACCTACTTTTTAGGCTAGACCAGAAGGTTTGGAGAGTTGCGGCTAATCTAATCTCTCTAGGGAGGGCATTCCAAAGCAAGGGAGCCACCACCGAGAAGGCCCTCTCTTTCACCCCACCAACTGCACCTGTGATGGTGGTGGGACCAAGAGAAGTGTCTCCCCAGCAGATCTCAAGGCCCACACTGGCTCATAGAAAGAGATGTGGTCTCGAAGATAGGTTGGACCCAAAGCATATAGATTTCTCAAGTCCTATTCATAAGAAATCAGTGCCTGATGTAATTTGCATGGTTGAGCAGAGATATTTAAATGTGGTATCTGAAAGCTTAAATAATCAGCTGGAGTTTCCGAAGGTGGTACAAAAGTAGCCCAATGTAAAATGTTTTGCAGAAGTTCAACTTTGAGATTATCAGCGCATGCACAACCATCTTTAGGTCCTCCAAATCTAGGAAGGGGAGCAGCTGGCCGAAGCTGGTAGTAAGCATTCCTGACCATTGCATCTATCTAGGCCAGGGGTGCTCACACTTTTTCAGCATGCGAGCTACTTATAAAACAACCAAGTCAAAATGATCTACCTACCCACTACAAAAATGTAAAACATAACTATTTTCAAATTTATTAAGGATTCTTTGTATGTATGGCCATCCAGCCATAATAATAATAATAACAACAACAACAACCATCTCTAGTCCAAGGACCTTCTGCCTTCATGCAAAAAAATCACAATCAAAGCACCTCCAAAAAAGGAGCCTCCACCACACTCTGAGGCAGAGAGTTCCACTGCTGAACAGCTCTCACAGTTAGGAAGTTTTTCCTCATGTTCAGGGGTAATCTCCTTTCTTGAAGTTTCAAGCAATTGATTTTGTCATTTGGGAGTTGTAGTTGCTGGGATTTCTATTTAATCCACAATCAAAGAGCATCCTGAACTCCACCAATGATGGAATTTAACCAAACTTGGCACACTGAACTCTCATGAGACCAACAGAAAGTACTGAAGGGGTTTTCTGGGTATTGACCTTGAGTTTGGGAGTTGTAATTCTCCTACATCCGGAGAGCACTGTGGACTCAAATAATGATGGATCTGGACCAAACTTGGGACGAATCCTCAATATGCACAAATGTGAACACTGGGGAAATTTGGGGAAAATAGACCGAGACATTTGGGAGTTGGAGTTGCTGGGATGTATAGTTCACTTACCTTGCGGAGCAGAGTCATGCCGTGCCGGATGGCAGCGAGGAGGGCGGCCAGGAAGCGCTCCAGGGCCTCCTCGCCCAGGCAGGGGCTTCGCAGCCTCCCTTCCCTGCCTCGCATGAGGGGCAGCGCAAAGCCGCTTGCCGCCCAGGCCCAATCCCCTCGCCTGCAAGCAATGGAAGCAGGCGAGGGGAGAAGTAGGAGGCCAGAGGGAAGGAGGGGGCGTCGCGAGAGGAGCGTCAGCTAGCCACGCCCCTCTCGTTCCCACCAAAAGGTAGGAAAAATGGGTGTGCGTGAAATCACGGCAGTGGCATGACGTCACACACACCATTTTCCCTACTCTTTTGGCGGGAACGAGATGGGCGTGGCTGGCTGGCCCTCCTTCTCTCACCCCCTCCTCCCTTTGCACTCTGTTCTTATTCTCCTCCCTGCTTCCTCCCTCCTCCAGGCTATGCTGCTCGGTCGGTCCTTCCTCCAGGCTATGCGATCGACCAGTTCCAGCTCCGCGATCGATCGACCTAATGAACAACCCTGATCTAGGCTGACATTTGGAGAGACAGATCCAGAAGCACTCCCAAGCAGCGAACACAGGGCCCTTACACACAACCATATAACTCAGAATATCAAGGAAGAAAATCCCACAATATCTGCTTTGAACTGGGTTATCTGAACCCGCACTGCCATATATTCCAGTTCAAAGTAGAAAATGTGGAATTTTATTCAGCTGTGTGGAAGAAGCTACAGTATTTGGGGGGGTAATCCTATGTAGAACTGGCTGACACACCTCCGTTTCTAGGTTATGTCTCTTGATGTAAAGCACCTCTATCTTGTCTGGATTTAGTTTCAATTTGTTTTTCCTCATCCAGCCTATTACCTCTTCCGCGTATTCATTCACAGGAGACATGCTATTCTTAGGTGAGGATGCTTTTGAAGGCATGGAGAAATATATTTGGGTATCATCAGCATACTGATAACACCCTGCCTCGTGCCTATAGATGATCTCTCCCAGCAATTTCACGTACATATTAAAAAGCATTGGAGAGAGAATAGCCCCTTTTGGGATGCCATATAACAGCTTTTTAAAGTAGGTATTCCCATGCACTACCTTCTGGAACCTGCCTGAGAGGTATGACTAGAACCACTGCAACACAGTGCCTTTGATTCCCAGTCCCACTAGGGATTCCAGAAGAATATTGTGGTCAATAGTATCGAAAGCCACTGAGAAATCTAGAAGTACAAACAGGGACACCCTCCCCATATCAGTGTTGAGACAGAGATCATCCACTCAGGTGAACATAGCAGTCTCAACTCCACAAAAGGCTCTGAAGCCAGTTCAAAATGAGTCAAGGAAGTGTGTGTCATCCACGACTCCCTGGAATGGGAGGGCAACTGCCTTCTCAATCACCTTGCCCAGAAAGGAAGGGTTATACACTGGTCTGTAGTTATTAAGGTTCAAGGGATCCAGGGAGGGCAGTTTTAGCTTGGTCTAACTACGGCTTCCTTTAAATAGAGTGGAGAATTCCCTTCCCTAAGAGATGCATTGATAATTTGTTGTATTTGAAATCTAATTGCATCTTCTCCCTGGTCAACCAGCCAAGAAAGACAGGAATTAAGAAAACCACTGTTCTCCTAACTTGTCCCAGCAGCTTGTCCACATCAACAGGACTCAATAATCAAAACTGTTTCAGTGTAATCCCACTCACAAAGTTACTGGACACCTTGTTGTTCACTTCTGTTCCAATGATATCTATTACTGCAGAAAAACTGGATGGCAAATACTCAGGCTTCTGGGTCTGTCTTTTATTATTATGGTACTTGATCTCAATTTGAGGCTGCGTTTATTGGGCCCACTTGGATTGTTTAACAATTCTGCTGGTGTGCAAAATCTATTAGATATTTAGGTATATTGTTTCTTGAGTCCCCTTTTGGGTTGAGATGGGTGGGGTATAAATATAGTAAATAAATAAATACATTGGAGAATTACTCAAATGATTAAGTTGAATTTCTCTGCTCTGTTGGATGAAATGTCTCTTGATCTGGATACATGGGAAATCACTCAGATTATCTATGGTAGCATACATGGGTAAAACATTCATCTTTTATCCACAATATGCAATCATGTTTTTTCATCGATACCATACCAACACTGGGGGCATTTCCTTGAAACCGTCAGTAAAAAATATGGAATGGAGAAGGGAAACTCACATCATCAAAACATGTAGTAAATCTAACTATGGAAAGAGATAACATACTAGGCTTCTAGTTTTAGAAACTGATTGACCTATGACATCTAATTACTACCTCGTGCTGCCATTTTTAGGAAGTGGATAATAAATATGAGAAATACAGAATGTCAAAAGGGGAGAACATGAACTAGCAACATATAAGCTAAATGAAATTTATGGTGAAGAAAGTTGATCTCTTTTAAAAGGAAAATGACTAGTGAAATGTTACCAATCCAATGAGAAAGTTGGGTTACACTGGCAACAGCTGTGGACAGTTTGGAAAAAAAGAAAAACAACATCCTTCACAGATTACCTTGGTTCTCAAAGCTTCAAGTTTCACACCTCCTAATGAAATAAATGCCAAAAAGTAACAAATTAAATTCCATTAACACAAGAAAGGAAAAATGCCAGTTTGCCAGCCAAAGGACTATTCAGTTCAGTGGTACTTAATTTCTGGGAAACGTACATTACTTTTATTGTCAATTGGCTCTTGCTTTTAATGACTTCTTAGACATTAATAGGTCAGGGGATTCAGAGGACTGTAGACTTTTCAAGAATGTCTTCATAATAGTTCCAAAATTTCTGAGGAAATATTAAAATAACCATGCACATATTTAAATTAAATAGGTAGACATATTATTTCATTTCTATTCCTGACAATTTTAGAAGCAGGAAATTTAATATTCCAAGGGGGCAAACTGTTATACAACACTCACAAGAGGTGAAAGATGCAAATAATATAAAGAACAATTTCAGCAGTCACACTACTTAACATGGCTCAGCTTGTTTTGCATAGTTTGTGCCACTACTCATAGTGGTACGTTTCCTCAGCCAAAATTCTCAAAATAGCAAATCCAGATTATGTGTCTAATTGGAGTTTACCATATCCTTAGAAGCAGAGTTCCTCAAACTCACACTTCTGACTCCTTGGCATAATATTCTGCATTAGATTTTTTTTTTCTATTTCTGATTTACTGACAGTGAAATTAAATGATGTTCTGATGTCATTGTTTGCATTTCAAATTCCATATAAATAAAAGACCAAATGTCAATTGTGGTTTGGTTGTGGCAAACACTCACTTGCATATGGGATCATGCCTGACATCCTTAAAGTGGCTGTTCAACTCAAGAAAGAAACCACCTTGGATCCAAAACAGGAAGTTACCCATTATCAAATTACAATGGTCCTCTTCCTGGGGTAAGGCACTTAAAGGGATAGTGGCAGTTCACTTCCAGGCATAACTGAAAGAAGCCGATCATCTTGACTCAATCCAACCTTGTTTTGGAAAAAAACATGCCTTGCCTATCTCCTGGATGTAGCACCTTGACCAGCCTTTCTCAACCTGGGGGTTGGGAGCACTGGGGGGTCTCAATGGGGTTTCAGAGGGGTCGCCAAAGACCATCGGAAAAGATATACAGTATTTCTGATGATGTTAGGAACCCATTTGGCAGAGAAGGCTGAAGATCTCTCTGCCTGTCCTTCTCTTCTTTTTTGTAAACAGACGGCAAATCCTCCCACCAAAATCCCTCCTCTGCTGTGACTGGCTGGCCTCTCAGCCAAGGGGAGGGCTGTTTCTGACACTCCAAGCAGGGAGGGGAGAGCAGGCATGCTTGACCCATAGCAGCGTGGTGTGCATGTGTAGGCGAGGTAGAGCGTGCGAGGCTGGAGGGAGGCTCACACCAGAAAGTCCCTTCATGCAGACGGGTTCTGTGTGGGAAGTTTGGCCCAATTCTATCGTTGGTGGGGTTCAGAATGCTCTTTCATTGTAGGTGAACTATAAATCACAGCAATTACAATTTCCAAATGTCAAGGTTCATTTTCCTCCAAACTCCACCAGTGTTCACATTTGGGCATATGAGTATTCATGCCAAGTTTGCTCCAGAACCAGATCTATCATTGTTTGAGTCCACAGTGCTCTCTGGATGTAGGTGAATTACAACTCCAAAACTCAATGTCAATAATAATCTGATTGTTTCAGACAATGCTGTAAAGCTTGTACAGTTCACATATTCTCCTACACATCCCCAGTAACGTGTTGCATGATGTACTTATAGGAATATGGCATGCATTTTAAAACAACAACAGCTTGCGACTTTAAAATGTGATATACAGGTAGTGTATCACATTTACAATTATTTATAACAACATTAATGCAATGTCTCTCTTACCTCACCAGCAACACATAATGCTAGGTTCTACAGCTAACATTGAAGCAAACCACCAAAGGTGAGCTAACTAGGAGCACAGCCTACAATGAGGCTAGGAGTTGCAGTGTGAGAAAGTATGAATACATTTCATAATATACTATTATAGCAACATTTCACCTACAATATCCTGCTGAAATCTGGGATTTCAAATGTCAGGACAAATGTTTAAAATTCTTAGCCAGAGAGCTCTCATGCCTTCTAAAAGAAGATTCCATAAGATAGGAGCCACCAGCAGTTGTAATGGAATCATAGTGCTGTAACTGTAAAGTGTGAACAAGAACCTGGAGGACTGCATTTTGCCCACTTCCAAATTAGAAGTAAATAAATGAACTGGAAAATAGAAAAAGGATAACAGAACAAAGTGAAATTATACAGCAAGAAAATAGCTGATAGTAGAACGAAACAACAAACATACCAAATTATTAGTTTGCCTATTAATAAATAATTCAAAGTAATACACTGGGAGATAGAAGTTTTAGACATCAAGTGACCTCCAAGAAACTTCTCTACAGCCTCCATTGAATTCCTATACAAAGTTCAGGATGATATCCTGAGAGTTATATTTCTCATAAACAACAGACCTCTACTTCAGATAGCAAACAACTTGAAATACTCGTGAGTGCATTTAAATTTGGATTTTCTTTACAGAAGATTTCCAAAATAATCTGTTTCAGACTATGACATTTACAATGCTGTAAAGCTTGTACAGTTCACATATTCTCCTACACATCCCCAATAACGTGTTGGATGATGTACTTATAGGAATATGGCATGCATTTTAAAACAACAACAGCTTGTGACTTTAAAATGTGATACACAGGCAGTGTATCACATTTACAATTATTTATAACAAAATTAATGCAATTGTCTTACCTCACCAGCAACATATAATACTAGGTTCTACCGCTAACATTGAAGCAAACCACCAAAGGCGAGCTGAGTAGGAGTGAAGAATGGAACTGGGAAAAGAAAATCTCATTTGTTTTCATTAAGAAATTGCAGCCAAAAATCACAGCCATTGAAATTTATGTGTCTCACTCCTTTACATATTGCTTCAGTAATTTAAAAACTGTTTAAATAGAAATTAAGACCTTTTCATACACAAAAGTGGCTAATATGCATTTGCTCAGACAGATTAGTGTGGTGCTGTACCGCAAATTAGAGCCCCATTGATTTAAAGAATTAACCCCATGCACGGTGGGGGTTTTTTTCCCTTTAAGGACAATATTACTTCTAAATGGGCAGCAATCACACAAGAAATGTTACACACACCCCATTACAGTATATTATCATGATGGGGAACAAAAAAAAAACCACTTCAGAGTTACACTGAGTTAAACTGAGTTAAACAAAGTGTGTACCCAAATGTTTCGTCTTTCCAAACTGTTTCTGTCTGCTCTTTGCTTTTGTTATCTAGTTTTGCTACACATTTGTTTCTGTTTTGGTTTTGGTTTTTTTGGATACTGAAATACATTGCATTAAGACTGCAAAAATATGGCTGCAGATTCTACATCAGAGGCTGACTTTGCAATAACATAGTGGTGGCAGTCATGGATGGATGGCATCCAAAACCTGCTCTCAACCTATGCATGATGTTGACTTCTACACAATTTGAAAAAAAAGGTTGCAATAAGAATGCCCTATGAGCTGCAGCTGCAGGTTTTCACAACCCCTGCAATATCTTAAAATATTTTCTAACATCCTAGACATGGAAGCATGCAGCAGAATAAAGTATGTAGCTCCAAGAACGAGTTGTAGAAGGAAAGTCATAGGCACAGGATATACACGTGTACTACTCACCTTCCAGAGTCAAATCAGATTTTGGTTTTATTATATTCTCTAAATCAGTGTTTCTAAACTTTCCTAATGCTGTAACCCCGTAATACAATTCCTCATGTTGTGATGACCCCCAACCATCAAATTACTTTTGTTGCTACTTCATAACTGTCATTTTACTACTGTTATGAATTGTAATGTAAATATCTGATATGCAGGATGCCTTTTTATTTATTGGACCAAATTTGGCACAAATATCTGACACGTCCAAATCTGAATATTGGTGGGGTTGGAGTAGGGATTGATTTTGTCATTTTGGAGTTGTAGTTGCTAGGATTTATAGTTTAGCCTACAATTGAACAGCATTCTGAATTCCACCAATGATGGAATTGAACCAAACTTGGCACACAGAACTTCCATGACCAACAGAAAAATACTGGATGGGTTTGGTGGGCTTTGACCTTGAGTTTTGGAGTTGTAGTTCCAGAGAGCACCATGGACTCAAATAATGATGGATTGAACCAAAATTGACACGAATACTCAATATGTCCAAATATGAACACTGGTGGAGTTTGGGGAAAATAGACCTTGACATTTGGGGGTTGTCATTGCTGGGATTTATAGTTCACCTACAATCAAAGAGCATTCTGAACTCAGCCCACAATGGATCTGCACCAAACTTGGCACTCTACATACATGGCCAACATTGCATACTGGTAGGGTTGGGGGAGCTGTTTTTCAATTCTGAGAGTTGTAGTTCACCAACACTCAGAAAGCACTCTGTACCAAGCCGGTGATGGAACTAGTAAACTTGTCACACAGAACTTGTATCAGAAACATCCCTCCCCTTGGCTGAGAGGGCAGCCAATCACAGCGGAGGAGGGCTTTTGGTGGGAAGATTCGCCATCTGTTTCCAAAAAGGAAGAGAAGGTCGGATGGAGTGATCTTCAGCCTTCTCTGCCAAAGAGGAACCTAAGACCATCAGAAATATGTGTTTTCTGATGGTCTTTGGCAACCCCTCTAAAAAAAAACCCTTGTGACCCTCCCAGGGGTCCTGACCCTCTGGTTGAGAAATGTTAGTCTAAATCAATGCTAGCAATTAATAGCATATGGAGCAGCAGGATTTTTAATCTTTAACACAATGCTGAGGTGGGAAGGGGGACAACTCTCTCCTCCTGTGTCAAGGGTTTAGAGTTGCCGAGGTAAAAATAGGAGAGGGCTTATGTAGATTTGATTATGTAGAAGAGGTGAAAGCAACACCTGCTGAAATGTTCTCTTTTACGTATTCAGTAAAGGTATAGACATCTCTGGTGACTCTATTATTCCAACAAAAATCTCCCTTTCAATGTTGCAATTAGCCTGAGGAGGGTTGTTCTCAAAATGGTCACAATGGGAAACTCCCCATCAGCAGCAGCCAATTGTCACATTTATTTTCACTAGATCTGCAACTGATGAGGGAAAGGGTAAGTGTTGCCTCCCGGAGCAATGCAGTTTCAACAAAAATCTTTCTCCTGCTTTTGGGATTAATTTCTTTCTTTTCTTTTTGAAAAAGAAAACCAGGCATGGTTGCTAACTGTACATTAAAAGTAACATCTGGCTTTTCCTGAATGAATTTGCTTCTGTTCAGTAACCAGTATCTCCAGGGATGTGTCAACCAGAGAACATCTGGCTCTGTTCCAATGATGTTTATGGTTTAACAATGAACTTGTGACACAGAAAACAAGACTTGGGGGGGGGGCAAATACCCAAAGGGTCATTCACTTATATCTAGAAGGATATTTATATTGCATTATATTGCTGAGTCTCTTTAGCCTGTAATCAAAAAACCAATCAAGTTGATGGTACTTTACTGCTGTAAGCTGCTTTCAGAAGATATGTGAAGCTTTGATAACACTATGTAACAAAATTTGAAAAAAAAATCTGTTCCTGGTTTGGAAATGCAATTATTTGTGGTACTTATCTGAAGGTATTTATATTGCATTATATTGCTGAGTCTCAGTAATCAAAAAACCAACTTCATTTCTGTGACTGCCAGAAGATATGTGAAAAGCTTTGATAAACTATGTAACAAAATTTGAATTGGTTTAGCAATTATTTGATGAGATATTCATTGCCAAAAAACTATGTTATTGGTTTAGACTTGAAAATTCATTGAAAAAACTATAGCAAAATGTGCTGCAGGATGTCTCACAAAAACAAAGTTTTTGCAATTTAAATAAACTTTTTCATGTGTTTCTGATAGAACCAATTAGGAAATGACATTTATTACCCAGGAACAAAAATTGTGTTACATATTAAACAGCTAAAAACACTACTTGACAAAATGTTGACCATTTCATCCCTCCACAGTAAAAAAAAAATTGAACAAAATTGAAAGTAACTTCTAAATGAATTTCCTATCTCTGTTTCATACTAAGCCTCTACTGAATCCCTTGATCTTTATCTATATAAATAAAAATGTAATGTTCATTTGTGGGATTAATGTAACTCAAAAACCACTGAACAAATTGACACCAAAATTTGACACAATACACAATACTTGTTGTCAGCCCAACAAGTGACATCACTCATAAAAACCCTGAAAAACACAGCAGAAGGGACTTTAAAAGCCCAAAAAAGCAAAAAGATGCTACAGTGCATGCACAAAAATAACTCCCCCTGGCAAACAAAACACACAATAGCATATCCACACTTCTAGACTACAGCTCCCAGCATCCCCTAGACCAGGCCCTTTAAGAGAGTAGGATGATCCAAATGCACTGCTTCAAAGCTGCAAGCTTTCTTCTCCTTGGATTTCTTTGAGAGTATCCCAATCCCTGCATATTTCCAGTTTCCTATTCCTGGACTGCAACTTCCAGCGATCCACCAGGTAGATGAATTAAATAGAGATAGGTAGGTAGGTAGATCGATCAGGAGGACTGATGGGAATTGCAGTCCAAGAATAGGTAGAGAAGGAAGAAAGGGGAGAAAGAGGAGAGGAAATAAAAGGGGGAGGAAGGGAAGAGGAAGAAAAGGAAGGAAGGAAAGAAAGGGGGATATGAAAGAAAAAAGGGAAGGAAGGAAAGAGGGAGGGACAGAAGGAGAGAAAGAAAGGAGAAAGAAGGAGGGAAGGTTGGCCACAGCAACACATGGCAGGTAGAGCTAGTTTCTGAATAAAATGCTAAGCATCCAATGTGATGGCTACGAAGCTATCTTGTCTTCCTAAAGACATTCATTATGCAAGAACCACTGTGTTCTTGCAACAGTAATAACTGTATCATAAGGACAGTAAAAGTTTAATGTATCATTGATCACAGATTTTCAATTTTATTTTGATTTTAAGAAATGAATTGATATGACAGACTTCACTACAATGGTAATCTAGTTTACAAAGAATATTAATACTGGTAAAAATGCCTAGCTCAGTGAAGGACAAAGTAGACCTTCACAAAATAGACCTTCACAAATATCTGAGAAGACTATACATGGATAAATACACACATATTTATACTGAGGAAATCCACAACAAAGTTTGGCCAATGTAATCCTGTCCCACTAGCCAGGTTTATTTTCCCTAACCTTTAACAACAAAGGAAATCCAACATCTTGTGCCAGTTTTTAAAAATAGATCGTTTATTCACTTGTATATACAAATAAGACTAGTTGAATGATTTCCTATGAGTGTACTTGTTGGTGTACAATGATTTCTTTGTTTCCATGCTGGTCCCAAAGAATGAGCAAGACAGGAAGGCAATACCTTGTGGCTGACAAGGAAAGGAGTATGTATGCTTTAGGCTTGCATGAATCCAAAACGAAAGTGAACTGGTTCTAGGTCATTTCTGAAAAACAATAGAAGGATTTTCTATAAGGCAGTGGTTCCCAAACGTTTTTGACCTGGGACCATTTGACTAGGGACTACTTGACCAGGGACCACTCTGACCAGGGACCAGTCTCCAACATTAGTATCAAAAGGGTTATGAATCAGTTTTTGTCAACTTTAGATTCGGTTTGGTTTTTTGGGGTGCTGATTCAGAAAATTGCATTGAATAGACCACATCAGCTCTAGTTTCTGATAGAGAACATATTCCATACAGGAGTCGCTATCTGCTCGCCCACAGGAAAACATATTTAATACGTCTCAGCACTATAAGAGGGTTTTGCGAGACCAGTCACTCTAGTTGCAATAGTGTTGTAACTGTGAGGCTGTGGACCATATTTTAGTTCGTGCAAACCTCTGGTAGGCCACGAACCACAGGTTGGAAACCACTGCTGTAAAGAAAGCACTTCTACTGTACCTCAATAACAAATATATTTTTAAGGCCAAAATTCATAGAATCACATTCAAAAGGGTTGTGGCTTGTGCTACTTGAGCAGCAGCTCTCCAAAACAACTGACAAAGACTATGTACTTTTACAGTCACAGGGACTTTTAAAAGCACTTTTGTGATATGGGAGAAGTAGGAAGAAGGGGGGAAAGAAGGCAACATCTCACCATGGGGACTGCAAAAATCATTTCACATCAATTCCTAAATGGATAATCTGGCCATAGTTACACTGTTCTCCGATAAACCTTATATGATACAGATTTATCAAAGGCATTAGAAATGTAGCAGGATTGTATACAGATGTGATTCTATGTACAGTACATACCTGTAGCTGCAGTAATTTTTTAAATTATTTTCTCAAGGGTGGGTTATTACTAATGAAACAGCACACCATTCAACATATAGTTAATTTTGTTGTAGTTGTTGAAACGCAATATAGCACCAGGTGTAGTAGTGAGCTTTCTTCCCTATAAAAAAGCTTTTAGTTTTCTTTGGTTTCCATACACTAGCTAGGCAACAGTAATACTGAATTTTGAAATAATGCATCAACAATGGATATACTGTCAAACTTCTTGGCTATTTCTAGCTAGTAATTTTAGAAAATATAGCACATGACCAGAAAAATTCAAGGTACTATTTCTTTACTGAAGTTGGGGAGTCCCATATATAAAATTATTTTTCCCTCTGCAGCCAAGTAAAACAGTTTGGTGTCTCCCATTCAGTCAAAGCAGAAAATTCTAATTGGATACAACACAAGGCCCACTCTGCTTAGGTACATGTGCCATAAAATAGTTTCCATGTTGCATAAACTGAAAAACTAAACCCCCCCAAACAAAGACACATATATTCAACCCTGCTTTCAGATATGCAGACGTTAATTTAAATGACAGGTTATTGGAGAGGGAAATTAATTTAGAGGGACACCAATACATTTGTCAATAATTTCAGTTTCTTTGGTACTTGACCCAGATTACAGTTTAAACCAGGCATGGGCAAATTTTTTTGCCCTGGGGCTACCTTGTGAATCCAGCTGTAAGGGCTGAGCTGAGAGGGAGTGTGAGGGGGCTAGAAGAGATGAAGTGGTGTGTCAGGAGGGGCAAGGCTGGGGCCAGGGGACAGAAGGGGCGGGTCTGTCTCCAGAGAGACAAACATGCCACTGCCACTTGGCAGCAGTGTGTTACTCTCCCCAGCTCTTTTCCAGGTCCCAGGAAAGCAGCAGCCTGCTTTTTTCGGGCCCAGAAGAGGGAGAGGAACACACCACTGTCAAACGTGCTTGGAAGTAGCATGTTTCTTTCCCAAACTCTTCTCCGGGCCACAGGGAGTAGGCAGCTTGGCTTGCTCATGGCCAAAGAACGGAAAGAAACACGCCACTGTCAACCATGCTTGGAAGTGGCATGTTTCTCTACCTGGCTTTTCTCCAGGTCCCAGGAAGGCAGCTGCCTGCCTTCCTCGGGCCCATAGGAGGGAGAGAAACACGCCACTGTCAAGCATGCTTGGCAGCATGTTTTTCTCCCCAAGCATGCTTGACAGTGGTGTGTTTCTCTCCCAAGCTCTTTTCCGGGCCCCAGGAAGGCGGCATCCTGCCTTGCTCATGACCTGAGGAGGGAGAGAAACTCGCCGCTGTCAAGCATGCTTGGCAGCATGTTTTTCTCCCCAACTTTTCTCTGGTTCCCAGGAAGGCAGCAGCCTGTCTTCCTCAGGCCAGAGGAAAGAGAGAAACATGTGCTGCTGAGTGCTCTCCAGAGAGTGCATGGTAGAGGTGTGTCTCTGTCTCGACCCTCCTCTCAGTCTGCGGATGTGGTGGGCCACTGCGTCCGCATATTGAAGGGAAGGCCGAAGCAGACGGGGGATGGGGCAAAGAGCCCCAAGGGTCACATCCAGCCCATGGCCCTGGGTTTGCCCATGCCTGGTTTAAACATATGCATTATATGTCTATATCAAAAAGCAATATAGAAGGGACGTTCCCAAATCAAAAGCACAGAGGTGAGTAAAAAGCCCAACCATGAATAAATCAGAGATGTTATTACTCTTTAAATAAACGCTGTCAATTTGACTATTGTAGAGAGGGAAATGAATAAGCAGATTTTGAGAGCGGCAAAATAAGACCCTCAACTGCAAATAAGAAGGGATGAATTCCTAACCAATTTGAGCATTTCTTCGACACTTTCCACAGAGAGAGATAGCAAGGAATAGGATTCTGACTTGAAAGCATACACTGAATTAAAGCCATGACTTAAGGATCCATTTGGCATAACTTACTGCAGTGCTTGAAAGATTCACTCATCACATGGGCAAATGTTAATGTTTCCATGGGCTGTACCACTATAGAAATTTATTGCACAAACAAAAAAAATGAAACAAGCATCTTAAAAAAGATTAGGCTAAAAAATAGTATAAATCTTTTGATGTGAGAAGGAAACTAATTCATAGTAACTGCACATAAATCATCATTGGAAGAGACCACAAGGGGCATCCAGTCCAATGTCCAATCCCTGCCATGTGGTCTGAAGTGTACAGTCAAGAATAAGTTATTTGCCTTCTCTGCCTTCTGGGGAAAGCTAGTAACCTTGTAAATACAACATGAATGTAGGCAAATGGGGACATTCCACATCTTTCTTAAGAAATTTTGGTGAAATGTTTGGAGTAAAAATGATAGGATGCCCTGACCTTGCATTAAGTCTCAGACAGCAATTTATTTCCATAATTAGGCTACTGTAGGGGCTTTTGAGATACCACTGGAATATACATTAAATCCTACTGGCAGGGAGAGTCTGGCGTTTGTAATCCAAATTGCAAGATCAGATGAAGTCACAAATTATTCTGCTGCAATATTGGGCTAAAAAGTCTCAATGACTCACGAGACTCATAACAAACTATCATGAAATTATTAAAGATCTGCCTTATGCTCTGTATCTGCTGCTGCCACCAGCACTTTGACAAAGTGAACACACACACACACACACACAGAGGCCAATTAATTTGGATGACGCTGGAAAACCACACCAGAAATCTTCTGTCCTGGCTCTGGAAAAGGATGCTAGCCTCACTAATAAATCAGTGCCCTGGCTGCTGGTGCCTCTCTCCTTGTCAACACCATGGGCCACCAGCTGCTTTGCTCAAATTCCTTCTCCACCACCTCTCTCACTGACAAGGCAAATGCCACTAAAAAGTGTGCACTTATGCAAGAGCTGCAGCAACTAAATCTGCCAAGGGCAAATAAAATCAAAACAAATGTGAGGAGTGATGTGAGACAGTGAAAGACTAAGACAGTAACACAAAACATAGGAAGAGAAATGCCATATGGCAATATCAGCCAGACTTTTAATGGCTACACACAAGCGACTGCCAAGATTCTCATGAACATACTGAGTGTATGAACCAGCACTTCCATTGAAAGCTTATGCAAATAGCCATCATTTCTGGGCAATCAGTATTTCCCCCCTCCCCCCTGCAGTTGCTATAAACTTGAAAAACCATATCTTCCTAAATTGGGTCCTTTAAGGGCAAGATCTTCTGGAGAGACCTTTTTTCTTGGTTGCATAACCTTCATAGGGACAATATGTGGGAACTTGGGAAAAGACTTTTATGGTGCCTACTCTCTGACTTGGAATTCTCTCCCTAGGAAAACTAGGCTGGCTCTCTCTTTGTTATTCTATTCCAAAAGACTTCTAGAAACGATTGCAAAGGCTTTTAATAGTTTGCTATTTACTGATAATTTATCTTTTCAATATATTTTAAATGGAATAATTTTAAATCTGTTAATTTAACACATTAAAATATGTTATGTTATATTAATAACTAGTTTATATCCATCTTTAAGTTACTTTTTTGCATTCTTAAATATGTAATCTGTCCCAAAAGTAATGAGAATTATTTTTTGCATATGTAGTGCAGCAGGGCCAGGAAGGGAAGTAGGAGTTGAGGCAGGTAGAGGGTAACCAAGGCATACAGTTTGACCATCCTCACTTTAGTCCACGCCTTTGTAGTAGTTGGTACATTAGCAAACTGCAAAATAGTTTTTGTCTCTTGTCATGGGCAAAAATGCAAAGGAGTCTGGAGAAGCATCCTTCAACTTCAAGAACTGAGAACAATGTGACTGCTTCCCCATTCATATTACAGCCCTGACTTGGCTCCATGCAATTCCTTCCCCCAAGCTCAAAATTCACCTCAAAAGACTACATCTTGGGACAGTCAAAATATCCAGGCGTTTGTAACAAGGGCTTTGGACAGGATCTCAAATGAAGATATCCTCTACTTCTATGAAGAGTGGAAGCAATGGTGAAATTACTATATTCGATCACAAGGAGCCTATTTTAAAGGAGAAAATTAAACTGCATGCACGTTCATTAAAATTATATCCTTCTCATTACTTTTGGGACAGACCACTATGTCTTTGCAACTTCCCTCTCTGGAAGCTTTTAAACAGAGGCTGGATAGCCATCTGTCAAGAGTGCTTTGACTGTATGTTCTTGCAAGGCAGGGGATTGGACTGAATGTCCCTTGTTTGATTCTTTAAACAAATGAGCAATTAAAATAGGACTGCATCTTCCCACAATACAGGCCCCATGTTGAGCTACTGGTTCATAAAATGGTCACACATGCCTATATGTCAGGGCATGAAATGGTTCTGGCCCAGCTTACCTGTCTGAACGTATCTCCCCCTATAAACCATCTTGGAGATTGAGATCGTATGGTGAGGTCCTGCTCTCAGTCCTGCCCCATTTGCAGGTTTGGCTGGTGGGAACGAGAGACAGGGCCTTCTCAGTGGTGGCCCCTTGGCTATGGAACTCCCTCCCCAGTGACATTAGCTCAGGCTCCTCTCTCCTAGCCTTCAGAAGAAAGGTAAACACTTGGATGTGGGATCTGGCCTTTGGAAAATAGTGCAGTGCAATTAAACGATCTGGAATATATGGAATCATTATGGAACATCTTGGACTATAACTATGGATGACATTATTTTAAATGCAATGTTTTTAAATGTTTAATATGTTTTTAATTTTAATGTAATTTTAATTTTTTGGAATAGTATGTGTTTTAAGGCATTGAATAATTGCCTATATGTAAGCCGCCTTGACCTCCCTTGGGGGGTAGAGAAAGGCGGGGTATAAAGATAGTAAATAAATGAAATTGCATTTATTTAGAGTAAATAAATGAAATTGCATTTAGTGAAATCCATTAAAAATAAGTATGAAGGCACGAGGGGTTACATTAATGAGGCACAATTTCAAGAAGATAATCTAAAAGATGGGAGATGGCTACTTGGAAACAAATAGTGAGCATAAAATTGGTCTACCTCCCTAATACAGGATTGCAGCCACAGTCAATATTCTGGGTACTATCTGGGCATTCAACATGAGTTTCAGCAGAACTTTCTCACCCACGTTTGCCTGCCTTAAGCACTCCGTTGTTTCTCTGGGTTTCACAGAAGATCCAATGAGGGGACTGAATTCCACCCCTTCATTTCTATTTCATACCAGCCTTTCACTTCTCTTCCACCATCAGATGCTGCCCTTTCAATCTATCTAAGAAACATCATAAAGCTAATCAGAATTTACTACTTTCCAATCCCATTGGGTCAGTGCAAAAAGTGAAGTATATGTTTCACCCCTCTAGTAAAATCAATAGGATTTTAATATGTTTCACTTTGGCTGTCTTACAAAGAATTACGCACTTTAAAAATAGACAAATTAGGAGCAGACTTTTTCAAAGAATTGCTTTGGGTCTTGTCAAACTGGATGATACCTTTAAAAACATTCTGAATACAAGTAATATAAATCTGCTAAAACAACACAACGTCCAACCTTTTATAATAGATGAAAGAAGTTTCTCAAATGAACACTTAAAACAACAGTAAGACAACCAAGACACACCTTCACTAAAGGCAATCTTAAACTTAATTCTTACTTTATAGTTCCTTAAGCAGAACACCTAAATGCCGATCCCATGAAGAAAGGTCATATAACAAAAGAACAGAAACAATCGCAATCTCTTTAAAGTTGCGCTGAAGCCTTGTTTAATAGTAAATTTGGCAGAGAATCCAAATGAATTAACAAACATATCTTTAAAAGGCAGAATGTTATTATTATGCAGATAATTATCTGAATTTAGATTTCTATTATCAAAAATAAAATTATTTTTCAGATTTAACCAGGTCAATCACTCTACCAGTTAAGAACATAAATGTTTCACCACACAATAGAATCAAGAAAGAACTATCAATCTACCAGTCCTTTCTCATTCCAGATGAGCAAAGCTTCCTATGTTGTACTGAATTAAGCCATAGGTTCCACTGCTTTTGGCACTCTTTTAAGTTTTAACTTTACAACTGTTTACTTTCTCTCCCAAGAATGCACAAAATTTAATTTTCTGGAAGGTGTTCAGTGGGTCATGAAAATAGAATCACCAAATTGCTAAGTGGCATGATTTATGTTTGGAACTTGTTGTGAACCTTCAAGTTGTTTCTGATTTATGTGGTTTTCTTGGCAAAATTTATTCAAACGCCTTTGGTTCTCCAAAGTTGTCCAAGGCCCTCTGGTAAGTTTCCATGGCTAAGTAGGAACCCTGGTCTCCAGAGACTTAATTCAATGCTCAAACCACTACAATTGTGCAACTATTCAATTCTGAACATCCTCATTTGGTTTTGGTAGCTACCATTATTGGGATTTGGTCCAGTTTCTACCTTGATGGAAGAGCACCAGTAAACACCAAAAATCACTGAGGAGTGACATACTAGAATTCTGCCTAAAAGCCAGGAAAGCCATTGCTAGTCAGAGTTTGATACTAGGCTGAGGAAACGAATAGTCCGACATAATATAAGGCAGCTTCCTGTTTTCTTGTCCTTTTAAGCCAGTGCAGAGCAGGGATATACTATTCATTCACATTAGTTTCCAGACTGTGGATAAAATCAGATGAAGATTGAAAATTCCTTCATCTACTGAAGTGAAATTTCCAACTCACTTTAACACAGAAAACCGGACCCAAAACTTCCAGGAAGTATCTACTGTTTCAAATTATTGTTGTTTTTCATTAGGACTCCTCTCATACAACTTTTAATGGATGTAAAAGAAAATTGGGAGTAATAAAAATATGAAGGTGGATGTATTTGCTATGGTATGGTATTAAATAGTATAGTGGGCTCTCACTATCCACGGGCTCCAAATCTAAGGATTCAGCTAACCACAGATTGAAACTATTTAAATATTTTTAAAATACTGTATTGAAGAACGTATTTTATATTTTAAAAAATCAGCATTGGACATCTCATCTCTACCCTGCACTGTCTGGTTTTCTCACAAGAAGAGCACTGTGGAAGCTGTTCTGAGGTGATCCCTTGCTGGTTTTTTCCCCCCATGCCTGGAATGACTTGAGTCGCTTCTGGTGTGAAAGAATTGGCCATCTGCAAGGACGTTACCCAGGGGATGCCCGGATGTTTTACCATCTTGTGGGAGGCTTCTCTCATGCCCCTGCATAATTTTATTTATGTATTTATTTGCTGTATTTATACCCTGCCCTCCTCACTCCAAAGGGGACTCAGAGCAGCTTACAAGAAGGCACAATTTGATGAAGCTTGAGCTGACAGATGGGAGCTCACCCCATTCCCTGGATTCGAACCAACGACCTTTCGGTCAGCAGTCCTGCCAGCACAAGGGTTCAACCCAGTGTGCCAACAGGGGTGAAGAAGAGAGATGGAGTGGGGGAGAGCGTGAAATGGAGGAAGAGGAAGAACTGATTGCTGAAGTTAGGAAGGAAGTTTGGGGGCCAGCAATTGTCTTCAGGGTACACAAGGGGTGGTGAAGATGAAAGGGATTGAGTCGTGCTAGAGCTCCATTCTCATTTTTGAGCTCTGTATATAAGGGACTTGAGCATCACCTTTTTTATATCAATCCCCTATGAATACAGTGAATCACGTATATCCCCTTCTGATTATAGTGTATGAAAAAAAACTATAGGCTAGCTGTTTTTAAAATTGTGTCAATGTTTTTGTAGACATGCTATGCAAAAAATATGGTGTTGAAAGCAGCGGCAATATTTCTTTTCCATGTGTATTCTCTACATGTCACCAAACTAAGCAGACAAGACAAAAATAATTCCCCCAAACCCTTTTAAAGGATACATCCAATAAGTGCATTCAAAGTTGGTCTGAAAAATACAAATATTAGCCTGATATCAGACTAGCACACATCACAATGAATAATCTGTTGAGTGGCCTTCAAGAAATGCACAATCATATTGGAGCTATCACATTACATCTGCTTTCAATTTCAGCATGTTTCAAGTATCACTTTGATGGTGAAAATGCTATTTAATAAAAGTAGCATTTCTATTCTGTCTTTTTCCACACTTATTTTAGATTTCAATAAAGTGACCAAACATCATTTTTTCAAAATGTAGTCAACTATGATATGCTCTTTTAATTAGTGTCAACCTTCTTTAAAAAGTCACAACTGCACAAGAAATGCTGACTTTTCCATGTTGCTGCTTTTGGCAAAGTAGTTGTAAACAAAGTAGAAGTTGTTGTTTCTTTTGTATTCTCCCAGTTTCTTTGACCAAACCATAGTATTGTACCAAGCCTGCACAACTTGTGAATCCACTTCTGAAGCCAAATACAGTCTATCATGCATAGTGTTGGTTATTTGGGACTTAAAAAACAGAAATGTCGTTCACTGTAGGAGTCCTATACTTGAAAAGTTTTCTAATCCAAGTTTAGTTTAAGAACCATACTATTATCTCAACTTAAGACAGTGCTCTTTTCTGGCAGACCTTCTAGTTCCTAATTTTAGAAAGGTACTATGCAGATGATGAGTCGTCTAAAGGCTGGGAGTTGTGCATTACATCCCCTTTTCTTTTCCTCCAAAGTCTGAGAACTGAACACATATTTTTTAAATGCCCTCCTTAAATTTTAAATGCCTTCCTTAAATTTGAGGGTCAAATCCCATGGTCCCTCACTTGCAGCTGTGTTATTTGGGGCTAATGGCAGCTCTACCTCATCACCATCTGGATGGCACCAAATTACAAATATCTGGTTCATACCATATTTTGAACATTGATAACCAACCCTAGATAAAGTGGCCAATAGCAGGAATCAGGAGTGTTCCAAAGTTCAAAATATCTGGAAGGCAATAGTTTGGGGAAGGCCGATCTAAAAAAAGTCTTGTCACACCTCAGCCAGGTTATGGTGAACCAAACCGTGGCCATGACAGTAAGGATGCAGAAAGGCCAAAAACCCCTTCTCTGACTTCAACCTCAACTGGGCCCCAGATAGCAAGAGAGCGGCGCAGCCCAGCGCTTTCTCACAGAGATAACAACACCTGGAACAGCTCAACATCCAATCCTCCCCAATTCGCACCTGGCCTGGCTAACGAGCTGACATTCCCCAGGATTGCAGATAGGGTGAGAACCAAGGACTCTGTCTCTGTTCCCGTGAGAGCAACTAGGCAAAGTCAGCGCCTTTTGGAACAGGGCCGCAAAAACCTATAAAAGGTCCGGCTTGCATCCATTCCTCATCTCGTGCCAACTTTTGAACTACCTTGCCAATTGCCACGGAAAGGACCAAAGGGGTCCTCCTTGCTCAAGTCTTTGCTTACCAAGTTGGGGCTATCGGGCCCTTGGATTAGCCTTTGAGGCATCTAAGACTTTGTCCTTTGGAACAACCAGAGACTGAACTTTAATACTTTATTGCTACTAGCTTAACTGAACTATTTACTCTTTTGCCTTTACTATTCAACTTATTATAAATAAAGCATTTAACCGCAGCTACGGTGTGTGTGGGTTACTAAGGGCCTTGTCAAGCCTAGGGTACAATACGTCTGTAGTAAAGTCAACCCACACTCTGGAATCAGTGAGTCAGCTTAAACAAAACATACTGATCACACCCATGTCTCATTGATTCAAGTCATATTATATCACAGAATATCCAACGTGGATATATATAGAATTATTTGCAGGCAAATACAGCTCTTGTGTGTGAGCAAACATTGCCCACCAATATTTTGATGAATGTCTCCATACTACTTCTGCATGCTAACCCTAGATGAAATAAGGAAAATGCATTTTCAAAGTTCATAGAATCATAGAATAATAGAGTTGGAAGTGACCTCTTGGGCCATCGTCCAACTCCCTGCCAAGAAACAGGAAAATCGCATTCAAAGCACCCCTGACAGATGGCCCCCCAGCCTCTATTTAAAAGCCTCCAAAGACGGAGCCTCTGCCACACTCCAGGGAAGAGAATTCCACTGCTGAACAGCTCTCACAGTTAAGAAGTTCTTCCTAATGTTCAGATGGAATCTCCTTTCCTGTAGTTTGAAGCCATTGTTCCGTGTCCTAGTTTCCAGGGCAGCAGAAAACAAGCTTGCTCCCTACTCCCTATGACTTTCCCTCACATTTTTATCCATGGCCCTTATCATGTCTCCTCTCAGCTTTCTCTTCTTCAGGCTACTCATGCCCAGCTCCTTAAGATGGTCCTCATAGGGCTTGTTCTCCAGACCCTTGATCATTTTAGTCACCTTCCTCTGGACACATTACATCTTGTCAACATCTTCCTTCAACTGTGGTGCACAGAATTGGACACAGTGTAGTTATCGTAATATTGCCCCTGCAACCACTTCGTGAAGATCTTTATGTAGTGAAAACATGCAATGCAACTGTTCCCAGTAGTCTGAACAGCCCATAATGCACATGAGTCAGCTACAGCAAACACTTAGATATTAACAGCCTCTCCCATCTTCATAAATGCAAAACAAATAACACACCTTCACCATCACAAAAACACTGTCATCTCACTATTAAATCTGCTATAGGCACAATCCGACAGTTCACATTTTAATCCCTTTTTCAATGAGGAAAAACTTACTGTGATTCCTAACTTTTCAAAAGCTACTGAGTAGTCACAGCTTTAAGTGGTTTCACCTTTTAAAATTAGGACAAAGATCAAGCAGTATTTCAAAAGCAGATAAAGTTGCTGGGAAGTGATATGAAAAGCCTCCACAACTGAATGGGACTGATCCACCATGGCCCTAAGCACTCTAGTCACAGATTTAAAATAAAAACTAAATAAAATCTCACTTCCCTGTCAATATAATGTGTCTGGCAAAGTTTATCATATATTTATACTAATGGGAAGGAGATCCCACTTAACTCAAATAAACCATCTGACAACTATTATGGCTAGCTGCCATAGACAAGAGAAGGAATTTTGAAGTATAGCCAATTTTACTTCACAGAACCAGGTGTTTTCACTGGGTTTACATTGATGTTTCTTGTGTTCCTCCAAATGTGCATTATCCAAGTACCTCACAGCTAATCATAACCCTTACGCCATTATTCCTTTGCATGCCCTCCCCTTTCTGCTGTGTTTCCAGACATGAATTTCCACAGCAGGTCACTTATTGTACTTGTATGCCACACTTGCTCCAAAGAGATCACAACTGATTTGAACACACTAAAGGGGAAAACTCACAGCTATTTCATGTGATAAGTATTCAGTGTTCACACGAAATACAATCCATCAAATAAAGTGTGCCCTAACGAAAGAAACTATAAAAGCTTACTTTCCCCCATATTTTCAACATTCTATACTCTAATCACGTACGTTGGACCTGGACCTCTGAGAAAAGGATGATGTAATTTTAAAAACCACTTTTCAGGCTATTACTATATTTTCCACCAAGTACTGCTCCATGAACTCACCCAGACAGTGACTCAATGATTCAATAGGTCTATTCACATAAGAAACAAGAACAAGATTTCATTCTTAAAACATTTATAATCCACAGCAGCAGTGTACTTAAAAGTGGGAAAGCCTATTAACCTGAATCAAGACATTTGTTTTAACTTGGTGCTGCTATTTCATGCCCTAATGCCTTTGCCAACTGAAGACAACCACCTACAAGAGAGCAGATTTCATAAGAAGAGCTGCATCTTCAGTTGAAATGACTTGCCCAACAGTTAGGCTAAAATGGAAGTGCTAAGACGGGATCCAGAACATACTTAGAAATTTATTTTCTCATGAGATTTATTCTGGGCTCATGTAAATTTTAAACTGGTTCAGCTAATGCTTTCCATGATGCGTTCCCTTATTTATTTCATGAGATCCAAATCAGGCCACCTGATACTACACACATCGGGGAGCTTGTAATGACATTATGGTTAGGCACAAGGACAAAGATCAAGTAACTTGTGATGTCATTGGGCTGTTGTACTGACAGTTAAAAAGGAGGGATCTTTCTCACAACAAGCCATTTCATATTTAAAAACCCATTTGATGGCAATGTCTTTACAATATCTGAAAAATGAAACTGTTTCCACAACTGAAGAGTTCAAACTCAAGACCATACTTCACTGATATTTTTGCTTTATTTCAAGGGCTGCTATTCTGTTTACACAATCAATAGATACAAGTGCTTTAGTTCTCAAACCTTGGATTTAAGCTGACTACACAAGAAACTTAAGGCTTAGAAAACTGTACTGATCATAAGCCAGCTTCAAGGCAAGTGCTCACCTGGGAGTCTTCGATTGGCCTTGCCTTTGAAAATATGTATTTGTATGTATACCCTCAAGTCACCTGTCAAACAATGTGCCTTAATATTTTCTTATTTCACACAGTGTATGGCATGAGATGTTCCCTCTCCTCATCGGTTTTCTTGGGTTAGACCAGGCATGAGCAAACTTAGGCCCTCTAGGTATTTTGGACTTCAACAATTCCTAACAGCCTCAGGCACCTTCCTTTCTCCTCTCAGCTGCTTAAGCTTAAGAGACTGGGGGGGGGGGGTAAAGAAAGGGCCTGAGGCTGTTAGGAACTGTAAGAGATGAGGGCCAAAGTTTGCCCATGCCTGGGTTAAACATATTAAGTCCCAACACCTCCCTTTCTACCCTTTGTTGCTTGTTTGTTTATGGCAATGCTGGTCTGTGAGTGAAGTACATGTTTCCATATTAAGTGTGTACACCTGATAAACCACTATCGGCATCATAAAATAAATGCCATTGCAAGGGCAAGGAGACCTTTAAAAAAAAAACTCTGGATGCAATATTAACACTATCAGAACTGATAACACAAACCAGCTGTGGAGACAAGGCCTAAAGATAGACCTATCCACCGTCCATTTCCAGTCATCATAACAATCTAAACTACATACCAGATACATGCCAAAATTATGCCTATAATTTACAGCCATTAGTACTCTCACACATAGTTAATTCACAACTGCTATTTCTGTCATTTTAGAAATATTTATCTGTTGGAGAACAATCCTATTTCTTAACAAAAGATTATCAAAGGGAAATTATTTCCATATTGCAAAAAGAAAACAAAATACAGCATAGTTTTTTTCCCTAAAATTGCCATATGTTAATTTATATCTATAGATGCATATTTGAAAAAGGGAATGCAATGTATGTCACAATTGGAGGGGGGCCACTGTGTCCACTTGGTAACAGTTGACGAGCTATCCAGTTCCTTCCTCTTGTTTCTTATGGAAATTTATAAACCAGACTTAAGTTGGATTCTTGAAAACAGAATTGTCCTCTTAACAGCCTTTCAAAGAGACAACTGTCCTCTGTGACGTTTGACACAGAAATATCCTAGCTTGCTAATAACTATTATTTGAAGCTGGCATAAATGGAATTGGTCTCCACCTGGCCTCCCGAGTGACAGATGATCTGCTATGTCAGTTAATCCCCTTTAGAAAGGCATCGGAACTAAGAACAGATTTTACAAATTCCTCACCAGCCATGAGGCAGTTGACCACTTAGAGCTCACAGAACAACTACTTAAATGTACACAGAAATTTAACTGAATACATCTGTATTTCTCTCTTTAGAAAATAGGTGGTGTACCAGAATGCAAAAAGCTGGCCAATCATTTGTATATATGCCTGAAAAGTGAAACAGTAAATCAAACAATAAGCAAAGAAATGATTTATAATCGAGTTATTCCCAGATGCATAACTAATAAAAATGGTTACAGAGTCTTATTTAATCATTCAAGTTTTTACCAGTTAAAGCATATCATCTGTATATATATATATACCTCTAGATGGACATACATATATGTTTGTATGCGGCTCCCATATCCAGACAGCCCTGTGAAACAAATCAATTTCAGATCTGTACCAAACATGGTACACATACCCATCATGACCAACTTTAAGTATTCGGGAGTTGAGGGGGGAGATTGATCCTGCAGAATGGGAGTTGCAGTTCACCCCCATCCAGAGACCACTGTGGACCTCACGGATGATGTATCTGGATCAAACATGGCACACATACCTATCATGGCCAACTTTAATAACTGGTGTGGTATGCTGGCAATGTGTTTCTGAATTACACATGGAACAATGGCTTCAAACTATAAGAAAGGAGATTCCACCTGAACATTAGGAAGAACTTCCTGACTGTGAGAGCTGTTCAGCAGTTGAACTCTCTGCCCTGGAGTGTGGTGGAGGCTCCTTCTATGGAGGCTTTTAAACAGAGGCTGGATGGCCATCTGTCAGGGGTGCTTTGAATGCAATTTTCCTGCTTCTTGGCAGGGGGTTGGACTGGATGGCCCATGAGGTCTCTTCCAACTATATGGTTCTATGATTCTATCACAAAAATCCATATAGAATATTGAAGCCTATCTGAATGAATGACTTGCACAGGAAGTTACCATAGGGTCATAATGTAGAATCTAGAAAATTCTTAGAGGATTTTCCTCTCTATAAATCTGCCAGCATGACTCAATGGTAACTTCCAATGGAAGTGTACCATGAAATCACCTAGAGGTCCTAGAAAATTTATACAGAACATATTTTGTTGGATGCAGATACAAGGCATATTAGAATTGGCATTTTACTGTATTTTCACCAAGGATGGATTGACAATGTTTCTCTACTCTTGTGTTTAATAATATGAACTCAACTGCATTCTGTCAGTATCTGTACTATCATAAACTCAACCAACTGTGTGTACGTATGAATACTTGCTTTTGGAGACATGACAGGTAGGCTATTTTTGAAATAGCTGTTATGTTCTAGGGAAGGAGGATAATTTCCTTTTTATAGAATGGGTATGGTCAGGAAGAGCGTGAGAAATAAAACTGGCTAAGACAGCCATTTTCTCTTTCATGTGCACAGCCATGTTATCCATTGGCCAGAAACTAGAACTTTTACATATATGAAAGAATGTCATTTATAAGTGTTGGTTTTATGAGCAGCTTTCCAATCACCTTTCTAAAGAACTCAATATAGTGAAGTTCTACCAGACCATAAATATCAGCCATTCTATAAGAAGTGAATGGGTTTCACATATGTTCTTTTTAAAGTGTTTCATTTAAACAAGAATTATTCATTTTGATCGGTTATTTATATTATTTCCTAATAAATACACACCTTTCCAATCATAGTAAAATCTGGGAATGATGTGTTTCTAAAAATAAAGAACAATATCTAACTTTCTAAATAAAATCCTCTCTGGAATCTCTTCTATACATTGAGAAATCACCTCTGCAGCTGAAAATAGCATTTAAAAGTTTATGGGCTCCCCATAGGATTTCGGATCCTGATCTTCGAAATCATGGAGGAGACAACATAACTACAGCAGGATCCTAATCACAGAAAGGGAAGACAGGACACGGTGCAAAGTGTTCATCTCTGCATTCTTACAAACTATGCTGTATATGCCTGAATTTCCAAACAGGGCCGTTTTGAGAACAGGTGGAAAACATCTGGGTAATGAAGAATGAAGGAGAAACATAAAGAAAGAAAGGCTCTCTAAGCATTTATACACACATATAAAAGGCATGTACAGAAACTGTGGCATCATCTAGCTGGGTAGGGAGGAAGTATGTGGAAGTAAGTCATCATATGGCAGAGCAGTGGTATTCTACGTGGTAGTCTGAGGGCAGGTGCACTGCCTGTTTCCAGAAAAGAAAAAATAAATGCATCCAATCTGCATAAATTTAGTGACAGTCCCTGACACACTGAATTTCTGCCCCTTACATTGGCTGTTCTAAGGAGCACTGACTTAGAGGGCATAATCTCTCATTTTGATTGCCTATTTGGCTTTGTTGACTTTGCAGAATTATTATTGTACACATCAGACACTGTTACTGTTTTTGATTGATTGCTATTAAGTGTAAATATCCCCACATTGTTATTTTCAAGATTAACGCCTTCTGTAGCAACAATTAGATTGTGTTTGTACAAAACAATACAGAGTAAAAGAAAGCTATGCCTCAAATGGTGGCAACTGGTATTACCAATATTTTGTCAGTACTCAGATCTCTCATTTCATGACCATGATGTGATATCATTGTACATACACAGTCATTGCTGTGGCATTTCACTCCCAGGGTTACTTAGTGGAAGAAGCGCTACAGATCTGTGTATCAAAGAAATGCTGAAATTGTTTCATGAAAGCTACAAATTATTTTAAAATTTTGTTTGCTTTTAAACGAGGCTTTCAAGTGGAACAGGATAGTCTACAGTACTTTTCTGATTTACTGTACTCTATTTTATTTACAAAGGGCCCCCTAATGGCGCAGCAGGGTAAATCGCTGAGTTGCTGAACTTGCTGACCGAAAGGTTGGCAGATTGAATCCAGGGAGTGGGATGACTTCCCGCTGTTAGCCCCAGCTTCTGTCAATCTAACAGTTCAAAAACATATAAATGTAAGTGGATAAAATAGGTACCACTCCATGCAGTCATGACCTTGGAGGTATCTGCAGACAACGCCAGCTCTTCAGCTTAGAAATTGAGATGAACACCACCCACCAGAGACAAGCATGACTAGACTTAATGTCAGGGGAAACCTTTACCTTTACTATTCTATTCCATATAATTGTACATTTTTCAACTATAGTCATGTATGCATTGTTGGGAAATATGCAAAGAGCAGAAATTGTGCTTATTTGCAGTACAATCCTCATACTAACTCAGAAATGTTTTCTTGTACTGCTGAAGTCCACTGGCTTACCTATACCAATATTATTTCACTTTGGCAGTAGTTATCCCAGGTGTCAAGGTAGAAATACCTGAGATTCTATCTGAAACTTTCTGTGCTTTACGAGACTTCTCTTAAATGTCAAGAAAGCATACTGGTTTTTCTCTAAGCCGGTTGTTATCAAAAATGATTTATCTGTAGCTGTCTGAAGCGGTTTTAAGACTTTGTCATGTTCCTGCTCAGAGATCCATCATTCTGGAGTTATGAACACAGATCCGTGCACTATTCTTTAAAACTTTTCCTCCAAAAACAGCTTACCATTAAAAGGGACAACCTCTCCCACTAACAGTTCCTGATGCTATTAAAATGAAGTGTGTGTTGAGTATCTCTTATCCAAAACCCATGATATCTGAAGTGTTTTGGATTTGGGTAATTAAATATCTTGGCGATGGGACCCAATCTGTTTATGTGCCATATACACCTTATACTAGTGACCCCCCCCCCCCAATTATTTTGATGTTCAGATAATTTCTGGAGTTATCCCAACTACCAGATTGTTATTGCAGTTCTCCCCTAAATTTAAAAGCACAGCCTCCATTTCTCTCACACATGAGAAATGGTCCTCTCCCAATCCCTTCCCAGGTGGGGAAAGCTTCATAGGAGCCCCCTCCACCTCAGACCAAGCCCTGCAATGAAAAAAGGAGACAGAAGTTTGAGGGTCCCCGTCCCCCCAATGCTCCCAGGCGCAAATGAAGGAAGAAGGAAGAAAAAGAGGAGGGGAATGAGGAGGCGGGGAAAAGAAGAAAAGGAGGAGAGGAAGAAGAGAGAAGAAGGAGGAGCAAGAGGCGGAGAAAGGCAAAGAGGAAGAAGAGGGGAAGGAAAAAGAAGAGAAAGAGGGGATGGACAAGTTCGCCATGTTCCCATAAACCTTCATATCTAACAATGTGCATACATGAAATGAAACAATCAGGTCAAGTAAGCTATCACTTCCCACTTCAGATTTTATTGCAATGTTTATTGCAGACAATGCTGCTGCAACCAGACAATCCAGCCCTACTTAACAATCCTCCCAATGCTGATGCTGGTAAAAACATCCAGCTAGACAGAGTGCAAGGAAGAAAAAAGCAGACTGGGTCTGCTGGGCAGTCTTTGTAAAAAAAAAAGTAATATTATCAATTCCATGAATATTTGCTGGAGTGACTCTGTGCCACTAAAAGTGCGTAAAATTTGTCACAACTAAATATCCTTTAAATTTATGGCAGAAAGTTGACCATCCTACTATGCACATAGTTGAAGGTCGTCTTATGCAAAATATTTTAAATTATGTTGTGCATGAAAAAAAGTTTGTGTATTCTGAACTTTCAGAATGCAAAGCTGTCACTATCCTAGCCACTCACGTGAACAAGGTCAGGGTTTGGAGAATTTGGAAATCTGGATCAGGAATGCTCCAGTCAGATGCTGGAAAGTTACTGTTTTAGACTACACTTCCTCAAGACTCATATAAGCATGGATAATGTTAATGCTCATTGTGGGATTGAGGGAACTGTAGTCCAAAACAGTAACTTTCCCAAGCTGTGCCTCTGATACAATCCAAAAGACATAACATGACAAATAGGAAAGCATCAATATTATTTCCATTTAAATGCACTATTCTTCAGAGCAGAAAAAAGCAAAACAATGCAGGTGCAATGTGTACTGTATGAAGTACTGACCTTGTGAAGGCAGTGGTGTAAGTTCCCAACCATGTGTGGTTTATCTTCATAGCAAGAGTGGAAAATTAAAGCAGACAGAGAGGGAGAACACCTGTTAGGACACTGAGTTAGCAGATGCTGCCAGTGCTGACTTCGATAAAGAACTCTCAGTACCATTACTGTACTCTAATAATCACATATTTGACCTTTACGAATAGGACATAAGTAGTACTCTTTCCTGCTTTTAGTTTTCCAACCCTCACCACACTGTAAGACTAATCTATACTGCACTGACTAACCACAGGCCAAAAGAGCACCGTATTCATTCATGTGGTTTGTGTACCTTTTGGATATGACACCTGTTCTCAAATTAGAAACAAACATGAAAAGCTACATTAGTGGCTCACGATGCATGTGCACATACACGCTATTTCTGCTCCCCCTCATACCCTAAAGACATCAGATTCCATCTGCTCTTGGAAGCTAAGCAGGGTCAGCCTCGGTCAATACTTGGTTGGGAGACCACCAACAAGTCCCGGACGCTGTAAGCTATATTTCAGAGGAAGGCAATGGCAAACCCTCTTAGTATTCCTTGCGTATGAAATCTATCAGGTTGCTGTGTCCACCTCACACTGATGGGATTTTGCTCTCTCCAGCACCTTGATATTGATTTTAAATCGAATAGAGTTGGGGTTTTTTAATATAACTTACAAGTAGCTGTACCAATCCTGTGTCGACCACAATTAGCCCAAATAGAGGGAGGAAACAGTGATGGTATGCCATTTTCTGTTCCATAAATGGGGTTAATTTGCACAATGGAAAACAAAATGGTGGACTAGAGATAGATGTTTGGCCTAATGCTGGAAGGCTGTTATGTCACATCTAAAGTATGTCTAATCCATAATTTTGTGCAATGGCAATTGGAAAATTCTCATCCAAATCTGTTTATGATTCATATCGTCTGATTCCCTAGTTCAGTCTTTCTCAACCAGTGTGCCGTGGCACACTAGTGTGCCGTGACGGACCTTTTGCTGTGCCGCGAGAAAAGCTCTCTGCCCCCCTTCCTCCCCCCTCCTGCCGAACTCCTGCTGCTTGGGGGAGGAGGAAGGGCCGGGCAGTGGCGAAGAAAAAGAAGAAGGGACCGGGGCGCCGCCTCCTTTGGCCGTTTCCCCAGCCAGCCTCCAATCCGCCATGTCTCTCGCCCCTCACTCGCTGAAGCCGCGTGGAAGAGGAGCCCCGCCCACTGAAGCCCATCCACCGCTCATGCTCCTCCTCTGTAGGAGAGCTGAAGCTAGGGGGAGGGGGCGGGGCATGGCGCAGCCTGGCTCTGCCCCCTCCCCCGGCTTCGGCACTCCCAGCAGCTGCTCCAGCCTTGAGGGGACCGTGCAAAGCCAGCATTGTGCTGGCTCTGGCACCGTTGGCTTGGCACTGCCCCCTCAAGGCTGGAGCAGCTGCTGGGAGAGGTGAAGCCGGGGGTAGGGGGCAGGGCATGGCGCAGCCTGGCTCCGCCCCCTCCCCGGCTTCGGCACTCCCAGCAGCTGTTCCCAGCAGGCCACCAACCCCCAGCCGTTCTTTACTGTGTTAAGAGTGTCATTTTGTGTCATTTTGGTTGGTGGTGTGCCCCCGGATTTTTTTAATGTTAAAAGTGTGCCGTGGCTCAAAAAAGGTTGGGAAACACTGCCCTAGTTTGTGCAATAGCTTCAATAGTCAGTTTGGCAAGGGTTGTTCTCTCCCAGTGCCCAAACTCTGTTAATAATTCTGCTCCCACACAAATTCAGAGAATCTCTGAAAGACTAAGACTTTGCACACACATGTCACATAAATAAATTAATAAATACATTCATTTATATTCTGCCCTATCTCCCCCAAGGAGACACTGCATGAGACGCTAAAAGTATTTCACATCTGTCCCCATGCAACTCTGGAAAGATAAGTAAAATTTCTAGTCGTTAGAGCTTATAATATTTTCACTTTCATCATATTCTTCACTGTCCCACCATTTAAAGATAGACCTGCACAACATATAATATAAATATACATGCATATGTATATATGCCATCTCACCACAATTGACCAACATAAATGCCTCAGGAATCACAAGTCTGCAATTTTGGCCAAGATGTTAGAATCAGTGGCCATTTCCATTTTAAAAATCATGTTCTGATTTCTGGGCAATTGGAAGAAGAAAAGTACAATGGGAGGGTCTCTCCATTGGCGCTCCCTTGTTGCGGGGGAGAGGCTTGCGTACCCTAATGAAGTTGTGAGCTATGGTGGTGGTGGCATAATAGTCACCGGTAGGGCCCCCCATGCTAGACAGGTCACAACCGAAGGGTCTGACAAAGAACGTCAAAGGGCAGGATGGGCTCTCTAATCTTTTGGCAACCATCCTAAGAGAAGGAAAACTCTGATTTCAAACCCGGGCAGATGGTGCTCGTTTAACCCTGTAAGGTCAACCATCTAAGAAAAGGAAACTCGAACCAAACCTACGACCTGAGGACCTCACTGCTACCGTCCCAGATTGCTAGGCCCAGGCAGACGAACCTTTGGTTTAAAGGGTGAGGCCAGTTCTGTGCACGCTGTGCTCCACCAGAAAAACCCATTGCACAGGCTCGACAGACACATCCAACCTCTGAATCATCAACGAGCTTGTAGAAAGTGTGGGATGAGTCCTTCCTGAATCTTTGTTCGCAAAGAAAAGCCAAGACAATGGGAGGGGGATAACATTCCAGAAAAAGCAGAACCTTTGGGTTTATAAGCTTCATACCTGTGCACTTCCAATGCCTCAACCTAAACAGCAGGTAGTATGACATGTATCATCAGATTATAGGATGGTCAGAATGAACACTGGTGGGGATACCTGTAAATATACCATTTGTGTAGAAGAGGGAGTTTCAACAGGTGTTGAAGCACCCAACGTGCTACTTGGGTACTTGGCCACCAACATCTACTAAATATCACTCTTCTACAACATCATTAAAGGTACAAGTGCCTTCTTCAGTTTTCAAAATACTTTGGCTCCCATAATTTCGCCTTAAGTACCATTTTTTTAATTCAGAACAGAAAGTGAAACAGAACTATATGTACATCCAGAAATCTGAAATGCTCAAAATCATCCACAAGGGTGGCTAAGACAGTGACAATTTTCCTTTCTGTTAGTTCAAAGTACACAAAATTTGTTTCATGTACAAAGTTATTGAAAAATATTGTGCATTGTTACCTTCAGGCTATCTATGTCGATAGATAGATAGATAGATAGATAGATAGAATATGAAACATGCATGAATTTTGTCTTTAGACTTGGATCCCATCCTTTGAGATACAGTCAACCTCCTATATCCTGTATCCATGGATTCAACTACCCATGGGTTTGAAAATATGTTTTGCAAAATCCAGAAAGCAAAGCTTGAATTCTATAAGGAATACCATTTTACTATACCCTTGTATAGTAAAATGGGACTTGAGCAGCTATGGGTTTTTGTATCTACTGGAGGAGGAATACTTTTGGATATCAGGGGCCCAATGTACCTCATAGATAGATAAAGGTAAAGGCTTCCCTTTGACATTAAGTGTAGTCATGTCTGACGCTGGGGGGGGGGTCTGCTCATCTCCATGGGACCACTCTCCAACATTTGTGCCAAAAGACTTACGAATCAGGTTTAGATTCGGTTTCGTTATTTGTGGTGCCGATTCGGGAAATGGCATTGGATAGACTACATCAGCTTCTGATACAGAACATATGCCATACAGTAGTCACCATCAGCTTGCCCACAGAAAACCAGATTTCATAATGTATAGCCGCAGACCTTATTTTAGGTCTTGCAGCCCACCAGTTCCCATGGTTTGGGAACCACTGCTCCAAGGTCATGTGGCCAGCATGACTACATGGAGCACCGTTACCTTCCAGCCAAAGTGGTACCTATTTATCTACTCACATTTGCGTGTTTTTGAAAAGCTAGGTTGGCAAAAGCTGGAGCTAACAATGGGAACCAACTCCGCTCCCTAGATTTTCACCATCTACCTTTCAGTCAGCAAGATCAGCAGCTCAGAGGTTTAACCAGCTGCGCCACCAGGAACTCCCATAGACAGATAGATATGCATATAGATGTATGTGTATATGTATACAGTGTTCCCTCACTTATTGCTGGGGTTAGGTTCCAGGACTTCCCGCAATAAGTAAAAAACCACGATGTAGGGATGCTCTATTTAATATTTATACATTATTTTAGTAGTTATACACTCTTTTAATTCTTTATAAACTTAAAATAAAGTCAAGGAAAGGGGAAAAAAAGGCCCTTCAAGGCTGGCTGGAGGGAGTGAGGACTGAGGAGGGAAAGCACCTTGGAGAACGGTGGCAAAACCTCACAAAACAGCAAAAATAACATGATACATATTTTAAATTAATTTTTTTTTGAAATCAGCGAAACTGCGAATCCGCAATAAGAGAACCGCGAAGTAGCGAGGGAACACATGCAGATACACACACGAAGATCTAAACAAACATTTTGGGTATGGGATTTCCAATGGGTTTTTAACACAGTTTGCCTCCACTTTAAAGTGGCAGGATGCGCTGTGTATTTTTTTTAAAAAAAATTATAATAGTTTTAGTGGTTTTCACGATTCTTTAATACTTCGAAGTTTAATTCTATCTTAGTATTTGTATCTTGGAAATTTTCTATCCTAAGTTGTATAGTTGGTGGTGGTGTGGTTGGCCCCTTTTGAGAAAAGAAATAATAATAATAATAATAATTCTAGTGTAGATTAGGCCTGGGCAAACTTCAGCCCTCTCTCCAGGTGTTTTGGATTCCAACTCCCACAATTCCGAATGGTGGGAGTTGAAGTCCCAAACACCTGGAGGGAGGGCTGAAGTTTGCCCAGGCCAAAGAACTTCCTCTTGAGCACTGAGCCAATGCATTCATTCCCGTGTAGCAGGGGCGCCCTAAAACACACTCATTCCCCCTCTAAAGCAAGCAGGAGAGATACAGTGTCGGCACAGAAGGTAAGATGTTGCACCTCGGTGTGAAATGTCCCAGTTCTCATGCAACACGCGCCCCCAACCCCGGCCCTTTTCCTCTTCCCCTCCATACGCGCACCGAAAGGGCTTGCAAAGCCTCCCAAACGCAAGGGAAGGGAAGCCTCCCCACCACCGTCCCCCGTCCCCCCCGGAGACTCACGCCAGAAGAAGGAGAAGAAGCCGGGTTTGGTCCCTTTTCCCGGCGGGGAAGCAGAGCTGGGGCCCCTCCTCAGCTTGGCCCCTTGCAGAGCCCACTCACTCCTGAGCGAGCCTCCAGCGCCGAAGAGGCTCCCTCCTCGGAAAGCCAGCCGGTGGAAGGAGAAAGAAAGAGAGCGAGCGGGAGGGAGTGAGCCTAGCCGGCAATGCAGCCGCCCTCCTTCTCTCTCCTTTCCTCGCTCTCTCCTTCAACACTGGCTCAAGTTACGGCCCATTCACACGTTTCCCAAAACAAAGCAAACCCCCTCCACCCCCGCTGCATGCCTCTGAGTGAACCAGACCAACCAGGACAGGGTGTCTACACTAGTATCCGTGCAGTTTGGCACCTCTTGCACTCAGCTCAATGCAGTGGAAGCACCAGGGTTGAGAGTTTCACCATGGTCTTTTATTTATTTACTAGCTAGGGGACCCGGCGGTGCCCGGGTAATTTCAGAAAGGTATTAGTTGGTCTTCAGCAGTTATTTATGTGGCTCGAAGTGGTGTCAGGAAGTTAGTGAAGGCACTGCGAGTCCCATAGTCCATGGTCCACTCTCCTCCAAACAGCACCAGGATGTAGAGTGGGTCATGGAGGCTCTGTCTGCCAAGTTTGGCTGTGATCCATCATTATTGGGAGTTGCAGTGGTATGAAATTACTGAAGGTACTGCAGTCTGCAAGTCCCATCATCTGTGGTCTGTCCTCCTCTCAACCGCACCGGGATGTAGAGTGGGTCATGGGGGCTATGTGTGGCAAGTTTGGCCTTGAGCCATCATTATTGGGAGTTGCAGTGGTGTCATGAAATTACTGAAGGTACTGCAAGTCCCATCATCCATGGTCCATCCCCCTTAGAACTGCAGGAGGATGTAGAGTGTGTCATGAGTACTCTGTGTGGTAAGTTTGGGCCTGGTCTGTCATTTGTAGGGGCTACAGTTTTCTGTGGGAAGTGAATTGGGTGAAGGGACTGCAAATCCCATCATTTGTTGCCCATCCTGCCCTAAGCTGCACCAGGTTGTAAAGTGGGCCATTGGGCCTCTGTGTGCCAAGTTTGGTCCTGATCCGTCATTGGTGTGGGCCACAATGCTCTAAGGAATTGAGTTAAAGTACTGCAAGTCCCGTCATCCATGTGCCATCCTCCCTCAAACTGCCCCAGAATGTAGAGTGGGTTCTGTGTGCCACGTTTGGTCTTGTTCTGTCATTGTTGGGAGCCGCAAAGTGTTTTGGCCTTAAACTCCCACCATGCCTGACTGCTCAGGCCTTTTCCTTACCCCTCCCTGCCACTTTAGAGTGTCGGAATGTTGGTGGTGCTGGCCAATCAGAGTCTGTTATGCAAATTCTTCCACAGTGGGAGCCAATCAGAAAGCTGCCACATATCCGCCCTCCGCACTTCCGCCCTCCATACGCATACATACATTCTCTTTTATTATATGTATAGATAGATTATTTATTTGTTTACATCATTTTGTCACCCCGCTCTTCTCACCCCCACAGGGGGACTCAGAGCGGCTAACAATGGCAATGATTCGATGTCGCAATAAATTACAATCAAAACACAATCAAAACATAGAAATATCATAGATTAAAAACAACATTAGTAAACAGTCAAAAAGCCTTTTCCATTACAACAACCACAGGTCATATCCAATGTTCAGTGCCGTTATATCCATTAGCCAAACGCCTGGTTCCACAACCACATCTTCAATTTTCTTCTGAAAGAAAGGAGGGAGGATGCCAATCTGACTCTGCTGGGGAGCAAGTTCCATAGGCAGGGGGTCACCTCTGAGAAGGCCCTGTCCCTCATCCCCACCAGCCTCGTTTGCAAAGCTGGTGGGACCGAGAGCAAGGCCTCCCCAGCGGATCTTAAGCTACAAGGCAGAATGTAGAGGGAGATACGGCCCAGCTTACTTGTCCGAACGTATCTACGTTCCGCCTTGTAGCTTAAGATCTGCTGGGGAGGCCTTGCTCTCGGTCCCACCAGCTTCGCAAACGAGGCTGGTGGGGACGAGGGACAGGGCCTTCTTGGAGGTGACCGCCTGCCTATGGAACTCGCAACCCAGCAAAGTCAGATCGGCAACCTCCCTCCTTTCTTTCAGAAGAAAATTGAAGACGTTGTTGTAGAACCAGAGTCATATGGGGCTTTATAGGCCAAGAACAGCACTTTGAAATGTGCTCAGATATGGACCTGCAGCCAGTGGAGTTGTAACGGGGGTGTCATGCTCCCTGTAAGATGCTCTAGTTGAAATTTCCGAACAGTCTTCAAAGGCAAACCCACGTAGAGCGCGTTGCAATAATCTATTTGGGATGTAACCAGAGCGTTGACCACCGTGGCCAGATCAGACTTCCCAAGGTACAGGTGCAGCTGGCGCACGAGCTTTAAATGTGCAAAAGCTCTCCCAGACACCGCTGAAACCTGGGGTTCCAGGCTCCGCGATGAATCCAGGATTACTCCCAAGCTGCGGACCTGCGTCTTCAGTGGGCGTGTTCCCATCCCTATGCCCCCACTTTACACCTTCACTGCTAAATAATAATAATAATAATTTATTTGAGTGGTTCTCAACCTTCCTAATACTGCAACCCCTTAATACATGTGAACCCCAACCATAACAATATTTTTGATGCTACTTCATAATTGTAATTTTGCTACTGTTATGAATTGTCATGTAAGTAAACATCTGATATGCAGGATGGATTTTCATTCAGTGGACCAAATTTGGCACAAATACCTCACACACCCAAATTTTAATAGTGGTGGGGTTGAGGGGGGTTTATTTTGTCATTTGGGAATTGTAGTTGCTGGGATTTATAGTTCACATACAATCAAAGAGCATTTTGAACTCCACCAACAATGGAATTGAACCAAACTTGGCACACAGAACTCCCATGACCAACATAATATCCTGGAAGGGTTTGGTGGACGTTGACCTTGAATTTTGGAGTTGTAGTTCACCTACCTCCAGAGATGTCCAAATATGAATACTGGTGGGGTTTGGGGAAAATAGCTATAAACAAACTCACTAGTGCCTGTAATATGTTATAAGGATGGATCACTGTGTGCCATTCATACAAAGCATATAGCCACGCCAGTCTTATGTACAAATATATCAAATTCTATATTTCATATCAGACTATTCAAACAACAATATCACAGTGTATTATCTAGGCATTTTGCAGTAACGCGCATCTAATAGTCCACATATATCACTTAGCGTGCGGTAGCACACTGGAGATCCCTTAAAGTCCTTCTATAAGGTGTCCGGAGTGTACGAACTCACGGATAGCTGGAAACTGTCCCGATGGTGAGCCATCTTGTTCCACACCTGTGGAATTGTATACACCTTTATGGCAGGGTGTTGATGATCCTTGTGGTCCAGTCCAACTGTAAGGCTCTATGATTCTGCGATTGTCCATATTACATATGAGAAAGCAAATGTCCATATTGCATGTAATAAAGCGAATATATATAGAAACGTTCTCCCTCAGGATAATCCTTCCTCAGGAGGACTAAAATATTTATATACACTATATTTTGTTAGTTCTTCAAATCATACCTCATGAATGACAACACTATGTGACACAATTTTTATTCCTAAATTATAAATGTAATTTCATACTTAGTTCTAGCATAAAAACATGGGAAAGGTTTATTAAATTTCAAGATCTTTGTTTTTGCGGGCCATCCTGCAACACATTCTGCAATAGATTTTCAATTAATATCTCATTGAGTCTCAACCAATTCAACACATAGTTTGTGGCAGCCACAAAAATTTAGTCTCTGAAGTATAACAACTGCTTCCAAAGTCAATACCATACAGTTAAACAGAAATAACACTTTCAAACCAGAATCAGATCTTTTTTTCCTTCAAACTTTGTTGCATAGTCTTATCAAAGCAAATGGGCAACCCCGATCCTAGACCTGGGTTGTAGGGAGCAGCAGATGGGCCTGCCTATTTCTTTGACAGAAATTGCAATTACCATATAGACCTACTAGATCAGTCTTTCTCAACCAGTGTGCCGTGACACACTAGTGTGCCGTGATGGACCTCCTGCTGTGCCGCGAGAAAAGCTCTCTGCCCCCCTTCCTCCCCCCTCCTGCCGAACTCCTGCTGCTTGGGGGAGGAGGAAGGGCTGGGCAGTGGCAAAGAAAAAGAAGAAGGGACCGGGGCGCCACCTCCTTTGGCCGTTTCCCCAGCCAGCCTCCAATCTGCCATGAATCCCACCATGACTCTCACCCCTCGCTCGCTGAAGCCGCGTGGAGGAGCCCCGCCCACCGCTCATGCTCCTCTGTAGGAGAGCTGAAGCTGGGGGGAGGGGGAGGGGCATGGCGCGGCCTGGCTCTGCCCCCTCCCCCGGCTTCGGCACTCCCAGCAGCTGCTCCAGCCTTGAGGGGACAGTGTCAAGCCAGCATTGTGCTGGCTCTGGCACCGCTGGCTTGGCACTGCCCCCTCAAGGCTGGAGCAGCTGCAGGGAGAGATGAAGCCGGGGGTAAGAGGCGGGGCATGGCACAGCCTGGCTCCACCCCCTCCCCGACTTTGGCACTCCCAGCAGCTGCTCCCAGCAGGCCACCAACCCCCAGCCGTTCTTTACTGTGTTAGAGTGTCATTTTGTGTCATTTTGGTTGGTGGTGTGCCCCAGGATTTTGCAAATGTAAAAAGTGTGCCGCGGTTCAAAAAAGGTTGGGAAACACTGTACTAGATCTTGCAATTTATTTATTTATTTACTTGATTTTTGTCCAGACTTCCTCTTGGACAACTAGTCCTTCACATGATGTCTACCTTTGCAGTCAAATGAATGACCAACTATGTTGGAAAACATAATTTGTCTCTACCCCACAGACCACATCTAGCAGCAAAATCTCATGAATTCATTAAATACTGGATAGCTTCTCCACACATAAACATTTTTTCAAATCATTGCAATGCCATGAAGCGCCCCAAGAGTTGTTAGACTGCAGCCCTATGATTCATCAGTGATGTCTACAGAAGTTAGGACTGCTAGGAGTCACAGTCTGGCAATATTTGGAAAACCAAACTTCCTTTACATTTGATATAATGATACAATAATTATATCGTGATATTATAATTTATATATTTGTATTACATGCAATATTGCTAACAATATTGCGATATGTTGTAATGTTAATTTTTGTTTTTTCAGTTTGTTGTAAGCCGCTCCGGCAATATTGTTATATGTACACTGTAAGCCACTCTGGCAGTATTGTTGTTTGCTGTAAGCCACTCTGAGTCCCCTTCGGGGTTGAGAAGGGTGGCATATAAAAATAGTAAATAAACAAACAAACAAATAAATATAGCTGTTTTAATAGTCATCTAATGAACAACCAATCACTGCAAGAATCAGGGAGCAGATGGGGAAAATGTGACCTTACAATGTCATACCCTTCAACATATAACAGATTAAAACTGAGACACATGCGGTCAAGCAATTTCAGAGTGCAAAGAATATGGCAAAAGTTATTAATTAATTAGTACAGACAATCTATGAGAGCCTTCAGCAATTTGCTTTTGCCTGAGTCTGTGGGTAGAGCAAGATACTTCCCCTTTTGTTCTTCCACAGATTTGGGTACAAACCACATTTGAACTCTGCACAAAATGAAATAAGCAAAGGAGGCAAGGGAAAAGTTAAAAGAATAGAGAGAGACTGGGACAGTTTAAAAGCATCTGAAAAAGTTATTATTCTGTGTCAAAAGCATTGCATTAATACGTATAAAATCTGAAAAAGTGTGATGATGAGATTAATCCAGACAAAAGCCTGACAAACCTCCGGTAGTTGAAGGGTATGCAATGTGACAGGTCCGGCCCTCTCATCAGCCAAAGCTAGCACTGTAAATGGCATGAGATGCTGGGTACACCAAAAACATCCAAAGAGCCACAAGTACATTGGCCCTCCATATTTAAATGCTTGACGATTCTGGATTTGATTATTTGGGGAATAGATTAAATTGTTCCCTCTAGCAGTCTCTAAACCCTCTGGTCTTATTAAATGGTCAACAACCTGCAGAAACTGACATAAAGTTATACTGACAGGCCTAGAAAATCCTAGAAATGTCTTATCTCAGGTTAAAAAGGTGCTTTTAATTCATTTTTCTGCACCCTTAACCCAAGCAAATCTAGAAATCTGGAGTAGAGGAAACAATCATGTCTATCCCAGAAGGGCCGCTGGGTTTTCAAAGGAGAGCCTGTCATTCAATTTACCCTACCTTTCATGTAACAGAGCTGAAATATCTTCAGCCGTTCTACCTCTCTTTCTTCCCCAAATCTGCTTCTTCCTATGGTTTCAGCTTGCCTTCAGTGTTAAAGCTCCTTTCCTATCTTGTGAGTCGCCGCGAGCCTCCGGGAGTCGGCGGCATAGAAGCCCGAATAATAAATAAATAAAATAAATAAAGATACTAGCAGCCCCAAGGCAATCGACTGCTGATTGGGTTAGAGATTTCACATTCAGAGCCCATCTGATATGTTTCATTCTAATGCATGGAAAAGTAGAGAAGAAAGGAAGCCAGCCATCTCAAGATTTTGGGATATTGAAACATACCAAGCAGTGCACAAACCAGTTGTAAAGTAAACATACAGAAACAAAAAGTTCCGAGACATGACCTGTCACCCACTTTGAGGACTGAGACTTTGATTAAGTCCTTGACATATTGGGTGAGATCTTGTTTGCCTTTTTCTTTTCATGCACCTTTGCACTTGTAGGCCTTGCCTGGGACCCAAGCCAGAGGTGCTTAAAGCATGCAAGAAATGTTTTTGTTTTGTTTTGTTTTTTAAAATGATTGTACCCATAAGTGGAAATACTGGAAGCATTAATAAGAAGGCTTGCTCTTGTTTGGTTTTTGGGTTAGCAAAATCTTTGTTCACAGATTATCCTCGCACATTGAGAATCTCTGGCTTCTGTTGACAATTTTCCTGCCCTCAGCACCAGAGCTTGGGTATTCTGCCTACCAACGCTTACATAATTAATTGAAGTTTCCCTTTTTCTACCTATTGTCAAGTACTTGGAACATATCTTTTTCCTCTTCCAGCAATGAGCAAAGCATATGAAGTGTACACATACCTTAAAACGTGAAATCCTTTCACACTACACAACTTTAACACTAGGATTCCGCATTGACCTGCCTTTGCTGTTCAATTGAATCTTGAGAGTTGTAGTTTGGCTGCCTCTCTGACTAAGAATTTTAAGTAACCTCCTGAAACGGAAAATCCAAGCATTTAATAGAGTAGAATCATGGGAATTAAATGGAACTGATAATGTTAAATAATGGAGCATGAAGAATATGGAGCCTATGGCTGGCTTCCTTTCTTCTCTACAAATGCTGGGAGGAAAATATACCTACTTCAGTTTTCTGTTTTGCTGTTTATGCATGCTTAGAAATGCTGGAGGAAGCTGCTACTTAACTTATTTGTGCAGCTATACATACAGCTATAGTAGCATTTCTCGGCTCCAACTTTGTTACACTGTTTACTACAGGAATTCTGCTGCAGCCGAAAGTACGGTATGTTTTTCCATACTTGCTTCACCATCTGATGCTGTTTAAAAAAACCTCCAGCTAGAGTGAAGATGAGGAGAAAAAGGAGAATTGGGTAGGCACAAAAAGATTTCAAAAAGGAGCTCTCTTTGTCAGAGTCCATAGCCCCATTTACACTGACCGTTTAATGCAGTTTGAAACTAGCAGCCAACAACCAGCTCCCACAAAAGAAAGCTTGTTGTTGTTTGTGTGATCACCATCCAGGCCTCAAACGGTTTCTAGGATTTCCTGTGGAATCATCTGTACAGCAAAACCACTTTCTTCAATACTGGTTTGAAACAGTATTAAAGGATCAGTATGGATTGGGCCTTTGCTAACAGAATTATGCCTGTACACAACCTGTGCATGTGCATATATTGTGCTTGAGTGTGATGACTTCCCATATTGACACATACTACCAGCATGGTCAAATTGTTTATCGCCAATCCTGTCCTATGTGTCTGCATTTTCAATGTGCGAAAATCTTGTTTATTGGAAGAAGGCTCAATATGAGAGCATGAGCAGTAGCTCCTTTTTTAATGCCCAGTCTTTCCTGAGCAAAAATGTCCTTGCTTGAAATTTTATTATCAAACAGCAAGTCTCTATTTTCACAGCATTTTGGATCATAGCAATTATGCATGCACACATGAAAAACGCTTTTCCTTCTGCCTTTCTGTTTTATTGTTTCCCAAAGGAGGCCACTTTATGCATTATTTGCAAATTATCAGTTTATCTAATTAACACACTTAAAATAAAAACCAGCACCTAAAAGTTATTGAGTCCTAAGATTAGCATTCAGGGAAGCGATAAAGTTATCCGACAAGAGGCTTCATGGAGATGTCAGCTGCAACTCCAATCAGTAGGAAATATCTGAATCTGATATCACTTCCAAAGTGTGAACTGCAAAAATGCTCAAGCCTTCTGACAAAATTCTCAGCATTATTTGACCTCAGAGTATTGAGTGGCGTGATGATATTATATGCCAATGGAAGACAAGCTCCTATGATCACATGTAAACAAACTATTAAGAGGATAAAATCCAATGAAACACTGCTCTCTTCTTTTTGTCAGCTCTGGCAGAAGGCAGCAGAATCCTAATATCCCGCTCCAACCAGGCTTGTCCCTAACCTCTCTTCATAATCCCCATCACATTTGGAGGAGGAAAAAAGAATATAGAGGCCTGGCTACTAAAGGAAAAGAGGGGAGCCTGATAAGGAAAAGTTATAAGTCAGTCAGAAACGGGCAGGGTGGGGAATCAGAATAGGGTTTCATGAGTGATGAATGATGAAGGATCTCATGGATTTCTTAACTCATTTGGTATATAGTAGCAGTCCCATATCTACAAGGGATTTGTTCCAAAACCCATGTGAATATTTGAAATTGTGGATAAGAGCAAATCCTATACAGGATGAGCATTCCTTTATCAGAAAAACCAAAACTCAAAATACTTAAAATCTATAATTATCCTCACAAGTGACTGAGATGATGTTTTATGATAGTTCAGTGTACTACACAAACTTTGTTGAAGCCACACAATTATTTAAAACACTGTGTAAAATTACCTTTGGGCTATGTGTATAAAATGTATATGAAACATAAATTAATGTTGTGTTTCAGCATGGGTCCTGTCCCCAAAGTATCTCATTATGTATATGCAAATATTTTTTAAAATGCAGTCCAAAATACTCCTAATCTTAAGCATTTTGGATAAGGGATACTCAACCTGTGTTTTGACTATACTGTAGAATCACACTGGAAGACCCAGAGAGGTTTGTTTGTGGTCCACAAACAGTTATAGGAGGAGGGAATAGTATTTTTGGAGCATGGGCAATTAAAAGTGTGGATATTTAATAGGTGGATAAAGAGGGTTGTGTAATAAGTAATTACTTGGGGTTTTTTTACATCCAAATTTGGTTGTTCCAGTTAAGAATTGAGAAGGAGACTGGTACTTACTATGGTGAATAAATTGTGATAACTTTGAGGCCCAAGAACTAGATCCAGGGAGAGATCCTGAGGGTAAAGGTGAGTGATGGGAGCTCAGGGGCTGGAACTGCAAGGTCAGCTTGAAGAGGAGTCTTGTCACAATAATGCCATAACAAGGAGGCCTAAATTATCATGGATTATGTGCGCTGTATTTATCTACTTCAAACAAGCCAAATACATCTATCCATTAGTAATTAATCTGGCTTTGCACAAGCAGATCAAATTTCGACACAGGTAATTTATTGCCAAAGTAGAATTAGAATATCACTCTCATCCTACTTAGTTAATATCACATTATTAAGGTTTATTTACCCATGGCATTTTCCTGTCATTTGTCACCTATTGCATTTTTGTAAAAGTCAGAAATGTATGCCTTCAAAACCAAGTCCGTGTCTATGTCTTCCACCTGCTCTTGCAACTTATTTCCTAATGGTCTTGATGATGCAACAAAATATTTTCCATTTTAATAAGATTATCTAATGAGGAATGTGGATATGCCCCCTAAATAATAATTATTTCCTGCACTTTAAGCTCTCGTAAGTCCTCAAATGTCTAGAATTGCAGAAAATTCGCCTTTAAAAATTATCCACACCTAGAATTCTCATATTTCCTGTCGTTCCTTAATGACTTTGCCTGACCCCTTTCTTTGGATATCTAAACTTTATCTCTAAATGCCCAACTGAAATTTTAAGTTACTGCAGTATGTAACAGGGAGTGGGTTGAAGGACCTTTCTGCCTTCTAATCATTTATCAATTAATGACAATCCCATGAATTTAGTAGGATTTTCTCAGCCAAAGAATATTGGTTTTGCCAGTTTCTTCATTTGAAATTTAGACTACAGCACCTGGCATTTGTTAGTGGTCTCCTACACAGGTATTAACTAGAGCTTGCCCAATTCAACTTCCAAGATCAGATGGGATTTGGTTCCTTTTTTGCTATGTAGGCATTGCAATAGGGAGAAATAAGGAAATTTCATTTCAGAGGCAGAATTCTTATGAGGGGTGGACAATATTATCGTTTTGTCCCGTCCCCCGTACCCCCAATAGCTATACCCCTATGAGGTGGTATTATTATTGCCATTGTAGAATCGTAAGAAGCAAACTATGAGAGTGGAACAAAATGCCATCTTAGTTCATGCTCTGTCTTTGCTGAACCCAGAATGTTGCACATTTCTGTGTGAGAAAGTCAAAGTGAAGTGTTAGGCAGCAGACAGATTTGTTTAATCCAATACAGTCAAGAACATACTAAGGCAAAATAGTAGCTCATAAAAAGCAACATCAAAGCACTGAAAGATTGCAATCAATTCAGAAGCAAACAAATATTAAAATTTCTTCCTTTTTGGATTCTATTTTAGGTCACTTCCAACAATGGGAGTTGAATTTATTTATGCTTCAAGATGTCTCAGTGAAACCAGTGGGACTTTGGAATCATTTCATTGAGGTGAGGTGATACATGTAAGTATTCTCAGTTCTGTGGCTTCTACTTTGGAAAGTCAAAAGGAACAACCACTGTACTTTTTATCATGCCTTTAGTCATGGAAACCTTTGAGCAAGCTCATAATGATAACAATAAAAACAAAGAGTGACTGCATCCATGGCAATAGATCTCCACACAAATAAAATACCTTTGGATAAAAATAGCCCACTAATGCTCCTAGCCTCCCACTGGATAAGGAAATATTCCACAATCACGTTCTTTCATCCCACAGATAGCAAGGACTTCAAGCTGATTTCCTGACAGAGTAACACATTGGACCTTAATAGCATTACTTGCATGAGTAAAGTTCTCTGCGTTTCCTAAATGTTTAGAAGATCATTTGTCTCCATCTAATTTTCCTGAGGCAGTATTTTATTTCGTTTTGTTCTCTGAACCACTCATTAGTTCAATAACATAGTCTAATCCCATTTTTAGTTTCATGTTCTGTGGGTGTAATTAGTTTAATCTAATGGTGTTTGTTCAGCGGTGTAGACTCTTTAGTCAAGTTGCTATACAATACCAGACTAATCCTCATTGTATTTTCTCTTCTCTAGTGTATATATTTCCCATATGTGGCTCAAGTATAGAAAGCGGTAGGATTTTACAATCTACATATAATCCCAACAACATTTTAACAATCAATACATATATTTTATACACACAATGACAAAAAATCAACATTTATGATTATAGTAATCTGCATACTACAAAGGGGGATGCACGCTGTCTTCTTTTTAGTTAGAATAATTCCTGAACAGGGATTAAATAGTGGTAAAACAGGGTCCGTTTACATAAAGCTATGTACTATTCACAAAAATGTCTCTATATGAATTTTATTGTGACTTATATGACTCTATTAAGAAAGTAAGATTCAAGTTAAACATATTCATCATACATAGCTTTAAGCTTTGTGTTTGTGAATAGAGAGAGAGTCGGGGAGAGGGAGAGTTAGTTTCCTAGACTTCAGACATCCATAAGAGCCAAGAACAGGAGACCTACATGGGCAAATCAATCTTGAGTTTCAGAAAGTTCTTGCCTTGGCAATGAATATTTATTTTCCCTTTGATTTTGCATTTCCACCCCGAATGAGTTTAGGCAAAATCTTAGGTTTCTCTGCCTATGAATGTAGAAAAACATGTCAGTTATATTTCATTTACACTGGCACATTAATGCAGGAACTCACTATTTCCTTTCACATTTCAGTCCAGGCCACCTTTGTACAGAACTCCCTGCGCCACCCCCCATGGATATTGAAAGGTATAAGGTTTTCCAGACTTAAAGGGGAAGTGAACCCAAAGAACAAAGCATCCTTTTAAAAAGTAAGTCTGTTCTTTCTTTTTAAAATTTTAAAATAAAAATATTGAAATAACACTTGAAAACCAGTGTGATGTAGTAGTTTGGGTGTTGGGCTATGATGCTGAGACCAGGGTACGATTTCCTGCTTGGCCATGGAAACTATTTGGGTGATCTTGAGTGAATCACTCGCTTGGTCCCAAAAACCCAGTGATACTTATGGTTCTATTTATTCTGAAATGATTTGAAGGTGCAAGAACAGCAAAGTGACTCTCGACTTATCCATGGGTCATATCAACAAAACCTACCTTCAACAAATACATGAGATCAACTTATACATTAATATATGGAGTATTATTTTTATAAGAAATATGCCAGCTCAGACCAGAAGCCTATCTGCTCACACATTAGCGTACCATACACTGGCTTATGGCACACCACCATGAAGGTTGTCAGTACAATAGCACTTTCCTTTTGTTCTTGATAGTTGAAAATCTGTTTGTAAATACAAAAACTGTGCCTCTGCAAACCATGAAATAGATTGTATGTCCTTGTTTAGTGCTGTCCATAGCACAAAGATTAACAATGTTTTGTATGATGCTTCCAAGCAGAGGTTCCCTAGTCCTACCAGTTAAAAGGCATTGTACTACAATTTTGTCCATTCCCACTTAACTTATTGTTTCTGCATGAAAAACGAAAGGAAAGGATACTGGGAATCTGGTATGGTTACAAATAGAAAACAGTGATATCTGTATCCCCCCAAAAACCTGAGGAGTAGCACTCTATCTAAAACAAAATGGTAGACACAGACCAATACGGGATTAGATATAGTCAGAGATGTATTTTAGAGCTTGTTCTGTTCGAGTGAACAAACACTAACAAAGCCAGGGAAATGTCATCACATAGTGTAGAAGTAGTCTACTGCATTCTCTTTTACTGCATCTCTCAATCCACCACATCATCACCCCATAGTTATCTGTCAATTAACCAGTTCTAAAAATAAGAACCCAGTGGTTGCAAAGTACTCCCCCAACCTTTTGCATATTGCTCTTTCAAAAGCCGCCATATTACACAATTTGTTGGAGCAATTGTTGTACCCCGGGGAGGCCGAGAGGATTTGGTGCACTGAACATCATCTATTTTGGTCCAATTTAAGCTCCAAAGGAATTGGATTTCTTTTGATCCAGTAAGCAAAAACACAGAAACAAAGTTGGCAATTGGTCTGCCTAGACCCAAAGAAAGGTGCCTGGTATGTGATTCCTCTCATCCATCCAAGACAAAGAGAAAACAGAGCTCCTTGTGTTTATGTGCAGTTTCTGATAGGGAATCCAGGATGGAAAGAAGAATTTATCATGAATGTGTCCCAGGAAAGCATACTAAAATAGGAACTGTGTGAAAGAACACCTCTGTTCTAGGCACATATTTCATTTCAGCTGAGCGTGTGCTGGAGTTGTTCATGGTGGATTAGCCACACTCGCAGCATCGTGAATTCCAAACTGCTTGGATATGGTGGATAGTTTTAATTTGGGCTCAGGATTGGAACCAACCAACAGGTGGTTTCCAATTAAAGATTCAATTCTGTGGACAGGTCCCTTTAGGAGAACTTTTAAGAACCAATGGTCTGTATCTTTACAACTAGAAGTATTTATTGTAAATGGAAAATGTCACATCCAGAGACCTACATCTGCTGCGCTTCCTCTACTGTTAGATACAATGAAAAGTGATATTTATGTGTGGGGTTTTTTGTGGTAATAATTAAAATTTATTTTGTTTTCAAAAGAACAAAAAGAAAGCCTAAAACAAACCGTACAAAAAGGGGGGAAAGAAGGGAAAACTAAAGACTTTAAAAGGATATGATATGTGAATTGTGGAACCATGCTATTTAGTTTTATATATATATATATATATATATATATGGGTTTTTAATGACATTCAAGTTAACTGGATAGTCTTGTGCTAATATGCAATGAAGCATGAAAGCAATAGTCCTATCTGAATGACTAGAATCACATTTCTAGGTGATGGCAGTTAGTTCAAAAGATTTGTATGTTGCTTTGTTTGAAACACTGCATTAAAATCATTGTAGTAAAACTGTGTTAACTGAACAGACAATAGAAATTATGAGCAAGATCCCAAGAACAATGTTCATAGATTAATTGAATTTATAATTTTGGACAATTAGCATGAGCCAAACAACAACCCACCCACAAAATCTAACCAAAACAGGAAATGAGTCCATATAAAAGTGGCTTTGCTTACAAATTGCTTGAGCTCAGTCAAATACATTGTACAGCTGAGGAAGAATTTTTAAAATGACTGCAATTTAGTTTGTAGGAAGAAAAGAAGCTCTGGTAAAACAAGCAAACAGGATGTCAGTAAACATTAAAACGTGTACAGGTTGAGTATCCCTTATACAAAATGCTTGGGACCAGGAGTGTTTTAGAATCTGATTTTTTTTCCCTTTGGATTTTTGTAATTACATTCTTTATGAGACATTTTGGAGATGAGACCAAACACAAAATTGATTTAGGATTCATGTCAACCTGATGGTAATTTCATACACCATTTTTAATAATTTTGTGCATGAAACAAAATACATTGGCCTATCAGAAAACAAATGTGTCATTATCTTAGCCACCCATGAGGACAATGTTGGATTTTAGATCATTTCAGAATTCTGGATAAGGGATGCCCAACCAATTTCCACCATCCTCCGCTCTTAATTTTTTTTAAAAAAAAATTACTCTTTCAGACATGCTAAAGATACTACTACATAAAGGTACAGAGAACACTCTTTGTGAAGGCAAAGGTAAGGAGAAGAAGAAAAATGATGCTTGATGGTCAAACCAATGGTCAAACAACACTTCATGCTGTTGTCTAATGGCAGTGAAACTTATCTAGACATTGTTATGTCAGCAACGAAATCATGGCTATTCTATGGGAGCCATAGCTCTTCAATGCCAGGTATTTATTGGTTTTATATGTTGGATTAAACAAATATAGTTAAAACATGACTAAGTACAACATAAACTATTAAACATTCAGTTTCAAACACATGGGCATGAGTATATAAAAAAACACCCTATGGATGAAATTTCCTTTCTGCAGAAGTCAACATCATTTGTCAAAGGTCTTCCTGAATGAAAAAGATCCTTTGTCAGCTGATGGAATGGCAGCAGGAAGGGAGCTCGTCTAGCCAGAGCCTGTGAACAGCCACTGAGAATATATGGAAAAATACATTAAAGGCTGTAACTAAACCACCCACATATTCAGCAAGCACACTTATAATGTATATACTTGTTTTCACTATGTATGTGGCAAATACAATAAACATGGTAACTAATAATATATGTGCAGAGTTGACTATGGACACAAAATGTGTCTATGCATACATTTTGTATAGTTACTGTCCTTTGTAGGGTTTTAGTTCTGACCCAATGACTTGGAATAAGCCTTATTTAAAGGACATTTAATTCAGTTATAATAAAAATATTATTTTATTTATTTATTTATTCAAACTTGTTTGCTGCCACTCCCAGCCGGCTTGGGGTGGCTCACATACAAATATAACAAAACAATTAAAACACATTAAAACCATGTTATCAGATTAAAACAGCGACAATGGAATAACATGTACAACAGTCACCTTATATCACAAGGGCAATAACACAGATAAACTCATGGTAAAACAATGTATAAATACAACATATATTTAAAGCAAATTATAATTTAGTATTTAATCTGTACCATTATTGTTAGTCACCATGAGCATATAGGCTTCCACACAGCCCTATATTCCAGAATATAAAGGCAGAAAATCCCACATTATCTGAGTATGGACTCAGCAAGCACACTTATAATATATATACTTATTCCTCATCACTGGCCATAGTGGCTGGGGTTTTTCGAATCTGTAGTTCACCAACATCTAGATGGTCATACTTTGTGCACCATGTTTATAGAGGTTGCTGAGGCCCCTTCCACCCAGCTGAGTAAAATCCCACATTTTCTGCTTTGAACTGGAATATACTGTATGACAGTGTGGACTCAGATAACCCAGTTCAAAGCAGATATTGTGTGATTTTCTGCCTTAATATTCTGGGATATAGGGCTGTGTGGAAGAGCCCTTCATGTATAAGGATATGCAGTTAATTAATCAATTATATGAAATGCATTTTCATATTAAAATATAAGAACCACAAAGTAGCTTCCAAAAATAATCCCTTAAAATACAAAAAATAAAAAATAAACATAAATAAACCCGAAAATGCACAAAAAAACCCAACAACAAACAACAGAACAAGTAAAAAGCAAAATAAAGAGCAAAACTCAGAGCCCTTCCACCTAGCCTTATAACCCAGAATATCAAGGCAGAAAGTTCCACAATATCTGCTTTGAACTGGATTATCTGAGTCAACACTGTCATATATTCCAGTCCAAAGCAGAAAATGTGGGGTTTTATTCAGCTGTGTAGAAGGGGCCTCGGCAACCTCTATAAACATAGCGCACAAAGTGTGGCCCTCTAGATGTTGCTGAACTTCAGATTCCAAAAACCCCAGCCACCATGGCCAATGGTGAGGAATGCTGGGAGCTGCAATCCAACATATTGATAGCTGCATAAGAAACCCTGCTGCAAACCCGTGCTCTTAACCCTTACTATGAAGTTGTACATACACTTGTTTAAAAGTGTAGAATCTGAATTCCATAGTCAAGGTGCAACATTTAACTACATACAGTACATGATTTGAAAATGTTTGTTTGGAAAGAGTCAAGAGTTCAGATGAGGCATAGCTGAGTCCTTTAGGATTATTCCTCACCTGTGGGCTGTCTTTGTTGGATATTTTAGCATAGTTGTAACAAGGGAGTGGTTCTCAGAGTTCTCCCTTCACCAATGAGTAATTACAATGATCTTTCGTTTATTTGAAATTAGAACGAAAGAATCCCAGCAGGCTTAAGTCCCAGTTCCTTGTAGGTCAAACCTCAATAACTGGAAATAGCCTACAGTGTATTATGACAATCTTTTAAATCCTGTAAATCCCTACCTGACAGGTGAGCAGGGGAGGAAGAATAGCTCTTCAAAGATTAAAGAACCACATGTTCATTTTCTGCTGAGTAACTTTGGAAGAAAATAAACAATAGTGATTGCTTGTTTTTTTAAGGGATGTAGGACTTAACAAAAACAGAACATGGACCTTTCGTGCAATGGCAAAATGACAAGTGTTGGCAACCACGTTTAACTCCAGCCTGACCAGTCAGTCATCTTAGTCAAAATACCAGAGAGAAAGGAATAACTAAATCTTTGTTCTCTTAGTATTTTGTACTCAGGAAGATAGAACTGTTGCTGTCTTGAATGATATGGAAGGGTCAAGGATAGTAGCTCTAGTACTGAGAATTACAATGTCTCAACCCTGTGTTAATAGAAGTTGTAGTCCAATATCTCTCATGGAATGATCTGGCCATGGTAATCCAAGCCATGGTCATCTCAAGACTTGACTACTGTAGCACTCTTTACATTGGCCTTCCCTTGAATGTGACCCGGGAAACTCAAGCTAGTGCAGAATGCTGCAGCTCGGCTGCTTGTGTGGGAACCCGCGAGCTGCCATATAACACCTATACTGCAGAACCTGCACTGGCTACCAATTGAATACCGGATCACTTTCAAGGGGTTAGTTCTTACTTTTAAGGCCTAGTATGGTCTGGGGCCAGTGTACCTACGGGATCGCCTGATTTCATATAACCCTCTGAGATCACTTCATTCAGAAGACCAGAATCATCTAGACATCCCTAGTGTGAAGTCTTTCCACCTGACTTCGACAAGGCACAGGGCATTTTCAATCATCGCCCCGGCTCTTTGGAATACATTGCCACCAGAAACGCGGGCTCTCCGAAATTTGGTCACCTTTCAGAGGGCCTGCAAGACACACTTGTTCAGACAGGCCTTCGAAAGCTTGTAATTTTAGCTTGTGATTTTAGCTGCGTTTTTATTTTGCTGTTTTACTTACTATTATATGTATGTTTTGCCCATTGTTTGTTTTATTAAATTGTGTTGTAAACTGCCCCGAGCCGCTGGGAGTGGCGGTGTACAAGTCCAAATAAATAAATAAAAGAAAATAAAAATCTTGATGGTCCTGGGTTAGTTGAACTTTGATCTTCTCCATGACCTCTTAATATTTCCAAAACAAGCATCCTGTCCCAATTCTTATTGTAGAATTTTTTTTACACCTTTTTTGTGTCTAAATCAGCTCTATCCCCTCTGGTGTTGTCTATGCAAGTGATTTTTCCCCCCTATGAACTTGCATTTTCCTGGTTTGAAGTGACTGTGTTAACATCTAACACATCATTAAATCAAAGTGAGAATGCCACTTCCAGCCACACATTTCCCCTAGTTGGAGAAATGGGGTGAAAAAGAAATGAATTAGATTTTAATCTTGAGGACGTCATGTTTTTGGCCAGCACAAAATATGAAATGAATGTGATATTTTTTATTCATATAAACAAACCTTCAGTCTTATAATTCATCTTCAGAAGATACTGCAGTTGCTGACCATCCCCCTTTCTCTTTCCTTTGCATACCCTGTATCCCCCTTCTAGACAAAATGCCCACTTTCACCTTTGCATGCATATCAACTTATTGAGTACAGCACAGGCTACAACAAGCCAGGAGTGTTAGCAGTGAAATGGATTGCTTATTATCTAACTGCCTCCAAAGTGCTGGACAAAAATTCCAAAACCCAGTATGTCAGAAGAGAGTAGCACACAGCTGGCTTTATGGGTTATGCTCTTTTTTTTATTTATGAAATTTCTACCCTGCCTTTCTTCACCCTGGAGGGGAATCAAGGCAGCTTACACATAGGCAACTATTTGATGCCATAAAACAATGTACAATTAAAATGAATGTTTAAATAGAATCATAAAATACTTTAAAACAATTAAAAACATTAAGACAATATCTTCACAATTAATCATGTAATCCTCAAGCATAATCCAAGCAGTTCCAATAGTCATTGCACATCATTCCATATCTCTCTATTGCACAGGTTCTCCAAATCTTGGCCATATTTTCACTCTCTTACAGAAAGTCAGGAGGAAGGGGGCTGATCTAATATCCCTGGGGAGGGAATTCCACAGCTGAGGAGCCACCACTGAGAAGTCCCTGTCTCTCGTCCTTGCCAATAGTGCCTGCGAAGGAGTCGGGACCAAGAGCAGGCCCTCCCCAGACCATCTTAAACTCTGAGATGGTTTATAAGATGAGTTCCATTTGGACAGGTGAGCTGGGCTGGAACCGTTTAGGGGTTTTAGGCTAAAGCCAACCCTTTGGATGCCATGGCTACAATTTGAAAGTTACTTTAATAAAACCTTTCTCATTCAAATGCACTTTATGCACCTTTTAAAAGTAACTCTTTACTTGGTTATTTTACTAAACTATCTGAACACAACAGGACAGGCTGAGCAAAATCGAACTCTTAAACCATGTGATATTCCACAAGAAACTCCTCTGCACAGTCAGATGGGCTGCGTGTTCACCCAAATTGTGAACAGAGTAGAAGCTTGAAATTGACTGGAATGGCAATACTGCCGATGATACTGTTTCATTGTTTTAATTAATGCTTTTTCTATATTAATTGTTGTATTATTGTAATTAGATTAGCAGCATCTAATTGTTGCCAAATTTAAGCTGTCCTGAGTCCCCCTTCAGGGGTAGATAAAAGATGGGGTAGAAATACCGGACATAATAAATAAAAAAGTGTCATAGGATGCTTCCTGATGTAAGTATGATGAGGTGGTGGATGACCTGGATAAGTCACACTCTCTCAGTCACAAAGGAAGACAAAACCTGCCAAGAAAACTTTCTGAATAGGTTACATGCATTGGAAACAATCTGAAAGCACACAACAACAAAAACTCATATATAAAACATGCAGAAGGTAAACTACATTATGTTCAGTATTACCTTGTTTTCATGTTTTGTTCGAGATGAAAACTCAGCTTTAAAATTTATTTAACATTTAACATTTATTCAACACTGAAAAATTAAAATGCATACAAATGCCCAAATTGAAGGAATTGTCATCCAAACCAAGGAATAATAATAGTCTGCAATATCGATATGGTCTACTTATGCCAATTCCTCTCCCTTTTTAAAAATCTGCAGTTCATCTTATTTTATTAATTCAAAACCATAATCAACTAAATGTAGCACTCAACACATTTTTTAAATGTTGCAATTTTGGAAACCTAATGTTTTAAAAATGTAACCAAGCTAATGGTATTTAATATGTATATGCACGCACACAAACACACTTACGTGTTATTTTAAAATATGGTGCAAGTGTTGTTCAGAATTCTCTGGGACATTTCTGTTTCCAGGGTTCAAAATACAATAATTGGTGAAAAAGAAAGCTGGCAGATTTCCTCCTCATAGAAAATGCAGCTTTTGTCACCACCTTGCTCTCCTTTTCGGTGGTCATTTTGCTGGCTTTTTCAGGGTTTTGTTTGCTTTAGACAATAATTAGACAAATAGTGCATAATGTAAGGTTGTGATTGAGCCTTAGAGTTTAGATAGAAAGGGGGGGGGAGATCAAAATCTCTCTCCCCAGGCCAGAAATTAGCCAACTGGACCTCCTTTTAGATTTTTATTAGTTCTGTCATATCTAGCATGAAATCCAGAACTTCATTCTACTGGTAAGAATAGTTTCAGATTACTGAAAAGCAAAGGGTCTACATGCATGATCCCTTCAGGGATGGGACTGTGATGAAGCTCTCAATATTAGACTTAGCCCAGGCCTGATAAACTCTCCAGGTGATCTTGGCTGGCCCGGCTGTGATTGCCAAATGAAAAATAGCACAAATCCTGTCCCTTTCATATGTCTACAGGAGATGGAATTTCAGCAAGTGGGGGTTTGTGACAAAGAACACCTGCTAAAATTCACAATTATATGCAATTATCAAAGGCAGAGGAACCCCGACCTGTGTTTTGCATGCCAAGTCTAGTTTCAGGCCAAGTATTGTTTGGGTTGACTGGCATTTTTTGGACAAAGCGTCCCAAGGATCATAGAGCCTACTCAGTGCCTTTACTCTGATAAGCTCCTAGTTTTAGAAGAGAGAATGGTGGGGAAAAATAGAATCTTAATACAGTAGCAATAAGTGTAGAAGAGTTAATTCAAAATATATTAGGTAAAACAAGTTACAGATCTAAAATATTATAAAGTAAGACCACAATCTAGGTATGCTTAAGCCTCTTTATTCCAATAAGGGAACTGTATTTAAGTCTCTGTGGGATGGTGACCAACACATCCATTTGGTATTGCTGAGTTTGGGATTCAAGCATTCACGACAAAAGGAACTGGAAAATCTAAACTTAGAGCTAAGTTTCCATCAATAATAAGCCACACTAAAAGACTTTCCTATCCTTTTATCGTTATGAAGTGGCTGACAGATATTAGACAGATGGGAAAAGAATGGCATTTCATACACGTTGGCACAGCAGAGACAAATATGGCGGAGACTGAACACGATTTGTACATCAGTTCTTCCAACTGACCACCTGCAGTATATAGACAATAATAAACTGGGCAACAGCTCAGGAACTGTCAAGGCCAATCATCCTATAAACAGATGCTTTGCTTGTCATGATTCCTCAGAGACAGATTTTGTCTATATTTTTCTTTCCTTTTGAAAAAAATATGAAAGACATCAGATCTGATGTACATGCAATTTTTCCATTTACTAAAGGGGGGAATATAAGGACTTAAATTGAGTTAGACCATTTACTCATGCAACCTCGTACTGATTGGCAGTGGCTATCCAAAAATGTAGAAAGGATTTTTTTATAGTTCTCCTAGTACACATATGGAAAAGATAAATGTTGCTGAAGGTTGAGAGATTTGTACCTCTTGTTATTGGTTTTGTTTTTCAGAAGCCGATTGTGTTTCCCTCTTCAAGCATTTCCTGACAACTCAAAGGAGAAACTATACTTTTTTGTTCTCTCTCTGCATTATGTCTTAGAACTGATCAGGATACATTTTGCCCCATGTTGTTGTGCAATAGGAACCATTACCAAAGGCAGTAGTCCTGCTTCCATGCCAGTTTGCCACCTGCATGCAACAAAGTCCTTAAAACAGACGGTAACTCTTTGCCAAGGTTTTTATTTCATCTAGAAGGAGTACATCCTGGTAAAACTTGGTAATATAATCTGTTTTCCTGTTGCTTGAGTGTGTTCTTTTCTGTGAGCCAAAGCCCTGTATGCTAAAACTGGCATGTGGTAAAATATTAGAACAATATACCGATATTTTTTCCCCTCTTTTTATAAAATAATCCCAGTATTTGCTTCAAAATCACAACCTGAATTTTTTAATTCTTTACAAAATCCTGGAAAAAACATATCAACTACTCCTTGGCATAAAATGGAGCATCTTTCTTTGTTTGACCCACTGCTTAAAGGCTCTCTTTCAAAAGAACCATATTAACTCCAGCATTTATGGCTGGTGATCACAGGAACACCTTCAAGGGATCCTCTTTAAAGGAGGTGATACTTCAGTGAAATGTGGTTTTGTCCAAATGCTTTATTATTTTGGCTTCTTAAAAACCTTTTGTTTTCAAATTTAATAAAAACTAAGGTTGCTTTGTATTCTGAAATATTTCCCAAACTTATAAAATAAGTAACTCAATCCAAACTTCCTTAATGACCGCCCTGGAATATAGCAGCCATAAAGTATAAACTAATGTCTGGAATCCTGTTTGAATATATCATCAGGACGCAGTTGGCAAACTTTTCAACTCAACCTCTCACATTCTTTTTGAATGATGTGATACACAATTGAGATTTCTGCTTGGTGTTTTCAAAGTCCAATTGTTATTTTCCAAACAAGTTTTTCCCCCCTTGACTATTTAACTCCAGACATATTAATTTAATTAAGCGCTGGAAAATCAATGTTCTATGTGATGGAGAAGCAATTGTTTTCAGACATTTTCCCAAAGTCACATTTCTTCCAGAACCTTTACAAAAGTTCTGATCTCTGCTGGTGGCGAAAACCCATCTGTCCAGCAAATGCACACATGGAACTTGTTTTTCGAAAATCCAATAAAAATTGGGAGATAATAGGTGTGTGTATAATTCTAGAGCATACTTACACTCCAAAGACAAGAGTTTAGTTTGCTTGACAAAATGTATTTGACAAAATGTTTAAAAGAAAGAGTTCATTCCAATCAGGGTCCCTTCCCTAGTGAAAATCTATTTCCTTTAGTGGAAAACTCTGACAATTGCCTACTGCTGGAGATGCAAACTTACTCCCTTCTCCTGGTAGTTTTGGCTGGCCGAGAAACCAGACATCAGATAACATATGGAATCCTGTTTCACTATGACAGGTAGGCTGTGACAGCCCTGCCAGCAGAAGAAAGATTATTGAGAATCAAAGAGGGACACAAATTTTGCTCTTATTCCAAGTAGTGGTCCTAGCTGCTTATACAATTAACAGTAGCTATTCCCCTACAAGTAAGAAAGAAAGAGCCCCCAGTGGGGGTTAAACTGTTGAGCTGCTGAACTTGCTGACTGAAAGATTTCAGGTTTGAATCCGGGGAGCAGGGTGAGCTCCCGCTGTTAGCCCCAGCTTCTGCCAACCTAGCAGTTCGAAAACATGCAAATGTGAGTAGATCAATAGGTACCGCCTCAGTGGGAAGGTAATGGTGCTTCATGAAGTCATTTCGGTCACATAACATTGGAAGCGTCTACAGACAACTCCAGCTCTTCGGCTTGGAAATGAAGATGAAAACCACCCCGCACAGTCGTACATTACTAAACTTCATGTCAAAGGGAAACCTTTACCTTTACCTAAGAAAACAAATATAGTTCTCAAGCACACAGCCTAGAGTGAGATGCTTAACATTCTAAACCAAAGGGGGAAGTCATCAATGCTATTTTATTTGCAGATGTACGCCCCAAACACATTTATATTCATAACAGAAATTGATATTCAAATATGTTTTTAATATAGTGCAGTGTGTCAAAGGTTGCTAAACCAATTCAAAATGCAATTTAGACAATGTAATATAAATAAATAATAAAACTTTATTTATATACCGCCCTATCTCCCCAAGTGGACACAGGGTGGTTTCCAACATAAGGCAAAACATTAAATTGCCAAAAAGGAAAGCCATCGAAATTAAAATAAACATAATAAAACATAGACATTAAATCCTGCTAAAACAAACACAAAAATTTAAAACCAATTTCATTATCATGTACCACATAACTGAATGCAGTTATAGAATATCTTCACACATACAAAATACAGGATAACACCTCTACAAGTTGGGAATGGGGTGGGGATGTTGATGAATTTTCAGTCTTTATAGCCACCTGGTATACAATCAATTTACATGCCTCCCCCCCCCCCCCCCGGTGCCATTTGCCCTGCAGACCCAGAGGAGCATGACAATTTCTGAGACTTTAGCCAGCTCCCTGTGACATGGCAACCTAATTCCCACAGTGCTTACTGTGGTGAAATTAAAATGTCAGCTGCCTAATTACAACGGTGGCATAGATCAAAAGAATGCCTGCCAAGGAGCACTGGCATTGAAGGGTGCTGGAGATCCTTTTCAGATGGAAGCCAAACTTGTTCCCATCACCACCGAACCCATACCTTATAAAATAACCACCACAGCCCCTAGTTGTATCTCTAGTATAATTTAATTTGGGGAAATTGGCATTTAATATTAAGTTTTTTAAAAAAGAGTAAAGCTTTATCAGAGTTGTGGGATTGACTCTAAAACTGTGTAACAATTTTGATATGTCTTTAATTTTATCTCTCTGGCTCCCAGGGCTGTTTTTACCATCTGCGCTAGTTTGGAGCAAACAGGAATTTCAGTTAATCAATTAGCAGCCCACAATTTTACAGCTTCTCCCACGTATAACAGGAGGGTTAAGTTATGGCTGCGTCAAGCACATTGCTACTCAACCAGCAGATTAACAATGAATATCTTAAAGGACGGATGACTCATTTACGACCTTTTCTGACAAATTCCATGGCATTTTCCATATAGAACCACCCTGGATCAGAAAATGCACTTACTTGAAATAACATCATGTACCAGCATATTACTGGCAACAATATAATGCCCTCAAGTCCAGATTTTAAAGCCTGAAAACCTGGAACGTCCTTCTGTTTCCATATCCATTGCTATTGTTGTTATCTCAATTAACATAGTGAAGTAAGCACTGAAAACTCTGGGTGAAACCAATGCTGTCACATGCAATATGATATATTATTATACAAGAGATACTAGCTTAGCTAATCACAATAATTTGTTGCATTTAAAGTACATTTGCATATGTTGAATGGATGAACCATATTCCAGTGGCAGAGTACATGTTTTTCATGCAAACAACCCCAAATTTAAGCCTTCTGATTCCTGGTTATTTCTTTTTCTATTTTCACCCCTTCCCTGTCTGTCTGTCTGTTTGTCTGCTTGCTTGCTTGCAATGAGCAAGTGATGAAAAAAACACTTGCCCAAGATTTCAGAAATTAATTGACACACAGCTATCCTATCCACTACACTTTGGAACAAACAAATGAAACAAAATTTAAATGGAGTGGTGTTATCCCAACCCCACACTGTGCCACATCTCAAGTTTGTTAAAGTATCATTGAACTTTTGATTGACAATGTAGAGCAGTGGTTCTCAACCTGTGGGTCCCCAGGTGTTTTGGCCTACAACTCCCAGAAATTCCAGCCAGTTTACCAGCTGTTAGGATTTCTGGGAGTTGTAGGCCAAAGCATCTGAGGACCCACAGGTTGAGAACCACTGATGTCATATAAAGAGCAAATTGAAGATCTAGACACAGAGATAGGAAGATTAAAGGAAGAGCTGATCTTCTAATCCTGGAGGAGTTGTAGTTCAAAATGTGGAGTAGATGACTTCTTCTTTGACTTCCTCTATTGGTCCAGATGATGAACGGTGTTTAACCATGGGCCCGACTGAAAGTTTGTCAGCAAAAATTACTTACATTTAAAGGAGAAAATGAAGACTCCCACAAAGTTAATCCTGAGCCAATCTTTTCAATCTTCAGGGTAAGAAATTATGGTATCTGTTTAGTACTTAGATGGGAGACCGCCAATGAAAACCAGGTGCTGTAGGCTATATTTCAGAGAAGGGAACTGGCAAAAGCATCTCCTTGCCTAAGAAAACTCTATAAAATGCATGGGGATTGCCGTAAGTTGGCAGGCAACCTGAAGGCACGCCCACACACATTTAAGAACATACTATGCAAATTGTTTTAATTCTTACAAGTTTTAAAATTATTCTAAATTGGTTCAAATATTTTTAACATGTTGTTTTATGTCATATTACTTGCTGGTTTTTATTGTCTGACCTCATCCTGAACCTTTGAACATAGGTCAGGGTATAAATACATAACTAAGGATGACTTAGAATTAGTAGGACTAAGGGAGTGGGCAGAGCAATCAGAAGAAAAGGACAGCTTTTAGAGTTTTGAAGATAAATAATTTAAATTCTCCTGAACAGTAGAAATTCACAATTATTTAACATTTCCCAAGAAGCTACCAACCTTGAAAAAAGTTACAGTATTCTTCTGTGATGAACCCATAAATTAGAATACTAGAGACAAAAACATTTATAAAGAGACAATGTTTACCTTGATTGAAATCACAGCATTTACAGTCTTCTCCTCCCTCGTTTCTTGTAAAAAGCAATTTGATAAGCCACAGATTTTGGCCTTGGATACTGTACTGCACCTGTTTTAATTCACAACTTGGAATCTGTCTTACATCTTTAGTAAAATAGATATACACTGGTTCCCACTGTACATTCTGTTCTTTTCAGTATTCCAGAATAATGTGTCTGTCTGCTTTCAGATGCTAGCACTTTTACTCATAATATATCCAAAATATCTGCACTGTAGTCTCCCTCTCAGTCAATCTAACATAAACTTCCTCCAGCACTAAAAAGCTGATGCTTTGATAAGGGTGTCATTTAAATCCCATGAAAAGAAAGTAGCATTCCCCTCCTATTACCAGTGAGATTCTCACTACTATGATTTATATGTGATTCCCAAAGTGGTGGAGGCCTGATTTTGGAAGCGAAACAGGGTCAGCCCTGGTTAGTACTTGGGTAGGATACCACCAAAATATAACAAGGAGAAAGGAACTGGCAAAACCGCCTCTAAAAACATTATCCTTGGCTAAGATAATCCTATGAAATTCATGAGGTCATTGTATGTCAAAGTGACTTGAAGGGACACAAGCACTTATATGCATGTGATTATTAAAACAACCTTAACATTATGTTCTTCTGCCATTAAGAACCTGTTCTAGCAAATGGGTTTTAAGATAATATCCCTTTGAAAGTAATAACTACACATATGAACAAAATTTGGGCCATTAAATGATTAACTAACTTTATTTGGCATAAGTTTTAGGCCTTTTGAGAAGTCCAGCCACTTCTCCAGTCAATGAAAACTAACATGCCATAAGACGTTGAGCAACTTTTGCTCCAGCGGACAATAACAACTTCTCAAGACACAGATATATGCTTTCTTGGGTTGTGCACCATGTTATTGTCGGCTGCTGTGAAGCTGAATCTTCAAAGGCAGGCAAAACTAATACATGAAAGCCCCCCAATCCACATATATACTATTGATGAACACAAACAGAGTACAACTCCCATAACCACAGTACCACTATTTGCAATTTCACCTACCTGCACCAAATAAAATATATCCTCATCAGGGATTTTCTTAGTCCTCCAGGTGCTTCTATGGAATGCTTCTGCTGGACGTTATCACAAAGTCATGGTGGACCAAAACATTTTAATGGGGATACCTCTAGTAATTTTATAGCTCATTCAGTGGGACTCTATGGTAACACTGGCAGAAGTCATTCATTTCCATAAGGATTTAAATTATTCTGGTTTTGTGATAAGTTCAGGGAAATATCCCCTGCAGATTCAGGAATCACATTGTATATATTTGCATTTTTAACCTACCTTCTGATAATAACTCAAAGCAGTGTTTTTGCTCCCCGCATCTAAAATGCCCCAAGTACCTTGAGAATCTAAAATAAACCCAAATTGGCCCCAAATGAAAAGAAAAAAGAAAAAGAAAGCGATAAATGACTTGGCCGACTTACTGGCCTAGTGGGTTGTGGGGTAATATATATACAGAAGAACAAATAATTGCAGAAATGAGTCACTGTGCTGGTGTTAACCATACTTTGTGTTCCTTTAAAAAGATACAGAAGCCCCTGGGTGGTGGGAAGGTTTCCTGCCACCAGCACCGGCCGGCCAAAGAGAGGCTTGGCTCTGCCCCACCCTCTGTCGTCAGCCGGACGGCCCTCACTTCCGCCCGGGCAGCCTACTTAAGGCCGTCCAGGGTTTCCCAGCTGGTACGGGGAGCCAGATTAGGATTGTCTTCGGCTGAGGGATTTCCAGAGCCAGAGATTTTCAGCGGCGGAGGGAGCAGCGGTGGCAGCAGGAGCATACTGCAGTGGCACCGGAAGCAGCAACAGCTGGAGGTCACTGTCAGTTGGTGTCGGGGGATCTTTCCTCTCTCCTGGGGCCCTGTTGACCATTTCCTGCTGCTTGCTTTGTCACCCCTTTCTCTGCTGCTGCTGCCCTCACGCTCAGTGGGTGCGACCTTGAAGACTCCGCTGCATGTCGACTAGGGGTGGCTACCAGTCGCCTATGCAGGTTTTATTGAAGATAGGAAATTTGGGTTGGCGGAAAAGAGGGGTGAAGGGGGGTCCCCTCCGCCCCTTTTGTGGCGTGTGGCATGGGCCCTGGATCTGGCTGGCTTATTGCCCCATGGTCGTAATGGGGGTTATCGCCCTGGCCCCCTGGGGTGCCAAGTTTCCGTGGACCGGTATTGGGCCAGTGGCACCCAGGCATGCAAGCTTCTTCGGACAACTGTACACTGTCCGACACCTGATCCAGGACCCATGCATGGCCGCCAACCCTTATTCCTGTTGTCAATAAATGGGTTGTGGTCAATTTTCATCCAACCACTTGTGTTTGTGCCTTATTGGTTACCTGGCGGGAGGTGTATCACCCTTGCACACGCAACTGTACAGCAGTTTTAAACTGTTTGGGGCAAAAGAACTGGCCAGAAATTTTCAATGTCTTTAGGGAGTTTGGTGGCTTCAGAGGCTCATTTTGCCCACCTCTGACCTAATGTGTCTCCAATTTAACTGCAGAGAAAATGAAAAAGTAGGCAGCATAAATAGGAAACATAAGCGTCAGAACAGGTATTGGGCGCAGAAGCATGTCAGAACACAACCAGAGCATAACCATACTTACATTCTCAGAAAGATACATACCATCACACAGTTACATAGGGAACATGGCTCGATGCCATTTTGTCAGAAATTAATATATTTCCCCACTGGTTGAAACTTCAAAATAAGGTAGAAAAATAATGGAAAGAGCATGGAATCCCAAGAAAACCTAAAATTAGGTCAGATTTATAGAGATATTCTCAAACAACCCACACCCTTTGTCATGCAAAGAATGTGTTTTGTGCTCAGGCTTTTTTCCAAATCACTTCTCTCTCCCTTTTTTTATCTTCTTGTCTTTGCTAATCTCGGCACTAGGCAACATCTTCAAAAGAGTTTACCAATGGAAGGAGAATTGAACACTATTTGTACTGTTTATCATGAGTTTAGCAACTGTGTGGTCTTGAAGCAAAAAGTATTAAGTCTTCATTTGGCCTAAAGAACATATAGCTCACCATTTACTACATAATTCTTATTTTACTGATATACAAAATTCTGATAGTATAATTGTTATGAAAGTTGAAGAAGAAAGAGGATATTTCAATTTTTGTTGGTAACCTATATATTTATGTCCCTTCAACTAAACACTGTACCATCACTGTTTCTTAATATATACTGTAATTGGTTTTGTGAACTGGTTTTGTCATTTTCATTATATGACACACTTTAAAAATAACACAGCTATAAAAGGATCACTATCCTGAATTCAACACAATCCTCTGTGTTTGGATATCCTGCAGTCTCATTCTGCACAGCTCTTTCAAAGCTTGGGAATTCCTGGTGCTGACTTTTCTGTTTCCATAGCTTTGCACAGGACACCTGTTCCAAATGCAATTGGAAAAGCTTGTCACATCCCGGACTTTCGGTTTCAAGCCAACAAGTAAACCTTTTAAAGGCTTAAGCACACAATGCTGTGTTTCATTTTGCTAGGACCTTGAACATTTTATGGGAGAATTTTGCACTACAAAACTGTTGTTGCCCAATAGTCAGGCTTGTGCCATTTGCTCCAATATGTGCAACTTAACAGCAGTAATTCTCAGGTTCTGTGCTGGAGCTTCAAGACAAATAAAAAAATCATTGTGAATTCTGAGTGAGTACCTAATGAAGAAGGTATCTGTTGAATCTCCTCACAATTAGGAAACTACCAAGTGTGAAGAGCCCTCTACCTAGTTTGCCATCAGCCCACCATGATCTTCAAGACAGAGTTTAAACAGGGATCTATGAGTTTAAACAGGGATCTTCTATAATATGAGTCCATTATATGTGCAATCTGTATATTAATGATTCCATTTAACCAAATTCTAAAATATATCCCCCTAGGAAGTGTTTGTGGGATGATCTAAGTCTTGATAATGTGTGTGTTTTATCTCCTCTGTTGGATGCATCTAGATCCCCAGATATTTTGGCCTTCAACTCTCATAAATCCTAACACCTGGTAAACTGGCTGGGATTTCAGGGAGTTGTAGGCCAAGCAACTGGGAACCCACAGGTTAAGAACCACTGATCTAGATGTTTGGCCATCAAGAAGCTTGTTTAGTTTTCAGTGACTCAGATTACTTCTTCCCATAAAGGATTTTCATTACAGAACAACTTGAAACCTAAGATGAAAGAGACATCTAAATTATGCCCCAAAGGTAATTGTAACCACTTTTTAGAATTTAATATCCTGTATATTTTATTCATTTATTTTTAATTAGATGCTAATGGCAATGAAATCACACTGTTTGCTAACTGATTGCCATTTCATTCCATTGCTAATTATTTGGTCAGTGCTGGAGAAAGTTACATTAAATTCTTTTTAATGTAAAAAATGTGACTTGTTAGAAAATGGGGCATGGGTACTACAAAGCAGTTACCATCTCAATTGTTTTAAAAATTCTCCAGACTGCTCTCATTAACAATTAATTTTGAAAATAAGAATTAAACAACAGCAAGAAGTAGAGTGCACATGTAGGGATTCAACTTCATGCCCAGGTCATAAAATCCTAAAAACAAGAACTTACAATGGAAGTTTTGACATAGCCTCAACAACGGGGGACTAGGACAGTGCCAAGGCAATAAAATCCAACACCACAGAGTTACAACTTTGTACCAAAAATAACGAAAAGGGAAACAAATAGGAACACATTAAGAAATTAGACACATACTCTGTTAAAGCTTTTAAAGGCTAATAAAATGTATAAGAGCTAGTGCCAAAATAACATCAAGGACTTCACAAGGAAAAAAAATAAATTTTAACAAATGCAAAAGCTTCCAGCATACGTGACAATTAATGGGCCATTCTCTGGACAATTTCAAAATGTGGCAGCCACAGATCAGCATTTTCTTGATGAATGACTCTCAGCCTCTCCAGGCAGAGTCGCAGGCCATGTAGTAGTGCATTAAACTTTTGGCACTCTTGTGACACCCTCTATTTAAGAGCAGGGAAATTTCACTGTGCCAAAAATTAACATTCATATCCTGGTTTCTTCCTAAATGCTTAAACTGGCTTTTATATGCTTTTGAGGATTACTCATAGCCACCAGTACGTAGTTGAAGGAATAGTAGTGTCTTAGTCGCAGACTAGTACCCAAGATCCTGTCTGTGTGAGTCCATTAGCCTTATGCGATTCAGCTACAAGTCTAGATGGCTTCTGAAACTGAAAAGAAAAGGTAATCTTGGATCCCGCCTAGACATAAAAGGCTCTTTCAAATTACATGGTTGACTCACTTGAACTCCCAAGGCAATATCCTATTAAAAAGGAGCTCTAGTATATCACCAAACCACAAATGTCAGGATTCCATAGGATGTTGCCATGGTAGTTAAGATGGAATCATTGCAGTATAACTGTATGGTTATATAGCAGGGGTGGGCAATTACCGGCCCTCCAGGTGTTTTGGACTTCAACTCCCAGAAATCCTATCCAGTTTACCAGTTCTGGGAGTCGAAGTCCAAAACACCTGGAGGGCCGGTAGTTGCCCACCCCTGTTATATAGTGTCTTGAGATTGGCCTGGTTCCAGGTTATTGAAATTATCCCAAAGTTATGAGCAGGTTGGTTTGGGGATTGGGATGTGCTTCACAAAAGTACCTTTGGGTACCCTGATCCAATTTGTGGACCACTGGGTTATTTTTCTCTTGTGGCAAAAGATGAAGGAGGATGCAAACAATGCCTGATGGCTTAGACCTGCCATTTTAATGTCCAATCAAATCCTCAGTATAGGCACTGCAAAAACATTTAAATTATAGCTTGCATGACACACTCAGTTGAATGGCACATCTGAACACAAACAGCTGCCAAGGGTTCCATATGCTGATGCCAGTTTTATGTACCGATGTGATATCAGCAGAATTTGAAACAGCTGGAATTCACCTGCTAAACTTTTCCTGCAGCTGTCACAAGTTAATATGGTCCTGTCATTTAATCCAAAGCAAAGATCGAAATATGACTCCAGTCACAATTGCTTCTCAGATATACTTTCTGTCTGAATAAAGCTCCATTTCAAAGCCTTTGAAGTTGGGGCACTTGGTCTATTGGTACCATGAACCTTAAGGGAATTTGTGCAGCCCACCATTTTTTTTGCCAAACTCCTCAAGACTCTTCTACCCCCCCAAGACTTCCTCCTTCCCCCATACCTAAAACCACTTCTGAATGCCCTCAGTAACAGTAGATTTGCTTTAATAGCTCACCACACTCCCTAGCCTTCTGCCAATCTGGGGTCACAACTAACTGGAAGTGACCTGAACTGACTTTTCTTTGTGATTCCCAGCTGATTTTGGATACAAAAATCTGAAAAATCTCCAGCCTCTGAAAGGACAGAGGTGCTAGATGTCTTCTCTGCCCACCATACATGTCACTCTCACTTTAAAGACTAAACTACATTCTACACTGGATGGATAATGTTTAGCATGGCAGCCTTTGTATGGTTCACTGTTGCAGCAGCTTCAAAAACACACTGAGGGTTCATCCACACTTCAGAATTGCAGTCTTCTTATTCAATTTTAACTGTCATGCTTATGTTATGGAATACTGGGATTTGCAGTTTAGAGAGGAGGATTTTGAATCCCCAGCCAGAGTGCTCCAGTATTTCAGTAAACTACAAACGCCAGATTCCACAGGGTGAAACTATGACAGTTAGTGGAATAATAGTGTCATAGTTATATGTGGTAAATGGGCCCCAGGCTATAAGGAAACCATTTCAACAACCACACTCCTCCAACTCTTAAGGCCATAAATATGTTTTTGAGAAGCTGATAGAGTTTACCATAGGCAAAATGTGTCAACCTATGCAAAAATACCTGTTGGCATGTCACTGGTGTTTGTCTTTGCCCGCATCCAAGTGGGTCAAAGGATAGCTTTATGAGGAAAACATCTTTGGTTGGAGCATAGAAATGCCATTCCCTTGAATATTTCTAAGAAGCTTTGGCCAGAGCAACCAGCAAGTGTCAAGTGGGCATGACAGCTTTCATGTGAAGGGGCCTTTCAGAATTTTTTTGGTAGATTTCGTGCCTGAGCTGCTGCTTTCTTTCTTTTTTAAATGTTTGCATAAAGTGTTGCTCCTGTAGACTAAACAAACGGAGTGGCTTGGAGACGCGCTTACAGGTACAAGTGCCAAAGTATACAATAGTGAGCTCTAGAAAAGCAGGAAGGTTAACGCTAATATTTGGAGGAAATCATATTGCCTATTTTCTGCCACAACATGAATATATTTTTTAAAGTTTTAAAATACCTCTGCAGTCTTCCCAAGCACCAGTCAAAGCGCTTTATTGTCAAGCACTGTATGTGACTTGCAGCAAGAAATCTGCAAGGAGTTTCTGTCTTCATGTGCACCTGCCCATGTTTTAAGATCTCCTTTTCTTTTACACGAAGCTGAGACTGAGGAATTTGCCTCCATTGTAGTGGAAACAGGCTGGTAAATTTAGTTGGGAAGTAATGAATGACAGGCAGCAGACTTAGCTGCAATTTTAATTTATTTTGGTAATTAGGGCAGAACAAAGGCACATGCCAATTGTTACGTTGTCAAAAGCAACTTAACAATTGGGAACAAAGTCACCTCACTGATATAAGAAGTAACAACTGCGAGTTTACATCTGTGTTATGGATATTTTGTGACATTTTTGTTTCAGCTCAAAATCAATGAAAAATTAAAGAGAAACACGTGGAGTAACAGAAGTTGCTTTTCCAACATTGCGTTCAGTAACTATAATGGAGACGTTCCAACTTGTCAGTCTCTCTCTTGAATTGTGGTGCCAAGAATTGGAGACAGTATTCCAGGTAAAGAGGTCTGACCTAAGCAGAATAGAGGGGTGCCATTATGGTTTTTTAAACTATTGCATCACATTGTTGGCTTATATTCAGCTTGTTGTCTCCAAGACCTTTTCATATTTACTGCTGTACAGATGTCACCCATCCTTGATAGGAATAAATTCCTTTTTCAAAGTCACTTTCCAAGCTCTACTGTAAAACCACTTGTGAAGATCTAGTGTTTGTGCTCATTTCTTTTTGGTGGCCAACAAGATATTTTCACAAACACTTTATGAGTGCTTGTGACCAAAAAATATGTCTTTTCATGCCAGGAGTGACTTGAGAAACTGCAAGTCACTTCTGGTGTGAGAAAACTGTTCATCTGCAAGGACGTTGCCCAGAGGATGCCCAGATTTTTTGATGTTTTAGCATCCTTGTGGGAGGCTTCAATCATGTCTCCGCATGGGGAGCTGGAGCTGACAGGGGGAGTTCATCCACACTCTCCCCAGATGCTAACCTCTGACCTGTCAGTCTTCAGTCCTGCCAGCACAAGGGTTTAACCCATTATGCCATCATTAATCCAGACTAACCATTGAATCAATGGGATTTCTCTATGTGTTGACTCATGATTCAACAATTGATTGAATGGGTCTACCCTAAATGGAAATAACCAACAGAATATTAGCTATTGTGTGAATTAATGTAGTTGGGTTTAATATTGTTAAGTCTTCTGAATTTTTCAGCAAGATTGCTATGCAAGAAAACAGTTTTAAAATTAATATTAGTGGGATTTTGATTTGAACAAGCTTTTTTAAAGCACACATTGATGGAAACTGTGATATAATAAGGCAATAATCAGAAAGAAAGGATGGAAGGAAGGTGAGCACGTATCTTTCGCTATTTATACATTTTAAGAGATGCACTGTGACAGCACCATGTAGTTCTGGTAACTAGTAAATTCCCAACTATGTCTTCATTCCTTCATTTATATTTCCTCAAGGTAATACAACTTTATCCACAATGGTCTAGTCTTTATTAGTGCGACTCTTTATTTAACTTTTTTTAAAAGCTTCCTTTCTTGCTGAGTATTTGTATATTGTTGGTGACTAAAAAAGCTCTTGTAAAACTACAGGGGACTCAACAGTGTAATTTTCACAATGGATATTTAAAAATTTATAGCCAGATGTCTAACATGAAGGTGGCTGGCAACTGCAATGACTTTCTCTCACTAAATAAATGACTTGACATTGTCTGTTACCAGATCTGTATTTTGATTTAAAAGCTTCCAGATAGCTGCTTTGAGTCTCCTTAGCAGGGCATAAATAAACATAATAACAATAATAACTCAGCAAAGGCTCTGCATTATCCAGGAGTTCCCTGGAAAACTGACTTTCCTAGAAAAATACTGCATTGCAGAAACATAAACTCCTTATTGTTGGGCTAAAGATTGGAAAAGTTGTTTGTTTGACCACAAGTCACAGAATCCTTCAGCTTGTAATGAAAAATAATGATTACAAAAGGTAGAGATTTAGAAGCTTCATCCTTTTGAGTAAATAGTATGGTAGCAAAAAAAAAACTGACAGAGGGGATGAGGGGAAAAAAAGACCAGCGATTACAAGCTGCGTTAGTAAGTACAGGCAGCCCCAAAGTTATGAACAAGATAGGTTTTGTAGGTTTGTTCTGAATGTGTATATAACTCTTACTCCAGCTATATGTGTGTGAGAGAGAGTGTTTTGGATATCATAGGGAAAAGTGAAGACCCTTATAGTGTTTGTTTCGCTCTCAGTACCCGTTTGGAAGATTTCACTTCATTTTCTGTCCCTGTGATAATTTGATTTTGAAAAATTTGGCCTGTTGGGGAAACAAGAATTGGTGATAAAACCTTTTTCCTATGATAACTCGTTCAGGAGTGCATTCCCCACCCTCGGGGCAGATTTTTCTCACTTCCTATTTTTAATTAATTATTTGTAAGTCAGATATTTGTTACTCAGGGACTGCCTGTATGTTGAGAGTAAAATTGAAGGTGGATTTTTCTGTTTCATTCTTGTAGTGCAACTGTATCTTTTTCTGGGTTCTTTAGGAACAACTATAATTGAAAACTGCAAACATAATTTTACAATTGTCCCTCTATGTTTGCAGTCTTGACTTTTTTGAAATTTATTATTCAGATTTCATTAAAAATGTTCTCTCTATTAATCCTTTGGTCCTTTAGTGTTCCTCTATAGTCAACTTCCTATAGTCATGCTGGAGGACCTAGAGATTTCTGGAGAGAACACCTCCAATGCAAGTCTAGTGTCAGCTTCCAAGTGGAAGTTGACCATAGAGTCATATTGGAAGAGGGTCTGTCTGATTTTTTTTATAAAAAAGCTCTTCAATTAATTTCTCCATGGTTTTGCACTTCCATAGAGTCCTGTGCCCGTAATCCCAGCAAATGTGGAGGGCTGACTGCACTTCAAAATCCCAGTATATATATATTTAAGAAAATATAATAAAGTACATATTGAAATTTTACACACACACATGCTTCCCACACATTTGTACAATTGTCCCATACATCTATAATTAGGTGCCATGGCAGGATCTGTTTGCAGAATTATCTTACCTGAGCTGTTCAGTGTTACAGCTACATTTGACTGCAATTTTAAAGCCCTAGGACGGTCATATATAAACCAGAAGCAAATGCAAGATAGAAATTTCACTATGAAGAATTTATACTTGTTGGTCCCACATGAACACATAAGGCGAATTCAAGGTGGGAAAAGCCTAATTTTTAGTTGTGGCAACTGCAGTTTATCTTCATCTCTAATTCTTGAACATAATCTTGTGGACTACGTTTTTGACATTTGTGTGGTGCAAATCTCTTATTTTATTAATGAGTTTAGCATTAATACAACAGAGGCAAAATCCATTTTATTTCTACAATAATGGTTTAAGTGAATTTTATCATGTGAAAATGTAGGGTATTTTAGAGTAATTATTATTGCTTCACTTCACACTTCACATTTGACAAACCATGTTCTTGTTTGTTTTCTTCTTTCAAACATCCCAGAAGTGTAGAAGCAATTATAAAATATGGGATTAGATTTAGAGTAAGGATGTTGTCTGATTCCTAACTGAAGTAACACAGGGCTGTCTAACCCAACCCTTACCTCAACTGGAACAATTGAGTCAAGGTATTAAGAGTTACCATGATTGTTAAACGTAGTAACATTTCTTTTTATGAAGGAGCATATAAAGAAATTATGAAAACTACAATATAGCTAAGTTCCAAAGAACTTAGGCTGGCACCAGTGCTATTTTCTTTTTGCAAACAAATTAAGACATTTTTGTTTAGATAAACATCTTGCATAATGACTATTCTAGATCCTGCTAACTGTTGTGCTGGTATGTGTGTGTGTGCATGTGAACATGTGTAATGAGTATTTTAACCTGGATTAATTTTTTTTGCTTCCATGTCTTGCTAGTCCTGCTCAGAAGACTAGACTTCACACTAATACAAAAGCTTGTGTTACATCACGGGCCTGTCCAACTGGCAGCCCGTGGGCTGTACACAGCCCGCCAGCCCCCTGGACGTGGCCTGCAAGAACTCCGCTGTTTTTAATTTAAAAATTTAAAAATCGCCAAAAAGGGGCGGAGCCACTCAAGGTCTTGCGCGGCCCGCCCCTTTTCGGCGGGACTGGGTGACGTCAGGCGTGGCCCCGGCGCCGAGGAGGAAGAGGTGGAGGCAGAGGCCCCAGCTTCCCTCCACCTCTTCCTCCTCGGCGCAGGCGCCACGCCTGACGTCACCCAGCCCCGCCGAAAAGGGGCAGGCCGGGCAGGACGCCGGGCATCCACAGCAGCGGCCTTCCCCTTTTCGGCGGGGCTGGGTGACGTCCTGGACGTCACTCAGTTTCGCCGAAAAGGGGCAGGCTGCCGGGCACCTGCCCCTTTTCGGCGTGGCTGGGTGATGTCAGGACGTCACCCAGCCGCGCCAAAAAGGGCCAGGCCGGGCAGGATGCCCCCCGTGAGCGGCCACACCCCCATGAGCAGCCACGCCCCTGCTGCGGCCCCCCCAGGTGATCATTCAGCAGAATTCCGGCCCTTGGGCCAGCAGAAGTTGGACAGCCCTGTATCATATGGACATTTAAAAAAATGTACAGATTGGAAACTGAATTAGATCAATTCTGTAATTTAGGTAGATTGATGAATAGATATGTTTTGTGCTATGCGGAGCAAAATAACTGTGCCTTTCTATTTAAGCAATATAGGATGTTGCATATGGAACTACCTGTTATTGGTAGAACAAATTTAAAAGTATTGTTCATCATTTGTGACAGGGGTGGGCAATTACCGTCCCTCCAGGTGTTTTGGACTTCAACTCCCAGAAATCCTAACAGCTGGTAAACTGGCTAGGATTTCTGGGAGTTGAAGTCCAAAACACCTGGAGGGCTGAGTCCCCTTTCAGGGGTTGAGAAGCATAGAATAAAATGCAGTAAATTGCCCACCCCTGATTTACAATGTGATAGAAAATTCAGGGGGGGGGGGAATCTTCATCACTAGATTCTGTAAACATGAGAGATTTATCAGCTATCCCTTCCAAAACAATATGCCCAGTGTCTGTATGCTGACTTGGAAAACTGCTTTGCTCTGAGAGGGTTTTGGAAGAAAATTCCTAGGAAAGATAGTAATGAGCTGAAAAGCTTAAGGATTCATAGTTTATCCTCAATGAGGTAATCTCACTCCAATGGTTATCCTCCTCCTTCTCTCTTGTCATTATATTGTGCATTCCATGAAACAAAAAGCCCAATGCGCTTCTCAAAGTTCTATGTTAATATACATTTCCCCCACCATTTAATCCAGCTGCTGCCAAAATGTGTGCCCACAGGAAGACGTTAACACTACTATGGGGGATAGAGATAGGGAGAATGCAGCGGGAGACATTGGCTGCTGTCCACATTCGAACACCACTGAGAACTATTCCAGATGGAGAAGAATTCCAAAGGAGTTCTGACTCGCTGTCAAATGACAAGGCAGTGTATCAAGTCAGAGATTAGGGTTGAAGAAATCCTGGAGCAGTTTCCTCCTCCTCCTTCCCTCCCCTGGGAATGCCATAAAGTAGTCTACCAAATGTGTGCAGTGGAGTATCACCAGATGAAGCACATAATCCACATACCACAAAGACACAGTGGGGTTTGTTTAAAGCAGCGAGCTATGGCAACTAACCTTTTGGATCATTCTGTCTTCCAGAGCAGCTGCACAAAACATCTACTCAAAACGTTTACTCTTGCACTTTTATTTTGAATTCACCTTAGAAAGCATTACAACTCTAATTTTGGAGCAGACATTGATTTTAAAAAAATAAAAAGTACACCTACTTCTGACGTATTAAAGATAAAAAGACAAAAAAAATCATTTCAACTGTCATTTGAATTGCTCTTTGACTGACAGGCTCACATAAGCATGAGGGTACCGAAAATCCTGTCAGCAGTTGGGGCAGGGCAATACAGGTATGGGGGGATCCTACTTGTATTGAGCCCCCAAATGGCTGACATAGGTTTTCAGCATAATTATTCAGAGCCATTTTTTCACAAAAAAGGAGGAGGGCTTGGAGATACCCTTGGTGACACAACTTGTCTACTAGCTGTAGAATGGCACATCACTATTTTGCACATTCCACTCAAAATCCTAAAGTAACTATTAGACCTGGGAAGCCTGAAATCTTCTCTCTTGAATATACTTTACTGTTTTATTATGTTGTTTGGTGTTATAATGATGTTGTTTTATTTTATCGCATTATGTTTTTAATCTATGTCTGTTCGGGCTTGTCACCTCGAGTCCCTTTGGGGAGATGGAGCGGGGTACAAAAATAAAGTCATTATATTATATTATTTGAACTGACTTGTAAACCAAATTCTACTGAGCAACCACCAAGTAATTGGGAAGGAGCAAGTAATAGCAGGTCTACTGCTGAGTGTCAGATGCCAACCCATGAGCCTTTCCTCCACACCTTGGGCAAATCACCAAATCCCACTATGGTTCAATCAAACAGAAAGGCACTCCATGGGGATTCTCCATAGGCCATACAATCATACAGGAATTCCACCCACCCATTCAAGCCCCAAGGGTAGTAATCACTTTCCAAGTCCCCAAGCCGTACAACCTAGATGGGACAGTTCCAGGGACCCTCATTTCACCCATAGCAGGCACCAAGGTGTCCACTAGTTGTCACTCTCCCCTGATTTCAGCAACAAAAAGTCTCAGGCATCTGCCTAATGTATTTCTCCCACTTTATTTGAAAATGGCTTACAAGCCATACTTTGTCACCCAGGACGCTATTAAGAGGAGCTGGCTGCTTTAAATGCCCCTCTAGCAGCCTGAGGCTAGAGGCCCTGGCCTCTATTCATGGAGATTTTCAAAGCTCCTCCTTTGACAAGGATTCTTGCCATACTTTTGGAAGCATCACACAGAGAAGATTTCTGGCTGCAGTGTCATTTTCATGTGTCAGAAAGCCAAGCCTTTTCTCACAGTATGAAAAAAATCAGCAGTGTGTGTGTGTGTAAAGAGAAAGCAAAATCTATTAATAAAAATAAATATTTAAAAACCCTAAGTCTTGGGTTTTAGACATTACAAATATAATTATTTATTATTATTATTATTATTATTATTACTCGGGCTTCTATGCCGCCACTCCCGGGAGGGCTCGGGGCGGCTCACAAGAGCCACACAAGGCGCAGTAGCAATACAATAACAATTAAAAACAACAGTGAATCAACAAATAAAAACAACGCAGTATTTAAAATTTATTTATCATCCTGTCAACTAACCTGCCTAACCAAGTCATGTTGAAGTAAATAGATATATACTGCTGATGATCATTTCTAACATGGTTAAAGAAGACTGCAGAAATTAAAAAACTCATTTACAGAAACTGGTATTTAATCTTTTAAAATAGCAGTCATATGCTATTTCAACTATAGAGAATTATTTACTCTGGTTCTCATTAGATAATGTATTCTATCCAAGAGAGAGCTGAAAGATTACTGGAATAAGATTGTTTTGCATGTGAAATGTTCCAGCTTCAATTGTGGAGATCTATAAACACTGCTGGAAATAAATTTATCTGAAACCCAGGCATAGTATTGCCAGTGGTTGACTCAGTCATAGAGCAGCTCATGTGATCTTGAGGCTGTGCATATTTCTTTACATTTATATTGTTATCATAGCTCCAGATGTTAATTTTTCAACCCCAATGAGAATCCCAATATAGCAGAAAATTACACATGTCCCTTGTCCACAGGTATGTTGGTGTGTGCCTGATCAAGTATGTTTCATACAAATTTCCAGAATAAGAAAAATTAAGATGTAAAAAACTCCCATACATATTTAAATAAGACATGAACATTTTGACCTGTAATATTGCCTCACCCCACTGAATACTAAAGACGTCACCCATGCAAATTGTGTAGGCAATTTTGAGCTCTTTTCCACCATGTTATCACTCCAAGAGATGTCACGTAGTTGCACTGTGATCATGACCTCTAAGCAACTTGTTTCCATAACAGGATAGAGCTGCAGCAATCTTACCCATTTGAAGCATGATTGGACTAATGTAAGAAATAATGGAGAGGCTTAGTTTTGTTGTTACTTTAGAACACCACTGTTGGTACTGAGGTGACCGGTTGTAGAGGCTCCTTTCTGGATTTCCCCCGTAAATAGCATAATTATGTGAAATTGAGTCTGCCTTGTGTGAATTTATGTTTTTAGTTCACAAATTTGATTCTGTAGTCTTGCAATGGTTTCATCATTTCAGCAGTGAAATTATACCTTTAGCATCTAAGAGAGTCATCAACAAATGGTTACAATTGGTAAACTTGGTTCTACCTACCTGGCTTTCACCATTGACTACTCACAGCTGTAAGATCTTATTTTATTTATATGATTTCTGTGTCTGTCTACATATGCATGTACATACCTGTGAATGTAATGAGTTAAGGTGAGTGCAGAAAACACTTAATGTATCTGGTATGTAAAACTGGAAGCTTTAGCTGACTGAAAAGGAAATTCTATATACTTAATGAATTACTGAAAGCAGAAAAAAGGCAACTGCCACAAGCAGTGGATAAGATTAAATCCAAGGGCCAAAACAGAATCCAAGGGCCAAAACTAAGCCAAGGAATTTACAAAGCCCTTCACAGCTTTATTTTTCAGCAAGAGGTCCTTCCACACAGCCATATAACCCTGAATATCAAGGCAGAAAATCCCACAATATCTGCTTTGAACTGGAATATCGGAGTCCACACTGCCATATATTCCAGATCAAAGCAGTTATTGTGGAATATTTTTCAGATGTGTGGAAGGGGCCAAAGATAAAAGAAACAGGACTTTTTGTATAGTTTTTCTCTCCAGAAGTGTCCAATGTCATTGCATGTTGGGGTAGGCCAGAACTCAAGAGCACTTTAATGCCAAAAGGACATAAGATGTGGTTCCAGTTGTTCACTAGACAAGATAGCTGTACAGAGCCCAAAGTTCTCATTTTTTCTAGCATTTTCTGAAACTTACCTGTTATTTTCAAAGGGAGAAATTATACAATGCCTAATGTACATATTGCATTGTAGATTTGTGGATATGTGCCTGTGTTTGCTCCACCGATACAAACCAACTACTTCAACCAAATAGGAATCAGTTGTGTTTCCTTTTATACTGCCTATTGAACTCAACAAAACTCTTCTTTCGCTTACTGTGTAAAACAATGTTTGATTTCCATGGGCTGAATTCTTCTCAGAAACAAAGGTTCTTACTTACAAAGCCTTGAGATTTTAAAGAAATTTAAGATCATCCGGGGAGGCCCTGCTCTCACTTCCGCCAACAGCTGGAATATGTCTGGCGGGGATGAGGGACAGGGCCTTCTCGGCGGTGGCTCTCCACCTATGGAACACACTCCCAACAGACGTAAGAGTGATCTCTTCTCTCCTAACTTTCCGCAAGAAAGTGAAGGTTTGGCTCTGGGACCAGGCGTTTGGTCAATAGAAGTAACAGCACCCTAAAGGGATACATCTGGACTGATGTGAAGACGGATGAAGCTGGTATATGTTTTTAACTGATGACTGTATTGATTTTAATTATGAGGTTTTATTGGGTTGTCTATTTGATGTGATTTTATTGTATCTGTTGAAGTAGCCTCTTGATGGGGCTCAATTGTAAGCGGCACTGAGTCCCCTTTCAGGGATTGAGAAGCATAGAATAAAATGCAGTAAATTAAAAGAAAATTGAGAGACACCAATTCACAACTTGTATCTTGTGATATGCATAGGACAAAGAGAATGCTATCTTTGCTTAAACATGCCTTAGAATTCTATCATACATGACATAATTGAGCTAAGAAATATGTAAATCTGTGTCTACAACTTTAATTTCAGATTATATCCATCTCAAAAGTTTCCTTGGTCAGCAGAATTACAGCAATATTTAATTATACTTCACTGTGTATTATTAATGAACATCAATAGAACTTTTGCTTATGTGCCATCATTGTGTGTGTCCTTTAAAAATGATCTGGCATGAAATACAATTGCTGGAACAAAGCCTAGTACAATATAATTTTGTGATACAAAACAAACATGTACTGTCAAAAAATTCCTTCCTGATGTCTTTTTGTCCTTTTTTAAAGTACTTTGAAGTAAAGCTGAATCTATATTGCCATATGGTGCAGTTAAAACTGCATTAAATAGTCGGCGTGGACCCATATAATGCAGCTTGTTGCAATTAAACTGCATTATATGGGTCTACACCAGTGGTTCTCAACCTTTGGATCCCCAGATGTTTTGGCCTGCAACTCCCAGAAATCCTAACAGCTGGTAAACTGGCTGAGATTTCTGGGAGTTGTAGGCCAAGCAACTGGGAACACACAGGTTGAGAACCACTGGTCTACACTGACCATATGATGCAGATTCAAACATATTATATGACATTGTGCATCCTGCTTAAAACTAAGTTTTTAACACAATTCATAATACAAGGAGCTAAATCCATTTTTTTTGTTCTAAGTAGAGGAGACCCAGCGAATCAAAAGTGCTTACATAAGTGCTGATTTATAAATTCCAACTTGTTCAATCTGATTTACCTTTAGTTTAACCATTGCATTTAATTAAAAAATAGAAAATAAAATGATATCTGAGTTATAACCACACCACAGGAAAAGAAAAGAATGCTACCACCCAGGAAATACATAAATGTACAGATTCCTTTCTGTTTGCAGTAGAAAGGAAAACCCATTCTCCAAGGAACTTGAAATATCAATGATTTCATTTAGAACTGAATTATTTCCCCATAACTTTGGCTGAATGTCACCACTGCCTCTTTCCCATTTTTAAATTTAAATAGCACATAGGAGCCAGTTGCCTTGGGAGGGTCTAATGATTAGGACCAAGTTCTCCTTGGAGGAATGTTGACTCCTTGTTAATTAGTTGGTTTTGAGTGGGAGCTGAGCTGTTTCAGAGACTCCTATTTTGCCATCAGTAAAGTGTGATTTCCTAATAAATTTCCATCAAGCAAACTATTTCTGGTAACTCCCCCTAATTAACACCAGGCTGCTAATAATAAATTAGGCTCTATGTGTTTCTGATATAACCAAGATCTTGTCTGAGCACAAGATATTAACGTCCCCAGAAAAGTAAAACTCCAGCCTAAATTAAGCTTTTGCAGGTTAAAAGAATTTATGCCCAGTTCTGTAAGAAAGACTTTGAAGATCTTTAACATATGACATTTCAACCAGTAAACTTCTGACTGAAAGATTTGTTCTAGGTTGAGCAATGAAAGGGGATTTATTGTGAAAACACACTGTTGAGTTTGAAGGCTATAAATACTACACTAGATTACAGTTTCTTAATGAATGAATGACAGATCTCTTATTTTTGTTTCTCATTGCATTTTTATGTTAAATTATATTGTGGGCTGATAGAAACCAACCCTCTGCTGTTAAAATGTCAAACACAGCCTTGATGCCTTTAAGAGTTTGGCTTCTGGAGTTTAATATACTGTTTGCAAATAGACTTGCATTTGTCTTTAATTGTAGCCTAAACACTTGGAGCAGAGGCTGGATTCCTGTAAAGCTGGCTCTAGTTTTTTATAGTTACGCAGTGTTCCCTTTTCCTTGTGCAAACAAGGTAGAAAACAACAGTGCATTCTCCCAGTCAAAAGATACCCAGCTCATAAGAATCTTATGAGGCCACTGTTATCATGGAGTAATTGACCATGCTACTATAGATGGTTAAGTATCCTAAGGTGAAATCAGAGAATGCTCTGTGCTGAGGCTAAATACAGTATCAGATAAACCTAGTTCAGGGAGATAGTATTGCAGTTCCTATTTACTGTCTTCAATTTAGACAGCGAGTCAGATTATCCTTGCTTACAATTCTATGAAAACTTTCTGTTTTCTGCCTAGGACGGAGAGGATGGGGAAATATGATATTAAAGGCAAATAGGATATAGAGCAATAATTTCAGACAAAATACTAGAATATTTTAAGGAACATTTTTAAAAGATAAAAAAATCAATGCAATGCTACAATTATTTTTATTTATTTGTGCTCATATCAGGTTGCTGACTATTTTCTGTGACAATTGGATCTTGTTACAGAAGCGTAGAAATGTGTTTCAATAACAGAGCCAAACAATTTAAATAGTAATGATAACAAAACAAAACAAAATAAACTGAATGGGATAAGAATAGGCATAGAGATAATCAAAACCTACTGAATACAACAATCTAGGAAATGTAACATATCTCTGTTCAACTTCCTTCTGGACATAATATAACCGCGCTTGATACTCGTAAATATGACCGAAATTGGGAGTGCAGAAATTCCTAGGTTTTGCTTTTGCTCTAACACAAATGGAGCTTTAAATATTCTATTTACAGAAAATGATGTTATTAAAACTATCAGCTCAAGCTGATCTTACATCTTAACGTTTGCGACTCATACCTAGTCTGAATTTCAACTCTTCCTTCTGAAATAAATTGACAAATTTACTGTTTTCAAGCATGCACACAAATATACCACTTCTATTGAGAACCTTACATTTTCCTTTTCAAAACACAAATAAAACTACTCAAACTTTTCAGAAGTGAGAGAACTGCTTAAACTCTGGGCATTCCCTGCGAAGATTAAAGTCATTTTCAATACTATTTTGAAAGTTAATACTACCTCCAGTGGCCTGTGGGATGATTAAATTTGCTGCATTGTTCCCATGGTAGAAAATGGAGAAATTGACACATTGAAACAATCAAGAAATAAATGAATAAAGCTTCTAAAAACAACATCAGCTATACTATGCTGGATCCAGACACAGTCATATGTAGAACAGACCCAAATGAATGGATGGCATGACTAACATGAGTTTCTCTGATTTCAACGGGTCTTCTAAGGATGACTATATCTGGATCCACCCTCAATATTTGCAGAAATGTCCCGCCACAAAATAAATATTTCAGTGAAAGACAACATTATTGGAATGAAGTGCACTGCTAAGATCTTGGCTAGCTCTATAAAACCATGTTATAAACTTTTAACTCTGCTTTTGATTAAATGGGTTTTTTTCATTTCTCTATGAATTATTTCTATTTTGTTCTTTTCCCACTTGCTTTGTGGAGTTTTCAAGAGGCCAAATGGGAAATCTAATAAAATTATAACTATACTTCAGTGAATGCAGACAACTGTTAGCTGCACTGGACATGTAGTCACTTGGCTAAGTCAGCCCCTTGCATTATCCTGCCATGTATGCAGTACTGTACCAGAGCCAAAACCTAGTCAAATTGTAAAACTGTCTCTCATCACTTGGTTAGACAATAACAATTCTTGGATTAGCAAGATGTTGGATGCAAACCATAGCACACTAATGTACATCATCGCCTATATTCATTAACAAAACCCACAGCTACATTTAAAGCTTGCACAGCTAACCCTTTCTATCCAAATAGTATGCATTTGACCATCCAGATTATATATCACATCAGGTTTCTTTTAGTCTGGAATAGTGTAACTCAGCAATGTAATAAACTGACAAGAGCCCACGTTGTGTTGACTTGCTGTCCCTCATTTAAACCTTACCCACTTACGCTCCACTTTTGGTGTCAAACCAGAAGTTTGATATTGAGCCATAGGATAAATTGGACTCTGGGTCTGCAATTGACTTTTAAAATTATCCACAATCTCAAATAGTTTTTATAGTATTAGTTGTGACCTTCTAAACACCTCAAAGTAAAGGCATGCTTTAGAGTCAATTACTTCAGAGGAAATGTTTTTAAAGTTAATATGATAGTTAGCCACAGATTCCACATCCATGGTTTGAAAACACTTTAAAAAAATCTCCCAAACAAACCCTGATTTTGCCATTTTATGTAAGGGACATTTTTCTATGCCATTGTATATAATGCAACTTGAGCATCCATGGATTTGGGTTTTCATTGGAGGTCCTGGAATCTAATCCCAACAGCTACCAAGGGCCCACTGTAATTCCAAAAAGCTACTTTAGACACAAAATATTAAAGACATATGCTATATTTTTCAACTCAACTCACTGCAGAACATTCTCAATGATAAAAGGGAGCTGGCATTTTACGAAAGGGAGCTGGCATTTTACGTTGAGTATACTTGTCAATGAACCAGTTCACCATATCCCAAAGCCACTATTGCCTTTGCTGGAAAAGAAAACCATTATGGATTGAGTATTCTTTATCCAAAATACTCCTAAATTCAATTTTGTCCATGTGTGTGGTTGAAATAGTGACACCTTTGCTTTTTGATAGTTCCGTGTACACAAACATCATTACAAATATTATATAAAAATATCTTCAGGCTATGTACATTAGTTGTATAAGAAACAAAAATGAATTTTGTGTTTAGAATTTAGTCCCATCTCTAAAACATCTCATTATACACATATATGCAAGAACTATTCCAAAATGAAGCATTTCAGAGAAAGGATACTCAAGCTGTACTTCTAACCATGGCATCATTCAACTCTCCAATTTGTCTTGATGTCTGACACTCTATCTCTCAAAATATAGAATTCATCATAAGTGCAGTCTTATTCTTAAAAAAGAGAATGTGTAACGTACTTGCTTCCACTACTGTAGATCTACCGATGATTTTCCAAATAGAATACACAGCCTAATCTACAGTTAAGAAAATCACCAGGCATGAAGACTGACCCAGGCAATGGGAACTGTATGTGCAAGAAACTGTAAAGTGTGCATGAAGATGCTTGCAAATAAGAAATAAGATTTTTTATTTTAAAATGTGTTCTTTAAAAATGATGGGTTGGGAAAAATTCAAGTCATGCTGAAACCAATGGGATGTATTTTAGTCATTATTCCCATTGATTTTATCAGTCTGTTCTAATCATGATGAAATCTGAGACCAGCCCATTCACTGTATGCTTCTGAAGTTTAAGACCTTAAATATACACTGCATGCATCATTTCAGTGGAATGAATAAAATAGCAAACTGAGTGTTTCATACCCAGCAGTCTAGTCAGTGAATTCATCAAAATACGACAAAGCATTTAATAATTCAAAACAGCAGCCCGCTCTCAGTCATTCTTGAGAAATGTTTGAAAACCAAGACAAACATTGCCAAAGTGTCATCTTAAATCAACTCTCACCTGGAAAAGATTACTTGTGCTACCTGGAAAGTATTACTTTGGTTCATAACACTAAAAAAAAAAAGGATACCCTGACCTAGTTTTCTGGAGATTCCTCTGAATTTAATTTCCTTTATACATAGGCCACACATACACTCTTCCATGGGAGACAATCATTTGCTTAGATATTATTTTAATGCTTTGCCTATTTGGTGATTTATCAAATCATCTCAAGTTGGAATTTACTTTAACAAGATAAACACTTTTCCATACTCAAGAAAACTTACAGTATTCATTCTTGCCCATCTTTCCTCTCACAAAAATAAATATTTCTGTCATTAGAGAAAAAAGTAGGATGAGACATGTAAGAATTGCTTCAACTAATTCATATATTTACAGATTATGGCAGACAAGCAAGCATTGTATATTACAATAGTAACGAAACACAATTCACAATGTACTTGTATATAATGAAGGTAGCAAACAGTAAGGCCACAGCAAAAAAGAATAATCCCAGTATTTCTTGACTTTCCTGTGCAATGATGCAGTAATGAATCTTGTCTCTAAGACAGAAACACTGTCTCATTCTCCACCTTTCCCTTTTGTATTTATTAAACCAAAATAAGTACTATGTGCACACAGAAGCAGGAGTACATTTTTAAAAAGATGTAAGAAGTAAACTTAAATTATCCAACTCATTCTTAACCCTCACCCTAATTAATCCTCAGACATCTTATATTTGCTACATCTTAGGAGAAGCTAAGTTGCATTATATTCTTGAATGATCGTAAAACCTATTTTCTGCATGGCCAAGTATCTCATTACCTAGTGCATAAAAATTTAGTTACTTTCTCTCTATCATTTCAGAAAAAAATGAATGCAAATCTCTATATGTACGAGTGAAATAATAGGATTTAATCATCTTCTGTTTAATCACTTATGACATGAATGCACTCTTTCATACCATCATGTTTCTAGTTATACTATTGAAAACATAATACAACATACAAATCAGTTAAAGTGTAAAAGCAGATAATGCCTCCATGAGCAAGACAAGGAAGGTCATAATTTTCAGAGATTGCCATTCTGTGCTTCATCCTTCAATCCACCCTGAAGGACTCCATGTGACACCTACTGAAGCAGATGTTGGGAAGGACACAAGGGGATGGAAGCTGAAAACAGCATAATCCCCTGATTTCTTGGTGAAAGTATCCCATCAACAGAGAAAGACACTAACTAGAATTCTACTTAAACCAATTATTCATTCACAGTGGAATCCTCAATTATACTGCCTGCCTTACTTGCAAAAGGGTAACAAACTCTATGTTTAATTGTATTGTGACCATAAGCTATTTATCATGTGTTGGCACTTAAATGGCAAAGCAAATTGAGCAACAAAAGTCACACATAATGAACATTTTGTTTACAAGATATATCATTAAAATAAAATCCCAACTAAACAATCAACTGAAAATTGACATTATCCTGAAGGCTTGTAATTTAAAATATTCAACTCACTTCTTCCTGACACTACGACTGTGGTTCACTCTAGATTCTCCCTATTGTTCTACATGAACTGTCATAAGCCCTACTCCTTCCTGCAACTTCACACCTACAATTTTAAGGTTCTACATAAATATTTTAGTAAGCCTATTGAAAACCAAGAGATGACAACTTCATCTTCTTGCAATTCTGTTTCCTTTAGGAACTTCAAAGCTTTCAGATGTTTACAGAGTGAGCATGTTTCTTGCACAAGGGCTTGTCCTTCTTGGAGAAGAAAGTCTGACCCTCCAAACTGTCACAGCAAATCTGAAAATGACACAAAATACATAGTTTGTAATTCAAAATATTAATGTATACTGATTATAATACTCATTACATGGCCAATGTTCTACATAATTTAGGTTTGGGAAGGGGGGCACAAGGAGAAGTGGGACTTGCCACAAGATGTTGCAATGGAGAATGCTCCCTTTTAAGGTGTCAGTCAGCCACACCTTTTCCCATGATATTTCATTAAATTCTATACCATTCTCTCCAAACTTAGTCAGAATTCACTTAGTCCCCATTGGGCTGATTTGTACTTTATATCTTCTTTCAGGTTTTTTTATTCGCAATATTTCTTTGATGGGTGAGTCTACTAAAAGCCCCTAAACTTCCTTGTGGGTTGACAGAAATAGTAGTAGTAAGAACAATTATTGCTGTTGTTGGGTTTAATAAGGATTAAGTTCTTCCCAAAGTTGTAGTTTACTGTATTAACATGGCACTTTGTTATTTGCCTTCATGTCATTTCTGACCTATGACAACCCTTCCATGCAGTTCTTATAATAAGCTTTGTTCATGGGGAATTTGCCTTTCCCTCCCTGGGGAAATGCAGGTATATGACTTGCTCAAGGTCACCAAGTGGATTTCCATGGCCAAGGAGGGATTTGAACCATAAGTTCCTAGAGTCCTAGTCCAACACTCAAACCAATAGATCACACAGACTGTCAAAATGGTACATTGTTTGTTTATCTACTTTTTCTTCCAGTCTAAGATTCAAAGTAGCTTATTATTACAGTATACAAAATTAAATTAAATATCGTTAAACTCTAAATACCATTAAAACCATTAAAAGCAAGCCATTTGCATATGCAAGAATACAAACAACACAACACACGGAAGGACTTTTCTCCCCTTAAAATCCTGCTGCAATAAAATACCCTGCTACAAAAGCATAGCAATCAAAGTACCTATCCAACCTCTGGAGGAAGGGACTTTCTGGGAAGGTTCTCTCCCCTGTCCTCTTCAGAGTAACCTGTGAGCATGGTGGATCAGAGAGAAGGGCCTCCCTAGGAAATCTTAGGATGGAAAGTCTCATATAAGGAGATATAGTCCTTCAGATAACTTGGACCTGAGCTGTATAGGACTTTGCATATCTAAATGTATTGTAATAGTTTCTAATGGTTTTAACTATTTATTTTAATAGTCCCTGGTTTAATTCTACTTTAGCATGTTTTAGATTGCATATTTTATTGCTTTTATACTGTTTATTTCTCTGAGTGTCCTTTAAGATAGAAAAGCGAGATATAAAAACCAAGAAGAAGAAGCATTGTGAATTGGGTCAGGAAATCAGACCAGCAATCAGGAGAGATGTTGCAACAAGGGAGTTTTCCCTGTACAGGAAAATATTATAAACTCATAAACCAATTAAAATATTAACTTCTAAAATAATAGAATAATAGCACAGTCACAGCAAAATAATTAAGAAAAAAAATTAAACTTCCAAGATTATGCAAGTACAATAATGAAAGGTTCAGCAGTCACAATCCTGATACTTGGCATCAAAGAGGGCATAGTTTATAAGAAGGCCTGAATGGTATGGCTAAAGAAAAGCAAGGGTTTAGTTCTTCATTTCTAGAAAAGACATTCTATAAATAGGGATTTCCCCCCCAGGAAAATACTACTTGCATCCCTACCAATCTGATCTTATGTACAGATGGTGCTTCCATTAAACTACAGCTTTCTTTTGATGGAATGGGACTCCCTCGGAAGGACCAGACAGCAGCTCGGGATATACTGTTACATTCATTTCTGATCTTAGAAGTAATGCAGTGTCAGCATCAAGGAGTGTGTTTACCTCACTAGGGAAAGTAAATCTTGACTCAATAATCCATCATTTCATCATACCTTGTCTGGACTAATGAAACACGCACTACACTAAGCTGCACTTGACATGGCTTCAGAAACTTCATCTAATGGTTCCACTGACCATACTTTCATTCTCGGTGTGTTTTTCAAACACTGATAGTGGATTATCTTCACTGGCAATAACTAAAAATGATAGTTTTTTCTTATAACGTTATAATACCTTTAGGTTAGGATGTCTGTTTGATTACCTCCTCCCATAATCTTAGATAAGCACCAGAAGCTTCACTGTATATTCTATCACCTTGGAAGATTAGTCTAGAAGGAATCAAAAGCAGAGCCTTTTCTACAGAAACACCCGGATTTTGGTGTTTATAGTGATATAGTGATATTTGTACTTACTGAGCATACAAAGCAGGTATCATGCCAAGTGTGGCCCAAGGCTTCCAGGAACCTATCCCCAGCTTCAATGGGAAATTCACAACCATGGCACATGGTACCAAACAGGGCATAATAATCTGTATAAAGTATAAGCATAATCATTGGCATTAAAAACTCTTTCTTTGCAAAAAACAAAACAAAAACAAACAAACAAAAAACCCCAAACCCAAACCCAAAAAATACATTCCAGAACAAATGTTCTAACTATGTAGTGTTGTACTATCATTCTTGAAACATATCAAAATGCAACAGAATAAGTACACATAGAATTGTTCTCTATGCCTAAGATTCTATAGTAAAGAACAGCTCCATTCAGGAGGGGCTGCTACTTATCTGTTGGGAGGAGACAGAGAAAGCAATTTGGGCCATGTAGTAGCAGCTGGACTAATCTCTGGGAAGGGAGGAATAAGTTGAGTTCTTGTCCCTGGCAATGTATTCACCAAAGTCATACAACACTCATCAATGGATGACTATATCAATGACTCTTCAATGTAATTTTCTATAGTTCGTGTGAGTAATGTACGTGTGTGGTTACAGCAAAGTGTAAGCATGCCACGTCAAAGACTGATTACACTTTCAATTCCTGATATTTAATCTTGGCTTGAACATACAAAACTTTCAGACATTATTTGCAATGTACTAGCTGATGCTGGCCACTCCCACTGTAAAAAGGAACGATGCTTCAACAAACTTTGAAAAGCTTTGCACCTTAACCATTAAAGGATATTGAACACCAAGATACAGGAGGCGATGGATATCATTAAAAGAAGATAGTATCTCTTGAGATAACCTTGACCTGCATATTTTCTACCTTTTAAAATTTATTAGGCCATGATATTTTGCAAGATCTCTTTGATGCCTTCAGCTACACAGAATTTATTTTAAAAAATGTAATTAAAATTATCTAAAAATCACCAGAGATTTCTTTCTCAATATTGGTAGATGCTTTAAATGTTAGCATATCTTGATATTGCATTAAATACTTGCTTGTAGGAAAATGGAAAGCAAATATATTCTGGACAAGTATTTTTCTATGAGTAACGCCCATTAGAAGTTTATTAAGCTCATAAAAGTACTGAATGGGTGTACTGCTATGTGTGTGTGAATAGAAAAAAGCAGAAATATAGATATAACTCTATGAATTAATAGAGTTATAACAAATTCTTACAAGAATCTATTACACCAAATAATTTGGTTCTGTTTTTTAAAAAAAGCAGGAATAGCCCATAAATACTGGCCTTCATAAAAACAATGAACACAGCCAAGGCTGGAATATCAACGGTGCACTTGAAGCAAATGCATTAGGGGCCTTCTTGACTAGAGACCCTATGGTCCTGCTAATGGCTTCTGTATGGTTTCATATACTGCATATATCTTGCACTGTGATGCTTCTGTGCACCATTTACCCCTTACTTTGTTGTTATTTCCCTGATGTGGAGTCATTGAAGTGGTTGGTACATAGTAGTTCATGCAGACTCTAACACCAGGAAGGAGATTTGTTTGGAGCTGAACATAGTTGGTGGCTCTTGGGCTGGTACTGCTGCCAAGTCAGATGTGTTGAAGCATGAAGCTGGCTCTCAAATGAGGAAACTCACATATGTGAGGAAAGAGGCTCTGTTTTGGAAGTAATCCAGGACCCCAGCAGCCTTTATCTGGCCTTGAGCTGGGCCATGCTTTCACAATTTGAAGACGGCACAGTTTGTGCCCTGTGACACTCTGTTCCTTGCAGATGTGCCTTGTGGCTTCTATAAACCATCAAATGCAGCCTTGTCACACCGAACAAGATACTCTATCAACACAAAAGAACTTACCAAACTTGAGTGTTGGCTTTGATATAACAAATATATTGAAACAGTTGTTTAAAATCTGACAATGTTCTCTCCTCTCCTTTTCAGTCTTATACTCAAAATGGGTGTATGCCTGTTTGATTTGGCTGGTGTTTACAGTTTCAAGAGGTTTACAAGCTTTTTTTAACTTCCTTTTTACTGAAGACAGAAAACAGTAGCCATGGTAGACTGAAAACCTTCTGTTCTCTTTCCTTTTCAAACCCAGACATATAGTCTAAGATTTTTCTCCTGTTACGTTAACCATGGTAACAGCAGCATGAAGTAATCTATTCACAGAAAGTTTACAAAAGACAGGTCAGTGAAGTGTTATAGCTTCATGCCTGGACAACCTAAACTGCAGTCTCTTATTCTATAACGCTAAATGAAATCCAGCTTTAGAGAAGTTTAGGAGGCATGATCACTGGATATAAGACTCTTAAGCTACTTTTTCTAGTGTGTGATTTCACTACTTCCACTAGAGGCTATGGGGCTTCCCATGTTTTAGATTGCTTTTATACTGACTATCCCTTTAAATATTGCCAGGTTAGAGGCATACTTTAGGTTGACATAGCAATCTTTTATCCTGTGCCAAAAGGCTACTTAGCCAACTCAGTCATTCAAAAAGGTCAAACCCAACGTGTCACTACCAAAGAAAGAATATTCAAATAAAATTATTCAGAAGCAAACATAATGGTGATTTTTGAATTCTATATTTTTGACAGTTCGTGATATATATTGAGCATTATGAAAAAATCCATAATGAAATTAGGGAAAAAATCTGCAACATGCATTCCTATTTCGAACATATTAATTGGCCATCCTTCAGTATTGCCATTTTTAGGATGCACCTTCAGTGGCTGTTAATTATCAAGTGTCAGAATAATGAAGTACTGGAAGAAAAGTTGATCCAAACATTTCCTTCTGTTCATTTGGATGAACATGGACACATTAAAATCAAATTCAGTTTGGCAATCCTTTTCCCATTTCGTATTTTTTATTTGGGTCTAAAATTGAAATAATGAAAAACACGTTCCTTTTCATTTTTGATATTTGATTCAAAATCAGAAAGCATGTTTTTGTTTTAAAAAAGATGGTTAATTGAAAAACAAAAGAATGAGTAATACACTGATTTATACGGTCCTCGGTGTTCTGTACTTCTGAATAAGGTAACTGTTAGTGTTATTTTCCTATTCAGATGTTTTGAATTTAGAAGTTCAGGTGAGCATTTAATAGTGAATACTATGTAAATGTTTCAAATGAACCTAGATATCTCTAATCTTCCAGACAGATTTTTTCTTCATTTTACATGGTCTTCAAATATGAAAGGTAGAGTGATTTTTGTAAAAACTTGTTTAGATTTATTTGTGTTCTGTGTGAAGAAATTTCATAATTTCAAAATTTCATAAACTAGTTCATTTGCACTTAATGTTAATGGTTCAAATCATGTTAGTCTGAATGGTCAGCCCCTACACCTTTTAACTTCACCAAATCTGTCCCTCTTCACAAAAATGGACACCCCTCAGTTAACCCCTCTGTGGTGTTTGTTTTGCTATCTGTGCCCCTGTTCAGAAGATTTCACCTCAATTTCTGTCCCAAATTAGATTTTGAAAAAATTGGCTTGTTGTGGAAACAAGGATTGGTGAGAAAGCTTCAGTTGCGACACCTTTATTTCATGCTAACTCTTTCAGGAATGAATTTCCCTTCCAAAAGGTACATTTCTCTCACTTCCTGTTGTCTCACCCCCATTCTTAACTATGAGTCATTTGTAAGTCAGATGTTTGTAACTCTGAGACTGCCTGTAGATTTAACTGCAGGAAACAATATTCTTCAAATCCTCATGGTACTTACCATGAAGTAGGTCTATTACTACTACTGCTATTATTATTATTTCTGCAACAACTACTGTGTAATAAACAATGTTTCTCAGAAACAACAAAAGTAACAGATTACATAGAAATCATGTTTAAAATTTTCTGTCCTGTATTTTTTTCCTGATTGCCATCTGACTCAATGGTTATTTAACTATTGTGACACTCACCTGTCTCACAGTAGGGATCACCATCTTCCAGATGGAAAACATTGTTCCGAATGGGCTTGTGGCAGGCCACACACACAAAGCAGGAAACATGCCAGGTTTGTTTCAAAGCATTTATTACTTCCTGGGGCAGGAGAAATGGGGGGGGGGGTACAGAAATTGCAATTTTGAATTAAAAGAATTAATGTATGCTGTTTTAAGAAACAGAACTCAAACACTCATTTGAAGAAAGTCAGAAGTTGTAAAACAAAGAATGCAGAAAAATAATAATTCCACAGCCTCCATTGGCAAGGAGCTTTTTACACTGGCATGTAACATTTAATCCCAGTTAAATGACGACAATGATGATGATAGTAATAATAATAATAATATCCTGCCTCTCCCTGTGGCTCAGGGTGGGATTATTCATTAAAATGTTGTGTAACCCCCCTCTCAATACTTAAACCATGGTTAAGAGGGGCCCTTCACCCAATCAAGCCTAGATTTAACCCCAGGGCTCTAAATTCCCGGTCACTAATGTTCTCAGAGGATCTAGTGTTGAAGCAAGTCCAAACCTTTAGTAACTTGTTGAATTCTTACTTACTCCCAGTATCTTCCTCTGGCATCGAGCACAGTCCGGAGCAAAAAACTTCTCATAACATCCTTCGCAATAAAGAGCTCCTTTCTCTTCTACAAAGCCAATGTAAGCCATCGAGGTTTTGCAGTGGGAACAATTAAACTCCTCTGGATGCCAGGATTTCCCCAAGGCCACTAGAAAAGGCCCTCTGTTTTAAATAAATAAACAAAAATGTTAGAAATATGCTACCAGAAGCATGGAAATGTAAATTAATGCCAAATTCTCATTCAATGGGGCATAGTTAAGTGCAGTATGACCTCCGTATTCATTTTTCACGTGGATACATGAAACTGTGGATAATAGTGAACATTATTAAATGAACAACTTCTGGTGGAATTATACCATCGGGTTTTGCCGGCAAACCCAGGAAATGCCAAGAAAGAATACCTCTGTAGGCATTCCTAGTGCAACACTATGGTCAATTTCCGGCAGAAATATACCACAAAATTTCCCTGAGAACCTAGAAAATGCCTAGAGAGGACATATCTTGTTAAAGAAGGGTAAGCAAAACTGCAGATTATTCTTTAAAAAAGAAGCATTCAGTGAGCATTTGCATTTCTTAAAACGCTGTCTGCTAAAGAAAACAAATAATAAGATTATGAATGTAGTATTTAGAAGCAGCAATGTATTATTCACAGCTGAAATCAAAACTAATTTGAGAATGCAAGCTAATGAAGCTTTTAAAATAAAATTAGCCATATTGGAACTGAGCTATATTTCAACTAATTACAACACAGCCAGAGGCATTACCTTTATGCTTCGCCTTAAAATAGAACACTAATTTTAAAATGTGAATAAAATACTGGTTTTATTTTAATTTCAGAAAATAAGCAATCTGTGTGTGTGTGTATTCAAATCACCTGTCAACTTATTGCAACTCCATAAATTTAATATGTTTTTCTTAGGCAAGGAATACACAGAGATGGTTTCACATTGACTTCTTCTGAAATATAGTCTATAACACCCAGCATTTCTTGGCAGTCTCCCATCCAAAGACTATCCACTGGGCTTAGCTTCTAGCATCGAATGGGATCTAATTGCTTTAGGGCATCCCACAGATGAAAATACAGCCCAAATTTCAGGATTTCGAACTGCTAATTCTATAGCATAACGAAAGTTAATCCTCTATTGGAGAATTAGAAAAACTTGATAATTGCACTAGAATTAAATTTTAGTCAACTCCAATATCACGTTCTTAATTTGACCAGTTTTCTCTACCAAAGAACAGAGGCTACGTGCTGGTATTTGTTAATACAACAAATTCAGTATCTAGTAAAAGAATGTATGTTATACCATTTGTAAATTCATTTTGATATTTACATAGCTCCTTGGTAACATACTGCAAGGAGTCTTTCAAAATACTTTTAAAACAATTCCTTCATGCAGTTTCAAGAAATCAGTTTAGAATTCGAGAGACACCCCTGCTGGCATGCGGTAACCTGAACAGTGCAAACACTGACCTAACCTGATACCCTCCAACCTCTGTACAAGCACCTTTTTACATCAATGCCCTTTCAGTTATGTAGTGATCAAACAATACAAGTCCTTATGTACAACAAAGTGCTCTCTTCTCACTGTGTCAGCACAGGCTAATTTACCAAACTCATTAGGGAAGGACCAACACTGAAGAGGTTCTTCTGGCCCCAGGTAGGATCACGTTTCCAACTGTCTGCTCTAATATGATATATCTGAGTATGAACAAAGCAAGAGGCAGGTATGTGGTATTTTGATGCCATCTGTTACATTTCGCAGGAAATGTTTATGCATACAATATTTCAGTATTCTAATGCCATTTTACAGCATTGGCATTATGATTAATCCTGCTTAAATCAATATTAAAGCCAAGTTAAAAAAACATATGCATGCTTTTTCCCAGTATTTCATTATATTCAGGACATATTACTGAATTATATAGTTGACATTAGCCTATATAGTGCATAAATCAGAAGTAAAATCAAAATATCAACACAGCATTATTTTCATTTCTTATTTGGAGGCTTTTAAACAGGGGGTGGATGGCCATCTGTTTGGGGGGGGGGGGGCTTTGCATGCGATTTTCCTGCTTCTTGGAAGGGGGTTGGACTGGATGGCCCGCAAGGTCTCTTCCACCTCTGTGATTCTATGATTCAGTGATTTGGATGCCAAAGCCATGCTTGTGTATGACATGTGAATAAAAAAATGGAAAAACAAAATATGGGATGCATTAGATGTATTTAGGGATCACCACAGAAAACCAAGCCCCCTGAATTCAGATATGACCATTGCTCAGACTTTCTACCTGATATAGAATGTGCTTTATGTTCAATATTTTTAATGACTGAAGATAGTTTGAAACAAAACCTGTTCCAAGGGCCATCTTCCTGCACTTACTCGATTTTCTATTACTATGGTAGCTTACAGAGATTGAGGCCCAGCTTTAACAATGGATTTTATGATATATAATATGATCCCATGTATGAAATTTTTTTTGAATGAAATGAGAACATAATACTTTCTTCACCTGGCGTGATACTTGTCTAAGCATTACAGCAACTCAAAGATCACTGCAGCGAGATACGTTTTGGATAACCCCTAAAGAAGGACAATGATATTTTGCATGTTCCAGAATAGGCAAACCAGACAATCTCCACATCAACACTGACAAAGAAACAACAAGAAATACTGTTTGCCCACAAGTATTACATATATTAGAAACCAACACTTTCTAATTAGTTTTTTCCCAGATCACCAGCATCACGTGGCAGGGGACTGCTAGTGTATCAATAATTAAAGATAAAAATTAAAAAGTTATGAGAAGTCCTTGCTTAAATTTTAGGCATGTCATGGTTATTTTATGGCTTCTTGCAAACTAATCAGGCTTACAGTATGGTTTGGCTGCAAAACATATGTGCAGAGGAATGTAATCTGATCCAGTTCTTACCTTTTCATAGGTAATACTATCTCAAAGGGCATGAACTGTAATTATACTAAAACCTCAATCCTGAAAGCTATCATAAGCTCCCAAAAGCATTATAGCACAATAGTGTCATGAAAATATGATGTGTTTACTAAAATATTTCATGTGACTTCCATGTATATTCTTATCACTTACCTTTTGCTTTCATCCATGCTATAAATTTAAAGTGCTTGTCTGTCGGTGATGCTATTCAAATCTACTGTATATGCTTGATAACAGAGTTACAAATCATGTCATATTGTCTAGCAAAACCAAGTTAAAGATTGTTTTGGTTGGTATGTTGGCTACTTTCTGAACACACATGTTGGATTTCTGTACCTTTCTGCTCTAAATTCTCATTTGGTCAAAAGTGGGTCAAAATGTACATTCTAATTTAGAATACACATTTATTTCCAGTCCTATGCAAACATCCTAAACAACTTTGTGCACATCCAAGATTGATTTGGTAATTCCTCCCTACCCCTTCCCTCCCTCCCCAAGAAAAAGGATTTCAACAATACATTTTTGCCTGCAAAGAGATTTTTAAGATTATTACCACTCAAATGCATGCCTCATTCAAATTGTAAGTGAAATGACTGATATCAGCTCACACACTATCAGATATATATCTGGTAGTATGTTAAAAATGCACTAGGCAAATCTGATTTCTGGTATCTGTATCTAATCCTGCGTATATCATTAACAACTTTGCTGATTCTCTGTCTGAAGTGATGACAGAAGAGGAACATTTCGCTGCCATGAAAAGAGATGTTGGAAGGAAGCAATGGGCAATTGTTCATCATCCCTTGACGATCGTCCTACTGTAATTCATTATTTATATATCTTTATCAAGCTCATTGTTATGTTGCCACTTTTTAGACATAATCTTGGTGTCTCGATTTAATATTGTACATTCATTTCATGCTCTGATGTATCACTTGTCTATGTGCATACATTTGTAGACAGCCATCTATCTTTTGTGGCTGATTTCCACCCTCATCTCCCAATTACCACTAGGCAATCAAAGAGAGTTATTGCTTGATTGCTAATTCACCACATCTTGTTAAGCCATTAATAATCCTCCTATTGTTGCTTTTGGTCAACCAGCTACTTTTAAAATGCCGTTGATGAGAGCTACAACTTAAAAATCCTGAATCATATCATTGTACATCTACAGTACATATTGCATTTGGAAGCAATTATTCTTACCATTTATCTAGGCTACAATAACATCTTCTACACGTAGCTTATACTTTTGAACATGACAGCCTAACTCCTAAGAAACCTTCATATACATGAGTTTTAGCAATTATATATCATTCCTGTATAAAGTTCATATTGAAGCAATTAAAAAAAACAGTTCTGCATTCCAAAGAAATTATCAAGTGCTTCCTATTTTGATTCCATGCCTTCCAGTATTTGTTTTTAATGTATTTGTATTTAGGTTTCACTGCAACGAATAATAACCTTAGCCAATATTTACATATTTGTTCTATGTTTTGTCTCTTATATTTCTTGTCCACCATATCAGTTTTCTTAGTTTCAAAAAGTGTTCAAAGCTTCTTGAATTATCTGATGATTGACTGATTTTTTTAATAATATGGCTTGAATTTATATTTATATAAGTTCCTCCTTTCCTGAATCCCAACTGTGATTTAATACAGTTCCATCAGAAGCTTCAAGATTGATTTATTTCAGTATGAGCTTTCAGTGATATGAAACCCATGCTGAAACAAATAGTCATACAGATTGACATCTATGAAATAAATGACTTAGTCTACTAGATTCCTTCCCCTTTTGAAGTTGTGCACTAGAAGCAAAATATTTGCAATTGTACATCACATAATGCTCAATGTCAAAAATCCTTAAATAGTCTCAGTTTATGGATGTACAAACTGTGCAGATTAACAATTCAAAAATTATATATGACAGCCGATAGGGAGCTCTGGCGTGGACTGGTCCATGAAGTCACGAAGAGCCAGAAGCGACTGAACGAATAAACAACCCCAACAATATACAGAAATGTGGGAGGAAATCTACAAACCTAATTACTTGATTGCAGTTGGCACACATTGGAGTTCGCTTTCCTGCTGGAATATGTTCCGCTCGCTGAACTAAGGTGTCTTCATCCGCTAATACATCTGTTGTATTTTTTTCACTTGCAACAGTTGCTCCAGGTCCAATACTACTGTTTGATATCCAGCCACTTCCAGCTGCAGTAAAATAAAATTGATGTAAATTTTAACGTAGGCATGCAGAGATGGGGGGTAATAGCCTTTAAAAAGTTTTGAGGCCCAAAACAGGATTTCTATATTTATTTATTTTATTTTAATTATTTCATTAGGCTTCTACGCCGCCACTCCCGGTGGGCTCGGGGCGGCTCACAGCACAATGAACAAGATAAAAACAACAATACAAGATACACAATAGCACAATAAACATTAGCACAATAAAACATTAAAAACATTTAAAATGGCAATATACAGTGCGTAGCGACAATAAAACATTAAAAACATTTAAAATGGCAATATACAGTGCGCCGCCACTCCCGGTGGGCTCGGGGCGGCTCACAGCACAATGAACAAGATAAAAACAACAATACAAGATACACAATAGCACAATAAACATTAGCACAATAAAACATTAAAAACATTTAAAATGGCAATATACAGTGCGTAGCGACCTAGTCAGGCTGGGTTACATAGGGGGTGCGACCCAAGGCCTATGTCTGGAAGGCCAGCTTGAAAAGATGGGTCTTGCACGCCCGCCTGAAAGGAAGCAGGTTGCGGATGGCGCGCGTGTCCGCCGGGAGGGCGTTCCAGAGAGTCGGCGCAATTACCGATCTCTATGTGATCTTTAAGAACACTGAAAACCTTTTAAAGTGTTTCTAAATGTACACCGATATGCTATCCAAACTGGAGCAACTAAGAACACTTAACTTAAAGACATAAAAACTAAATTTTTGATTACAATTTAATCAAAAATATTTTACCAAGGAACTTATTAATGAGATAAATTTAAATCATTCAGAAAAAGAGTGAAATCCTGGTTATGGGACCAAGCGTTTGCACTTTAGCATGATACGGCACTTTAGATTGGTCAGATGGCAAATTGGTGGATAAGATCTAAGGCTTATGGATGGAATATTGTTTTAACTGTGATGAATATACATGATGTTTTAATGTTAATTGTATTTTAATGTATTTAATTCTAGTTGTATTTTAATGTATTTTAATCTTAACTGTTGTTTATTATGTATACTGTGTGGCATCGAATCGTTGCCGTTGTTAGGCTGCTCTGAGTCCCCCCTCGGGTGTTGAGAAGAAGCGGGGTATAAACGCTGGAAATAAGTAATAAATAATAAATCAAGGATATACAAGCATTACGTCTCCGGAATTCCAGAATACTCCAAAATTGTTCACATAAGTAACTGGGATAGTGACACCTTTGCTTTCGAATGGTTTAAAGTGCACAACATATTAGAATCATAGAATCGTAGAGTTGGAAGAAATCTCATGGGCCATCCAGTCCAACCCCCTGCCAGAAGCAGGAAAATTGCATTCAAAGCACCCACAACAGATGGCCATCCGGCCTCTGTTTAAAAGCATCCAAAAAAGGAGCCTCACTCCGGGGCAGAGAGTTCCACTGCTGAGCAGCTCTCACAGTCAGGAAGTTCTTCCTCATGTTCAGGTGGAATCTCCTTACTTGGAGTCATTGCTCCGCGTCCTAGTCTCCAGGGCAGCAGAAAACAAGCTTGCTCCCTCCTACCTATGACTTCCCCTCACATATTTATACATGGCATAAAATTAAAGTGTATATGAAACAAAACTGAATGTCATGTTTGGATTTGAGTCCCAGCTTCAACATATCTCTATGTACATATATGTAAATGTAAGTATTAAAAAAAATTTAAAATCCAAAATATTTAGGTACCAAGCAGTTTGGGTAAAAGATACTCAACCTTTATTTAAAGTGTTTGCAAAAAGTCCCAATAATAGTTAAAAAGAGGCTGGCAAATATTCCTCTCAAATGCAAAATTTCTACTGACCCATGCAATCTGGATGACAGTCATAGTTATTGCTGCTCTATGTCTACTGTCAGAAAGTTCACATAAGTTGGTATTAAGTATGCTCTTGCTATTGGCAATATACATCTCTAAAAACAGACTTTTAGGACACTTTAAAGCAACTGTAATCCTATCCTTGTTTGAATGCTAGTACAGCATGACTGAATAACAAAACACAAGAAAATTAAATAAATAAAACTTTAAGCAAACAAATAAAAAGTGAATGGTATGCCAGCATTCAGTGCAGATGAGCAGAAATCTGCAAACTGTAAGGGAGAGAAAATTTAATAACATGTTGAGAAGTGATATTACTGGCAACTAACTTCTTGTTTGGCCATAATGAAGAGGAAAACAATCTCTTTGAGAATTGGTGTTTTGGGAATAGTGCCGTGAGATTCTCTCTGCAGCACTACATGTAATACTAGAAAAGCTAATGTTCACATGCCAACATAAAAGGTACCAAAATAGTCCAGAGAGAAAGAAGAGCAAGATACCATCAGACTCCGCATCCCTTGTTATTGTGTGCCTTTCCAATTTATGGTGACCCTTTCCAATTTTGGTACCTTTTCTGATTTGTTCTTTACAAAGGAGCAAATAAACAAATAGTGACAAATCCAAAAATATTTAGGGCACTAAATAATTGAAGTGTGAAAGAGATATTGTATATATTTTTGTATAAGTTGACCTCATGTATAAGTTTTGGGTAGCCCAAATCATGAGTTTTGATATGACCCATGAATGTCATTCCAAAGTGGAAAGCACCAACTTCTTTTGGTACTTCTTTTGGGCTTCTTTCTCCATGGGAGAATAGATCTATTCCATGTTTTAGTTCAAGTATTAAAGACACTAAATCCTACCACTAAAGATGCTCAGACCTTGATAACTCACTCAAAGTTTTGTTTAAAACTTATAGCAGAGTCATTGTTTCTATGGCCAACAGTATTCAGTGACAAAACATCTGGAAGGGCAAGAGTTCTCCACTTCATTGTTGTTCAAAGAATAGCCAACACTGCAGTAGATGGACCAATGATTGATTCTATACAAGGCAATCTTCTATGTTCTTAATATGGATTGGGTTTTTGACTTACCAGAAGTACTCATGATATAGAGTTATATGGGTAAATATAGCTAAATGAGCCCTCATTCATATCTAATCTATGACATTAATTTTTCATGTACTTTTGTCAAATCAATAGAACAGCTCTCTGATTTTTCAAATTTAATCTGTGATCAACTTCCATATCATGTATTTTTATCAGCTCGTTTTGCTGATTCCATTGAAAGATTCAATTAGTCACTCAAATTTTGTGAAGTTGACAAAGTGGTAGAGGTTAGGTCAGTTTAGAGATAATGCTGGCCCCTTTCTGAAACATTTCCACTCCTTAAGGCAACAGGAAGTATATGAATACTTTAAACCTCAACTAAGTGAGATTTCAGAAACACACCCCTCTCTCACACACATATGCATATATATTCTTTCTCCCATACACACACAAACCAGAAGAGATTACGGTATTATGGGTAGGGCTGGAAAATGTAGTTGTGTTTGCAAGCTGCTATCTCATATCTCTAAAGTAGTCCACTATGACTCAGTTATTATTCCATAGCAGTTTATTTTGCATTATAAATGTCCTTCAATGACCTTCATTATAAATGTGCTTCAGGTCTACAAGTGGAGATAGCAGAAGTGGGAGAGAGTGGTTTTGTCAGAGAAAAGCTTTGTCTGGTGTTGCTTTGACAAATTGCATTTTTGAATCCAGCCCCACATAGTTTGCTGCTTAATTGTCCAGAAGTCAGGTAATAGGAAAATTGTTAGATAGTGTTAGATTGCCAAAGGAAATGTGTTTGTGTAGATTTGTCTATCTCTAACAGTTCGAACAATGGTGCAAACCTATTTGTGGAATATTTTCTCTCTGTTGAAGCAGTATTCTTTAGAAAACTGTTCTATCCATAACTATTTTTATAACAGCACAATATGTTCCCTAGGTGACAAGCTTACTTTCTAGAAAAACCTGCAGGAGCTCATTTTCTTCATATATTCCAGGTAAAGCCCTGGAACTTAAAAACAGAGGAAGATATTGAAACCTAAGTAAGACTGGACACAAATTAAGCCATACCTGGCTCAGCTTTTGTTCCAAACCCAATCAATCATTTTTATTTGTGCCTTCACTTTTTTTGCCCTGACAGTTTTAAAAGATGTACCTGGTCTCTTGTAAATACTTAACTCCAAGTGAACAGAAATTGCCAATGTTTAGTTCCTGGACTTCTCTACAACACACGGTCACCTCACAGAAAAAGAACAGAAAAGACAGAATTGGGTCTAGGAAAACAGGACTCATTTGCCTTTAGTGGCAAAGTCACTTTTTCAGCTTCAGTTTTTCAACTATAATGGAAAGAAAAGTATCTAATCTCACTTCTTAGAGATTACAGCAAATGCAAATAATGAATTCTAAAAATAATTTTGCAAATAAAGCATGGTGTGTCTCTGTGTGCACATGGACCTTGAAGTCGCCTGTATACACAAACATTAAATATATCCAAACCTTTTCTAAATGAAAGGTATTGTCTGAATCATATAGGGACTTTAGAATGCCTTCCCATGATTTCTATGGGGGAAAAGTATTTGGAACCTTTGCTTTGACACCTTCCTAAAGAGGTTTGAATGGCTTCCTCCCTGTTATCATTCAGGAACCAAATAAAAACATTCCTGTAGAAACTAGGCCTTCCCTGAAGGAGAATGAATGCTACACCTATGATGTGCAATATTTGAACTAAACTGGACTTTCAGCAATGGACCTAACTATGGCCTAAGTGAGTTAATTACTAGATGGGATTTTTAACCTATTGAAGGTTTTAACCATCTTTCGTTGTGTTTTTTGTTTAGATTTTAATTATATTTGATTTGGGTTTCACAGTTTTATTAGATCGAAATGTGTTTATGATGGGATTGTTTATTGTCATTGTATGTGATGTCTTTGCTTTTTATATGTTGTTCGCCTTTGAGTTCTGCTGTGGGAGAAAAGTGGGATAGAAATAAATAAATAAATAAATAAATAAATGTGATTTGACAGTAATTTCTCCTCCCCGGAACTAGTTTCTATTCCAGTAGAGTCTCGCTTATCCAACATAAACGGGCCGGCAGAACATTGGATAAACAAAAATGTTGGATAATAAGCAGGGATTAAGAAAAAGCCTATTAAACATCAAATTATGTTATGATTTTACAAATTAAGAACCAAAAACATCACATTTTGCAACAAATCGACAGAAAAGGCAGGTCAATACACAGTAACATTATGTAGTAATTGTATTTACGAATTTTGTACCAAGACATCACAATGTATTGAAATAGCTGTGGATCCAGGCAGGAGGCAGACTGAGTTGGATAATACAGAACACTGGATGAGCAAAGGTTTGATAAGCCAGACAACTTTATATTGAGATTTCCCCCACTCCCTTAGCCTGTGTAGGTGGGAGAGATAAATTTGCTGGCCACAGATAGTATAACTTTCCCTTTCTATAGATGACTGTCACTGTTTCCCTTGAGATGAGTGAAAGGTGTTGTTTTATTTTCTACAAGGACACAACTTCCCATTTTTTACTTTTTATATTATTCAATAACATTTCTACATTCTATATTACTATGTTTGTCATGAAAACAATCATGACTGTTTAGGGCAGACATGTCTTATGAATAGCTCACACTGATATTATCCACAAATAATAAATCAAAGTAGAATACTAATAAATAATTACATCAGGGGAGTAAAATCTTTCTCCAACAGATTACCCTCCCCCGTGCAACAATACAGAACTGTTTCATGCATATTTAAACATAAGATCAGACCACCACGTAATGTCTGTAAATAAAAGAACTACTTCCATGAATACAACACAAACATTTTATTTTGAAGTGTTGTAATTTGATGAATTATATAACATTATCAGACTACTGTGTGGAAGCTGGACAAAGGTTCTTCAGAAGCACATCTGTGACAATATACTCTTATATAATAACAATTCCTCCAACTCTTTATTTCCATTCCACAAGGACATTCTTTATCAGGTTATACCATATGAATTAAAAAATAATTATGCTAAATGTAAGAGGCATTTTAGTCACCTAAATCTTTCCAAAGTATCGACTTAGGGAAGCATCAGGGAAAGAGTGTGTGTATGTGTGTGAGAGTGAATTTGTGGGATACAATTAAAGCTCCAAATCCTCTCATGATGAAAGGCAGAACAGGAAGGATTATGCTGTTATCATTTCTTAAAATGACTGAGAAAGCTAGAATGTGCACCATGAAAAATCAGAACAGGTGCCTTAGAGGCCCAGTTGCAACTTCAGAGAGTCCGTTTCCTGCTGTAGTAGCTAGCCTTTCATCTCTAAAGAGCTCAGATTAAATGGGCTGTGAAGTTTCTTAATTAAAATGAATATTCTGCATTGGCTTGAGTCTCGTCATTTTCTCATCTGCGGCACCGCGAGCCACTCAATATTTGGCATGATTTGACAATTTTGATTCTCCTTTTAAAAACAATAAACATGGCAAAGATAGTTATAAAAGTTGGACATGAGCCTGAAGGACCTAGTACCATCCCATTCAATTTATGTTCAGATATATGTTTTGGTTATATTTGCTTTGCATCATGTTGGATTACTTGACAGAGAGCATATATAGGCAGTCCTGAGTTACAAACATCTGACTTACAAATGACTTATAGTTAAGAACGATATCAGACTTGGCAGCAGTACCAGACCAAGAGCCACGTTCAATATAAAAGGAAAGGACAGCTCCAGGCATATCTCCTTCCTCCTGTTGGAGGCAACAAACTACTATGTACTAAAAACACTTTAACTTTGCTTTTGAAATTGTTTCTTAATGCCTACAAGTATATGTTCTTATTCTGACGTTTGTACATTTTTGGTGCTGGTCATTGACTGAAGTGTGTGTGTGTGTGTGTCCACTTCATTGATGCCACATCAGGGAAATAGCAACAAAGTAAGGGGGTAAATGGTGTTCAGAAGCATCACAGTACAAGACATATACAGTACTGGCATTTTGTGGAGACAACACAGCACACAATCAACCAAAAGAGATAATTTTGCAGCCTCCAAATTGGTTCTTTCAAACTCACCATACAAATATGGACACCTCCACTGTGAACTGAGAAAGGTTTTAACAGACCTGTCAATCACAGAATCACAGGGTTGGAAGAGACCTCGTGGGACATCCAGTCCAACCCCCTGTCAAGAAGCAGGAACATCGCATTTAAACACCCCCAACAGATGGTCATTCAGTCTATGTTTAAAACCCTCCAAGGAAGGAGCCTCAACCACACTCTGGACCAGAGAGTTCCACTGCTGAACAGCTCTCACAGTTAGGAAGTTCTTCCGCATGTTCAGGTGGAATCTCTTTTCCTGTAGTTTGAAGCCATTGTTCTGCGTCCTTGTCTCCAGGGCAGCAGAAAACAAGCTTGCTCCCTCCTCCCTATGACTTCCTCTCAAATATTTATACATGGTCATAATGTCTCCTATAATCCTTCTCTTCTTCAGGCTAAACATGCCCATCTCTTTAAGCCGCTCCTCATATGGCTTGTTCTCCAGACCCTTGATCATTTTAGTCGCCCTCCTCTGGATAAATTCTAGCTTGTGAACATCTCCCTTCAATGGTGGTGCCCAGAATTGGACACAGTATTCCAGGTATGGTCTGATCAAGGCAGAATAGATCCTATTATAACTGGTTATTACCAATTTATCTTTCAACAATGAATATAGGATGCCCTATCCCTAAATGCATTCACACTTAATAAAAGTAGCTATGTTGGTAAGTTAAAGGCTAAATAAATGTATATTGAAGAATAAATGTTGTAATAATGATTATGGTTACAACTTTATGTAAGCAGTTCAAATAGTCATTCCTGTACTGCATGCATTGTTGAAGCAGAGTTGCAAACCTCTTAAGTTTCTCTTGTAATTTCATGTTACTTCTTTACTATTGAAATCCTCAATCCTGCTGACTGTGTACATTATTCATATTTAGAAAAAAATGCAAAAGTAATTCAAAATTACAAACTGTAATATACATTTTTGGGAACATCCTGCACATAGATGATCATATGCGTGTACAATCTAAGCAAGATTACATATCAGTTTAGAAAGAACAATATAAGCTAGTTCTGAATAAAACCACTACCCATCCTAGGAAGATCTGAGTCCCAAGAAACAAAGGCACCCTCCTCACAGCTGAATAAAATTCCATATTATATGCTTTGAACTGGGATATAGCAGTGTGGACTCCGATAACTCAGTTCAAAGCAGATATTGTGGGATTTTCTGTCTTGATATTCTGGGTTATATGACTATGTGGAAGGGTCCAAAGAATCAACTACTTTTTATTTTATTTTATGTATTTATTTTATTTCTATTACTTATTTCATGATATCTTAGGAACTAGTGTTGGGTTTCACTTTTTTGGTTTTCGAAGACACGCAGCAAACACCTAGATAGCAGTAGTAACAGTGCAAATTATTCTGTAAAGCTTACAAAAGTATGAGGAAAGAATGGATAATTGGAAAAGTAGACATTCACTTTACAAGTAAATTGAGGGACCTGCACTAGAGAACAGGAAACTTTAATTGCTATGCTAACCTTACTAATTTTGCATTTACCTAGCTTCTTCCACCAACAGCTTCATTTTCACGACCCCTTTATACTCCTAGGTTCACTTCCTAATGAACCACATTTGTCTCATTCTCCTTTTCAAAGCAACATGGAAACAACTGAGCTGATTTTGAACTGCCTGCACATAGTCTAATCATAGCAAACCATGCAAAGTCGGTATCAAATGCTACCGTTTTGATCTGATAGCACCTTCTTTGCAAAAGTATACGTTTCAGTGGGGAATCAGACTCATTAACTAATCAGCCCAGGACAGTTTCTCCCCTTACTTTCTCTTACTATCAGGTAGGCAGGAAGAATGCTACCTTGTGTGTATGTGTGTGTGTGTGTTTAAGACAACTTTTAATGCATTCTGAATTATTGACAAACACTGTCATCAGTCATTAATTTTTAGCATGGGTCTACTACAGCCTTGTAAATATCTTCTAGAATCTAGAGCAAGTATGGGTAAACCCAGGCCCAGGGCCCGAATGCAGCCCCTTGGGCTCTTTTTTCAGGCCCTCCTCTTTCTCTACATCCTATCCTTCCTTCCTTCCTTCCCTCTCTCTTTCCTTCTTCCCTCCCTCCCCTCTCTCTTTCCCCTTCCTTCCTTCCTTCCTTCCTTCCTTCCTTCCTTCCTTCCTTCCTTCCTTCCTTCCTTCCTTCCTTCTCTTTTCCCTTCCTCCTTTCTTCCTGTTTTTTTTTTTGCTGGGAGATGACAGGTAGAGAGAGAACATGAGAACCATGTTTCAAGATTTAAAAGGGTGCCCCATTGAGGAGGAGGAGGCGGGAGAACTGACTTTCTGCTGCTCTAGAGACCAGGACACAAGGGATCAATGGTTTTAAATGGCAGGGAAAGGGATTCAACTGAAAAGATTAGGAAGAAATTCCTGAGGGTAAGAGCTGTTGGCGAGTAGTATAAGAGGCTTTTCCGCAGCAGCTGTCTATTAGGAATGTTTTGATTGTGCCTTCTTGTATGGCAGCGGGTTGGGCTGGATGGCCCTTGGGGGTCTCTTCCAGCTCTTAGGATTCTAGAATTCTATATCAAAAATAGGCAATAGGGTGTCTAATTGATATACTTTTTCTCTCCCATCCTCCCCCCTGACCAAGGCTAACCCTTTTGGGATCCAAATGTTTCCCATCTTTCCTTCATTTTCTGCCTCCAAAAGAGAAGAGGAAGGGGAGGAAAGGGCAGGGAGGGGACTTGGGGAGAACCCCCTCCCTGCTGGCCTGCCCACCCCACTCCAGTTCACCATGCAGCCCCCAAGTTAGGAAGTTTGCCCATGCTTGTTTGAGAGGTATCTTGTTTTACATATGCATTCTATTTCAACACACCATTATGTATCTAATCCCTAGGCCTTCCTTGCAGCACTGTAATTATATTGAGAAGCTTCTCTTCACAAGTGGCCTGTATTTAGAAGATCGGAAAAATGTGGCAGAGGACTCAGATAACAGAAATTTAGTAACGTAACAGATTTACTTCATTGCTGAGTTAACAGGACAAAACCCTGTCTAGCTCGAGAGCAGGGAAGTCCAACTGGCATAGAAATGTACAGTTTGCAGAAGGCTACATGTCTGGGATAGTGTCAAAAGGGGAAGAGACCATATTTCATCTGCTACTGCTGGTAGGGAGACCTGGGCAGGAGATGAAAAAGACATGGGTGCATATTGTGATTTATATTAGAAACTAATTAGAAGAAATGGAAGAATCGGGGAGATGAAGAGTACAAAGAGTTTCAGAATTTTTTCTAGCCAATTTGCACCACACAATTACAATGCCATGATTCCATTTTAGCTGTCACGGCAACAAGTTATGAAATTCTGGGATTTACAATTTACAGAGAAGTAATTAGAATTCTTAGCCAGAGGAAAATTAGTACTCAATAAATAAAAAACCCAGGACTTGTCAGGATTTTGCCCAATTGTTAAAAGTGGATTCCTAGTGCTACAGTTCTATAATGTGAAAGGGTCCTTGGTATGAATTATTCTGTAGTACTTTAACAGTTAAATACAAAATATAATAAATAAACCTGTAATAAACTTCTAACATTTCTTTGTGGTGATGAAACAGTTATACATTTTAACCTATTTTAACTTACACTTGCATTATAGGTGTGCGTGCTGCTCACATATGTGCATGTATGCTTGTGTGTGTGTGCTTCACAATGATTTCAAAAGGTTAACATTCTTAAATACCCCAGCTTAAACAGTTGACATTTATGAATAGCTTTGCTGTGGTTTCACAATAGACTTTGCTTGGCTACAGTGGAATTCACATTAGTTAACTTGCAAGAGCTTGTGGTATGCCGCCTCGTGACAGAAAAACAATTTGGAATTATTAATTCCAGACAGTCCATTTGTCAGACTCAAACACCACTGTTCATGCTACTAAACCTGCTATTCCACGCAACTCATTCAGGCAACTAATAGTGCAAGCATTTACTCAAATTTGCATTCCACTCGGTTTCAAATAGCAGATAACAGAGGTAAAAATGAAATAAAAATGAAATCAAATCAGTACTGAGCCAATTCAATTATCAGAAATCAAGTGGTGTTCAAAAGAAAGAAAAAAATTATATACGACAAGGTCACTGCAAGGTAAATAATCTCACCATCTTCTGTATACACTTGGTACCAGGCACAGTTTGATAACATTTGGAACAGAAATGTGACTTAAGTTCAGTGTATTTGAGTCTGCTCAGTAACTGAACAACTAGCTACCTGTGAAGTTCGATATAGTATATATGACCTTGAGTTGCATCATAGAATATATAGCTCTCTCTTTTATAGGCACACACACACACACACACAATCTAAATGTAGGAGGTGTAGAAGAATACTTAATTCTTAGCATTCTGAACAGATGAAATTCTAACTCATGAGGTGGTTTCCGTGAAATTGACCATCCCATTAAATAACAGTCCATTTTATGGCATGCACTCACTTAGCCGCCCTGAGTCCCCCTCTGGGGGTTGAGAAGTGATGGGGTATAAATAGGTAAATAAATAAATAATAGTTTTTGTTCATCAATTAGACAAAGTTCTAATCCATTTCATTTCAGGGCAGCAACACCTTGATTGTGGAATGCTCTCCACAAAGAGGTTCAATTGATCCCAACCCTATAATCTTTTCAGAACCACATGAAGACATTTTCATTTGCTTGTGCATTTTAGTGGAAATTGCCTTTTTGTTTTGATGCTAGTCTGTTTATATTCTGTTTAGCTGGTTTTGTAGTCTGTTAACATGATTTGTTGTTTTTTTGTATTGTCATATCACTTTTACACATCACTGTTTGTGATGTTTAATCAGGGATCTGTTTTAGAAGTGTTTAGAAATGGGGAGGGCGCATGAGATGGGGAGAAATTGTCTTCTGAGTTCATGATTTGTGTGGAAATGAGAGAAAGTGGGGAAAATATGTGGGATGGGATCAATCAAATTTGCCCTTTGTCTCCACTAAAAGGATGGTTGAGCTAGAGGTGGGAGGAGGCAATCCTGTGTGATAGGAGTAAATTTTCTTCAAAGATGGAATACCACACAAAGAAGACAATTCCACATCCAAGGAATATAATTTCCTCCACTTTCTTCAGCTCCATCTGATGAAGTCCTAAGAAATGGTCAACAGTCTCGCCAAATGATAAACTGTGGTATAAATATACTTTTTTGGCCCATTGAATTGTTTTAAGCAACAACAAAAACCTCCCAATTTTTAAGAATCAGAAAATAGCCAGATATTTTGAGGGTGTGCGCCCAGGAGCCCAAAAGGTTGGAGTGTTTTAGGGTTGCTACAACTGGGGACATGTTTAGTTAAAAAAACAACACCCTCATGATGACCTTTTTAAAACCACTTTAACCAATTCACAGTTTAATCTGCCTTTAGTTACACCTAATTTCAAACTATTTCCCTCCTGGTCCATAGTTTCATAAAATATATTAGGTAAAGTCAAGAAGCCCTATCTCTGTTTTGAGAAAAGAAGATAGGAAATCTGATTGTTTCAGTTTCATGGAATTGCATTAAGTAGACACATCATTTCCATTTCATAGAAGAATCAAGAAAACCAGTATCCACTTGCAATAATTTCCTTAAGTGATTTACTTCTCATTAAACCAAACGAATTTTTATTCAGTTACTGAACAAAGTGTCATTATGTAAGAAGATTCGCATGATAAAAAGAAGTACACTTTTTGCATGTGATGGGCAATTTGACTTACAGGCTAAGATGTGCAGACTTCATGTATTTCAATGAAATGGAGGTTAGGCAAGCAGATACTAAAGACTTGTCTCTTACTGGCACAATGTGCAGATCAGTTTAATGTGATATGAAAGCACATGAAAGCACATAGTCAGCTATTAGAGGACATGACATTATGTAAATTTAAAGCCATACAATTAATCTACTGAATTTAATATTACCTTTCTGTATTTTTCATCTTACTGTAGAGATTTTGGTAAACTATTTTTTAAAGCAACTGCAATAAAATGGAACTTTCTACAGAATAAAAATTGCTTGATTTTTTTTCTTTTGCACCCTCTTCTATAGCCATGAAATTAGATGAGACATACTATTGCTGTTTTATGAACCTTCAGTCCTTTTCATACCTCTCCCATCAGAAATTACCATGCAATATTAACGAATTGTTCAGATTTGACTGATTTTAAAAAGGGATATTTCTCTACATTTTAAAGTAGGCTTTCCTTTTAAGATCTAAGTTTGAGATTAAACCAGAAGATTCAGTTTGTGTGGTTTTCAAACGCCAGTGAAACAGAGTTTGCAAGGACACAAACAAAGACTAATGTTTACTGAATGGAACCAGGAAGCGGAACCAGTGCCTGAATACAAGCACATACACATACATACATATCTTTACTAAACTTCACAGCTCTTTGTTCAGTTCTGAAATGTTTGGTTAACTTTCATCCAAGACTGATCTGCTGGGGAGTTTCCACTGGCACAGAATGGCGGTTGCTTTTAACTCAGCCATCAAAGATTCCATTTTGTGAAATATTTACTTATTTACTTAATAGTTTCAGACAAATTGCTACCCACATCTCAGGGACAAGATGGAAAGGATCTATAAACAAAAACCATCTTTGGTTTTGGTGGCAGGTGGGAGAGAAATATATCTTGGGTTTTTGCTGTAACTATACTTAAGATTTCCCCCCTTAAGTCATGTGTTTCCAGCTTTTTTAAAGACTTCTGGAGGAAATGCATCCTGGTTTAATCGAAACATTTACTTGTTTATGAATTTTCCTCATATTATACCATGGACTAGTTCAAAAGTATTTATAATGCATTTAAAATATCTAGATGTTATAAACGAAAATGTTTATTTAACTTGACCCTACAATTCTCAAGCATGCTAGCCTGCATAGGTACTATTGATGGATGTTGGGAGTTGTAGTCCAATAATATTAAGAGGGTCAGAGTGAGAGGCCCCATAGTGGAGTGGTTTGAGTGTTGGACTACGATTCTGGATGCCACATTTAAATCCCTGTTTGGCCATGGAAACTTATTTTAAAAGGTAAAGGTTTTCCCCTGACATTAAGTCCAGTCGTATCCAACCATGGGGGCTCCCTAACTTATTAGATAGCTTTATACTCTCTCAGCCTTAAGGGGAAAACAAAGGCAAATCTCCTCTGAAGAAATCTTGCCAAGCAAACCCAGTTATAATTTTGCATTAAGACAAAGGTAAAGTTTTCCCTTTGACATTAAGTCTAGTCATGAGGGGGTAAAAGCAGAAAAAAGGACGGGTGTTCTTGGATGACGTCAAAGGAGTCGAGAGAGAAGGGTATTCAAGGTATAATAGAATGGTTTTAATCTTCAATAACGTATCATAAAGCAAAAATCAACTTGTAAGTGGAATGAATGTAGATATAGGTCACAATAAGCACTCAAGCCGACCAATAGAGTCCCAAAAAATCATAAATCAATGGTAAGGCACAACAATGGTGTAAGTTCATCAAGGGACGGTCAGAGAGGAAGTGGGTCAACGGTCTGAGAAAGGCCCCGCCGTTTCGCCTATCTATAGGCTTCTTCCGGACCCGAATGTGAATCAACAAACTAAAGCTGTGACCATTCCGCTGGTCCAGGTATCCTAAAATATAAACAGTAGTTTGCGATTTAGCAACATAACAATAACTAGTAATGGCAAAAAACCCGCCAAGAACAAACCCAAAAGTACAGTCAATAGCGTAAAGTACATACCAATATTACATATACATAATCATCCTAGTATTGGTGGACGCAGCCACCGGTGCAGTCAGACGCCCGGACAATGCACCGCGGAGAAAGGCCAGTTTAAATGAGGAGTAAGCAACAATATGATGCTAATTAGTGCACAAAGGATTACATCAGAACTTCATTAAGACTTAATTGATCGTCGAGGCCTAAAGGCAACTCAGAACAGAGGGAGTTGATCCAGGAACATTCTCGTCTGCGTAGTAAAAGTTTAACATCTTGATGGGGTAATGGGATAATGCGCTCCAGCACCACCACCTTAAAGTCATCGAAGCGGTGTAACTGTTTGAAATGACTGTATAGGGCTGATGATTCATTGCCTGTTCTAAATCTGGAACGATGTTCTTGCACCCTCACTCTCAACTCACGCCCAGATTCACCTATATAGTACCTCGAGCATGCACAAATGAGACAATACACTATATTTTTTGAGTGACAGGAGGATCCTGAGCGTAATGTGTAGGTGTGTTTGTTCTGCAGATCACTGATCGTAGTTTGTGTAGATATGTGTTTACATATGGAGCAGTGGGTACAAGCCACTGTGTGTTGTTTTGAAGGTAGCCCAGGAGTCTCCCTGTGTGGGCGTGTGTGAACGAGGAGTTGTCGAAAGTTGGGGTTCTTTTAAAAGCGATCATTGGCATCTTTTCAAGGCCCAGGATGGAGTCCACAATGGGCCAATGTTTGGATACTATATGGCGAATCTGTTGGGCGTGGGGGGAGTGAGTGGCCCCACTATGCGCTCGGGGGGGGGGGTTGGAGCGGGTGGTAAATAGTAAAGGTCTGGGGGTATTACGGACCTTATGGAAAGCAGACTCAAGAACGGACCGGGGATAGCCCCTTGCCAGCAGCTGGGTGGCCAGGTCGGATGCGGAGGATTCAAAGTCCCTGTCAGTGGATGAATTACGTTGTCTGTAGATACCTCCAAGGTAATGTGGCTAGGATGACCGCATGGAGTGCCATTACCTTCCTGCCAAGGTGGTACTTATTGATCTGCACATATTTGCATGTTTTCAAACAGTTAGGTTGGCAGAAGCTGGGCCTAACAGCGGGAGCTCACCCTGCCCCCTGGATTTGAACTACTGACCTTTCGGTCAGCAAGTTCAGCAGCTAAGCGGTTTAACCTGCTGTGCTACCAAGGGCTTCTAATATTGCATTAGGGTTGCCAAAAGTCACAACAACAACAACAACAACAACAACTGTCTACTCCTCAGACAACAATTATTTATCTCCTTATTACCCCCCCCCCCAACTAGAAGTTACTATTTTTAAAATGGTGAAAACGTTATTTATATTTTTCAACAGTAATCTTCACAAGAACATTTTAATATTTTACACAGTAGATGCAGCTGCACGAGGAACATGTTTTCCTACTCAAAGTCACCGAAATTAATACTGGAAAGACTATACCCCCTGCATGAATGTATCTAACTAACTCAAATTTCCATAACATTTCAGGACATCCATCTTTGGATACACAATTACAATCTTTCCAGGTGTGCTCAACTATCATTATGTTACGGCTTTCATTCCTCATTCATCACAAAAACTTGAATATATATTGAAAAACAAACTTATGAATGGAGATATGATGAGCCAAATATACCGCAGATATGTTGTTTTTTTTAAAAAAAAACAACACATTTATCTGCATGTTATGGACATTTTTCTCCACATGAATACCTATTAATAAAAACAATCTCTTACTGCATTTAAGTGTCCCACAAAAATTCATGGAAAAATTATTAGAAACATGATCTACTCCATGTCAATCATCTCCCACTTTCAAGCAATTCACAGTGCTTTTGTCAACATGATCTTTCTCCATTAATGCTGACATCAGCCTTCTCTTTATCTTTTTTTTAACCTTCTCTATCTTTTTTGATACCTTCCCACAGCAATCTAATATTCTCCACCTATCCTGACATTATATGTTTGATCATTAGGGGACAAAACAAAACCAAAGAGCTGAGTGAACAGATAAAAGCCATGAAAAATAGTGACAGCATTAATCCTTCATGCTAGTTTCCTTGCCCCGTTTTTGTACTGTAGTTGGTTGATCCCACAAAATATCATTCAATTTTGCTAACTGCCACTGGCATGAGCTTCATGGAAATCCTCCCATAAAAGACCTTACCCATACCACATAACCTATGAATGTCATGACAACCCATAATATTGTGTGTGTATAACAAGTGTAATTTAGAATACTGAGCATGCTGTTTCATACTGCTCTATGCTGCTACCTTGTTGGGAGAAGAACAAGCCCGAAAAGCGTGACTAATGGGGACGAGAGACAGGGTCTTCTCAGTGGTGGCCCCTTGTCTGTGGACCCCCCCCCCAATGAAATCAGAACAGCCTCCTTCATCTTGTCTTTCAGGAAAAAATTAAGACATGGTTATGGGAGAAAGCATTCGAGCAAAAACTATAGCAGTGAAATAATGGAGAGTGATCAGTAATGAACTGATTCTGGATTATGTTTTATTGCTGTTTTAAATGTAATTTTTATTTCTGGAATTTGTTTGCTGGGCATCAAATTGCTATTGGTTGTGAGGCTGCCCTGAAAAGGACAGGGTACAAGTATGGGAAATAAATAAATAAATAGATAATAAATAAATCCAAATATAATGGTATCTTGACATGGGAGGAGAATACCTATCTTCTTTCTCTGGACTTACTGGGAGTGAAATAGCAGAGTGTACTTATTATGTTTGCTTATTCCACAATAAGCTATAGTTTTACAAAGTAATGGTAAAGTTTACAAAGTTATCCTGACACTGGCATGTGGGTACTGTTGGTATTTTATGTTGAACCATGTAAAATAGTTGTGATGCTGGAAGTCTCGAAAGTACAAAGTACGTATTCTGAAAATAATCTCAGGGAATGAAAACTGGCATTAGATCCTTTGGAAGGACTGCAGATCAATTCTTTAATCATCACACTTTCCTACAACATAGAATAAGTTTAAATTCGAAGGGGAACTTGTGTTAAATGTAGCGTATCAGAAAAGACCATAGAGAACCCAAAATATAAGCAGTAATTTATGAAATCATCTTAACCGCACCATATATTTTGTTACAATTAAAAAATGGAAGCCAATTCTATAGGGAACAGATGTGATGATCTATCGCCACCTTGAGGACACTTTAAAGTTCCACACTTCCAAAGCCCAAAGAGATGCGGGATTTGTTTTATTAAACAGTTACAAGATAATTCCAAAGGCCACATAATTAAAAATGCATTCCATCAGCACCATATGTTCTAGCTGTTGTTTTGTGATGACCAAGATTTTTCTCACCAACTTGTCAAGCATGTTATTCAGAGATGCAGATTCTCTGCCTCATCTTCAGCCTGATAGTTAACAATGCAGAGATCTGGGTGACATTCACTATCAATCCACGTGCGATAAGCTGTACGTATGTCTCTCTGTGTGGAGTGACAATAAAATGTCTGAAGTATTCTAAATGAAATACACCTTAAGTGCTCCCACAAAAAGACTTCACTAAGAATGTTTTCTTCTTATTTCTCTTCTATCAACACCATCATTTAAATGAATATTTTAGGACATGTAATTCAATGACACACACCATTTCTACATTATTTAGATTGTAACAATTTACTAGGAAGCATATACGCAGGAGTGAAGAGCTTGCCCTTGAATAAATATGTTTGTTGTTGTGTCATCGGAGGTTGAGACTTGTTCAGAATGCAGCGGCCAGACTCATTTCCGGGGCATCGGCTAGGAACCATATCTCACCAATCCTAAAAGTTCTTCATTGGCTGCCTACAGAGTTCAGAGTGATCTATAAACTCATGGCGCTAACCTTCAAAGCACGGCAAAGAACCGGACCAGCCTATCTGGGCGATCGGCTGACAGACCAACGCAGTGAAAGACCAGCGCGTGCAATAAATGGTGACCGTATAGCTATCCCAGGGGTGAGAGAGGCCCGGCTGACAAAGACCCGACGGAGAGCCTTCTCTGTGGTGGCCCCTGTGATCTGGAATACACTTCCGCCTGCTCTCAGGGCCACATCGGCCCCAGCCAGATTCCTGTCCGACTTGAAAACTTGGCTCTTCTGCCAGGCGTTTGGGGATTGACTAGATAACCTGGAGGCTGGGCCCTTTATGGTTCTCTGTACCTGTGTTTTTAATTGATGTACCTGTGTTTTTTAAATGATGTAAGTCGCCCGGAGCACCATTGGTGGAGGGCGACTCACAAGAAATAAAGTTATTATTATTATTATTATTATTATTTTGTGCTTTCAAGTCATTTCTAACTTGTGCCATAGTCACTCCGTAGAGCCCTGCTGGTTAAGTTTTAGAGCTGAATGGCAGTGGCCAGGTGAAGGCAACTAGTGGCCAGTGGAGCTCCAGTTCCCACTGTAAGGTCCCATGTCTAATTTGATTCCTGAAGAAAAGTTTAGTTGGCTCCATTAAAGCACAATACCAGCCCTAACCATTCCCACAAGGACTTACTAATGCATGCTTTTGGGCATGACCACTACTGGCCTATGCTCCCATCCCTATTTTACATCATTTTGGGGGGAAACTCTGCCTACTTCTCTAGCACATTTGAAGTATTAAGGACTAAAGCCACCATAGATGCATCTCCCCTTATGAGCGTATCTCCCCATATGAACCATCTAGGATGTTAAGATTGTCTGGGGAGGCCCTGCTCTCGACTCTGTCTATGTCACAAATGCATTTGGCGAGGACGAGAGACAGGGCCTTCTCAGCGGTGGCCCCTCAGCTATGGAACGCCTTTCCCAGGGACATTGGATCTGCCCCCTCTCTTTGGCCTTCTGGAAAAAAGTTAAAACTTGGTTATTCAAGCAGGCGTTCGAAAAGGCAGTGTAACTGACATAAGATTTGGAACAATGGACTATGAGATCGGACTATGATTTTATCTTGGAGACGTATTGATGTTTTTATGGTTATGATTTTAATCAATGTGTTATGTTTTTAATTTGCTCTAAATATTGTTTTTTATGATATTGTTGTAAACCGCCCCGAGTCGCCTTCGGGCTGAGAGGAAGCGGTATACAAATGTGCTAAATATCTCTCTGGCATTACTTTGCGAATGAAGATTCTTAGAAAATATTCATCCCACACTTTCTACAAGCGCGTTGATGACTAAGGACGTTGGATGTGTCATTGGAGCCTGTGCAATGGATTTTTCTGGTGGAGCCCAGTGCGCACAGAACTGGCCTCACCCTTTAAACCAAAGATTTGTCTGCCGGGGCCTAGCAAGCTTAGGACAGTGGCAGCGAGGTCCTCAGGTTGTAGGTTTGATTTGAGTTTCCTTCTCTAGATGGTTGACTTTACAGGATTAGATGAGCACCATCTGTCCGGGATTGAAATTAGAGTTTTCCTTCTCTTAGGATGGTTGCCAAAAGGCAGGAGATCCCATCCTACCTGTTGACGCTCTTTGTCAGACCCTTCGGTTATGACCTGTCTGGCATGGGAGGCCCTACCAGTGGCTATGCCACCGCCAGCATAGCTCACAACTTCATTAGGGTACGCAAGCCTCTCTCCCATGACAAGGGGGTGCCAATGTGCTAAATAAATAAATAAATAGATGTGTAGAGTTGGAACCAATCATGCAGGAATCAATCAAAGCACTCCTAATACATGGAAATGCTCCACTTGGGGACACTCCCTTGGCAATTATGGTTTGGTGTCATGGGACCATTTCCCAGATGAATGTCACAACCAAGAAAGTTAACTCTGCTAGTCACTAGCTTCAGCCTGAAGGAAAGAAATCCTGCAGAAGCATTTCAAGAGATTATTCTAATGTGCTCTTATGTGTCTATGGATTTTTTTGACAATATGTAGGATTTTCTATCACACACACACACATCAGATAGACCTACAGAGATACTTTAGTTATTTTGAAATTAGAGCTGTCCCTACTCTGAGAGAACTTTTATGTGATTGAGCTTTTTATTCCTATTTAAAAGAAAAGTGTGTGTGTGTTTGTCTTTTTATATGATCGGTGAGGTTTGGACAAATTCAATTTGCACATCATCAGTGCTGACCATTTTTACAGCAAGTATGGTCACATGATATATTTGATGGCTTGAACATATGGACAACTTTTCAAGGCAGAAAATATCTACGGAAAGTCTATACTTTTTGATCAACAACTTTTGAAACCAAAAATGCTTCCAAAGAAAGCAGAGCTGCAAGTGTATTTATGAACAATACTAATATAAAGGATTACAGTACAAAAGATCTATAGCTCTGTGAAGAAACAAAATTAAAGCTCTCTGCAGTATCTGCTTTAAAGCAGCTGAAATCTGGATTATGTGTTTATGGAAAGCTTAAAATTTGCCAGCGGGACCCAGATGAAGGAAACATTAACACTTTACAATTTCAGGAGAGAGAGAGAATCAAAACTTTCAATAGATTAAGGGCCAATATGCACACACAGCTCAGGTAAATGGATTATACATATTCCAGCATGCAGAAACAATCATCTGGATCATTCTCTCTTGCGTATGGTATTCACATGTATTTATATTGACTAGTTCTATCTTTATTTGGCTATCTTCCATCTGGGGGCTCAAAGTGGTATATGTGGCACCTCATCTTCCACAATGCCATTTATATTCATAAACTGAAACAGATCTGTGAGTTTTCCTGCTTTTCACATTTTGATTCTAGGTATCTTAGTGTCAACATCACAGAATCATTAATTGGTTTTGTTATTTTTTTAAAATTATGTTTAAGGATAGGTTCAGCTAAGATGTTTGTGATGAGATTTGGTTTAAAAAGTTATTTTAAACCAATTTAAACTTGAAGATTGATTCACTTCTTTAAGATTGAAAAACAACAACATTGAAATATTTAATAATAATTTTTTTTAAACTGTCCGGACTTTAAATGCTGGCTTTTGAAGTTGTTAGTTTTTATCTATTCTGTAGATAAAAATAGAATATATGGGTCTGAAACATGGGTCACCTATCGCCAACACCTACGACTCCTCAAACGCTTTCATCAGCGCTGTCTTTGCACAATCCTAAATATACACTGGACCGACTATGTGACTAATGTTGCTGTCCTTGAGCAAGCAGGGATCACCAGCATTGAGGCCATGCTATTGAGAGCACAGCTGTGCTGGGCAGGGCACATCTCTAGGATGGAGGAGCACCGCCTCTCAAAGATACTACTCTATGGTGAACTCGCCATGGGTCAGTGAAAGACAGGCGCCCCCAAAAAGATATAAGGACTCCCTGAAACAACATCTCAGGCTCAGCCAGATTGATCACCAACAATGGTCCACCCTGGCCTCACATTGGGAGGCATGGAGACGCACTATCCACAATGCTGGGGCCTCTTTCAAGAAGACACACCGAATGGGTCTCGAAGAGAAATGACAACGCAGAAAGAACCGCAACTTGGAAACAACATCACCCAAGGAGACTTTCTGCTGTGCTTTCTGCAACCGAACTTGCCTATCTCAGATTGGCCTTTTTAGTCATCAACGCGCTTGTAAAAAACATGGAATAAGTCCTTCCTAAGAATCTTCATTCGTGAAGTAATGCCGAGAGAGAGAGAGAGAGAGAGAGAGAGAGAGAGCTGCATAATCAAAGGACTTTAAGAATTTAAAAAAATCACACACTTAAGAGAGCATTTCTCCATTATTTTTAAATCAATATATTGTGAATGTGGTTTTACTTCTTGCAGAACATAATATAATGGGTCTTTATTGATTAGCAGAGTAATGAAAATATAGAATTGGAAGGGCTCTATGGAGGATCAGGTCCAAGCCCTTGCTCCATTCTCATTTGTTTTATTTGCTTCACTTGTATACCGCTTTTCTCCACCCAGTGGGAGACTCAAAGCAGTTTCCAACATAATTATGGCAAAATGTAATGACTCACATACAGAAATCTAACATAACGATAATAACATACAATTATTATCAATTAAATCATAAAACACAACATAATTTAACATTAACACATGGAATTAGAAACATAACAATATAAACATTAAAATCACGCAATCCAACAATCATAGTCCATACCGTTCCAAATATATCTATTGCACATAATCCCTGATCATTCCTTGTACTGCTTACTGCTCAAAGGCTTGGTCTCATAGCCAAGCATCAGATCCAAGCTCTTGGTCCATTCTTATGGCCATGTCATGAATATTTATTTATCCTGCTATTTAAAATATTACTTTATTTGTTTCCACTTTTTCTGAAATTAAAAAAATTAAGGCAAGCAACATAAACATGAACTTTACAAATAGTTTATATCATTTTACTTTTTCATATAAAAATTCTGTGCTTAATAAGTAAATAAAACAAAGAGTTGGAAAATTTACCTGGCTGATTAGAAGACTGCCATCCTGAGGTTTTGACAGCATACTGGGGTTCTGCTGGCTTCAAAATTGGTACTGATGCTGTACTCGCAGGCACTGTCCTATTCACATCATTTTCTGGGTTTTCAGGCATGCTTTTTACTGTCGCAGCAGTGTACTGAGCAGGCTCCAAAGGATCACTATTTGGAGACACAATTCAAATCTTAGTTTACAACTATCATAATTTTTTTTAAAGAAAAGGAATCATAGACTCACAGAGTTGGAAGAGACCATACATCACCCATCCAGTCCAACCCCCAGCCATGCAAAAAACCCCACAAAGTACCCCTGACAGATGGCCATAAAATATAAACATGCTTATTTTTAGCATAAATTGCTACGCCCTTGTTTATTATTATCACTCTCATTCATTCACTCATTCACCCCTACTTACAAGCTTCATTTATGAACTTCATTTACCATGAATTAGTAGGATATATAGTCAGCATGTGTTCTGCATTCACAGATACAACCAATGATGGCTCAAATAAAAAAGTCAGAAAAAATCCAAAAAGCAAACTTTGATTTTGCTCTGCCCTGAACGCTACGCTGATACCTTGCCATAGCCTCCTACTATTTCACAGATCCTCATTCTCCTCCAGCACTTATTTGAGGTGTTTACCCTTTTATATAAGGGATACCACACCTGACTCTCTCCAGAGAGGTCTATTACTTCACACCTGACTCTCTCCACTCAAGTCTATTACTCAATGGAGTCTACCATTGAGACAGATCTACATTATAGCCATGTCTGACCCCTAATCTGCACTTTACCACTGCAGAAAAAAAATCCACTTTAAATTTGGTTTCTGCTTCCTGCAGAATTTTGGGGTTTGTAGTTTAGTGAGGCTGTTAAAGGCTCATCCCTAAACTACAAACCCCAGAATTCTGTAGGAGGCCGAAACCGGATTTTAAATGGATTTTTTTGGTCTAGTGTGATGAGTCTCTTAACACCATTATGCTTCTTGTTGTTTACATATTATCGTGGTTTGCCTCTAAGCAGTACTTCCATTGCTTCAACATATTTTACTCTAGTAATCTCTTATGTTCACAAGATTAGAGCATATTATATAATAAAATAAAATACTGCTACCATTGCTATCAACACTATGCAGAAGAGTAAATTTTATGTTTTTGCTGGTCTCCCACAGTATAAATATCAATACTAAAATAATAAAACATTAAACATAAGATTATTTGCAATGAGCAAAGAATTTACTGAAACAATGATAGTGGGTAAGAAATACTAAAAACCAAATTCACATTAGCTGCTTTACACTGACATAGACTATTGATTTATTGAGCCAATATCCTTCTGATTATAGTGGTTCTCTTGGGTTTCAGAAAGGAATCTTTTCCAGACCTATTTGGAGATGCCAAGAATTGAACCTAGAGACTTCTCCATGCCAAATATGTGCTTTATCACTAAGCTACATTTGTCTTTCCCTAAACCCACATACAGCTGAACTAGCATAATATGGAGTATATGCCTATGTTCATTTAGGCAAACAAAATCAGCTTAAGTTCAGCAAGTGATATTTACAGCTAGGTGGAATATAGCAACCGTTATGTTATTTCAATGGGTATAGAAATTCCTTTGTCCAAAATGCTTTGGACCAGAAGTGTTCCCTATTTCAAATTTTGAAATATTTTCATATACATATGATATTATTTGCCTGAAAAAGGTTTGGATTGTGCAATATTTTGGATTTGGATTTCTTGATAAAAGATTCTCAACATGTACAAAAATCCAACTGTTGACATAATGTATTTCAGAGAAATAAGGAAAAAATCATAATTATTTCAAGTTTCAATTGTCTGCAAGGAGAAGCCTATTGATGAACTTTAATACACACCCTGGAAGCCTAGCAAAAGCACAGCTAATTTTCTACCAAATGAAACCTAACCTTTTGACCCAACAACAGCTCCTCTTGGAAATACCTTGCTTTTGGCACACAGAGCACCTTTTCTTTTGGAAACCCAGACCTACTCATGTTCTAGATATAACTTCAAGAATACTAAAATAACCTGATACTGAGGATTTGTAGATCAACACAATTTCAAAACTCTTGTATGCTGACTCAGGTCTTCCTGAGGGGTATTCATTGATAGACATGAGACACAGCTCCTTTTACTGTATTTTCTGGCATATAAGACTACTTTTTAACCCAAGAAAACCTTATCAAAAGTCAGGGGTCGTCTTATACGCAGGAGTAGTCTTATACGCGGGAGGGCTCTTATACACTGGGAGTCATCTTATAGAGCAAGTGCTGAAACTTCCAATCTGGATTGGAAAATCTGTGGTTACCGCTTATGGTGGGGAGAGCTCAAAAATGGCAGTGGACGCATCCCTGCCGTATGCAGCGACTGTATGAAAGCATTAAGGGTGACGCCGTACAAGTACGGTAAAAGAAAATCCATTCATCGGGATTCATGGACTTAATGCGGTCATGATGGTGAGGAGAAGGGGCGCCTCATCGGGAAGGTGTAAGTGATGGGAAGAGGAAGCTGCAGGCATCCGGGGTGCCCGGGGTATGGAAAAAAGAGACAGAGTGGCTCTGGGCCCAGAAAAACACACTTCTTTTACCTTTCTGGCCTGCCCTTGTATCCTATTACCGTACCTCCTCCTCTGCCTCTCAGATCTCACTCCTGAAGCGGTGCAGGTGCGCATGTGCGAGATCTGAGAGGCAGAGAAAGTGGTGCAGTAATAGTAAAATTACCATATTGAAATCAAATCTGATGCTTTAAAAAAAAGGTGTGCGTTGGAAGAGGGGTAGTCTTAAACAGCGAGTATATCCCAAACTCTATATTTTAACTGGAAAAGTTGGGGGTCATTGTAGCAACCCAGTTCCCTTTCGTGCCTGGGGGGCAGGGGGCAGCACCGGGGGTCCCACTTGCATTAGAGCCAGATGCAGCTGATGAGGAAATGGAGGAAGGGGCTGGTGAGTTAGCTGGGCCTTCCTCTCCCACAGAGAGCCTGGCCTGGGATGATGAATGGCCTGAGGCCCAAGGTGGACGCTGCCGAGAAAGCCCGGCGCCAGCGGCTGAACCTGTGCTGGTACTGTGGAGGATCCGGTCATTTTTCCAGAGAGTGCCCCCAGAAACCGCGCAGCAAGACCCCTCGGGCCTCGGCCGCGTTCGAAGAGCCCCAAGAGGCTGAAGAGGCCATCCAGACGGCGGGGGAAGGGGCCGGCCGAGTTTAAGTGGGTTTGCTAACTCGGCCACGGTCGCTAACCTTCCCCCAGAACCCCAGACTGTACAGTTGTTTTTGGTGATGGTCGCTCTGTGGTCAAAAGAAAAGGGCCCCATGATGGTACATGCCATGATTGACTCAGGGGCTACCAACAACTTCATTGATGCAGACTACGCCAAGTCTGCCGGATTACAGTTTCATGATCTCAAGGAGCCTAAGGGCGTACAAACCATCGACGGAAGGCAACTAAAAGCCGGGGCCGTGACCCAATACATGGCCCCTACCAAGATGTGGACAAGCTCTCACAAAGAGGACATTTCTTTCCTTATAACAAAGTTGTCAGATTTTCCGGTGATTCTGGGAATCGTTTGGCTGACTCTCCATGATCCACAGATCTCTTGGGCCAGAAGGCAGTTGCAGTTTTCTTCTGAACATTGTCAGGGACACTGTATGACGGCTCGGGCCTGCCAGGCTCAAGAGGTAGAACAAGCAGCGACCTTGCCCAAAAAGTATGCGGGATTTTGGGATGTGTTCAGCGAGAAGGAGGCGGAACGCTTGCCTCCCCACCGACCCTACGATTGTGCCATTGAGCTGGAGCCCGGAGCCCCCATCCTGCGTGGAAGACTCTACCCTCTCTCGGAACCAGAGCAAAAAGCTCTCCGGGAGTTTTTGGATGAGAATCTGTGGAAAGGGTTTATTCGGCCCTCTCAGTCCCCGGCCGGGGCGCCAATCTTGTTTGTCAAGAAGAAGTCAGGGGAGCTGCGGCTCTGTAATGACTATCAAGAGCTCAACAAGATCACGATTTGGAACCGCTACTCCCTGCCATTGATCCCCGAGCTGTTGGAGCGGATGTGGGGGGCCAAGGGCTTCACCAAATTAGACCTGAGGGGTGCTTATAATCTGGTGCGGATTCGTCAGGGCGACGAATGGAAGACCGCTTTCCAGACCAAGTGGGGAAGTTTTGAATACAGAGTTATGGGATTCGGGTTGTGCAATGCTCCCGCCTGCTTCCAACACTTCATGAATGACATCTTTTGAGACCTGTTAGATCGATATCTGGCAGTGTATTTGGACGATCTGTTGATCTTTTCGTCTGACCAGGCAACCCATGACCGCCATGTGAAGGAGGTGCTGCAGAGGCTGAGAGACCACGGTCTCTATGCCAAGCTGGAGAAATGCGCATTTGATCTACGCAAGGTGGATTTCCTGGGCTATCACATCTCTCTTACAGGCATCGCCATGGACGACACCAAGGTCCAAGCCGTGGCAGATTGGGCAGCACCTACCAGCAAAAAAGACATTCAAAGATTCCTGGGCTTTGCTAACTACTACAGAAAGTTCATCCTGGACTTTGCCAAGTAGGCCGACCCCATCACCCAGTGCTTGCGAGGAAAGGTGCCGTTCCGGTGGACGCCGGAGGCGGACGCGGGGTTCCGGAAGTTGAAACAGCTGTTCACCACGCAGCCGCTTCTGTAGCACCCTAACCCCCGCACTCCTTTCATCGTGCAAGCAGATGCATCGGATGTAGCAGTGGGAGTGATCCTGTTACAGCCTCAGGGGACAGACTTATTGCCCTGTGCTTACTACTCCCGGCAGTTGACGGCGCCGGAAAGGAACTATACCATCTGGGAGAAGGAGCTCCTGGCCATTAAGGTAGCTTTTGAAGTTTGGCGACACCTGCTTGAAGGGGCCCAATTTCTGGTGGAAGTTCACACCAACCATCGGAATTTGGAGCACTTAAAGACTCAGCGCAAATTGAACCAGAGGCAACAGATATGGTCCCTGTTCTTTGAGAGATTCAATTTCCGCATCCACTATGTGACCCCCAAGCAGACCAAACAAGCTGATGCGTTGTCTCGAAAGCCAGAGTATGTCAGAGGAGAAGAAGGGCTTTCTGAGGCACGGCTGTTAAAGGCGGCAAACTTTGCCGCCACTGGTGCAGCCCCTGCGCCGCCCCTGGCGGTCAACCCAGACCCGGGGGACAAGAGAACTTTAAGTGCCCGGATTCAAGCTCAACAAAAGGGAGACCCTTGGGTTCAAGAGCAGCTAGCCAAGGGGGTGCAATCCCCTTTCCAAGTCAAAATTGGATTACTATACCGCCGTGATTGTGTTTACGTATCCCCCGGGCCTGAGAGAGAGGACATTCTCAAACTTTGCCATGATAGCCGGGCCGCGGGACACTTTGGACTGTTCAAAACCTTACAGTTGGTGTTACGAGACTTCTGGTGGCCCAAGGTGCGGAGGGATGTGGAGGCCTACGTCAGCACTTTCCCTGTCTGCCAGCGGGCTAAGAAGCAAGGGGGCAAGCCGGCTGGTTTGCTCCAACCGCTCCCGACCCCTTCTGCGCCCTGGAAGATGATCTCAGCCGATTTCATCACTGATTTGCCAAAGTCCAAGGGGTTCACCATGATCCTGGTCATGGTGGACTGCTTCACCAAGATGAGTCACTTCATTCCATGTGTAGGGGTGCCTACTGCTAAAGAGACTGCTGATATGTTTGTACAACATGTGTTTCGGTTACATGGACTTCCACAGAGTTTGGTGACGGATCGAGGCACCCAATTCACTTCCCAGTTCTGGCGGGCAGTTCAGAAGTTGCTGGGGATTGAGGCACGGATGTCTACGGCTCATCACCCCCAGACCGACGGGCAGACCGAAAGGGTTAACGCCACGTTGGAACAGTATCTGCGGTGCTATGTAAACTACCAGCAAAACAACTGGGCGTCATTGTTGTCTTTGGCAGAGTTTGCTTACAACAATGCTACGCAGGAATCCATCAAAGAGACTCCTTTCTTTGCTAACTATGGACATCACCCTCAGTTCTACCCTCCTGTAGACCAATCCGGAGATGTGCCAGCAGCAGAGGATTGGCTACAGGAGCTCACGGCGATGCAAGAGATGCTGCGTACTCAATTGGACCAGGCTAAAGCGGATTACAAGCGGATGGCTGATCGGCGGCGCCAAGAGGGTCCTGAGATTCAAGTGGGAGACAAGGTTTGGCTGTCTACCAAAAATTTGCCTACGCAGAGGCCTAGCCGCAAACTGGATGCGAAATTTTTGGGGCCCTACAAGGTGTTGGAGAGTGTGGGGCCTGTTGCTTTCAAACTACAGCTGCCGGCGGACATGAAGATCCATCCGGTCTTTCATCGTTCCCTGCTGAGACCAGCGAAGGGGGTGCGGCCGGATGTGACGCAGCCGCCCCTCCCCCCATGATGCGAGATGGAGAGGAGGAGTTTGAGGTACAGGACATCCTGGATGCCCGCATCAGATACCGGAAGCTGGAGTATTTGATTGACTGGAAAGGTTTTGGACCGGAGGAGCGTTCTTGGACACCGGCTGTAGCAACCCAGTTCTCGTTCGTGCCTGGGGCACAAGGGGCATCACCAGGGGTCCCACTTGCATTAGAGCCAGTTGGAGCTGAGGTAGATTCTGAGGAGGATTTGGAGGAGCTGGAAGAAGGGGATTTTGAGTTAGCCGGGCCTTCTTCTCCCACAGAGAGCCTGGCGTGGGATTCTGGCTGGCCTGATCCTTACGAGAGTTTGGAAGGCCAGATGGATTCTGTAAGCAGTGATAGTGAAGATTACGAACGGCCGGGGGGGGCGAGGTTCACAGGAAAGAATGTGGGAAACCATGGAGGAGGAGGCCCGGGAAGTTGATAGGGAGTCAGACTCTCACGAAGATAGGGATGCAGGTGCTGGGAGGCAAGGACGAACCTTTGATAGGAGACGGAACATCGAGGCTAGCAGAAGGGGCTGGTTTCACAGCCTAGACCGACCCGCGGTCTCGCAGCACAGATTGGAGGAGAAGAAGCCTAGGCGTCGGGGCCTCGCCAAGGGGATTAAGTATAGGATCCGTGGGAACGGATCCTCAGTACCTCGGCCACGTCTATCCTATACAGATGTGTAGCGAGGAAAGTCCACATAGCTAAGTTAGGCTAGTGGCCTGCCAAGGAGTATCTTGGATCTTGTACCTTGCTTTGTTCCCTGATCCGCTTTTGCTGAGCAGAGCCCAAAACATCATTTTGCTGAGCAGAGCCAAGTCTTTGGAAACTTCCATGCTAAGTTTGCCTTTGGACATTACCTTGCTTTTGGATTACTTTTGATCTTTTTATGGACAATTACCTTTCAACTGTTTCTTATTCTTCAATAAAGTAGTTAGCTGATTATCGTCTCTGTGTGTGTGATTAAGGGGCCAGCCAAGGTCTTGCATCGTGACACCGGCACGCGATGTGCACGCCCCGGACATTGTTGCCCGTTTTCATCGCAAGTATCCCGACAAGCCCAAGCCTCGAGGCCCTGAGGGGGGGGGGATAGTGTAGCAACCCAGTTCCCTTTCGTGCCTGGGGGGCAGGGGGCAGCACCGGGGGTCCCACTTGCATTAGAGCCAGATGCAGCTGATGAGGAAATGGAGGAAGGGGCTGGTGAGTTAGCTGGGCCTTCCTCTCCCACAGAGAGCCTGGCCTGGGATGATGAATGGCCTGACAGCTATGAAAATTGGGAAAGTCAGGCTGACCCTGAGAGTGATGATTCCGATCAGTATGAGAACCCAGGTGGTTTCGGGTCGCAGGAAAGGATCAGGGAAACAGTGGAGGAAGAGCCCATGGAGGCCGAAAGGGAGTTCGGCTCTCACGAAGATAGTGAGCCAGGTGCTGGGAGGCAAGGACGGAGCTTTGATAGGAGACGAAGCATTGAGTCCAGCAGGAGGGATTGGCACCGTAGCCTAGAGCGCCAGAGAGGCGCGAGGTCCCATAGCACAGATTGGCGGAGAAGCCTAGAGCGTTGGGGGCCTTGCCAAGGGGATTAAGTATAGGATCCGTGGGAACGGCTCCTCAGTAGCTCGGCCACTTCTATTCTAAGAGGAGTGAAGCGAGCGGAGTGCCACGGAGCCAAGTTGCCGGCTCAAGCCTTGCCAAGAAGTTTCTTGGGATTGTTCATGAACTTTGCCTTGTTTTTGCCACGGACTAAGTCCTTGATCCGCATAGCTTTTGCGGAGCCTTTGCCACGTTTGCCTTTGGATTTTACTCACGGACTCTTACCTTTTGGATTGAACTTTTTGATACTTTTTATGGCCAATTTACCTTTTCACCTGTTTCTTATTATTCAATAAATAGTTAGCTGATTACCGTCTCTGTGTGTGTGATTAAGGGGCTGGGCCAAGACCCTGCATCGTGACAGTCATCTTATACGTCCAGTCTTATATGCCAGAAAATACAGTACTTTCCAGATGAACTATAATTCTCAAATTTCCCATTTCTGTCTCATTTATTTTTAAAAACCAAGCCTCTACAGAATCCCTTTACAGAATCCAAGACATAAGGCTAAATAGGCAGCAGCCATTCTGTTATTTGTTTTAGTTTATTCCTGATTTTGATCTTCTTCTTTCTAAGATATTTTACCAATGGAGGGTGACTATCACATTTCCACAGGGCTTTGTTTTGGGCATCCTCAGGTTGGCAGCATGCGTGTCTTTATTGATGGTGTCCATCTTTTCTTTGACAGTCCACGTGGTCGTCATCCTGCAATCTTCAAATGTAGTGTTGTTTGTGCTAGTGATATTGGTTCTCTTCTCATGACATGGCCATATCACTGTAGTCTTGCTTCCTGCAATTTTTTTTGCTGATCACATTTATTCCTAGTCTTTGATAGATGTCTTCATTTGGCACATGGCCAAGAAGTGTCAAGCCATGTGTCAATCTCAGCATTTTAATTTCTATTGCATTAGGGGCTTGTTCATGTTTATTTGTTGTTGGCCAGCATTCTGCACTCCTTATTTTGTTCCTAATTTTGATGTTTTAGCCAACTCTTGAAATTGTAACAATGAGAGATACAACTCCTTTATGGAGGTGAGACATCTTTGTGCATTTCATAGCTTGTTCTTGTTGTCCTCCTATAGAGAGAAGTGACTGCTGCTACATCAATAAAATTAAGGAATCTAGGAGTTTGGTTCATCTGGGATTGAACAAAAGTGTGCCTACCCCAAAACTAAAGTGTAAGGTAAGACAGAAATTCATGATCTTTTAAACTCAAATCTTTTAAAAAAATCAAAACAAAATATTGATTTATTTTCATTGCGTAAAAAGAGTATAAAGCTAACTTGTAGATCCTTTCAGATAAAGTCTATCACTGGGTAGACTGTGGATTATGCCAACCTTGCAAAATTATCTGATAGTCTTGTTCTATTAGTAGTTAGAATGATATACAATATGAAAGCCTGCAAAATAGTCCAGTGTTATTACCCAATGTCATCTTATGTTTTCTGCAGGGACTCTGTTGGCAGGGTCAACTGTGAAGTTGATTGTAGGAGAAGCACAAGTTTTTAACCAACTGAGAAGGCTGCAATGAATTTGTGTGTATATATAGCTTGAAGAGAAGTGGAAACACTTTACTCCCAGAGGCTGGGGATGAAGCTTTTTCCTCTCTCTTTTAATGTAGAGGACTTGGAGCAGAGGCAAAGTGCCTTGTGGCATAACAAGATAATACTGTCATGTATTACAGTAAAAAGTCCAGTGCTCAACTTGGTTTTATTGACTTTTTCCTGTAGTCCACAATATAAAATTGCTTCCAGGTTTGTTAATAGAAAAATAGTACAGCAGGCCCTCTATTTTTCGGCAAAAGTATGGGGGGAGGAGGGGTACTATGGAGAAAAACCATTGTATAGTTTTTACTCTCCAGAGTGTCTCTATTATCAATGCCTATCCAATGCTAACCATAGAATTGCCCATGATGAGGATCTACTGATTATGAAATAAATGCTCTTTCTAGGAATGCCTAGGTCCTCTAACATGACTATATGGTCAACTTCTGCCAGACTCACAATCAAGGACCCAAAGATTCCTAAAAAGAAAATGCTAATCAAATCTGGAATAAAGAAATATACAAATGTTAAACCCACAAATGTGTGGGCAAGTTACGTAGTAATTTTCCACAACTGAGGGATTGTTTCAGCTAAACATGGACACAGAGGAGAGGACCTGAAATTTGTACCTACAGAAATTGGAACCAAATGATGTTTGTTTCTTGACCTCTGCAATTTCAATGATATTCCATCTTATGAGGGAATTTTTACAAAACTATATACAGATGGTACTTTCCTCCTGAAGGCTGTCAACAATGTAAAAGGCATGATCAAATATACACTGGAAATGTAAGCCAAAAGAAGGGATGTTCTACCACACGTGGCAAATTTATAGAAAAAAAGTGAAAATATACATATAATGATGGACTTTTTGTAAATGAATGTCCCAATTATTCCATGTCATGGTAGTTAAAAGTGGAATCAATGATATACTTGTGAAGGGACCCATGAACTCCCCCCCCCCACACACACACACTTCCCTTAGAACAGTGGTTCTCAACCTGTAGGTCCCCAGATGTTATGGGTTTCAACTCCCAGAAATCCCAGCAACTGGTAAACTGGCTGGGATTTTTGGGTGTTGTAGACCAAAACACCTGGGAACAGACAGGTTAAGAACCACTGCCTTAGGATATTTATGTAAATATTCAAGATCCTGCTGTTGGGAATAGAACCATGGCTAAATGATAGAACCCTAAATTTGCACACAATTCCTTACTCAGGCAAAATAAATGTGTACAAAACTGTACATTGTTGGACTTTTACAAGGAGATAGCATGAAGTCACTGTTTCTATGCAAAGAACTGGGGGTATTTTAATAGGTTGAAAAGACTGAGACTTCCATGAAACTCTTGATTTATGGCTCACTTCAGTGCCCACTGAGCATAGCAGGAGACACTCTATTAAATTTTTCAGCAGCCCTCACACCTCAATAAGATTGGAATTGTTTGTGTAAGATGTACTTAACCAAATCAGAGAACATTTGTGTTTCCTCCGGGCTTTTGGTTCCAGTGGTAATTTTTATATCACATTGAAGTAATCAGGGAAATACTGTCAATATGCAACATACTGACTGAAAAGTGCTACTTTTCATAGCAGCCAGCTTCCTAACACAACTCTGTCTATCAGTCAGAGACTGATTAATGGGCCAGTGTTCTGAGGGAAGAAATCCCATATTAATATTGAGAAATCCTACTACAGGAGTTGCTCATCTGTCAAGTCCATTTTAATGTATTGAACAAAAAGGCTGAAGAATAAGCTCCAGGGCAACACTATATGTTTCTCAAAGGAGGTCATCTACCATCATTAAAAGAGGGTAAGAGAGAGAGAGAGAGAAAAGAAGATACTGCCTTTGCCATTAAATTTGAGTTCTCCTTGTGCCACAGAGAATTTCCTTGAACTAATACGGCTTTGTCTAAATTCCAAGTTCAAGAGCAAAGCCTTCTTTCTCTCTTTAAAAATATTAAGGTAGGCAGGGGATGTAGTAATGTATTTTAATGCAATTTCCATTTACTGAACTACAACAAGTCGATTCTGATCAAATGTGAAACCAGGTTTTAAATATCTCATCTAGGCTGAATAAATGGAAACCTAATTCAACGCCTGAAATTTTAAAGGGAAAAAGAGGATGCTAATATAGGGCGAGAAGTTAATTTCCTTTCCCAGTTTTCTCCAATACCCTGCCAGCACCTTGAAACTGATATCCACCATTCCTCCTGCCAGATTCCCCTGTCTCTTGCTTTCTATACTTAAACCTTTGAATAAATCTAATAGAAAGCCATATTTATTGTCCAGGTGTCTGCTCCATTAGGACAAAAAGGAAAATGAGAATGTAAGGATATGTTCATGTGAATGAGAATTCTTGACTCTTTTAAAATAAATACACATTTGTTTATTCTGCACTTTATATGTTGTAAATATTTTGCTATTTTACCTGTTTTATTTGTTTAACTGTTTTAATTGTTTGAGTTGATGGCATATGTTTTATGATTATGTTTTAAGTGGCACTGAATCTTGCTGGGGTTGGAAACCACCTTGAGTTCCCCTAGGGCAGGGGTGCTCATTAGGTAGATCGCGATCTACTGGTCGATCACGTAGGGCGTCCTGGTAGATCGCAGGCAGGGCGGGAGGAAGGCTCAGTCCCGCCCCGCAGGCTCCCAAAGCCGCCCAGGTACTGCCGTGGTGGTGGCGTGACCGGCGTCACTATGGCCCATATGGGAGCTATTCACGGTGTGTATGGCTCCCATGCCATTTCCGCCACTGCCATTATGTCACACGCGCCGTTTCCCCTACGATTTCATGGTCTCGCCAGAAGAAGGGCGCAGAGGAGGGGCACAGCAAGAAGCGGCTCCAACTGCGGCAGCATGGACTGCCTGTTGGTAAGCCGGTGAAGGGTCTTCCTCTTTTCTCCCTCCCAGCCCCTCCCCCTCACTCTCTTTCCTTCCTTCTTCCCTTTCTTCCTTCCCTCTTTCCTTCCTTCCCTTCATCCCATCCTTTCTTCCTTCCCTTCTTTCCCTCCCTCCCTTCTGTTCTTCCTTTTTTCCTCCCTCCCTCTTCCATTCCTTCCTCACCTCTTTCCTTCCTGGCAGCGGAGGCAGGGCTCCTCCTCCTTCCTTCGGGAGGACACGGCTCCTTCCTCCCCTCCCCTTCCTTCTGTTCTTCCTTTTTTCCTCCCTCCCTCCCTCCCTCCTTCCTTCCATTCCTCCTTCCTTCCTTCCTTCCTCACCTCTTTCCTGCCTGCCTGCCTTTCCTCCCTCCCTCATTCCTTCCTTCCTTTCCTGCCTCTCTGCCTTTTGGTTATGTGCTGTTGCTTGTGGGGTTTCTGTGTGGGAAGTTTGCCCCAATTCTGTTGTTGGTGGGGTTCAAAATGCTCTTTGATCGTAGGTAAACGATAAATCCCAGCAACTACAACTCCCAAATGACAAAACCAATTTTTTTTAGTGATGGTCACTCCTTGTAGGTGTCTTGTGGCCAAATTTGGCAGCAATTTGTCCAGTAGTAAGAAATCAGATTGTGTATGTCAACTGTAAAATAGGATGTGTGGAAGGGCCCTGGGTTATCTGAGGTCCTTTCCACACAGTTGAAAAAAATCCCATGTTATCTGCTTTGAATCATATTATATGGCAGTGTGGACTCAGAAAACCCAGTTCAAAGCAGATATTGTGTTATATGTTTCACATTTTTGTAGTGGGTAGGTAGATCATTTTGACTTGGTTGTTTTATAAGTAGCTCGCATGCTGAAAAAGTGTGAGCACCCCTGCCCTAGTGGGTGAGAATGGCAGGGTATAAACGAAGGAAATAAATAAATGAATAAACTCTTCCCCCAAAGCTTCCTGAGCACTGTTTCTTCATATGCCTTTTCTGCCAAATTTGGTGACTTCTCATACGAAAAGAAGAAAAACGACAAAAACATGAGTGTGTCTTGTTCATAGAGCTTTTTGGGGGGGGGGGGACTACCAGGATCCACTAGAGTCAATAATTATTTTGATTACCCCCACCCCAAGAAGATATGTGGGGAAGTATATAATTTTGTATGTATGGTAAGCATGGTGAGGAGTCTCCTGGGGGACTAATGTAGCATCCCTGCCTTTCTCTATTATCCAGTGGTTATTGGCAATTTGGTCTCTCATTCTTCTGCCCTTTCTAAACCCAGATTGAACATCTGGTTACTCTCTCTCTCCCTCTCTCCATGTATTGCTAGAGTCTACCTTGCAGGATCTTGAGCATTACCTTACTTGCATGTGAAATAAGTGCCACTGTACAAAAGTTTGAGTATTCTTTAGCGTTTCCCTTTGATAGCTGAAAGCAAGGAGGAGCCGAGGAGCCTTCTAACCAAGGTGAAAGAAGAAAGTGCAAAAGCTGGGTTGCAGTTAAACATCAAAAATATCAAGATTATGGCAATCAGACTGATTGATAATTGACAGATGGAGTAAACATGGAGGCAGCGACAGACTTTGCATTTCTAGGAACAAAGATTACTGCGGACGCAGAGTGCAGCCTGGAAATCAGAAGATATTTACTTCTTGAGAGGAGAGCAATGACCAATCTCAATAAAATAGTAAAGAGTAGAGACATCACACTGGCAACAAGGATTTGCATAGTTAAGGCAATTGTATTCCCCGTAACCTATGGAAGCAAGAGCTGAACCATAAGGAAGGCTGAGAAAAGTAAGATAGATGCTTTTGAACTGTGGTGTTGGAGGAAAGTTCTGAGAGTGCCTTGGGCCACAAGAAGATCAAACCAGTCCATACTCCAGGAAATAATTCCCAGCTGGTCACTGGAGGGAAGGATATTAGAAGCAAAGATGAAGTACTGTGGCCACATAATGAGAAGACAGGAAAGCTTGGCGAAGATAGTTATGCTGGGGAAAATTGAAGGAAAAGGGGCTGAACAAGGGAAAGATGGATGGATGGTATCCTTGAAATGACTGGCTTGACCTTGAAGGAATTGGGGGTGGTAACAGCCAACAGGGAGCTCTGGCGTGGGCTGGTCCATGAGGTCACGAAGAGTCGGAAGTGATTGAACGAATAAACAACAAAAAACAGAATGCTTTCTTGACTGCAGAGGACATCCCATCAGAGGCATTTCTGACCTTAACTTCCAGGAAGAACCAGTAATGACCACATGTCCACCTAAGATCCCAGATGCATTTCTATTAATTAATTTGCTACTAAATTCTACACCAAGTCAATGGGAGAAGGAGCAAAGCCTTCCTTTTGTTTCCCTCATCTGCTCCAACAGGATGGCACACTGCTTTGCTTCCTACATTAGAAGCTTAGGAACAGGCAGAACCTAAAAATCAGCAAAGTAGAGAGTTTGGTTCAAACAACCATGGCAATACTGGTATGGCTGCTTTCCCTCCCTTCATTTATTTGCTACCTGTCCACTCGCAGCAGCAGCAGCAATGGCACTTCCCAAGCATCTTACTTCAGTGGAACCTGGGCAAGCTAGTGATGACAAGACCCTGTACCAGGAGAAGAAAGAAAGAAAAACCCATCCAAACTCAAAGCTATAAAATAATATTTTTATCATCTCATTTTAATTCACAGCAGAGAGCCACACTGACAAGTTGCCTGAAATCCAATACTTGAACATGAACTTCTGACTTTTGAGGTTACATTTCAGGATATTCCGCTTGCAGTTTTAGGATTTAAAAACCTGCTTCAAATCCTTAGAGATTAAATCAGACTCACTAACTGTTAAAGTGTTGCTGTGGAAAACGCAGAAAATAGCATTAATGAAATTTAGCAGAAGTTGCTGTGACTAATGACAAATTAGAGCAATAGAGCCACTTAAGTAAAAGTTAATGAGATATACAAGAGCTGAACTATGCAAAGCTGTTGCCTAACTCCAAGAAAGAATTAATATGATAAAGCAGATCTGCACATAGAAATTTTAGATAATAAATTTTGTTCCTCTGAAACTATTTAATTTACTGTCTTACATTTGAAGAACAAGGAATTCTCTATTAGGGTTTTTAAGGGGTGAAAGTACAAGCAATTGGTTGAATTAAGTAAGTTCCTTTGAACAGGAAATTTAATAATGTGCTTCAACACAGAACAAGATCTCCTCTTAAGAAAAGCAGGCACTTCCGAGATGAATAGGTTTAGAGTTTATTACTTGCTTAACAAGTAACCCTCAAACTTGTTGAAAAAGTATGTTCAAAAAGTACAAAAATGAGGAAGCCATTGCAGGGGCAGTTATTTAGTTCCCCTAGGCCAGTGATTTTCAACCTTTTCACATTTTTTACATTTACAAAATCCTGGGGCACACCACCAACCTAAATGACACTCTAACACAGTAATACATATAGTTAATATGTTTTAAAATGTATTTATACACTCACTTAGTGTGAAACCTGGGCCTGTTTCGTCTTTTTTTTTCTCTTTTGTCCACCACTCATATTAGGGTCTTCATCTGTGTCATAATTTTGTCCAGGGCCCTGTTCGGCATTTGCATTTTCCCTTCTCAAAAACTTCTCCATCACTGTCACTCGCTTGTCTTGCTGTGATCCCAAATTGCCACTGTCACTTGACGCACAGCTGCAGCACTAACTCTAACTTTGTTTACTTAGCCACATCTGAGCGAATCCAAGATGACATGACTTCTTAGGTGACGCGAGTGTGCTATGGTTCCATTTCTTAAAGGGACAGGTGCGCCTTATAGTTTATATATGAATGAAGTTCAAAAATAATTTCCCACGGCACACCTGATGATCTCTCACGGCACACTAGTGTCCCACGGCACACTGGTTGAAAATCACTGCCCTAGGCAATTGCTGAAATCCTAAGATTTGCGATGGGGCATAATTTTTATTTTCTACTCAACAGCCCTTTTGTGGAGAGCATTATGTACCCTGGTCTACCAGATACATGTAAAGCAACGTATGATGGGTGGGAAAACGGTTACAATAAAAACTTAGATATCATTATCGTGCTTATTCTGTGGCGGTGATTATAAAGAAGTCTTGCTTTCCACCCTCACTGTAGTTGCTCTGTGTTTTTCGACAAAACTGTTCCATTTTGTGAAGGACCTCTTACTTACAATTCAGGAAGAAAGTCAACCTCAAAAAGAAACAGAGGATAGCTTAGGGGTGCACTATAATCTGTTTTCCATGGACTTTGCAGAAAATAAAAGATGTTTAGATCAGCTCTGGCTTGGAGTCCAGTTTGAAAATAGCAAATATTTCCAGAGAACTTAGGCATAATGTAAAATCTAATATATTTTTATATATTATGTGCTTTATCAAACTGAACTTATTGCTTATACTATCAACACTTGTAGTGGTTTCATATGAGCTTCTGGCTATCTTGTGCTAAATTGTAATACTGACTGAAGCTGCTGTCTCATTTTTTGTAAACTCCATAAGGGCTAATATTTTAAAAGTAGGGTAAAATATTTTAAATGGAAATTAATGTACAAACATTGTATATGTATGTACAATGTTCATATATGTCCCAAGGCAGAGAAGTTATCGACTTACTGAATTACCATACAAATCAACAAGGGGATCACCTGTCTTTTTATCTTACTCTGCATACAGTCCCTATCTCAAACTCCCAAGGATCTTCACTCTGACTTAGGACCTCCTCAGTGGTCTTCCTCACAATTTGGATACCTTTCGCAGAGCCTGTAAGACCTATTTGTTCAGGCAAGCTTTCAAGTCAAACTGAAATTTTAATCTGTATTGTTTTATTGTGTACGGTTTTATGCCAATTTTTTCTGTAAACTGCCCCGAGCCTCTGGGAGTGGCGGTGTAGAAATTGAATAAATAAATAATAGTATTACTCTTTAGTTCATATGTCATGCACAGCATCATCACCTATCTCCTAGTATTAAAAGATAACACAATCTATTGGATCTTCTGTTTCTTGTCAAGAAAGATTACTTAGTAAACATTCCAAGTGCTGTGGCCATTACCCCTCTTCTCTATGTAATGGGAAAAAGTTAACAGACGCAGTCAAGGAAGTGATTTTTTAAATCTTTGCTAGATATTTTGGCAGCATTTCTCAAAAGCAAGTTTCTAGACATTGGCATTTAGGACCTTTCCGTATGTTGCAAAATCACTGGTTTGTCCCACAAGCAGGTTAGGATTTAGCTATCTGCCAACCGTACTGTGATTGTACATCATTTCTTTTTATAGCAACCAATTGATGAAAGTTATATTTTACAGGTGGGAATACAAGACTGAGAGAAATGGAATTGCCAAATGTAAGTGCACAACCAACATGGATTTTTGATCAAGTCCAGTCAATTCCAGGTGCAACTATCTCTTGTGACAAAGCTAACCACTGGTTCTATCAAGTGGAAATGGCAAATCCCTGCACAAAGTTTAAAATGAGTTGAACCCTACTGAGAAGTTTTGATTTATCTGTTCAAGGGAGGTGAAAAAAACACAGTGGGATACAGAACTTGTTTGTGGTGACAGGGTAGATGACAAAATCTTAAAATGCGGAAGAAGATCTCCATGTTGATCATTTCTCTGAAAGTTCCTACCTTGCAGAGATAAGCAGAAATAGTGTTAGAGATAGTGACCTCATGACACTCATAGACTTCTATTACATACTACATCTATTCAAGATTTTCTTCAAGCTATATATCTAACAAGATAGTTGCTTAGAATAATGGCCATATAGGTCTTCAATTGGAGCCCTTGGTTTTTATTCTGGTTGTCTGAAACTATATAAGGGTAGCAACTTAAAATAAAAGGAGTACACTAACTCATTTCCACAGCCACAGAGATTATCTGTGAATAAGTCCTGCACTATTGGGCCAACATCTAAATGGCATAGCCATTTGGGGAAAGTCAATTGTATGGGTCTTTCCTCACAGAATCATCACCAGCTGGCTATGGATAAGTGTCTTACATAAATTTAGGACCAGGACAAATTTAAAATGTCAACAATTGCTGTTCCTTCCCTGAAAACTGAGAAGAAGGAAAGTAGAGGATGCACCACTTTAAAAAGTTATGTGCAATTATTTTTTAGAGAAGTATGAAGAAACACAGACTGAAGACGTGGCTGTTCCAATGTGCCTTCCCTGAATAAAGTAAAGAATGCCCTGCTGTGTTCAATCTCTGCAAATCTTCTCAAGAAGCACTTTAATTACTTATTGGGTGGTCCGCCCCACATTGTCCTTGAAACATTCCTGCTCTATACATTCTACCTCTGTCTGCATCCAGCGTTTATTTATTTTAAAATTTTAATATTCACATTTGGCCCAGCCGAAATGGTTTTAAACTGTCTGCTACTGCATATGCCGGAGTTATATTGATTGTATTGTTTTTATATTTGCTGTTGTGTTGTCGTTATGTGTCATTGGGCTTGGCCTCATGTAAGCCGCCCTGAGTCCCCTTGGGGAGATGGTGGCGGGGTATATATAAAGTTAATAAATAAATAAATAATAACTTTATGGGTGTTGTGAAGAGACCAAAAGGAGCCTTTCAGTCATATCACTGTATGCTTCCACTAACTACACTGAAAATGTGTAAATGCCAAGTTGCCAAGTTCATGTTCAATGTAAGAGGCTTAAACGTAGGAAAATTAGTTGTGCATCTCAAAGGCAACAGCAGCAACAACGACGACAACTTTTTTTGTATTCTGTCTCCCCGAAAGAACTCGGGGTGGCTTACATGGGGCCAAGCCCAATCAACACAGTTAAAATGTAACAAATTAAAATGCAGAGATCAGATATATCTCATTCTTGGTTCCCGGAGGAAACAACTCCATAAACTCAGTAAATGTATCTACCTCTTTAAAGTGGTAACTGGGCATAGATAGTACATGCCACGACACCCCTTTCATTTTACTATTCTTCGCACTGAATTTGCATGAGTTGTGCCAACCAAATTTTTAAAAATTGTACCCCACCTTAATCCCAATATGGGACTCAAAGTGAACTGGACAAGGAATTTGCCAGATCTGTTATTTAAAACGGATTATGTAAAACCAACAATCCTAGGATATTATATTAAAGGTGAAGGGCTGACTGGATGCTAAAACTTCATATCACTCAGACATAAATATGAAAACCTTGGACAAATCCAAGTTGTGAATTTTCTTATATTTGGGACAATTTCTTGTATAGTTATTTTATTCATTTCAAGTCTTTAATATCCTGGTTTTCAACCTGAAAGCTTCCAGATTGGATTACAAAGGATAGATGAGATTACACATCAAACAATAGATCCCATTAAAAACTAGCAGACAAACAAAAACTCTCAGTAGAACAGCATATTTTAAAAAGCCCATTAGGGATTATTTGATTTTTAAAAGCCTAGGCAGCAATATGCTCCATTAAAAATTAGCAGAGAAGCTAAAAGTCACAGCAATACATTATGCAATCAAGCAAACAAGCCAACCCAATTTAAGTTAACTTAAATTGTAAAATTGGTGGAAAAGTAGAAGGGATTCACATCATCCTAAGAAGAGAAATTTGGATTCAGGTCAACGTCCATCAGTGTTTAATGCAGAGCCACTATAGCACAAAACAACCCAAAACCACCTATCTACCTTGCCAGGCAGAAAGTATAATGGATTCAGAAAGTATCATGGGAGACCTCATATTTTCCCATTTTCATTGTAGAAAAGTTAGGTCCACTGCATAAATAGTATTTCTACACACTATTCATGCTCTTCAAACTCAGAGCTAGTCTGAGTCCCTCTACGGAGGTGAGAAGATCGGGATATAAAAGTTTAAAATATAATAATTCAAAGGTGCTGAAGTAAATAAACTAATTTCATATGTTTCCCTTTCCTTTATGCATGGCAAAGTAAGATTCTTTTCACCTCATGAAATTATTAATATTGCAATCCTATACTGGCTGACTCAAAAGGAAGAACTATTGAGAAGAATGATATTTATTTTCTCTAATAGTTGGAACCTCAGGCTGTTCCTGGACTCACCAGGTGCCCAAGACTCCACCTGAAAAAACATATAGCTGAATAGTCAGTCATCTGTATCCACCGATTCTGTATCCATAGAGTCAACTATCTATTTTGACTTTTTTTTTAAAAAAAAAAAAACCAAAGGCAAAATCTTGATTTTTGCCATTTTATATATGAAACAAAATTTTACTATGCCATTGTATAAAATGGGACTTGAAGATCTATGAATTTTGGTATCCATGAGATGGAGTGGTGACAGAGTCCTGTAATCAAACCCCATCAGATACCAATAACCCACTGGAAACTTATTGGAAAACACATGTATCCTCTGTATTCCTGGGTATTACAAAACAAAAACCAGCAACTTCAGGTTTTATTTTTGAGGCCTGGTGAGTTCTGGGGACTGAAGACACAAAATGCAGGATATACACAACTGCAGCCGAAACAAATATTCTCATTTTATCTAATTTTAAATTACTGCAATTAATATGTTAGAAACAATATTACTGTTAAGAATTTTAACTTTTTTCATGGAAACTGTCTTACTTTTTTAAAAAGGGGGTGACATTCATTTTTAGCATAAAATACTATCAGCATGGAAAAATTGTATGTATGCTGCCCGAATTATGTAGAATTAACTTCTCAATAAGGCTTGATCCCCAGGGCAAGGATTGCAACCTTAAGGGAATTTATCTCTAGCACACCTTTCATGCTTTTAAAAACAATGTGACCCAATTGTTTTAAAATAATCTGTATTTTCTAAGATACTAAAAATGGAATACTAACAAGTGTAAGATCAAGCCTGCCATTTCTTAATGACTGGAGGCAAAAAAAGAAGAAATATTTGGAAAAATTGCCTGTGGGATGGCAACATAAATAATGCTTAATGCCAGGATCACAAAACACACAGAGGGGATTTTTTTTTAACAGGAGGACTTCTTGCTTTCCTCTCCATAATTCTGCTTGCGTTTTGCCTTTTAAAACGTTCCATTGTAAAATTACAAGGGCAATTGCTTATGTTGCTAAAGGTACCACTTAATATGGTAAAAGAAGGAAATGCAAAGCTTACAAAAGGATGGGGGAGGATGAAGACAAGGCAGTGCTACTGAAGACCTTTCTATAGATAGTTGGGGAGCTGGACTATAGCTTGAAAAAAAATGAACAAATTCCTATGCACACTGTACATATCTTACATGTAGTACAAAAAACATGAAAGAAAAATATTTTAAAAGAACAATTTTAACCAACATAAATGAAATGTACCAGGAAATCAGGAGACATTTACTTCTTGGGAGGAGCAATGACCAATCTCAATAAAATAGTGAAGAGCAGAGACATCACACTGGCAACAAGGATTCACATAGTTAAAGCAATTGTATTCCCCGTAACCTATGGAAGCAAGAGCTGGACCATAGGGAAGGCTGAGTGAAGGAAGATAGATGCTTTTGAACTGTGGTGTTATAGGAAAGTTCTGGAGTGCCTTGGACCGCGAGAAGATCCAACCAGTTCATACTTCAGGATATAAAGCCCGACTGCTCATTGGAGGGAAGGATATTAGAGGCAAAGATGAAGTACTTTGGCCACATAATGAGAAGGCAGGAAAGCTTAGAGAAGACAATTGTGCTGGGGAAAATGGAAGGAAAAAGGAAGAGGGGAGACCAAGGGAAACATGGATGGATGGTATCCTGCAAGACCACTCTTTTTAGACTTGCCTTTAATTGAAACCCGGAAATTTAATCTGCCTGCCTGACCACTGTTTTTATATGAATTTTATGTAATTTTAATATTTTATGCACATCGTTGTTTTATGTATGTTATGTGAACCGCCCCAAGCCTGCAAGGAGGAGCGAAATACAAAATTGAACAAACAAACAAACAAATAAATAAAGTGACTGGCTTGACTTGCCTGTCATTTATATGAAATTATAGCAGTCACATGTTATAATTGTGGCATTGCAGAAATGATTTGTTCAAATATCACTTTTAGATTTTACTGTACTGCTTGGTTGTTTGGGTCTATTTTACCAATGATAATTTGATTTGATTTTAAGTCATATTTTGGTGGGCTGATTGTGATTGTTCATTGAATCGTAACAGCAGTTGTTTTGCTATTGTTATTATCTGTTGGGTGCCAATGATTGTGATGGCTTTACATGGAAACCCAATCTAAAAATATTCTAAAAAACAGGAGCAGTCCTAAAATGGAAAGTTCTGTTTAAAGTAGACAAATGAGGCAATATTTGTTGCAAAAATCATTTAATTACTGGGCTGTCACTGCAGCTATAGCCTAACTGCTTATCCCTGGAGTTTTAGGCTTCTTGGGAAACAAATCACATTGCTGTGACAGATGTGTAAATATGTATGTGTACGCACATTTATGAATTTTTTTTTTACTGCTTTTGACATTAAGAAATCTTTAAAATTGAGAAAACAACATTCTTCCACAAACACAGTCCTGGCATTCTGCAAACTGTGATTAAGAAGTTGGGCAACGTAAAGTGATTGCCCCCTCCAAAATTAACTTTCCTTTGTCAGGGTCATCTATTGCTCAGGTACAGGTTCACGTACATTGACTATGGTCTAAGTAGATCTGATTTATCTATAAGACAATTTCAGATCACAGTAGTAGTTCTTGGAATCTGGTTGAATTATATGACAATTGCAGGCCATAGTTCTAGTTGATACAATGTGGTTGAATCCGACAATTTCAGACCACAGTTCTAGTTAATAAAATCAGGTTGAACCCTAAGACCATTTTGTAATGCAGTTCAAGTTCATGACAACTTTATGGTTAAGGTTAACTATCAAGAATTCATTCCGTATTATAGAAGAATAAAGGAAGAAAGAGAAAAAAAGACATGTCCTCCTGAGGCCAGTTTCTCATTTGAAAACTGCTGTTTGCAGGGAGCCAGGGAGCAATGCAGCAGAGAGCAAGATTCACATTATACTGCTAAATACTGCAAACATGCAAACAGATTGGTCCTAATCACCTATTCTTGGCCATGTCTAAAAGGCATGGTAAGTCTAGTGGTGCACTTTACAAAAACAAACATAAACAATATATAGGTAGGTTCAGAATCATCCAAAGTCACTGATTGCATGGAGTAGAGCCCAGTTCAAAGATCAGGAAATACAAGTAATCCATGATAACAAGAGCACGTTGAAGTGTGGAAGCTCATCAAACTTTGTGCAGTTATGCTTGTGCAAACATGACACATGACCATTCACTTAAAGTACAACATATAAAACCTAGCTACTTTTAGGCTATTGTGCTGCTAAATCCTGAACTCTCATATATCTATGGTTTTATAGTATTTTTGTATATTTATAATCTGAAAAAACCCACTTGACCATGCTTTTCTGTAACTCAGTATTGGTTAGAACTGACATAACCACCCGAAATTTTAAGAAATAAAAAAGTCACAGAATGGGGCAGTTTTCTGGATAGGGAACAAGCACTCATAGCTTAAGAAACTTGTGATATAGTGACATTTGGGAATTTTGAATTATACCTATTCCTGAGGCACAATAATACTGAAAAGGCCAATGAATTCAGAGGTAGAGGAAACTAGTTTACTAGACACAATAAATGAGCCAGCTGCATCTAACCCATCAAAATACAGATGTCTGGTTTGTAGGTTAAATATAAAGCTTCCAAGGAACGTAGGGTTTAATATTACCATAGTTGTGGTCAGGAAGTCTGACACAGAACAAAATGTCCCACCCTATCAGGAAACATGAAGCATTTTATGGAGAAGAGCTGGCACATGTGTGTAAAATCATTCGCTGCCCCATTTACTGACAGTAACAGTCTCACAATACTAAGGCACTAAGGATGAGGAACTCCCTGTTCCAGTAATACATCTTTAGAACAACATGGACTTTCTTCATGGATGGAGAAAATGCCCACATTTCATTTAAAAATACTGATACCACTATGGCAATATGTTCCTACCACACACTTAATGGAAAAGTCACAAAACTTAACATAAACCAAAATAACTTGTTGCCATGAATTTTATCATACCTTCAAAACATGTTGGAAAGACACCATCAGTGTGTACATTTTAAATTAACAAAATCTGCATACTGTAGTGGGAACCAGAGGTGGATATGAGCCATTTCTACCATGCAGTGCTGCTGTTATACATTGGAGCAGTTAACTGAAAAGAGCTTTTTTTTTGTCCTACAGTTTCCATCCTCCATTTTATGATGCTGGAATAGACATAATTCTGGCAGTAGCTGATAAATACTGGTGGAAATAAAAGATTTATTGCATTCTCCCCTCTTTCCACTTTGCCCAAATAATATTAGATAGGGGGAAACTATAGGAATAGTACATAGTAGCGTATATGTGATTTAACATAGTTCTTAAGGTGTGCAGGTTAGAACGTGAAAGTGAGGAACAAGAGGACAGAGTGCTAAAACATGTCTCATGTTAGGACCACTCTTACTATATCCAGTTCTTTTGCATGTCCAAAATACTTGTTGATTTCCTTGTTGGTCTACTTTCCAGCGGTGGAGGTTTAATAATAGGAGTAATGAGAAGAGCATCCAAGAGTGAACGATATGTATTCTGATGGGAGAATCTGGTGAGCATTCAGAAAGAATATGTACATGTAAGTAAAAGAGCCATTTAAGCAAAGTACAGAACCGACTATGCATGCTCCTGCAACAAGTATTTTTTTCAGAAATAGGTTATGAATAAAATAACACTTCTTTTAAAAAGAGGGCTCCATGGAATGAAAATGGTCCCACAGCCCTCAAGGGTTTTGAAATGACTTGTAATGTTGGTTGCAGTATATGATGCTTGTCAACCTTCAAGGGAAAGAAACTGTGCTGCAGCAGAACAAAACCAGCTCTGGGAAAACAACTTTTCTTGACAGATTTCACCAAGTCTCAACAAATATCTCAGTTTAATTCAAATGTTTATTGAGAGAAATATTGTTTTTTGAAATTATGTACTAGGCAAAATTGAAAGCCGAATCTAACCATTCCCAAGCCTTGGTAACAGTGCTGTAACAAAACAGTTGGTATGTTGTCAAGATTTCAAATCTTTCATGTCAGTAGTTCTCAACCTATGGGTCCCCAGATGTTTTGGCCTTCCAGAAATCCGAACAGCTGGTAAACTGGCTAGCATTTCTGGGAGCTGTAGGCCAAAATGCCTGAGGACCCACAGGTTGAGAACCACTGTTTTATGGATTCACCTATGGCGTATGGTTTGTGTGTGGTAGGCACAAACCTGTATCTGATGACCTGTGTGTCATATACACAACCCATTTTTGTGGGTTTTGCTGCTCCCACTTTGCAACTTATCACTGAAAACCACAAAAAGCTATCAGTGCTCTGTCTTCCTTTCTGGATTGCATATGATCAGTGCTCTATAATGCAAATCGGACTTTAGGATGCAATTATTCTTGTAATGACATGAACTCGAGTGGTTTCAGTAGGATTTCGAGTAAGAGCAAACACAGCAGCAGTGCTGTGGATGGGTTCCAAGGGGACTAATGCAGTAGCCAAACTCAGCATTGTAGACACCTCTGATTTAAATAACTAGAATGATGCACTCAAGTTCTGAAAATCCCAAGATAATAAACTAGTTTTCTGTTTTATGTATGTATAATCAATGTAAGGAGTGAGCAGCACTATCCAATATTATATTACTCATGCCATGGCAGCTTACACTGCGTATATTTGAAAGTGGCTGCATGAGTGGAGACCATCCTTATGCTGCAGATCCAATTATCATTTCAGTCAGTGAGGAGGAGTAATAGTTAACAGGTACTTCAGAAAGATGATCCAAGGTACGGACTCTGTTAAGATCAACCATTTTGAATAGCACAGGTGTTTTTTCTTCATAAGGTTCACAGGGATTCGAAGGGTACAACTCAACATCTACCTGGCCCTTATAGCAACAGCAGTAGAAACGGCAGTGGCAGCAGCACTATTCCTAACTTGTGATGGTATCATCCTTGAAAGTGAAGTTGAAGGTATAGCAGAAAGTGTTGGGAAACTTCCTAATGGATTTTCCAGTGGCAACGTCCTAGTGCAGAAAGTTAAGAGAGGAAAAGTAAGAAAGTGAAAGTACAGAGGAAGTTATACAAGAAAAATACATTACAACAGTTACTTCAAAGATCATTTGAAAAACATAAAGCTCAATGTAGCACACATACAGAATGATATTTGCAAGAGGTAGTGCAATAGACATTAGAACCCGAAACCTAGATTTTAGACCAAATTGGTGGACTGTAGCCTTCATACACTGCTGGGTGTATAGGATACTAGACTAAGGGTGCATCTATTTTGTATAGTAATGTAGTTTGACAGACATCACTGTAACTGCTATGAAGTCATGGGTGTCATAGTTTTACAAGTACTTTAGCCTTTTCTGCCAGAGGGCTGGTGGCTCACCAAACTACAAATTTCAGGGTTCCCTAGAATTTATCCATGGCAGTTAAAGTAGTGTCAAACTGCATTAATTTTAATGTATAGATGCATTCTTAATGGGCATTAGTGTTGTATAAAACAGAAGATGCCTATGTCCTCTATATGTCTTTATTCAAAAACAGTTTTTAATTGTTCAATGTATCTAAGTCCTTTCCACTGTAGAAAGATAAAGAGATTTGTAGAATTTTCTACCTCAGGCATGAAAATACGAGCTTGCTTGGCTCTTAAAATTATGAACCATCACTCTGCTAGGAGGAGTAATATTTCCTCATCTATCTCAGGTTGCAAAATAACTTAGCTCTTAAGTCTTCTGACTGTATGGGAATTTATTCTGACCTCTTGCAAGGCAGGAAGGAAAATGTGTGTTAAAAGAGCTGCGTAAAACTATATGCTTCTTTCAATATGGAAAAAAACATGGTGACAGTGGTAGATGGCATGGGATGGGGAGAGAGGGAGATTTAAAACTTCCTATGTGGGATTTGATGGTATTTTATTGGTCAGAAAGGCTTTAAATCAGCTTTAATGCGCCACTTGGTTTTTAAAGACTACAATGTACCTTCTGGGCTGACAGGTAGTCCAGAAGTTAGAGGAGTGGGTAAAATTGCTGAGAGTAACACTGAAATTGTGTGGAAGACATTTAGGATTTGGGGGGGAGAAAACTATTCTTCCTGAGCAAGTGTTAAACTTCCCAATGGAGCTTCCAGCAGAAACAATCCGTTTCTCAAAAAGTCTCAACAATTATAATAAAACCTTATTTTAAACTATTAATTTTAGTATTTCAATTTTCTTCTGAAAAACATCCTAATCTCTTTAATAAAGTCCTATTACTATTTTGGACCATTGCAGGTATTTTATCTAAACCTGAAAGTACCAAGTGTCAGAAGGTTTTAAAGTGCTGGTGGTGATGAATATGAGTCAAATAAATGAACTCTGGGGGGGGGGGGGGGATCCTGTCCCTTTTTTAATGAGAAGGTTTTATTGAGGATGGGCTGAAAGAATAGCAATGCATGCAACAAAGAGGAAAAGAAGAAATATTAAAGAAGAAGCAAGGGTGTTCTAATAGGGTTCACTAGAGCCTATGCTGATGCTGCCAAAAAAGCTCTTTAGTGTAAGAGGATGAGAGATGGCATACTGTAGTGATTTGGGCATTAGACTAGGAGTCTGAGACAAGGGTTCAAATCCTCACTCAGCAATGGAAGTCCATTAAAAGACTATGGACAACTCACACCTCTCATCCTCAAAGGAAGAAGGCTCTGAATAAAACACCCATCACTGGTTTGCCTCTAGGTCGCCATAAATAAAAAATGACTTGAAGACACACAACAAAAACAACAAATGAGATGAGCCTTTTTTAACGATTTAATTTATGCAAAGGTGGGGAAGGCTGTGGTGCTGGCCTATCATTCCAACCATGCCTAGCCAATGATAAGGGATGATCATGTTGATGTACAGTGCCCCAATATATCTGGTCTCTTTATTTTCCCAATCAAATATTAAAAACGAAGAGATTAAAAATACAATAGTTTAATTCATAGAATTATAGCGTTGAAAGAGATCTTTTGGGCCACCCAGTCCAACCCCCAGCCAAGAAGCAGGAAAATTCTGCAGAACCAAGGGGTGGTTGCCAAATTAGCAAAAGCAGAGTACTACACCTGACAGTCATGTATCATGGGTTTCATAATCTCAGATGGATGCAAACATGCACACCTGCAATCAAACTTCCTTTTCCTCTCTTTCTGTAATTTTTCCTCTCAGATTATCCTTCAGTTCAGCATCTCTGGATCTCTGTTGTGTCAGCTCCACTGGCTGCTGGGCCTTCTCCGAGCCCAATTCAAAATGCTGGTATTGACCTATAAAGCTCTACACTGTTCTGGTCCAGCTTACTTGTCTGAACATATCTGGCTCTATGTCCCATCTCACAGCCTGAGATCATCTAGGGAGGCCCTGCTCTCGCTCCTGTCAGCATCGAAAACATGTTTGGTGGGGACGAGAGACAGGGCCTTCTTGGCGGTGGCCCCTCGCCTATGGAACACACTCCCAAATGAGATAATATTGACACCATCTTTCCTGGCTTTCAGAAAAAAAATTAAAATCGTGGTTCTGGGATCAGGCCTTTGGGCAGCAGACTTAACTTGCACTTTATTGGACATTGACTGGAATGGCGTTATGGCAGGTGACACTGTGCTTGTCTTATGGTTTTAACTAATGCTCTATATATTGGTTTTAATGATTGTGCAATTGTTTTTAATGTTTTTGTATGTGACTTTGAATATACTGTTGTATTTTGATTATATTCTTGTATTGTGGTGCAGTGGCCTTGTACCGTTGTGAATATAAACCATCCTGAGTCCCCCTTTGGGGTAGAGAAGTGACGGGGTATAAATACCAGAAATAAATAAATAAATCTCTCTGTTCCTTCTGTTCCTTAAAGAATCGTATGTCCTGTAAACAATGTTGTGTTGAAAAACATTTCCTGCACATTTTCACTTCCTCCCATCACTGTTGGGTCAACCTGGTCTCCTCTTCACCTCTCACCCAAATCTATTGTCTTGGTGGTAAGCAACACTTATCTATCCCAAATTCCTTCACTCTTCACTCCTTCTCGCTCCCTCCTCTCCTCTCCTTAACTCTTCTCAAATGTCTTCTTCCTTGTAAATTCACTTTACATTTCCTGGCCCCAACAATAGGACTTCCTGTTAAGTAGTTCCTGAAAGGCCCATGTTGCCTATTCCTGATTTTATAGTTTTTCCATTTGTTCCTCCATATTGATGAATCTTAAGAGAGTTTACTAATCCATACAGGCCAGAATCAGAGTAGCAGTTTTATACTTTTTTTCACTAAAACAAATAATGGTCTACATTTTCTAATACAAGTATCATGAAACTATGGCACAAGAATATTTTTTGTTGTCTTCAAGTCATTTCCGATCTATGGGCAATCCTAGACTAAAACTTATCCCAGGGTTTTCTTGGCAAGATTTATTCAAAGGAGATTTGCCATTGCCTACCTCTGTGGCTTAGAATGTGTAACTTTCTTAAGTATGTCACCAGTGGATTTCCATGGCCAAGTGGAGATGAAAACCCGGGTCTTCAGAGTCACAGTTCAGTACTGAAACAGCTACACTACCTTGGCTCCTATACGTGTCTGTGACTCTTAGTAGTATAGAAGCTGATTAAATCATCATTATCACCTCATCATCTGTCAGTCTTCTATGAAACTATCTTAAGCAACAGAGATTTTATTTCAGAGCATCTTCTACATCATTAGTTTAACCTTTTCCATTAATAGCTTATATGAGATACTAAAAGAAAAATAGCCACCTCCTCATTAAAACAGTAATAGAGGTAAAATGCATGAGGTTATTTTGAGTAACACAGATATTAAGGAACTATTAAGCCAGATATATTTTCAAGGTTACTGGTCTCATAGGAAAAATAAGTGCAGGTGTGGCAGAGTCAGTGTAACTTTTTAGTATTAAGCTTCAAAGTACTTCATTACAATTTTTCCCTGGCTCCAGACTTATATCAATTGAAAAGTTAGACATGCATATTTTATTCAGTTTTAACTGAAAAGTCAATTTGTTACTTCTCACTTTTTCAATTTGGTGAAAGCATTATTGCTGTATATATTCCTGTGTTAAAGTCAAAAATGTTTGACAAAACTCAACCCAAACAATCTGGGTTGACTTATCTACAGGTTAATGCTAGAAATGCTCTGTTGTCTCCATCATTTTGGGAGGTTCAATTAGAGCGAAGGTGCAGTTTTTAATAGTGGTTTATTGTATAAGCCTTATGAGGCTTGTAGCAAGACTGCAGCAAACCACTATCAAAAATGGCCTCAACTGCTCCAGTCCACTTTAAATATCCAAAATAGTGAGCATAGCACATTTTTTTGAGCTCACCTTGATATTGAATGTTATTTGGGCTGAAGACAAGAAGGAGGAAGGAGGTACTGCCTTTCTTTCTCTAATTTGGGCAAAAAGGGGATAGTGGGGTAGGAGGACTGCTTCCACATCATCCCACTGCCTCGTTACTGCATTTGTACTGAGTCCTTAATAGTGCCAAACTGCTTTCCTTGCTCTTCTTACTCTTCTTGTTTTTCAGTCCACATCCTCATTCTTTTTCCTTATCTATGTTCATTTCCCTATCTATATTTATATAAATATAGAAACAAACCACTCTCCTCCCATTATAATCCAGATCCTCTCCTCTTTGTCTCTTCCTAAGTACAGGCAGTCCCCCAGTTACAAACAAGATAGGTTTTGTAGGTTTGTTCTTAACTTGAACTTGTATGTAAGTCAGAAAAGGTAAATTTTAAAGTGGATCTCCAATATTTCTCTCTCATACACATGCTTTGGATTGCATAGGGAAAAAGTGAACACCTCTGTGGTGTTTGTTTTGCTATGTGTGCCCCTGTTCAGAAGATCTCACCCCACTATCTGTGCCAGTGATAACTAGATTTTTGAAGAAATTTGGTTTGTTGTGGAAACAAGGATTAGTGAGAAAGCTTTAGTGGAGAAACTTTTCCCCTGATGACTCTTTCAGGAATAAATTGCTCTTCTGAGGGTTAGATTTATCTCACTTCCTGTTGACTGATTCTTTTGTAAGATTGACGTTTGTAACTTGGGAAGTATGTATATGTTCTCCTATACATTTTTAAAAGGAGAGGAGAAGAAGAGGAGGAGGAGATGATAGGTTTTATCTATACTTATCCATGGGTCATAGCAAAATCTATAATTTTGGTCCCAAAATCTGTCCTCAACTTTTACATGTATATCTCATGTTAATGAGACCATCAATATATATGGAAGATTTATATTAAACAACAAACTGAAAATCAGGTTTCAATCAATCTGGGGTTTTAATACCTGTCAGTAACTGTGGGTACCACTTCAGGTTTCAAAGACTGGGCAGCTAAAGCAGATTCTACAGGAGCAACTGGGGAGACCAGCAGCTCGGAGGTCTGAGTTGCTTCTGAGATCATCACAGGAAGGTTCCTTTTATGATCGGCTCCATCTACCCTCAATGATGCAGCATCTGGGGCATTCAACACCGGAGAACCAGTTTTTACCCTATTTGATCTTGATGCAACAATAATTGTGAAGTGTTAATACATAATATATATATATAGCTTTAAAAAGCAGTACATTGCATAACAAAAAACCCCAAAAAACAAAGAAGGAATTAAAACACTGTTGCAAATTCTCCCAATACTAAAATGACCTGAAGTTACAGCAAAATATAGTGTTTATGTTGCTAATTTGTAGCAGTTCTTTCCTTTTCCTTAGGATAGTGATCTCTGAGTAGAAACAAAAGGTTGCAGTTTCCATCCCTGGAGATGGTAATCCCACAATAAATGATTGACAAAGAATTGTCTCATCTTCACATGAACCAGAAACCAGATATTACTATTTGGCTAGTAAGCAGAAGGGAGTCAAGGATCATACTGTATTTCCAAAATATCATTCTCAGGGCATATCTACCAGGCAACATATATCTTCCATTTCAGTTATGGTACATCCAATATAAGCAACATATAAGAAAACCCCTTTTCCTATTTGGGGATTGATAACTACAAATGAAATTGCAAATCCTGACAATAGCAGAATAATTCTATGTAAAGGATCTAACATTTTTATTTATGTGTCCAGGGGACACCTGCTTTTCAATGTCCTCAAGAACTACTATACTAATTTCAGCTGTTATCAACTGCTGCCACCTTGTGGGCCATCAAATATCTGGTAAAAGTATTTATACTACATATTTACATTCAAGGTCCAGCTATCAGTCTAGTAAAAAACATCTATCATCTAAATTACCACCAGTTGGTTATTAATTAGTAGTTATTTCTAGACAGCTAAGAGCCCCAAAATTAGCTTCAAAATAGTTATTATTTTTTATTTGAAAAAGAGTCTTCTAATGATGTTATAAAGAAAGGCAATGCAATGAAATGTAGTGGGCGCTTGTTTTGTTTCAAACCTAGCTAGATTATACATATCTCTCAGACTCTCTCCCTAGAGAGACCAGCATGGTGCCATCCTTGCTTGTGTTTTGCAAGCAGGTGAAAATGTACCTCTGCCATCAGACACTTAGGGAATGATGAGGGGCAGGCTGCTGGGGATGGTAAGAGTGGGATTTTGAGGGGCTGTGAAGATTAGTAGTGTTTTAGTTGTATTTTAATATTTCCGTTTCATGACACAGAAGATTTAATTGTTTTAATTTTTTTATATTCATATTTGAATGCATTTGGTAGGTGTCTTGTTTGCTATTAGTAATCATGAGATCCTATATTGGGAGAAAGTGTGTATGTGTGTATGATCTTGATTTGAACTTTTGGTCCTCTCGCTCTTCCTCAATTATTCCCATACAATCTGCCCCGAACACTTAGGTCATCTGGGAAGCAGCTACTCCAGCCTGCCAGAACCCAACTCGTGACCATCACTCAGAGGCCCTTTATATCGGCCACCCTAAGACTGTGGAATGACCTGCTGGATGAACTCTGACAGCTAAATAAGCTGTCAGAATTTAAAACACAGGCCTACCTAGTCAGTTTTAATCATGAATTTTAAACTCACGTCTTGTGTTCACTATATTTTAATCTTTGCTCTACATATTTTAATATATGTATTTCTAGAAATACATTTTAATGTGTATTTTATAATGATGATTATGTGTTTTAGCAATGTTGTAACCTGCCCCAAGCCACAAGGAGAAGTGGGTAAGGAATAGAAAAATAATTATCATAATTATCATCATAATTCTGGACACATGGTGCCAACTCTATCATAGCACAGCTACAAGCCCCAGGAGATAAGCAGAAAAGGTGAACGATGCCAAAGGAAGAAAGAAGCATCTTGCAGAAATGAAGAGAATGATCTCATTGCTCCCCAACCTAACTCTCAGTGTGGTGGGCATTCTACTAGCTTCAAAGAACAGAAAAATTACCAGCATGTAGCTTTATGATCCAATGAAAATATAATGCAATTAATAAGTGCGAAACTACCTAATGTAACTTGAGGCTGTTTTCGCCACAATTGCTACTTGCTGGTTATTGTTTAAAATATGAACAGCAGCAGGTGGATGAGGTGCACACTTTGGTAGGGCTTCCAGGGGATTCTTGAATATAAGTTCTCTGAAGAAGAAAATGCTAAAGTGAATTCACAATCAAAACCTACTATCGGCCCGTCTCTACTGTTCATATTTTGTACTGCATACATATTAAATATTAACATGAGCACTGAAACTTAAACTAAAAGTTATATTCTACATGTAATCTAGGCAGCACTTTGAAATCACCTATTGTATCCATGGCTACCTCCAACCTGGGGGAGATGCCACAAATAACTGACTAGACAATACTGACAACCAAATACTGTGTTGGACTTCACCACCTCTCTGTGCAAAGGGCTTAATCACAGTTACCCAGTGAATTTATTGAACTCCATAGGTCTGAAGTTTAAATGACTGGTTTCAACTGACATACTCTACAGATGGCCAAGGATATGAGCTAGTCTAAATGCTACACTTATCCTGGGGCTGTTCCAGAATGAGTACTCCAGATTGTCCCAGGGGTATCAGCACAAACAGACTCTGAGCTGTTTCCATGACAGGAGGTTTTCTACACAGTGCAGCATGGAGATGCCCCTGCAGTGGGGAGAGGGCCATGGTCCAGAGGCACCAAACCCATTTCAGCACTGCTGGATGGCAACTATTAGCAGCACCATCCTGTCCCTGTGGTAGTGGTGACCACAAGGCAGTTTATCAAATTGTGCTCCTCCAGATGTTTTGGAATCCAGCTTTAATAATTCCTCACAGCTGGTAAGTTGATTGGGATTTCTGGGAGCTGAAGTCCAAAACATCTGGAGGAGCACAGTTTGAGAAACACTGCCATAGAGCATGGAACTGCTTATATGGCATTGTCGAAAGCACCAGAATGACTTGGCGAGGGGCGGCGAGGGAGGGGGGAAGGGGGAGCTTGTACTTCAAATCAATAACCACTTCTGATAGAAGAATAACAAGTAGAAAGCCAGTATGACCTCTATAGCATTCTAAAACTCAAGGAAGCCATGGAGGCACCAGACTAGAAAGCTATGGAGGTCACATGGATGTGAGCTTCTACCAGGTTAATACAAGATATTACACTGATAATGTATAGCTCACTTGGGAAACATATTAGAAATGTCTGTAGAAAAATTGTGAAATTGTGAAATTGCATATGACTATTAGAAATAATTGTTAAGTCAGCAAATCAAATAATTTGTTTAACAACCCTTAAGGCACCATATTCACATATCTGTATATCTATATGCCAGTTCTTTGAAACCTGGAACCTTCTTCATGCACCAAATTACAGTGCCCATGCCACACAGCTAGCACTGAATTTGGCTGTGGAGGATATGAGCTAGTCCAAAATTATTACATTTTGAACAATAGTGTAGCATGTAGTAAGGCAGAACCTAATTCTAAAACATACTTCTGAAATGTATTGTAGAAAACTGGTAGAAAAAGGTTATGTTTTCCTTTACTATCTTTTTAGCTGCCAAAGGCTTTTAGCTCATTATAAGTTTAGGTTCAAGATCAAATTGCGTCACTATTGATAGTTAGTGCAAAGTATAATATTCCTTCTAGGGGAGGGGAGTGTCTTACCATCATGCAAGATGCATAGTAAACTTGACTAACTCAAGGTACAGAAAGTAAAAGAAATACAGAATGTTTTTTAAAAGTTTTTAGAATGACTACAAATAATTATTTACCTCTTGGAAGAGGAAATGGAGAGAGCGGTTCCAGAAAGTTTGGTAAAAGAAACAGCAGTATGAACTGGATCAATTAGCAAGATGGAGCTAGCGGAATTTGCTTCTTCCCTAATAGTTGTTTGTTTCAAATGAATTTTCAAAGTTAGAGAATAAGAAAAAAATCAAATGTTAATCTGATTTTACCTCTTACATTTGTACTAAGAAATGTTGTAGACCAAACCAAAAATAACCTTGGATTTTCTCCATGACATACATGTGTTTTTGTTTTTTACTTTTTTGACATTTTGATTTCTACCATGTGGGTGAGTAATATATCTTTGGGGAGAAAGAGGAAACAGTAAGTAATGAAAGGTGTTAAAGTATTCTAATAGATTTTCAAAATACTTAAATTCTCTGAAGTGAAATACAAAAATCCAAAAGAAATCACACTGGACTATCAGTACCCACACTTAACCAAAGTAGAGTTACCAGCTGAATTGAGATCAAATTTGTGAAAAACTATGTGTGACACATTTTATTGTGTTTTTCAAAGTCAACATCTCCAAAATACATCGAAGAAACCTGCAATACTGAAAAAGCTTTTCCATTGCATGCCTGTTTTATCAAAGTTTTAATTCAGCCATCCACTAAGCAAGCTCATATTTCATGCGATAGGTAGTGTAGTTAGGAGATAAAAGTGATGACAGTGGTGATGTTTCAAATGTGAACCATTTGCCACTAACTTCGTAAAAACAATCCTGTGTATAATGAAAGACAAAAAAAGGGAAAAAGTGGAAGAAGTAAAGTTGCCACAATAAAGTTGCATCATGCAAGTGACTCAAGAACCAATGGAACAAGAAGGAAAGAGAAAAGCAGACCTTTGAGCTGTAGGAAGTAACACTGGTTGTTCTGACACATCGAATATCTCACAGGTCTGAGTAGCTACTGAACTCGGGCACTGTGTTTCCAGTCCATTCATTAAATCTGCAGAGAAGCTTTATAATACAAATGATAATACAGAGCACATATGGTTTGTGTTACTAGCAACTTGTTTTTGGCCTAGAGATTACTTCAGATTAATTTTTTATGACATAGAAAGTTGCTAACTTGAAGCTGCTAGTAAATGACAGCCTGAAAGAACATTTGTATAACAGCTAGGAGAAGGATTGTTTTTAATAAAAGGCTTTAGCTCCAGGCGGAAAGATATATGCTGCGCAAGGAATATACAATGAGTGAGGAACATGCAAGACACAAATGCCTATTAATTTCTATTAGCATTTTTTAATTTGACAGATCTGCAATGATGGCCAAACTGTCATAAAGAAATAAAGTATCTGCACTTTGCTAAATATTTTTGAGATCATTTTATTCATCTGTTCAACTCCACTACCCAATTTATAGTGTTTTCTATCCCTCTGAGACCATGAAGCTTTCAATATCTAATCAGAAACTTTCTCCTGTGGTCTAAAAACCTTCTTGCAATATATTTTAGAAATTGCCCTATTAACTAGGGGATATTAATTATTATTGTGACCCAATAAAACTATGGTTCAGTGTAGCCTGTTCCTACTGTTTCAAATAGATGCACTTTGCTGTGCGATATGCTTTCTAGTCTTGGATGGGCACAGCACCATCCAAGAGAGCCAAGGAATATCAGCAGCAGGGAACTTGGAGGAAGAGGCAGCATTTGTTTGCTGCAGGTTGCCTTTAATCTCAGCTTCTGGTGACTGGCTCATTGCAGACTTAGGCCCTGACTACTTGACTGAAGCAAGGCCCAACAGAAATACCTGCTGCCTCCAGAGGCTGGGGGATAAAAGAAAGATGCCTGTGGGGACAGGGTCACCAACAGTGGAGTGACATCAAAGGGGGTCGCGCCTTGGAGGGAGCCACTTTGGGGGTGGCACAAGGGCAAGGGCCTGTCTCTATGATTGGGAGTCCTCAAGCCTATTACATTGCTTTTAACATTTGACTGAGTTTATATAAGGATTTTATTTGCCATCTTATAGTCTGCCCCATACAAGAAGGATGTGTTTTTCTAAGGAGGCAGGGAGCCCTGGGACTCGTGGGGCAGCCAGTGGAGTCATACAGGGCAGGAGGAGATGTGGGAGGAGGAGACAGGTTCTGTACCAACAAAATGGGGAGTAAAATAGAGTTCATATTGCCACTAAACTGTCTCCTTTACCTAATAGCCTGGATAACTGGTATGACAGCCCATTCCCCCAGGTTGAAAATGCTGTAGTTGAATGCCAGGTCAGTAACGGGAAAACAACTGCCACCCAGGACTTAATCCTGATCTGATCTATATCACAGAGACCTGACTGGATGACACTGGGGTGGGAAGGGGGTAAATCTCTCTCAGGCAATTCTGCCAAAGCTCTGGCTGACCTCTGGAATAGGGAAATGATCAGGGAGGTGGACACAATCACTCTTGAACGTCCCCTCTAACAGAGCACAGCCAAACCAGCCCTGGTTTTCCAAGGAGTTAGCAGTGATGATTAAAGTGAGATGGAGACTAGAGCAATGTTGGTGGAGAACTCAAAGTGAATCTGACTGAGCATGGGCTAGCTAGACCGTATTTGAAAGCCTACTCTGCAACAATAGTAGCAGCATAGACATCATTCCTTGCTGCCACCATTGCATCTAGAAGGAACTGTCCAGCTGAGCTGTTTTGAGTGGTCAGAGGGCTATTACATACTAGTCCTCAAGGAGAAATCCCTGTCTACTCAGCAGCCCACTGTGAAAAGTTTGTAAGGCACTTTGCAGATAAAAGTTTATGAGATCTGTTCTGACCTGGATGCTGTTATTGATGGGTGTAACTTTCCAGTGGATGTAACTTTGGCTCTTGCTTGTCCAGTGTTGATCGATACTTTTCAACTGGTACAGCCTGAGGATGTGGACAGGATCCTTGGAGAGGTGAGAGCTACATGTATTCTAGATCTGGTTGATCAAACAGGCCAGAGGGGGGCTGGCAGAATGGGTGAAGATGATGGTCAGTGCCTCCTTGAAACAAGGCAAAGTTCCAACTTGCCTAAAGGAGGCAGCCGTGAAACATACTGTATATTTAAAAGGCCATTCCTAAACCCTCTATTTAGACAGGCTTTTAAAGATGAAGGTTATTAAGATAAATGTTTTTAACTTTGAATTTGTTTTAATTATTTTTAACTGGAAATTTTTAAATACTGTTTATATTTCATCCTGTTTTAATGTTCGTATATTTTAAATGGTTGTGCTGATGCTTTTATGTTATGCTGCTTAGAGACCCCTTCAGGGGAAGATAAAATGGGTTAATAATGATAATAATCTGACACATAAGTCTGAAGTCTACATAAACCTTGCATGTATAAGTTGAGAATTTCTTATCCAAAATATTTAAAATATTGTATAAAGTAATCTTCAATCAAGGTGCATAAGATATATATGAAATATACATGAATTTTGTGTTTTGATTTGGGTGCCATATTCAAGCTATCTCAATATTTGTGTGTGTGTGTGTGTGTGTGTGTGTGTTGTGGAAATATAGGTATTCCAAATACTCCCCCCCCCCCCAAAGGAAAGAAATTATGAAATTTAAAACATTTATGGTCCAAAGCATTTCAGGTAAGGGATACTCAATCTTCATTCTCCTCTACTTTAGAACTTTTTAATGGACTGCAAAAATCGCATGTTTATCAGCTTTTCATAAAATAGAGGCTCATTTTTAGAGTTATGGACTGGGGACTGAAAAATCCAGGTTTAAATCCCCACTCACCATGAAACTCATTATGGTGAACTTGGGCCACTCATTTTTCTCCAGTACAGCACAATTGTTGTGATGGTTAAGTGGAGAGAAGAAGAGCAATACATCACTGTGTAGGAAAGGCCAGATATAAGAGTAGCAAATAAAAAGTGAATAGCCCACTATTCAGTGGTGACCTTTCTGCTGTATATCTATGGACTCTTCAGAGAATTCATCCACTCAACTGTTCGTGGCTCTTTTCCATATCCCTTTGGATAGAACCAAGACCTTCTAAGCTGGAGATAAAAGAATATCTGCTTCCCTGTATCTGCACTGCTCTTTCCCCTCCCAGATGCCTTCTGGAGTTGGTGCCAGCTTTTTAAATCTAGTGCCACTAGCTGATTAAATTGCAGACCCATCTGCCTTTGACTTACTGTAACTTGCATGTTGTTATCACTAAACTCAGTAAGCAGTGATAAATTATGAAGTAACTGAATCATAGCCTGAATAAAAGGGGAAACAGTGAAAGAAATAAGCAGTTCTGGGGGGAAATAGGAGAACGGCTGAGTGATAGCATATCCATAGGTTCATGGTATTGGAAAAACAGAAAGGTATAAACAGTTCAGCAATAGAAAAATACAATGTTTACAATTATAAAAGGGATCACTTAATATATCATCACTTATGTGTAGGGACGGGGAGCCTGCATCAGACAAATATTTGTAGGACAAAAGACTAGGCTGACAGTAAAATAAAATCTGGTAGGTATTTAGAGCTTACAAATCTTCCAACAGAAAGGAAAAGAAATGCAGGTATGATGATCTTGCCAGGAAAAAGTTTTACATGGACTATGCAAACTTAATGATAAAAACATATGATTTTAGAAGCAACCAGAGCACTTTTTGTGTCTTTGAAACAGTTAAATTCTGACATGGTATTTGGGGGAATCTTGTTTGCATTACACATGATTAAATGCCACGGATATACACATACACTAAGAACTGACAACAACGCATTAGAATTTTGATGTTATGGGTTGCAGACAGATGAACGCAATAGGAATGGAACTGTAAAAAGTTCTGTAAGTAAGGAAAAAGAAAAGAGGCAAGTTGCAAGGAGAGTGTGAGTTTCAGGAAGGTATAAATTATTGTTATGGATGGCCTAAAGAAAGGAGGCATGATGACTTCAGTGAAATCTGTAGTGTGCAATCCAAGGGGCCCAAGACAATAATATTTCTCCATTCATTTCCATTTCTCTGGAATGTCAAATGCCATAAACACTCTGATTAATCCAAAAATATACACAATATAACCCTTGTCCCTGCAGTATTGGTATCCTGCATTTTTACCTACCTGCACCTGATAAAACATGTGTTCTTGAGGAATTGTCTAGGTCCTCTAGGCAGGTCTATTGTAGGCTTCAATCAGAGGTTACCACAGAGTCACTCTGGAAGACACAGCAAATTCCTAGAGGATATCTCTCTAGGAGCTTTCTAGATCTTGTAGGGTGAGTCTATGATAACATATTTTGGAAGTTTTTCAATTTAATAGCGTTATTTATTGTTTTCTTTTTCCACAGTAAGTTCAGGAATGTATTCCATACAGATATGAAGGTTGTACGGCATAAGTGGTGCTTTCACAGTTTCTCTTTGTGCTTCACATGCATGAATCTTAATAGCAACCATATGAGTTGAGATTAATGCTTTCATTCCCATGTGTCTAGATAGGACTGGAGGAGACAACACCTATGGTCAACCAGTGAATTAATGGCCAAGATGACATTTAAACCAGAACTCTTCTGACTGAAAGCTTAATTAGTTTAGCACTATTATCTAGCAGCATTATTTGATGTTGAATTTAGGTATTGTATGGGTAACTAATAAACAAGTGAATCTATGATTGGAATATTGCATATTAAAGTATCACACAAAATATAAAACCCGGGGGGGGGGGGATAAAATCACACAGATGCATACATATAAATTGTAAAAAAATGGAAAGATACATTCACATTAAATGATCAAGCAACTACAAGAACTGACCAAAGGCCACAACAGTTTTCTCATAATAAAAGACCTTTGATAGTTGAATCACTACTCTTAACTGAAACACGCAGCACAAGAGCATTTCTGAACATTCAATATGTTTATTGTAGGCTACTTCTACTTGTGTACACACATGAAGCACAGATGCAGTGTATTATTCAATATACAAACATGTGATAATTCAAGTAATTATTTCCATTAAATAAAAATTATTCAAACAACTCTAAGATGGACTTCATTGGAATCTACCTATTCTATCTCACAAAGGAAGAACTTATGTTTGTGTAAATCTGTTTTAACAGAATCTGATGACAGATAACCAAGAGACAAATATTAAGAAGAATGCACTATGTGCCAGTGCTTTTAGGTCTATCATGTAGCCAGAAATCATAAGCACTCCTTAGTAATTTTATAATGTGCCATAGTGTTTCAAGGTTTTTTTTTCTGCACGCGTGGCTGTTAAATGACACACAAGTAAAAGGTTACCTCCAATCTCCATTTTCTGTTTGACTATCCCTAGAGATAATGCAACAGGTAACAAATCTTACATATTGCTTGAGAAAGACTTGTATTTCTATGAAATAAATACTAACAAAGAAGAACTTTCAAAGTTGGGCAGTTCAAATCAATATCTTATTGTGTGTATAACAAAAGTTTCTTTTGCTTAAATAATTTGTTTACAAAGAGGATTCTATTTGAATTTTAAAAAAAATAAAAATAAGGGATGAATGGGCATGCTTCTAGGATTACAGGTATGTCTTCACCAGTAATATCACCAGCTCCAAATGTGTGGAACAAATATTAACAAAATTCCAAAGACTTCAAAGAAAAATGCAAGTAGGAGGAGGATGAACTTAAAATACAACATTTATTAAGTACTCCTCAAGCATAACAATGGCAGAATTAATTATTTGCTATAATACATTATATTACAAAACATTATGCATCAAAATGGCTAATAAAGTCACAAAATTTCAGCTTGTTATAAATAAAATATATCCAATAGCTTATATTATGTTCATTTTTTAAATAAGTTCCTATGTTAACACTCTTGGGATTATGGTCAGGGAGAACTTGGAAACATCCTCATGTGACATTTCCACCCAAGTACACAGCTTATCTGACCTATGCTAATATTGCTCAATCCCTTTAATTGGAAGGTAAAAAGGTCTACTTCTCCTTCGCCGATGGGGAAACATTTTCATCCTGCTCTGAAATACATCAAACAGTGCTATGTAGGAAAAAGCAAAATACTGAAACAACGGGATACTGATTTATGTCAAACAAAGCTATATATGAAGAGCAAGATGCCTTTCTCGAGTTTCTACACCCTATTTTCCCATTTATATTTTATGCAGTGGACTAGAGTTCATATCCTGCAGCTAAGAACCTGCCTTTTTTCAGATATTCTAACTGTTCATCACCATTATGAATATTCTACATTTTGTGTGTGTTGATTTCCTATTCAGACACTAACTTTAAAACAAAACATATTTCTCTCATTCTTTCCACATCAGTAGGCAATTGTTAGAAAAAAGTATAGAAAAGGCTGTAATTCTTCTAGCAACTGATTCTTATTTTGCTTCTCATTCAATCCCTTGCAAGAAAAAGAGGAAGAAGAAGAAAAGCTCATGTGTTTTGCTTTATTTGTTTATTTTAGAACTTGTCAAGTCACTGGACGTTAAGGACACGTGCTGAGACGCCATGGTGCCAGTCACGTAATTTTGTATATCTGGGACCTATGACGTGGAGGGGAACCTTTTCCCTGCAGAAAGAAGTGAAGAAGAGACAGGTGAAAGGAAAGAGGTCCACATCTAAACCCACTTTACATGCAAATCAAAACATGCAGAATCCATGCACTATTGACAATTCAATCCTTGTACTGTGATAAAACTTCTTCAAATAAATTTTAAAAAGAATTTCTAGCCCTTATATATGTGTATGGGCCACTCCTACTAAAATATCAATATCTAAACTGGAAGTCTTCACCACGACTTAACTACAGGCCAGGATTTAATGATCTATCATTCCACTTTACATTACTAGAACCACGATAGATAGTCCACATATCAAACTCTAAAATGTAATGCAAAATGTTGCTACTTTGTTATAATCAAGTAATGAACATAGTAGTAATTACAACCAATTCAAAATTGCGCCATTAAACAAAGATTTAGAAAACATGATATAATATGATAGCCAAATTCCACCCTCTAAATTTTTAATAAGAATACCAGTACTGAAACAATAAGGCTTTTCATGGTTTAGAATGCTTCTCTTTGGTAACTTAACAAAGGCTAAATTGAATTTTGCTCCTTCATCTAGCTATCTAGGAGTAGGTGCTCCATATCCACAGTCTGTATCCATGAATTCAAGCATCCAGAACTAAAAGATACCCTATCCCCAAAAAGAAATTCCAAAAACAAACCTTGATTTTACCATTTTATATAACCATTTCACTATACCATTAAAGGGAGCATCTATGCCTTTTGGTATCTTATGGGATATCTGCTGGAAGCAGTCAGAGCAAATACCAGAAGCCCACTGTTTTCCTTAAAAGGTGCCAGGGATAATGCCTATGGAGGAGATCATACTCAGGACAGGAGAACTAAAGAGCACAAGGAAGGTTCAGACAGACCTAAACAAGTGCATGCACCCAAGAAACCTAGGGAACTGAAGTAGTCTACATCATTGCTGCTTTGACTGAATGTTCACAACAAGCATTCAACAGTATTATAATTCATGCTTAACCAATTCATATTTCTTGGCCAAAGGTTTTCACCAAAATTAGTACATCATCTTGAGAAACTGAGTAAATCTTAAAAATAAGAGAAAATGACAAAGAGTTGTGAAGATAGTTTAAAAATCAACAAGCAATGTCCTTTAAGTATCTAGTTAAGGATTCCAATATTTTGCAGGAAACACATTGTATCTCCACAGAGATCTGATTTCCTGCTATCATGCTTGTTCCCTAATCTTCTCCACATGTATACTGAAGAATCCTCAATTTGAGCCAGCTTTTTAAAAACACAAACACTAAAGGGATAATTCTAATGTTGTTGTATACAACATGCAACCACCACATTTGTTTCGATTTGCTTGATATGTAGTGATTTTTCAAACTCACACACACACACAGACATCTCCACACCATCAGTTAAAAATAAATCATGCAACACAGCAAAACATATTGGAGATCATTAACTTACTTTGTCTTTTTTGAATGATCAGGTTCTGGTTCTTTCACTGCAAACGAAGAAAACACTCGCTAAATTTCCATGAAATTGTCACAAGATTTTTCAATATTCCTCCAGTAAATGATGAAGCATAATGAGCTATTTCTTAGATATTTTGTCCCATTATCTTTTGAAGCTTCTGAGATATACAACAATTATAAGCTGCACTATTATTCACATGAATTATCATGTGAATAGATCATATATGTTTTTTAAAGATTATATTAATAATAAATGGGAAGAGCACCAACAGACAAGAAACCCCTTCCTATATTGCCCTAGTAAGGAAATAACTAGATAAATTTTCTTAGTCCCAATGAAGAACTCTGGAACTTAGCAAGTCGGCACTGATGTAAATTCCATTGGATCAAGTGTAGTCTACTAGTGTTAAGACTAACAACTGGATTTAAGATGTACTGTCAAGGTTGGAGAAAAAAGGGGGAATGTATAAAATATCAGGATCAAAATTATATATTCCGTCCTGTGAATACTTTATCAATATCGAAATTACAACCCTAAAAAATATTTGTAGAAAATTTAATGTTACTCCCTAATAGACTAAACATTGGAATGAATGAAACTTAGGTTACTGGCCATTAACATCATGCAACATCTGCTGAACTTCATACTCTTCCTCACTGCCAATCCCGTTTTCTTTGAATTTTGTGTTCTAAGTCTGAGGGCAGGGAACTGTCAAAATATCAATTTGTAAGCCACTCATAGCATTTTAGGTTGAAGTGTAGAGTAAAAGTAATCAAACAAAGAAATAGCATCATTCATTTCTACTAGTCTATTCTATATTTCTTATAATATTTCTATGTAGCCCCACTCCCAGGACACATATGTGTAGGCTGGTATTTTTATGCCCACTATATTTCTTTTTTTAAAAAATAATGTTTATTCAAAGTTTTTGATTATGTTGGTTTACATGTTTGTAAAGAAATAGAAAAGAAGTTACAATTCCATTTTCCAAAAAAAAGGGGGATTTGGGGTAGGGTAAAGGGAGTGAGGATTTAGAGAGGGTAATACTTAAAAAAGAACTAAGAAAAGCGACAGAGTAGATATAGAAATATAGAGTATAAGAAAGAGATTGTGAACTTTAACTATCTACACGGTTACTTCCATTCTCCGACGGGTGTTATTATTGTCTTAGCCATGTTTAAAGAATCCTTATTCTATTTGTTTACCTAATTTTTCATAAGATAATCATCTAAATGTGTCCAATTTGTCTGTGCCCGGGCGTTTGGGGCATTCCTTCTCATTAAATATGTTAGTCTGTCCATATTCCTAATATCTAAAAAATTTTCCAGCCACTCGTCCTTCTGAGGGATCTTGTCTGTTTTCCATAGTTTGGCGAAGGAGATTCTTGCTGCAGTAGACATATAAAAGAAAAGTTTGTCGTCATTTGGGTTCAGAATCAGATCTTTATCTGTTATTCCTAATAAATAATATTCTGGTCGCAATGGGAACTTCTTTTGTAAGATGGCTTGTGTTTCTTTATGAATAATTCTCCAATATGCTGTTGATCTGGGACACGACCACCACATGTGGAAGAAGCTACCAATATGAAGTTGGCATTTCCAACACTTTGAGGAGGCTTTTTTATACATTATACCAATTTTTTCGGGTAATATACCACCGATGAAATAGCTTTAACCAGTTTTCCTTTAGATCTGATGCGTAGGAATATTTTAACTTTTTGGACCAAATCTTCTCCCATTCGTGTAGATTAATTGTTCTTCCTATATTTTTTGCCCATTTTACCATTGAGTTTTTTATATATTCTGTTTCCGTCTCCCAGTCAATCAGCCTATTGTAGAGTTTAGTTATGTTCTTTTTGTCTGTCACAATCAATTTCCTCCAGAAGTCCACCTTCTTGTCAAAACCCTTGTTTTTATCCTTTTCAAACATTTGTTTGATTTGAAGGTATTGCAACCAGGTTATGCCCCCTATGATCGGGGACAGTTCTTCTTGAGACCTCAGTTTTGGTTGGTCGTTTTCCCATTTCAAAATGTCCTTATATGTCACCCAGGTTTTCCATCCCTGTTCCCTCCTTTGTTCCGCTTCCATTGGGGATAGCCAAAGGGGGGTTTCTGCATAAAATCGGGTTTTATACTTCATCCAGACTTTTAACAGGGCTGAACGAATAAAATGGTTGCCAAAATTTTTCTCAATTTTTGCCTTATCGTACCATATATAGGCATGCCAGCCCAGACGGAGATTGAACCCTTCTAGGGTCAGCAACTTTTTGTTCTTCAGAGAAATCCACTCTTTAACCCATGTGAGAGCACAGGCATCATGATAGCTCTTCAGATCGGGAAGGCCAAACCCCCTTCTTTCTTTTTTGTCCACCATTATTCTATGGTTGATGCGGGCCCTCTTCCCCTTCCACAAAAATTTTGATATTGCTTTGTTCCAAGTAGCAAATATTTTGTTATTTCTTATTATAGGCAGGTTTTGGAACAGGTAGAGCAACCTGGGCAATAAACTCATTTTCACCGCCGCTATCCGACCCAGAAATGAGAGGTTTAAAAGACTCCATTGTTTTAAATCCTTCGAGATCGTTTTCCATATCTCTTCATAATTATTTTTGAGTAGTTGTGCATTCTTGGCTGTTAACCAAATCCCTAGGTATTTGATTTTATTTTTTATCTGGAAATTCGATTCCTTTTGCAGTATCTCTTGTTTTATCTTTGAAATATTTTTAGTTAACATCACTGTTTTATTCGCATTGATCTTAAGTCCCGCTACCTCCCCGTACTCCTGTATGGTTTTCAGCCATTCCTTTATAGTCTTAACTGGGTCTTGAATTATACAGATGAGGTCATCTGCATAGGCCTTAATCTTGTATTCTTGATTTTGTAGTTTTAAACCTTGCAATTCTTTGTTATCCCTTATGGCTTTAATCAGTATCTCCAGTGCCATTATATAAAGAAGCGGGGAGAGCGGGCAGCCCTGTCTTGTTCCTTTATTTATCATGAAGTTTTCTGTTAGATACCCATTTATCTGTATTCTTGCTCTTTGCTCATTATAAATTGCCTTAATTGCAGTATTAAATTGATGCCCTATATCCAATTCCTGTAGCAAAATTTTGAAAAAATTCCAATTTAAATTATCGAACGCTTTCTCTGCATCCAGAGATAAAAGCGCCATTTCCTTCTGAATGTTGATATCGTAAAATTCAATGGTATTAAGGATTGTTCTCACGTTGTCTTTGGTCCCTCGATTTGGTAAGAACCCCGCTTGTTCTTCCCCTATCCATGTTTTTAAAAATACTTTTAATCTGTTAGCCAAAATTTTTGCGAATAGTTTATAATCCACATTTAACAGGGATATCGGTCTAAAATCTCCTGTTACAGGATTGAGTTGTTTCCCTTTTTGAATTAATATTACTACCGCTTCCGCCCAGGTTTTTGGCGGGGGTTCCCCCTGAAGTATCATATTCATCAATTTTTTTAAATATGGGAGGAGTTCCTCTGACATTGATTTATAAAAATCGGCTGTGAAGCCATCTGGGCCCGGTGCTTTATTAGTATCCAATGAGTTTATTGCCTCCAGTATCTCCTGGTCCGATATTTCTTTATTTAGGAGTTCCCTGTCCTCATCTGAGATTTTTTGTAGCTTCTGTTGGGAAAGATATTGTGTGATGCTCTCTTCTGAAATCTGTTCTGCTTTATAAAGGGTTTTGTAAAATTCCAAGAATTCTTTTTGTATTTCCGCTCTCTTAGTGAGGATATTCTCTTCTTTTTTAACATTAGTTATATTTTGCGACTGTTTTTTCCTCCTGAGCCTCCTGGCTAGCCATTTCCCCGATTTATTCGCGTTCTCAAAATAATCTTGTTTGATAAATTTGTATTTGTTGGCCAGATTTTCCATTTCTAGTTGGTGTTTTCTATATTTAAGTCTCTTAAGTGTTTTCTCTAGGGTGGGGTCCAATTGTCTGTCCCGTTTTGCTCTGGCCTCTAATTCCGACATTTCTTTTTAATTTCTTCCACTTCTTTATTTTTAATTTAATTTTTATACTATTTTGGGCTATGAATTGTCCCCTCATAACGGCTTTCATGGCGTCCCACACTGTTTGTGGTTTAACTTCCCCTGTATCGTTGACCCTGAAATACTCTTTTAGCAGCTCCTTGTTCTTTTTGATGTCCTTCTCTGTTTTAAGTAAGTTGCTGTTGAGGCGCCATCTTCTCTCCTTTGGAGCTATACTTAGCTCCAAGGTTAAAGCGCAGTGGTCAGAGTTGTCCCTGGGGAGAATTGATATTTTATTTGTATTTATTAGAAGTGTTTTCGACAGCCAGATCATGTCTATCCTGGACCAAGAATCGTGTCTATTTGAATAAAAAGTGTAGTCTCTACCTGTAGGGTTCATTGCTCTCCAGGAGTCTACTAAGTCGTATTCCTCTTTCAAATTAAAGAAACCCTTTGGTAGGACTCCTTGATTCCCTTTCCTTAGTTTGACTTTTTGATTTTTGTCCAGGTTTTTGTCCATAATCCCATTGAAATCGCCTAGTATGATTAGATGGTCAAATTCCGCTTTCTGAATATTTTCTTTCAACAAATTTATAAACTTAGTTTTCGGGCCATTAGGAGCGTAAATATTACAGACTAGGGTCTTACCCTCACCTGTGGTTATTGTTGTTCCGACCATTTGGCCTTCTGAATCTTTAAAAAATCCGTCTTCTTTTATTTGGGCTGTTCAGACCGTTAGAATTTAACGAGAAGATCTTCAGATTTTGACTTTCCATCATTTACTTCTTCTTCTCCCATCTCCTCCTCCTCCTCCTCCTCCTCCTCTTCTAGATCCTCCTCCTCACACTCCTCTCCAGCTTCTTCTGCCTTAGGAAAGGCCGCGGCTTCGTTCATTTTCATCTTCTCTTCCTCCGGGGAGTTGTATCGTGGTCTCTTTTTCTTTTTATCTTTCCTTGGGGAGTATTCTTTTGCAGGTGAGGGGTTTTCCTTTTTTAATTTTTTGAAGAAGTCATGTGCTTTCTCCTCTGTTGTTAGCCAGTATTTCTGGTCTTTATATGTAGTCATAATCCCTTCTGTTTTTTCCCAACGGAAGCGGATTTTTAGTCTTTTCAGTTCATCAGTCAAAAAGCTGTAGTTTTTCCTTCTGGCCAAAACGGATGGGGGTAGCTCTTTCAACACTATTACCTTCTTTCCTTTATACATTAGGGGTTTTTTGTTTGTCCAGTAGATTATATCATCCCTTGTGGATTTTCTGGTGAAGTGCACAATTGTATCTTTGGGGGTTTTATTGTCCCTGGCGTATCTGCTTCTTACTCGGTAAGCTCTGTCCACTTCTGTTCTGATTTCAGATTCTGATAGGTCTAGAACGGTTGTTAATAACTTTATTATCTTCTGCTGTAAATTTTCTTGATCTTCCTCAATCAGGTTTCTGAGTCTCAACCGATACTCCATCTCTTGTTGTTGAAGTCGCTCAATTTCTTTCTCCATTCTTAGATTTTTCTTTTGTAGACTATCCATGCTGTTGTCCAATTTTGATTGTGTTTTTTCCAAAACTTTACTTTTGTCTTTCACCTCCCCCACATCCTGGGTGACCTTAGTGAGGTCGGTTTTGATTTGGGATATATCCTCTTTGATATCCTTTTGGATTTCCTCTAATTTTTCCTGTGTTCTTTTTTGTTCTTGGTTCTGTCTCTCCATCATGAATTTCAAGTCTTTTTGGGTCTCCAGCTGAGTCTCTTGTAATTTCTGAATTTCTCTGAGTATTTCTCTCATCGAGGTGTCCTCAGGAATAGATCCTCTTCGAAATGATATTTTTGAGTCTTTCAGATCTTTATCTAATTTCCCTTTTTGCGACATTTTTTCTATTTTGTTGTCTTTATATTTCCCTGCACTTTCCTTATGGTCCTCCTTATATATTGTATTGAGCCTATTTAGGGTGTGCTTTATGTTTATTGCCACTAGAGGTCGCTGTCTTGTTTGCCGTCTCCTTCTATGTCTCCTCTTTGTGATAGACTTCTTGTTCCTCGTCTCCTTTGGCCCCCCCTCTTCTGATTCTGTCAATCCTGTTGCTGTTACAATCTCTCTCGGGGTGGGCGCTGCTATAATCTTTGACTTCGACCTCGTAGCTGTTTCCAGGTTTATTTTGTGGGCTCGGGGCTTTCTAGTATAGTTTAATCTTCCCTTGATTTACTCTTTATTTGTGAAAATACAGTGTACTCCCGCCAGTAAGGGTTTATCTTAGGCTTCTGCCCTTCTTATATCACGTCACTTCTTTTCTCTTTCCCAACCTTGCCGGGATGAGTTTGGCTTCTGCCAGTCTCGCATGCGTCACTTCCTTCTCCGCTGCCCTCTTTGTTCCAGCCCTCTTCTTCCTTCCCACCGCCAAAGAGGGAGGCTGCGACCAGGGCTCGCGATATCGCACACACGACAACCAGGTCCTTGGGATTGTTTATGAAGACTTCCTCATGTAGACACAACAAAAAACAGCAATGGCTTCCTCAAGGTCAGTGACTGGCTGGTTTCTTTTGTTCTGTCGGGACTTTCCTAACTTCTCTCCCTCCTTAAAGCCAGGTTCGCCCTGCTCTCGGGTACAGTCCGTTTATCCTCAGATTCTTGGCGTTTGACCCCGGTTTTGCTATATCAACCAACCCTTAACTCTTTCTTTGGGTCCGGTTTCCTTAAATCCACCTCTAGTCGGAGAATTTTCCCTTAGAAACTCACGTTTCTGTCCGTCTGCTTCAATCCTTAGCCTTTTTGCCGGGCGGGGCGCACAGTTGCTGCGGACCCTTGAGGGGACCGCTTCCCCCGGAGACGCTCGCACGCCTTCAGGCACACGAACCCCCTATTCGCCTCTCCCTTGAGGGGAAAAGGTTTTTAGGGGCCCGATCTAGCCTGGTTAGGCCCTAGCGTTCCCCCCGGCTTCGATCCACCGGAGGAGGGGAGCGTAGCTCGACCCAGCGTCTACAACGGGGTTGGGGAAGCAGAGAGACTACTTTCCCCAGCCTGTCGCCATCTTCGCCCGACCGGAAGTGTGCCCACTATATTTCTTATAATATTTCTTTTAATCCCTTTCCTAAGACACATATGTGTAGGCTAGTATTTTATGCATAAAGGGGCCTATCTCTTCCTCCCTTTCTTTTTCCCTCTTTCCTACTCTTGTTCTCTCTCTCTCTCTCTCTCTCTCTCGCACACACACACACGCACACTTTTATATGCTTCCATTTTTCATTACAAATCCAAGTGGTTACTCACTGTGTTCAGTCCCAGTGATCTGTGCAAGGATGCGGAAGGAACGTGACTGCGTAGTTCCTGTTCTTGGGTGCCAGTCCTCCGTATCCTCAATCAGGCGCTTCTTGCTGTGGTTGCTGTGAGTTGGTGGATGATAAAACTCCGTATTCGTATATACAACATGCTTCCGTGGTGGACTAAAACAATGAAGAAAAAATATAAAGCCAATAAGAGAAAAGCAAATGGAGCAACAACCTATCTTTTTTTGTTCTTTTGTTTGTTACTGTGTGCCTTCAAGTTGTTTCTGACTTATGTCAACCTTGGTGAATCTATCCTGGGGCTTCTTGGCAAGATTTATTCAATTGAGGGATGGTTGATTTATGACTAATTGACACTATGGAAAACTAGAAGAGACAAAATCATTTTCTTTGCCAATTCTGACGCTTTCTTCTTCTTTTTCACTACTGCACTTCATAAATTGGCAAAACCAAAAATATTCCTTACAGTTCAAATTTACCTTAACTATGTAGCTCCATTAATAACAGAAAAATTAAACAATTTGAACAATAAATGTCATTTCTATTAATTTTCTGAATAAATACCTGTTTTAGACTGCAAACGTGACATTCATAAATGATAATAAAGTTACATCTCCCCCCAATTTTTCCATGTTTTCTTTTTGGGAGAGTTCTGGTAAAACAAGGAAAATGTCCCTCTCTTCGTGATTTCAAAATATCTGGAAATTTTACAGTTCACAGTGCTAATATCCTATGCCCTATCCTTCTCATGGAAGCCAGAAGAATAGCTTAAATTAGCTGAAAATTACATGTACCTCAACACTTCACACCCCACCAATGATCTTAAAACACCACACTCCATGGAACCACAAGTTAGCAATTACCGTTTGGGTGGATTTTTCCTTTTATGTATTTGAAAGAGCAAGACAGCAGAATAAAAAGAGTCCAGTATAACCAGGAAAGGAAAGATAGAAAAAGAAAGGAAAGAAGAAGAATCGTGGTTATTTTTAAGTTTTAAAATTAAATTATTTTCAGAGTCATTTTTCTTCATATGCCATCAGTTTTTAAAACAAGGTTTTTATTTCTCAACATGAACAAGTAATAACTTTACCTCAAAAAAATGCACCGCTTGGTAATAGGAGAGTACTATTGATTCCTGTTCAAAAAACTAATGGCAACAACTGTTTCTGTAACTAAACTACTTGTGTGAGGTCACTCTCACTGGGAAAACTTTATCAAGTTAACTGAAGCAACCCTACATGTTACATCAATATTCCTGAAGATAAGATATCCTTTTTGAAACATTGGACCTTCAGAGAGATCTCCCCCCCCTTTTTTTTTTGCTTAGGTAACATAAGACTACAGATTGAGACATCCTTGTGCCAGTTGCCTTTGTCAGAAAACAGTCAAGTGCAACACTCAGTTCTAAGTTATCACATGTGAGATAACCATAACAGAGTTTAGAGCTGAAAAGGATGGTGCAGGTTATTTAATCCAATTTATCTGCAGTGCACACTGCAGCTCCAGCATCCTGGACACTGAACCTTCTCTCTGTATGTGTCTTCAAGTCACCTGTCGAATGATAAAACCACATGAATTTCTTAAGTTGGGAATATTCAGAAAGTCTCTTTTCTAAGTGCTAAATCAGGACTGGCTTCCAAGATCAGATGAGATCTGGTGAACCTTCTAGCTTCTATTTAAATATCTCTTGTGACCACTTCCTATATTTCCTTGTGCAGCAGTTATGACTTCTAGTTGCAATCTCCTTCACTAAAACTTCTATCCCTTAGAGCTCTTTGAGCAACTAATTCAGGGTAAATATGAAGAAGATACAAACTGTTCTTAATAACAGTTCTAAAGTTAATCATTTCAGACATACTTGTAGTGATACAACTCTGTAACTGGAAGCATCTGTAAATGCATGCTTAAAATTATTTGAAACAGCAATAGCAAGGCACTGAGATTTGAATCCCGAATTTAACTGATGAAGCTAAATTTACTAAATACAGCATTATTTTATGTTTTGTTATGAGAAAAGAGATGCTTAAATATTAATAGGCAAATTATATTAGTGAAGTACTTACACCTCATCAGGGTTACTGAAGAAGGGAAGGACAGAACAAAAGACAAACAACGGAGAAGATTCCAGGTCATGGAGGACAGGTAAGAAACCACAGGAAAATGAAGCAAGAAAAAGTTAATAGAAAAATATGAAATTAAAGCCACAGAAGAAGGCAAGTAACTCTATATAAGTAAATTTAATAGCAATTTTGTTTAATAATTTTTAAAAGTATTAGTTAAGAGCTAACCAATCTTTGGGAAGTCTCCTATATTTTTTCTTGGCTCTTTCTAGCAGTTACCAAGTCTGGTAGCAAGATGGTGCCATATACAAAGATAAAGCTATAACACAATATTTTCCTCCAGCAGTCAGTCTGTATAAATTAATTATTTAAATTTGCACATGCCATAAGGAGAAGTGAGTTGCATTAAACCAGGTGCTAAATTAATACATGGTTATCTTAAATTTAATTGCAGGATATTTTAAATATTGACATATTATTTAGGAACATTCTGAGGTCTGAATTACAACCACTTTGAAAGTCTAAGTTATAGCTGTTAGACATTAATAAAACTGGCCAACACTGTTAACTTTTTGTTTGCTACTCACAAAAGCCACATGTATAAGTAGCATACAATTTAATATTACACAAAAAAGCAACCTCACACTACATCCAAGTAGATTTTAGAAAATTAAAGTCACAGCAAATCTGAAAAAGTTTAATTCTGACATAGACATATAGCAGTCATACATGCCAGTTATTTAAAACCACAAAATACAACTCAAATACCAGTGATACTAACTTTGTTGTTGATGGTGCCTACAAAGGAAGGAAGCATTTAAAAAGTTTACCAAAATGACTTCCCTACTGCTCATATGCAGGGTCACCTAAATGCCTTCACACATTTATACCTGAAATATTCCAGCACCCTTATTTATTTATTACTACACTTCTATACCGCCCCTCTCAGCTCGAAGGCGACTCGAAGCGGTGTACATAGGCAGTTACTGCCCTCCAGATAAAATACAATTAAAACACTAACCATAAAAAACAACTAGCAATTAACAGTTAAAACGCCCTTGAAAATATTGTAACCAGTGAGGAGTGAACAGTATTGTGCAAAAGAACAGTTTTCATGCAGGACTTGACAAGACATGCTATAAAAAAGAAAAACAAACCAAATGTCACTTAGCTCACACTACCGATTTGGATATAATTTTTGACTCATCTGTATGTATGTGCAATTTTTATGGAAATGGGGAAAACTGTTGTGTTTCCTTAAGATACGGTGGATTTCTTGCAAATGGCAGATGTCTTAATTTGGGCTTCACATATTGACTAGAAAATGATGTACTGAAAATTATATCTGTAGCTAAGTAATTAAGGCTTTAGTCAATGCAAATCTTGTTTAAAATCTACAATTCTATAAATACCCTGTGGGTTGTACAAATCAAATGTATAAGAATGTACAGGAAGTCTAGTTTAGGCACAGTTAAATTTTATGATTAAAAAACTACATTTTCAGAGGATTGAACTCACACAGAAAGTTGGATTTAAGATACATAAAAAGCTAGACTAGGAGTACTGTTAAAATGTGATCTGTTAATACAGCTGACATATCATTGTGAGTAAGAGTATACAATAAAGTTTTTAGTTTAAAATTTCAAAAGCCATGATGAAATTAAGTATGCCATTTGGGAATAACAGTGCCAATTAATTTGCAAGAACTGACTGAATAATTACAGACTGAATATTTACAGAAGTCTTCTCTAACATGTGTTTCCAACCATGTTCAAGTTAATCTTGGAAAAAATGTTAATGATTTGATTGATGGTTTGTTGTTGTTTTATGAAAGACTTAGGGGAAAGTGTCACAAATATCAGTATACAGTAGAGTCTCGCTTATTCAACAGAAACAGGCTAGCAGAACATTGCATCAGTGAAAATGTCAGATAATAAGGAGGGATTAAGGAAATGCCCATTAAATGATTTTACAAATTAAGCACCAAAACATCATGTTTTACAACAGATTGACAGAAAAACAGTTCAATACACGGTAACATTATATAGTAATTACTGTATTTATAAATTTAGCACCAAGACATCGCAATGTATTGAAACAGCTGTGGATCCAGGCAGGAGGCAGACTGTGTAGGATAATACAGAATGTTGGATAAGTAAATGTTGGATAAAAGAGAGTCTACTGTACTTATAATGCAATCTTTTGTTACTCAAAAGTACATGCTATTGTTTTTAATAGAGCTTACTCCTGGGCAACTATTTATATGCTGGTGATCAAAATGTCTGTAAGTTATGGGTGAATACCTAATATGCAGAATTTCATATAAATATACTTCATGTTATGATTTTACATATTTTAAGTTAGTATGAGGAAGTAGGAATGCTTCAATACTAAGTTAAACATATATGGTCCATCAACATTTTTATGCTGACGAATTATCAATTCATTTCGTTTAATACGTTTGTAGCTTTCAGTATGCAATTTTGCTCATACTATGCCTCCAAGGAATAAAAACAAGACTGACTAATTGCTTGTGCTTAATTTTAATGTACACTGCGTATGTAGACATGATATGCTACTGACTATGACGATCTTTAGTAAACAGATTGTATTACTTAGGTCTAAATATATTTGTATAAAGGGCAGTGCAATGTCTTACTGTTTAATCAGCACTAGATCTTCCATGTGTAAGCAAATTCTTTTCACACTTATAATTGCTCAAGCATCATTTGAAACCATAATATTTTCAGTACAGCTAAAGCCAACAAGTCTAAAGCTTTTTCACTTTAGCAGATAACATCACTGAATATTTGCAAACAGAATACAAGCAGAGGGCTTCTGAATACTTGAAAATTGTTAACTGAGTGCAATATTCAAAGTGCAGCAGCATTTCCGGTGTGAGACATAAACATAGTTGGGGGGGGGGAGGTCGTGCACTCGCACACTCATTAGGGGAGAAAAATATGAATATGAGAGGAGACAAATATAAATAAGTCTTCTCTAACATGTGTTTCCAACCATGTTCAAGTTAATCTTGGAAAAAATTGTTAATGATTTGATTGATGGTTTTTGGTTTTGTTTTTTTTAAAAGCCTTCTATACATGCTGTTAATGATTTGTTTTAATGTATATTGCCCTACGAGATCACTACGATCTGAGGATGCCAATCTTCTGGAGGTACCTTCGCCGAAGCTGGCACGCTTGACATCTACCCGTCAGAGGGCGTTCTCCGTCATAGCCCCCACACTGTGGAACGCCCTCCCGGCTGAAACCCGGGCAATGTAGGACCTGCTCCCGTTTAGACGGGCTTGTAAAACCCACCTGTTTAAGCAGGCCTTCGGCGGGTAGGCCAGCACATTCTAATCGTGCCACGGTTCTAATCCTGTATTGTTTTATTGTATTGCCCTGCTTTTAACTGCTTTTATTGTTTACTGTTTCTGTATTTTATTGTGCCCTCGGCTTCTGTAAGCCGCCGCGAGCCTCCGGGAGTCGGCGGCATAAATACCCGAAAAATAAAATAAATAAATAAATATTGTCAGCTGCTTTGAGTCCCATTTGAGGAAAAGGTGGCATAAAAACCAAGTTTAAATCAATAATCTTCTACTGCCATTATGTTAGTTATTCAAGTACAGGGGAAGAAACCATGTAGTCTTTCAGAACTTGTTTATTCTGTAAGGCCCTAACAAGCATCACTGATGAGGAGGAAAGCTGGGAATCGAAGTGCAATGACATCTGGAGTGCCACTGGAAAGGCAACAGTGGAAAGCTAACATATAAAATCTAAGCAACAGAATCTGTGTTGTTTACTAAATTTTAGGTCTGGTAACTAGATAATAAACCTAAAGTTGGCTACTTTTGAGTTTGGCAGTGTTAGGTGTTATAAATTTGAATTACTACAGCTCAATGTGAGTCTTCATGGAACAACACAAAACATAGGTCTGGATATAGTCAAAAGTCCTTCTGTTTGGTGCAAGTTGTCAGAATCACTTTTCTTCCATTTTTAAATTATGGGGAGGCATATCACAAATTGTTCATTAAAGTGGTAACAATTGCTGTATTATAATGTAACCCTTATGCAAAACACACAAGTGTTACATTATAAGAAGTCTGCTGAAGTAAATGAAAAAGCAGAAGATTATTAGGGCTTTTTGCCTCACCAGAACTGAACTTGTATACCAGCCTTCTAAATAAAGATGTACATTGGTTTCTAGATGCATACTATCCCTATTATGAAATACATTCTTGGACAGATAGGAAGTGATCAAGAGTAAGAAGACATACCTAACTCATTAAATAACTTTAAAAATGTGTGTAACAGCTTTTTTTTTTTTTTAGTTCCACAAGTTTTGTATTAACCGGCATCTTGGGGCATTGGCTTTTGTTCACATCAAGTGTATCCATTATTTATTTTTCACCTTCCTACTAGGCAGCAAAGGAAAGATTTGGAAAGGCTTTTGGGGATTCCCAACCTATTTATTATTATTATTATTTATTTCCACCATTTCTACCCCGCTTCTTCTCAACCCCCTAGGGGGGACTCAGAGCGGCCAATCTGCAATCAAAATTGTTGACTAAATAAGTATGAGCCCTTTAATGCATTCTAAAAAAACCATGCCTACTATAGGGAAGTTTTCAATTTTTTTAGATCTCAAACAGTGCAAAATGTAATTCAGAAGAAATATAAACTAGAGCAAACTCAAGTATTTTCCCAACAGAGCAGCTCTCCATATGTACTTTCTCCCTTCTTCAGGATGAAGTGTTAACACTCTCAGTATGTATCTGAGCGCAGTCAAAGTTATTTCCTCTTCAGTGTCCTGTTACTGTCTGAACAATTGTTCATAATCCCAAAGGAACCTCTAACAAAGCATCTTCTGTTATTAAATACCTGCTTCTGAACTTACTGAACTGAGATTTACACAATGCTGTAAAGCATGTGCTAGGCTTCAAAGATCTACAGCAGAGTTTCTCATATTGTGATCCTCCAGATATTTTGGACTTCAGTTCCCACAATTCCTAACAGCTGTTAAGATAGCTGGGATTTCTGGGAGCCGAAGTCCAAAACACATGGAGGAGCACAGTTTAAGAAACATTGATCTACAATGCACTGTCATTTTTTAAAAAAAAGTTTAAAACACAGTATGATTAAACCTGTGGTTCAGTTCTTATTGTAATGAATTAAGATGATGTGGCAGAACAGATCTAAGCACTTTCCAATGTATCAATATATTGTCAATATTCTGAATGCCATTGCTTTTATATCCAACATTGCTCCATACTATATAAGCTTGGGACAAGCTTAATGTTAGCAGGCAGGAAAAATATTCTAAAGAAAATAAAAATTGAGTAGCAAATCCAATGAGCAGCATAATGAAGACTAATCATGTTCTATGACATGAAATGTTGCGCCTCATGATGACTATATCATCCCCTCCAAGCGCTGTCTTCTGCCTAGTCAGGCAGTAACAGGTTTACTGGGGTAGGAGTGTGGAGGACATATGGAATAAATGGCTAGGGAATTAAATACCGCTAATTTCTCATTGTGTTACAGTACTGCTAATGCGCCACAGTTGACTGGCTCAATCTCTAACCTTCCTAGAAGATTATGGTGGTTGCTGGGGGACCATCCTCACTCCAACATCCCCTGCCTTATGCACTCTGTACATTACATGCATATGCCACTATCATGGATTTGTGGACTGGAGTATCTCGCTCCCTCTCTATCTCTTCTCTCAAATGGCAGGTAAGAATGTGAAGAAAATAAAGTGCTGTTGTCCAAATTTCCTTGAATGAAGATATGACATAGTGCAAATTTGTTTTGCAGGTACTGTTTTCGTTGCATACAAAGCCAAACATAACTTGTCCAGAAATGATATTCATTCCATTCCTGCACAAGACTGTCTGGAGGAGTAGTTAATATTTTCCATCTCCAAAGGGAACAGGATGGGAAATACATTTTTCTTTAACATAACACTCAAACCAAACTCCAGTCTGCAAGATTATTTGGGATAAAGCCATAGCAGTCAAACAAATATAAAACAGAGATAGAGAGACAGACAGAAATAAATCCAATGACTGTTTCAGACAATAGTACCAGCCTGGGAAGTTTTTTAAATGATTATTCTTCAAAGTTGGAGAACCAATCTATAAATTGAATCAGAAAGATCTTTCAAAACTCTCAAGAGGTAACCAAAGTGTCCTCAAACTACCTACCCATTTTGTTCTTTATTGTCAACCTTGTTCTCTTTGAATCCTCTGCGTTGCCCCTCTGTCACCTCCTGGGCATTTTCGTTGAAGGATGCATTGTGTGTGGGCTGCCATGGGGTATTAACTGCAGGTTTGGCAGCACTCAATATGGGTGAACGTTGGCCAGGATTACATTTGGCATTAGCATGCAGTCCAGAGGCTGTGAATGTGGGAGGCGTGACAGTGGCCAGTGGTGGAGGAGAAGCACGTGATGACGCACTCGCATGGGCTGGAGTGAAGGCAGACGATGGTGATGGAATGGAAGTGACCTTGGGGGATGATACAGCCCCAAATGGCCTTGGGGCTTTATTGAAGGCCATGTTGGTTGTGGATGAAACTTTGGGTATAATTGCGGATGCAATGGGCACAGGCTTAACTATCTCCTTAGGCTCTACCTATGTGAAATAAAAACACAAGAACACACAAGGAAGCCACACACAGGCACAAATATAAATGTCATGCAAAGTATCATTAGCATCTGTAGCCATTTCATTTTGAAACACAAACTAATGATAGATGATGAGATACATTGGCACAGTTTTACCCTGAAAGCACTAATATTAACACACATGGCATGCATTATCCATGGGGGCAAAGCTGGACATGCATGAGCTGGGAGCCTTAAGGTTTTAGGAATATCTTGACCAAAACATTTCACACTTAGTCTCACTCTTGGGCAGTTAAAAGAAAAAGGAAACTCAGTGCAAAAACTACAGATAAACGATAAAGGTACAAATCCAATGCTTCTTTCTTGGAAGGGAATGCAGGACTGAGGCCATTGACTAGTATGTTCCTGAGGGAGCTCTGGATTTGTATTTCTTAAACAGCCATCACTTCCAGGACAAATAACTAAACACTTTTAGAAAGTAAGCAAGTTGCAAAAGGATTGGATTTCTCCCATGAGAGGACTTTTAAAGTTGTGTTGGACTATCCAAACTACTGGTTGCACATAAAGTAGTTATTTGTATCTTGTCTTAATCAATAATTTAAGAAACTTTTATGTGACAAGACAGCTTCACAGCATTATTTCTCTGCGGTTTAATGATTTATAATGTCTGTTTCTTTCCATACTACTTACGTAACTTGATTGGTTTCAAAAAGTAGCATGGAACTACATTTTTGCATCATCATTAACAAATTCATATACGATATTTTGAAAATGAAATTTCAGAATAAGGTGTAAAACATCTATTCCAACATAAGTTCTTGGTAGCAAACAGGTCATAAATTATAAATGGGAATGGATATGTCCAATTCCATCTATAATGTCAAAATGTGTTTCCATAACATGTTCCAAGTACAATAACAATGTTTTCTTCCTTCCATACTCTACTGTGATACCTTAAATTGAATAATTGTGCATTATGTTCATATTACAATGCACACATATACCAGTCGTTTTCAGAAGGCCTTGTATTTCATAAATGAGTAGAAGAAAAAATGAAGAGCTAAATATGTAATAAGGTTTTCATGATTTAAGGAGGTAGTTACAATAAATTTCTTAATTTTTTTTTTGCTTTTGAACTCAACCTAAAATGCTTTCATATCCTGACAAACTAGTTACCCTCCAAATGGGAACAAGGAAAGAGTCCATTTTAGTGTGGAGGAGCCTAAGAAAGAGATATATAGATCATGATAAATATCCCAAAGTGCCATATTTAAGATGGGAAAGAGGATACACTGATATTCCTTCTAAGAAAGCAGAATACAAATTGAATAAGTAAATAAATAAAATTATAAATAGAATACTCATGTTGCACTGGAATAGTTCTGCAGACAATGTTGTTTGTCAAGAGAAGGATCCCAAGTGAACAGGTTAACTAACAATTTTCCTGTATTTAAAGAAAAAGAAATTCTTACCAGCTGCACAGGTATAGGATCAGGCTTTGGAGCTGCAGGTGTCCTGAAAAGAGACGAAACAGAAACAGGCCATTTGAATTCAAATGGACCTTGAATTCAGCAATCACTCCAAAACTCTAAATTTTAGCCTCTAAATTAACATGATGTAGTAAATCTTAAACCTTCGTACATCCCATTAGGTACATAGTTAATTCAGTTTTTCAAATCAGAGGAACATCAATGAACAGACAAAGCTTTAAGCAAGGCATTTCCTTCCTTAGATTTTAAGGTCTTTCCAAACTCAGGCATCTCGCAAACTACTTTAGTAAGCTGCCTTGAATCTCAGTTTTGGAGACATGACAGGATAAAGTCCAACAAGAATGATGATGATGATGCTTGAAAAGAGAAGCATTTATATCATAGTATAACATAATTACTACATGTGGAAAATTTAAATACAAGACAACACTTCATAAGAAGTTTAACATTCACAAGAGAAAAAAGTAGAAATATATGTTATCATATCTAACTGGTAAACTTTGTTCCCATTAGATATTAGTACAAGTATTATATGTTGAAGTTGACACTGAGCTTCGCCTCAGCAAACTCCAAGGATTTGCATGCAAACTGAACAAAAGCTGGGTCAGAGGGCATATTTCACACCTGTAGAAAGGTGCACCTCAATGTTTCAGATGAAAACCACAAGCAGAAGCGATTTTCAGTTGTGACTTTCAAGTCTTAGTCATTTTGGGGGTCTGGATCTATGGACCCTTACATTGTTCCTATATCCCAGGATGTGATCCCACACTGTCTTCTTATCTCAGATTATACTGCAGTGAAGACTCATATAATCCAGTTTAAATCAGATAATCTGGGATCAGATCTTGGTATATAGGGCAGTATGAACTGCCCTGAGTCCCCTTCGGGTTGAGAAGGGCAGTATACAAATAGCACAAACAAACAAACAGATAGATACATAGATAAATAGAAGGGTCCTATATCAATGTAAGTTCCTGGTTCTAGACCCCTGCAGGAGTATCAACTTGAGGGTTTTATTTATATTTTGTGAAAGAAAAAACCCCAGGGACATGGGAGCACAAGGTGGCACATAGTTTAGAGTTGGAAGAATGAGTTCAGCCACCTTGAGCTTTGAACTCATTCAAAGCTCTGGCACAGCCAAAAAGAGGAAATTAAAAACTTCCAGTTTTCTTGAAATGAACTATAACATATTATAAGGCTTACAATTTTGATTAGTGGGGGAAAGCCAGCTTCTCAAACTATGGTGTCAAGCTCATTTAATTTTGTAATTAAAATTAAACACCCTTTGTTCAGGTACAAGTAAAACTGTGGAAGTTGATCCTTTTGTCTCCAAGCTCTTGAGTTATGTGGACTTTCATTAAGTTGGGAGAGAAGTTCTAGATAGAGAAACTGCAAACCTCCTAATTCTTGAATTATAAATATTGTGCAGTGGTTCTTAATTTTTTTTGTTCCACAGGTGTTCTAGGTGAAATCCACAGATTCCTTCTCAGCATTTAGTGGTAGATAGTTTTATGACACTCAACTTCAGTATGTCTTTAAAATAAATTTTAGTTTGTACACAGCAGGACTGTGATCATGTGCGATTAGGTTTAACAACTATCATAATTTCAAAATATGGTTGAGTGTAAGCAGTTTTCCGAGATATGCTACAACTGCAACATGATATGAATGAATACTGCTAGATTTCAGTTAAAGGAAAAAACATTTTTCCCAGTTCAAGCTGATGGACTCCCTGAAATCTTTCCACAGACCCCCAAGGGATCTATGGACCCTTGGTTAAGAACTCCTGCTGTAATGGCTAGTGTTGAACTGGGGTTGAGAAGTCCAAATTCTAATCCTGTTGAGGGATGAAATTCATGGGGTGGCCTTGGACCAGGCAAACTCTCTTAACCTAACCAACTTTACTGGGCTGCTGTGAAATAAAACATAAGAAAGTTGAATATATACAGTATACTACTTTGAGCTCACAGGAGTACAGGCACAATCTAAATAGTAAACTTAAAAAAAGAATAACCAGCCAATACAAAACTACTTCAAACTATGCAAAACTCTGTCTTGAAGCCAACAACAGTTAATATTTAACAGAAGTACAGCTATAATACTGTACCATGGGAAAGCGAAAACAAAAGGCAGATTTGCACGCAGGAGTGGAAAAGTCCTGGAATGCTCCAAGATACTCTGAGCTCCCATGAACTCAGAAAAGAAACTGGAAATTATGCCCACATCAGAATCAGCTGCAGTTTATGAATTACTGGAAAGAAAACCTACAATATTCATTGTGGTTATGTCCTATTATCATTAGCAGGTGGCACTGTTTATCAATAATTTTATTTGCCAGTATCTACATAAAATAGGCTGTAGCACTTGCAGAAAAAGAAGTGAAAGGCAGACAACTATTCCCACTCTTTTCTGAAATCCAGGGTGTACTAACTACCCAAAAACAAGAAAACTCATTGGTAGGTTTTAAAAAAGCCCACCAGGGGTAGTCCATTATTAGGGGAGGGGGAGTAAAATACAGAAGCAACTATCGATGGGAGATTTCAGCCTACTGGATTGAGTCTGCTATATTACACAACCCAACAAAAAACCTCTTGGTGTCTTGGCTATTTAGGTCTGTTTTTGTGGTTGATTGGGGTGCAATTCAGAAAATTGGGTAGACTGCATCAGCTCTAGTTCCTTAGACACGATTATCATTATTTTGTATGGGCGAGCAGATAAAGTAGTACATGGCATATGTTCTATATCTCAAATCTTAGAGCTGATAGGTGAAAATGGATGCAATTTTTGGAATCAGCAGGTCAAATATACCCAGAAACAGGCCTAACATTTGAGGCACCAAAGTGTGTGTTAGCCAGTGCTAATAATCCTCAATATAAAATAATAATAATAATAATAAAACACCTGGAGGCACATTACACAAGCTTGAAAAACCCAGCCCAGCTATAATACTGTGCCATGGGAAAGCGAAAACAAAAGGCAGATTTGCACGCCAGAGTGGGAAAGCTGCTGTAAAGATCTTGCATTGTAAATCTTAATACACAAAGTCTGATAATGGTAGTTTAACAAGTATAAGTGCTGGGATTAGTCATGAGACTGCCTACCTATGTAGTTAAAAATGGACTCTCTGGAACTTCTGGCTTCAGGACAAGCCTTTTTAGCAAGATACACTTCTGCTCCATTCACTAAATATTATGGCGAGCCCAGACATAGCCTTGTACTTGTAACCCTCCTTTGTTTTCCCATTCCTTTTCCCATCTGGTTTTTTTTTTACCACTGGCAGTTCATTAAAAAAAGAGTAACTGTGTGTCTTTTGACTGACAGTACTATCTGCTGTACATCTGAAAGAACAGCAAGACAATGACACGACATTGTCATTTCAGTAATCAGAAGAATCATATTAAAAATGAAAGAAAAAAGTCAAATTAAGGATTTTTTTTAAAAAAAGCTAATGACAACAGAATGAATTTAGGTTAAAATTAAAATGAGAGTTGCTGATCATTAACACTTCAATCATTAACACTTCAGAGTGCCAGCAAAAACGTTGACTCACTTTCAACATTAAAGATATATTAATATTTTTGCCACAAAGTTGTTGAAAAGCCAACACTAACATTTTAATGTGCCAGAACAGCTGAATATTATATTAGAATTTAAATATGGAAACACCGATTTCACTCTTCTCATATGAGTCGAATTTCATTTTTATATTCCCACTGTATGACCTAACAGTTTGGAGATAACCAGGTTTAAGGTTCTGCAATGAAATATGTTTCCCAATGAAGGCCTAAACCCAATTGCTAGTCCCAACTTCTGGGTAGTAGGGAAAAAACTTACTGTACATACCCATGTATAAGTCTAGATATTTTAGTTAAAAATCAACCCAAAAACCTGTGTTGGCTTATCCATGGATCAATGTAATTATGATACCTTGACTTTCTCTCTCTCTCTCTCTCTCTCTCTCTCTCTCTCTCTCTCTCTCTCTCCCTCTCTCTCCCTCTATATCTATATCTATATCTATATATATATATATATATATATAATTAATTTTTCATGAGGAGAGTGGCAAAAGGTGAGCTTATTCCATTCTCATAGAAAAGTGTTTCTCAACAGTCCTGATGCCATGACCCCATAATACAATTCCTCATGTTGTAGAGACCCTCAACCATAAAATAATTTTCATTGCTACTTCATAACTGTTACTTTGTTATGAATCGTAATGTAAATATCTGATATGCAGGATGTATTTTCATTCACTGGACCAAATTTGGCACAAATACCCAATACACCAGTACACTGGTGGGGTTGGGGGGGGTTGATTTTGACATACAGGAGCTGTAGTTGCTGGCAAGTCTAGTTCATCTACAAACAGAGAGCATTCTGAACCCCACCAATGATAGAATTGGGCCAAACTTTGCACACAGAACCTCCATGACCGACAGAAAATACTGTGTTTTATGATGGTCTTTGCTGACCCCTCTGACACCCCCATGACCCCCCCCCCAGGGGTCTTGACCCTCAAGTAGAGAAATGCTGTCCTAGAATTTTAAAAAGACCTGATGCCCTCTCGACCACAGCACCACTTCTTTTTGAATTATTAGGTTGGAAAATGATGGTCCCAGGACACCTGGCCTCATGAGGTGCCTTGGCATATTCCCCTCTCTGTAGAATAATACTTGACTTATCTCTGAGTCATATCAAAATCCCTCAGCTTATACATGAGGTTATATATGGGAATATACAGTATGTAAATGCCACTAATTCAATTGATTTATTCTATTTGGATTGGATTGGATTGGATTTAGACCAAAAGATTTTTCCTTTCTTGCTTAACATTCTCATTACTTTTAAATAGCCATTACAGTAAAGGGCAATTTCTGATCCATTAACTGCCGCAGCTTTCAAAGGGCATTAAAAGGGTTGGAAATGAATTTATATTAAAAACTAGGCATTGACCACCATCTGATGTTTTATTAGAAAAGGTGCAACAAGAAACTCTATCGGAACTAAAAGCCTGATGACAGTTTTATTGCAGGAAATGAATATTTATTCCTAGTAAAAATTACTGCAGTAGAAGAACTTCAATAACTCAGCCAGAAGAAACTAGCAGATGATAGATATTGTTATGCTGTGCTAAATACAGCTCCAACAAAGAAGTGTTCTTTATTTTAAATCCAGTTTCTACATGTGCAATTTAATCCCAATGAGCTCTAGAAATAAAAAAAGTCAAGGTAATGAAAAACTTAAATGTCAAGCTTATATTGGAATTCAATTTGTATACCTTTATCCATGTGATAAATTTAAAAAGAACATATTAAATTAAGCAGAAACAAGCTTTACCTTTTCATTCTAATAGGAATTCCCAAGCATTTGAAATAAAATGCTGATCACAGCTTTTAACTGCAGTAAAACATAAAGGAAGGCAAACTTAATAGTAATTTTCCCATGGAGCACTGAATATTTATACTTCCTTGCATCTAATGGAACATTATTTTCCTTCCCACACTTATTATGTAATGAAATGCTTAAAAAGCTCCCAGTGAAAAAACTGGAAATTATTGAAAACAGATAGTTACTCCAGAAAATGGTTAACTTTTGAAGAAAGATTTAATATAACTGGTGGCACAGTGGGTTAAATTGCTGAGCTGCTGAACTTGCTGACTGAAAGGTCGGCCATTCTAATCCAGGAAGTAGGGGAGCTCCCACTGTTAGGCCCAGCTTCTGCCAACCTAGCAGTTCGAAAACATGCAAATGTGAATAGATCAGTAGGTATCACTTATGTGGGAAGGTAATGGCGCTCTATGCAGTCATGCTGGCCACATGATTTTGGAGGTGTCTATGGACAACCCCGGCTCTTTAGCTTAGAAATAGAGATGAGCACCACCCCACAGAGTCGGACACGAGTAGACTTAATGTCAGAGGAAACCTTTACCTTATAAATGCTTAAAAGAAGGATGAGAGCATACACTACAAAACGATGATATCAAAGAGTAGCCTACTGTATATTAGCATACATTTTAAATACCCTACCTGCTTTACTTACCTAACTGAGGCACCCAAAATACATTCTACAAAATAATATTTATAATGTCAACACATGTTCTTTTCCAATATCAAAGTAATACTCCCCAAAAACAAATATATTTATAAATGAGTAGTCCTTTGGAGAAGAAACAAGAGACCTATTTTTAAAAATGGGACTCATTTCTTGTAACATGAGCTTCTATGGATTGTATCCCATTTGATCATATACAGAGTGTGTTATCCAGTATTTCAAATAAAGTTTACTTTTCTAAATGATTTCGCTGCATTTTATTTTGACTTAGGACCAACTTGTCTGAAAGGTTGTATTTGCCCAAAGGAACCTATCTAAGTATTGAGCTATTCAGAAGTCCTCATTTTTGTTCATAGCATCTGGTCTGAATATGGAAAAGGGCCTTCTCGTTGACTGCTTCCAGTTAGTATACAGAGGTCCAAGGAGTGGGTGACAAGCAGATTTTAACCAAAAAGGAAAGTGGTCAGATAGCCCAAGACCATTGTAGCCAATGAAAGCATACAAAGTATTACTCACTTGCTTCCCTTCAGTGCCTGTGAGGTCTACTATTCTAGAAAACCTCATAGCAGGAAAAACGGGATTGGGTCTCTGGTCTTATTTAATTCCCAGGGGCAGATTACTATGTTACTGTGATGATAATGTTTCAGTCTCTTTCCACATCGGCAGCTGAAGGCAAAGTAAGAAACAAATCGATTCAAGTCTATATGGGCACCTGACACAATAATTGCTCCCAAAATTGTTATTTGCATGTACAAGTCGGAATATCTTAACCAACAATTTGCTGATTAAGGAACCTGAAAAGTGCTGATTAAAAGATAATTGCCTGCTCAGTTTTCATTGTGGGAACAGTTTTCTCCTTCCTCTCTTCCTCCTCCACTATTGTACTTTTGTTGACATTTTTGTTTTGTTGTTATTTTTTATACCCACAAAATATGGGACTCAAAGCGGCAATTTGCCTCATACACAATATTTGACATAGCTGCTTCACTCTTATGGCATTTCGGAAATGACAATATGGGGTTGCACTTTTATCTAGATCAGTGGTTCCCAACCTGTGATCTGTGGAGCACCAGTGCTCCGCAAGATTCTGATGCTTGTTTAATATATTGTTATAATGTTGTTTTATGTTGTTTTATACTGATGTCATGTATTTAATTTTGTTGATTGGGCTTGGCCCCATGTAAGCCACCCTGAGTCTCTTCGAGGAGATAGAGGTGGGATATAAAAATAATTTGTTGTTGTTGTTTAAATGTAGTCCGCGGCCTCACCGTTACTACATCATTGCAACAAGAGTGACTGGTCTCATAAAACCCCCTTATAATGCCGAGGATTATTAAATATGGTTTTCTGTGGGCGGGCAGATGGCGACTAATGGATGGTATGTGTTCTATATCAGAAAGTAGAGCTGATATGGTCTATCCAATGCAATTTTCTGAATCAGCACCCTAAATAACCAAACCGAATCTAAAGTTGACCAAGAACTGATTTGTAACCCTTTTGTTACTTATGTTGGTGAGTGGCCCCTGGTCAAAAAAAAGTTGGGAACCACTGATTTAGAAAGTTTCACTTTACCATCTGATCTAATGTAGCCCAAAAAGGTCTATATTAAGTAATTATCAAGTAAGCTCTTACATCAATTGCCTTATTTTATAAGTAACTAGCATTACTCATTATTTTTCTCTAAATGTTCTCATTCAGGCTAATAGGGTATATCATGAGGGATTGACTAACTGCATATGGTGTCACTGTGAATTTTTTCAGCTTGGATTCCAGGGACAGTCACTATTTTAAATCAAGAAATTCTCTGAAACCTTTAAAAATATTATAATCTACATGTGGGCAGAGGATAATCTATTATCTTTTCCGTGGCGGCCCCCAGGATCTGGAACTCATTGCCACCTGCCCTCAGAGCCACTCTGACCCTAACTAGATTCCGGTCAGACCTAAAGACCTGGCTCTTCCGCCTAGCGTTTGGGGCCTGATCGGTACCTCTGAATGTCTGAGCCTTCCTCAGACTTGTATCTGTTTTAAACTGCTGTACACTGTTGTTTTAGGGTTTTTAAATGATGTAAGTCGCCCGGAGCACCTCTGGTGGAGGGCGACTCACAAATATTAAAGTATTATTATTATTATTATTATAAATGGCTCTATTGTTCTGTACAGGAAACAAAAAAGCTGGTATGATCAAATGACAAAGAAAAGTTAAATTTAGTCATTGGTAATTTCATGATTAGTGGTTCAAAATATAGATAACTAAAAAAACAATGATCACCAAAACTCCTTTGTTTCCCTGCTTTCATAAAGTTGTTCTTGATCTGCCCACCTCTTCTGAAACCACAGTCTGCTGTCAGGGCCGTAGCCAGGATTTTGATTCGGGAGGGGCTGAGTTTGATTCAGGAGAGGCTGAGTCTGAGTGGGAGGGGGTGTACCCTATCAAACCTTTTGTATGGTTATCCCAATACCCCCATGAATATGGGATATATTGAGCACGGTGATCAGATCATGATATGAATAAACATAACAGTTTAAATAATGCACCAGTAAGGCCTTCTCGTGGACCACCCTGAGAATTGGGGGGGGGGATGAAGCCCCCCAAGCCCTCCCCCCTGGCTACATGCCTGTCTGCTGTGTCATGGTGCTACTGAGAGGAAAGACAGTTTAGGTACACGGGACTGAGAGTTTGGGATGTTATTGGAAAATGCAGAATATGAACTGCCCTGTAAGTTCAATGCTAAAATTACTAGCATTATACCATGGACTTCTGATTGACTCTCCTGGTGCTCGATTAAAAAAAAACCTTTTGGAGTGACTTAGCAGGAAATGAAAGATTGCTGCTTGTGAAAACCATAAGTCATACATACAAGTACTATGTTAGCTATAATTGAACACACTGAGTATTAGAACTCTCATACTGAATCCACAGGGAATTCTGGAACCAAACCTCAACATTTACCAAGTGCCCACTGTATTAACACCTGTTATCTGATTAAGAGATGTCTCTGAAATGGCACATCACATGACGGCACAGAGACTGAAGGGCTGAAAGCTACCCAAAGTGATCAAACAAAGACAATGCAGGCAGCAATAAATTGACATTGATAAACCACTGCACTGCTAGATTTTCTGGAACAAGGTGCTTCTTCTGGCAAAGAACTACGTGTTTTGACAAACTAATTCCTTTCCATTTTAAGACATGTTCCTAACCTAGTTAGCATGTCTCTTGCAAAGGTTATGTTCCTGAATCCAGGGAACTATGCCAATACATTCCCTTGGGAAGTATGCGTGATGATGTCTTTCTAGAGAAGCCTTCTTCACTGACTTCTTTTCTTATGCTGGCCAGCTCCTGTGTGTTTTAGCATGGGAGATGTCATTATTCTTTAAAAGGAAAACATTCTGCAGTGCAATTCAGGTTAAGAATATTTAAACAAGCAATATGAATGGGAAGACCATAACCTGGCATGATCCATTCGTCAGAGAAGGAGCAGCTGCAGGGATCCACTTCCCCTGACCCTGCAAGAAAGAACACTCTGCTCCGACTGCTAGCTGCTCTGGGACGGGAGCAAAGAAGCCAATGCACCCTTCAACCTCTGCTCCTAGTCAGGGGCTAAGGACCAGGAAATTCTGCACTCTCTGCTTCAAAAATAATACTACTTTAAGGAAAGCAACCTACGCTTATCTGTTGGTTGTGAAAAAAATGTGGCAGGGAGTCTGTGCCGACATGAAATAACACGTAACCCCATTTCCAGTTGGCCTGGGACTGCAAAGACAGAACAAAATCATTTTACAGGCTAAGTTAGCGAATTAAGGACAACTTTAAAAAGGAACAGTTTAGCATAGGAATAATAAATCAACACACATCATATCCAATAATACAATTGCAAAGAGAAGGATAGGCATATTTCAGTGACAGCCTCTGGTACAGAATCTTCTTTTACAAATTCTTTTTATCGCTATTTACCTTCCTTTTACTTCTTATCGCTGTTTACCTTCCTTCCTCTGTCTACCTGCAAGGTGTTTTTTTTAGTAGCATCAACATTGGGAAGATGGTGATAAAGGGCTTTTGCTGCTGAGTGGCAGAAAAACATCTGTAGGAAACAATGCAATGAACTGGGAATGATCAAGATTCTATTGTAACAGCTGCCTCCAAACTTCCTTACTGAGCCTTTCTGCATATCAAAACATGGTCATCTAATTCAACCCCAATCAAGCAGATATCAAAGCACTCCTGACAGATGGTTATCCAACCTCTGTTTAAAAGTCTCCAGAGGAGACTCCACCACATTGTTTTACAGCCATTGCAGTCAGGAAGTTTTTCTAACTATTAAGATGTAATCTATTTTCCTGCAGCTTGAAACCATTGCTCCATGCCCTAGTCTTCAGTGCAGCAGCAAACAAGCTTGTATCCTCAGCAATATAATTTCCTTTCAAATATTTCACTGTGGCTATCATTAACCTTCTCTTTTCTATGCTAAATATATCAATCTCCTCATAAAACTTGGCTTCCAGACCATTTACCATTTTGGTCACCCTCCACATCTAGATTTTGAATCTTCATCTTGAACTGTGCCCAGAACTGGACATAGCATTTTGTGTGAGTGATGTCCGACCAATGTGGAATGGTTATTGTTTATTCTTTTACTAGTCACTTTTCTCCAAGTTGAAGAGGAGCCATGTCATTTCAAAGCACAGCAAAAGGCCTTCAGCTCAACTACAATGTTTGGTGTGGTACCAAGTAGCTATTTTTAAAGAAAGAGCACCAACAAAACTAAATGTCACCAGAGATCATGCCACCACCCAAAGCATCTGTATTATTTTAAGCAGTTATGATAAATGCTGGCCAAACTAACATTGTTTCCTTTTGTCATATTCTCCATATCCACATGGACAGAGCTTAAAATAAAACATACAAGGACAATGGTGTCTCATTCTGCATGTTGTCTAGCAAGGCCCAGTGCCAAACGAAAAACTATGTAGTATAAAAGAAGCTATGTATAAGATGAACAGCCTGATTAATCTCTCTTAACGGAGAGCAAAGGGCAACGGAAGGGAGGTTACAAGAGTCGATAAAGGATATGAACACAGTAGCTCCATTCCATTAGTTTACAAGCATTTTCCAATCTGAATTAGTAACAAAAATAGTAATAAAAAGTGTGTAGATCTCTGGATTCTTAATGAAGACAGGAATGAACAGAACTCCTCTGAGAGAGAACAAAAAGGAAGGAATCGATAGTTTTATCTAATACAGATGGTGCCTCGGGGTCTCTGGTTTGCAAAGTTTGCTTAATCCAAAGTGAATAAATAAAACTGACATGCTTACCAACATGAGAGGTCATAACTTCAGCCGTATCTCTGTTATTGCATATAATGAGTGCTGCATTTGCTTACACAATCTGAAATTTGTACTTTCCTAAACATCACTTCATTGCAACAGTAATACTGGAATCTCAATTCCTCACACAGGCATTTGTTTTACACAATACAGACAATGTATGCAATTCCAAGCAAGCATTTTCCCATTAATAATAACAAATAAATAATAAAAAAACTTTATTTGTATCCCGCTCCATCTCCCAAAAAGGTACTTCAATGGCTAACAAGGTATTGCAAGTGCAGTATAAATAAAAACACTACATGAGTATAAAACAATATCACATAAAAGTTATAAACAACCACTATCAACACATAAAATAAGATAAAATACACAATTTAAAAACACCATCAATGGTTAAATCTAGCTGCCATCAATACACAACTAAAGTATCAATCTAATATAGGCCCATTTCAGCCTACTTGAGGCTATAAGCCTGCTTAAAAATGGATGTTTTTAGGCTAGAACGGAATGATTCAAGGGGAGGGGCTAATCTAATCTCTTTTCGGAGGGTATTCCAGAGCCAGGGAGCCACTACTGAGAAGGCACTTTCTCTATTCCCACCAACCGCACTTGAGACAGTGGTGAGACAGAGAGAAGGGCCTCCCCTGCCGATCTCAAAGTCCGTGCTGCTTCATAGAAAGAGATGTGGTCTTGAAGATAGGTTGGACCCGAAGTGTATAGGACTATGTAGATAATAACCTGCACCTTGGATTGAGCCCAGAAAATTGTCGGAAGCCAGTGAAACTGCCTTAATAGGGGGATAGTATGTTCCCTATAGCTAACTCTAGTTAGTAATCTGGCAGCCGACCTTTGCACTAACTGCCATTTCTGAACCATTTTCAAAGGCAGCCCCACTTACAGTACATTACAATACTCCATTCTAGATGTAACTAAAGCATGGACCACTATGGCCAAGTCAGGCTTTCCGAGGAATGGTCGCACCTGGTGCACAAGTTTTAATTGTGAGAAGGCCCTCCCAGCCATCTCCGACACATGAGCTTCAAGCATAAACGAGAAGTCTAGGAGGACCCCCAGACTGTGGACCTGTGTCTTCAGAGGGAGTGTAACCCCGTCAGGCACAGGTTGCCACCCTATGCCCCGACTGGCTTCACAACTGACCAGGAGTACCTCTGTTTTGTCTAGATTAAGTCTCAATTTGTTGGCCGTCATCTAGTCTATCACAGCTGCCAGAAACTGGTCCAGGATCTGGGGAGCTTCCTTTGATTGAGGTGGAAAAGAGTATCTGTTAAAGCATCTGTCACCTATGACATCATATTTTGTTACTCAAGGCAGGCTAGGACGTGATATCTCTGCTACGAGTACCATCGCAAATCAGAATCCGTTGTAAATAAGGCCAATCAGGTTCATTTAGCACCTGACACAAAAACTCTAACAAGAGTCTCTTCCTTCCCTTGCCAGTAAAAATACAATAATACTGATACATTAAGGAACTAGTAGTATGCTGTTATTCTGTTGTATTTAAAAAGCTGTCTGATGTGGGTGCCTCGTTTTGCCTAAAGATATGGTGACTGGTTCTATTATGTTTCTTGCAATCATTTCAGTTTCCAAAGCACTGAGAAAACTATCCTGTAATCTTTGAATTAAATGAGTAGGGAGAATTAATTTATGCTACATTTTAAGTGGTTATGCTTGTTTGCAAGTTTGATCTATTCATTTTTGTAGGTTTAATCTACTTCATTTCTCCATTGATTTAAAGCACTACTATTGTAATTTTGTGGATAAGGGAAGCAAGTGACACTTGATAACCATTTCTGCAAGACTGGTAAGTATGCTATCAGTGTAATCACAATCTTGAGGGTCGGCAGTGGGTTAACATTAAAATATATTATTAATAGGTGCTCAAGAATTACTGCTTATTATTAATGCATAATACATAAAATTGAATCAGTAGAGTCAGAACTTTAAAGAGATGTGGGTATTTTGAAATCTATAATTCCCCAAAACCTCAAGTAAATATACTGATCAGGAGAGTGTATAATCCATAAAAGCAGTTATTCCAAACTCAGTTCAAATTTGTACCACAATAAAAAAGCTCTTTTTACAAATGTATTCTAACCACCATGCTCACCAGCAGCATATGAAAAGAGTGTGATTGTGTCATTTTAAATATGTGACATGAAGACCAACATAGCTTTACACAGCTTCTAGTAGGTCTGCTGGAGGTGCGTGCAAGACTTGTATCTGACCTTTTAGTTAACTGTAATGTCAACAGCAGCCTTTATAAAGCAATCTAACAGGAATTTCAGTCCCCTGAGGTAAAAGCAACAGAGCTTGCCAGGTGAAAGGGAGGAGCATAAATGAATGCAAACCATCAACAATAACTTCCCCCTGTTTGCAAAGATAGATGCATCTCCTAGCAAATTCCCAATTAAAATTAGAACTAAATCAGTTTGATAAAATACCTCAGCATGACAGCAGTAATTTCAGTTGTAGCCACAATGTCTTATTACCTGAGGTTCTATACATGATTCAGGTGAAATGACAGCAACTGATCTTTGAATGATTTTGAGACTGAGGTGGTGTGGATATGATCAGTAATCTGGGTGGAGCAGTAGCCTGGGCACCAGGTATATGCAAAGGCAATCAGGCTAGATCAAATGTCCTGCTAGCAGCTGACCACTAGAACAGCAGAGCTTTCTTTCAGTTCCCTCCTTCTCCCAACTTTTTACCCCATCCAAAAAACAAAACAAAACAAAACAAAAACCAAAAACAACTTTGCCAGAGAATGATCTAGTTTTCTGCAGATTCTGAAGGCAAGTGGGTACATGTCTCTATAAAAGCAGAAATTACATCCTTCTTGGTCCCATTACCAAAAACAGCTCTTTTGCCAGAATGACCCTGTAGGATTCTGTTAATTACATTGTGTCAATTTTAATGGCTGTATCCTGGCAATCTGGAGAAAAGCCAATCTTGCTGTCATATCCTGATTTGAACAACCCCATATTAAAATACTGGAAATGGTAATTACCCATAGGTGTTAAAGCTTGCACATGAAAAGTTGAACATACAAAATTGTTCTCCAAGAAGCATGGCTTATTACATCCAAACCTGCCCTAAAGTCTTTGTTAAAGTTTATGAAAGTGTATTCGTTCTGTAGGTCAACTTAAATGTAGCTGCCCTGAAACAAGAACCAGGTACAGATTCAAGAATGCACATAGAAGGGAAAAGCCCAAGGTGCAAAACATTTTTTGAGGTGCTTTAGTATCTTACTCTACGTATTACGCAAAACTATGTAGTGACTGAGATGCAACGGTCATAATTCAGTGAGTATCTTGATCTCACACATCTTCACAGAAAGACAATATTTATCTAGGAAAACAAATTTCCATGACACTAAAGTTTGAATACTATTGATAGAAGGGTTTCAAGGATATAAATTGTGTGTCCTGCCAGTTCATGATAGACTTGAAATTTTCACAAGTCTTAGCCAATGGTGATGAATGCTAGGAGTTGTAGTCTGAAACCGTCTGAAGGGCTACTTGATTCTCATTCTTAGTTTAATAGCATACAATATAATTTAATAGAAGTTTTCTGATTGAGTTACTAACAATCTCAGCTTATGTAATTACAACAGTTCACATATCATCTGAAAATGTACATATGCATTCAGAAATACAAGGTCTCTTTTTTACTTCTCAACAAGACCCCCATGACCTTCTAAAAAGGAAGTACAGGGAGGACAGAATAATAAAAGCCTTATGACAGGAATGCACACTCTTCCCTTGCCCCCCAGTTGTTACAGCTCTTTTAAAAAGTACATTCTCGCTAAATGAATGTCAATCATTAGGGAAATAAAGACAGCTACTGTATTAGGATGTCAGGTGAATTAGTCTTTACGTCATTGTAACAAGTCTGGTGCCTAAATACGGGAACAGAATGGCTTTGGAATGGCTAATCCGGCATTCCAAAGCTACTCGAGGAGAGATACTTTCACTTCATAATAGGAAGTAGTCTCGCCTGACTGTGAAAGACAATTGGGAGATCACTGTGTGGTTGCCATGGGTCAGTAGCTTCCATTCTGAAAGACTTCATAACGATGTTCAATATTAAGGGGTTTATTTGAGGGTAGTAGTTTGGCATTTGAGAAATAAGAATGTGCTGGATGAATGCAGTGACTTAACCTTTGGGCCATAAGTAAAAATGGCTCAACTCTGAAGAGGGATGAAACAATGCCACATTTCTTCGTATTTGGAATTGTTCCACGAAAGGATCTCCCTCTTTTTAAACAAGTTCTGAGTCCTTGATTTGAGGTAATGCAAAAGTTAACAAAAGAAATACAAAACTGCAGAAAATTAAAAGATACAAAAAATTTGAGATTGTCTGGAGAATCAATTCATTATTGCCAGAAATTACATCTAGCATTGATTTCATAGCCACCCCCCTGCATAGCTTTTTCTGAGTTGCTGAACTAGGGTGTGTCCAGCTGTCTTCCTGAGCTACATAGGTTAAAATACAGGCTTTTAGGAGGAGCTTTGTCATTGCACATGTAACAATCCATATAAGAACACTGTGATGTTATAATACATTCTAGTTACTAAGCAGGATGACAGTCGGTTTATCTTCCTTATTTTTTTAGATGGTGTTAAAAAAAACCCTAACTGGAGGTTGCTTGCATCCAAAAAATGACAACATCTTTCAAAACACCTCCATTGCAATCTTCCCAATGACTGTAAATAGAAGATGGTGTGAAGTACTATATACAATAATGTACAATGGGAATGGGGAATGCCATCCTTAAGCACTCCTTATGCAACAGCAATAGGATTTCAGGGTGAGCCAAACCCCACACTTGCATTCTATCAATCATTTGACTGCTCCCGAATTACATAAATAAGAGGCTCAGGGTGGTGGGACAAATCCACAGCATGCCATCACGACTGAAAATAAAGAATGTTTTATATGCACAAAACAACCTCGCAAAAGACATGGGTTATAGCTACACAGTCAACTGAACATTAATTTTGTTTTCCAAAATAAAAGTTTCAAAAACTTTCAAACTAGTAATACAGGGGGTGCCATAGTTGTATTCTGTCTTGAGCAGGTGACTTGATATTGCCTCCAAGATCCCCTCCAGATTTGTAAAAAGTATGAAAAAATAGAAATGTACATTTTTCCTGGCACATTGTGCTTTCACTTTACATTTTTTATTATTGCATGGGATGCAGAATGCTATTGCTCCAACATTGTTCGTTATGGAGCATCATTAAAACAATGAAACTGGGTTTCGATTTTCAGAAGGAACTGAATCTAAAGGTTAGAGAGAGTAATAATAACAACAACAACAACAACATTATTTTTGTACCCTGCCTCCACCTCTCCAAAGGGACCCAGGGTGGCTTACATGGGGACGAGCCCGATTAACATAGTTAAAATATAACACATTAAAATATAGCAACAGCATAAAACAAAATAAAAACAACATTATAAGGAAATATAAAAGCAAACATCAACCAACCACCAATGATCCTGCAATAATGATCAGTTTCTGAGTTTTATCAGGATAGAGAAAAGAATTTGAGATTAATGTGGAAAACAAGTCAATGATCTCTAGTACCTTTCATACTTCAACACCAAATCTGGTTATCAGAAAAGGAGATCGACAGCTTAAAGAAACTAAAATTATGATTTTGAAAAATATTGAGATTACTGTATTATTTTGGAGTTTCAAACAACTTTCAAAATGTTCTTCCAATTTTGTTATTCTTTGTTCTTTTCAATGAAAACTTAAGACTTTAAATTGCTAATGTTGGATAAAGTACTGTCTACTAATGCAGAAATTTAAACCACACTTGAAGCCTCTGCCTCTTCCATTTATTTAGTCATTATAAAACAAATTCCAGAGAACTGCACTCAGCTGGAAAACTAATTCATATCCATTTCATCCTGCACATTAAAGAAAACTTCAGTGGTTACCAACATCCCCGTTGCATGAAAAGAAAAGGAAGAAATGTAGCTGGTTAAATTCACAGGTATAGTTTTAATTAACATTTTCACCCAAATCAGGAAACAAGAAAAGAGCTTCAAAAAATAGTACAAGAAATTTTGATTTTGCATCATATTTATGGGAGACATAACAGTATGAGATTACTAGAAGCTTTAAAAAGAAATATTCAATGATGCTTTCAGGAATTCTTGGCTAATAAAAGAAAATACAATGCCATGATCACTGCTCTTGAAATGAAGTGATTTCAATGAACATAGACAATCACCAATATCTACCTTGACAGTGAAAGCCAATAATTATCACTGGAATTCTGCGATTAATGTCCACTGTCACAGTAGTGACACACTTTTAACCCCTGAAAACCTCATGATACAGAGTCACATACTATTGACTTTTTCCTACAATTCACAGTCACAAGAGAGTGCTCACAAATTCACGCACAGGACCTGGCATGAACACTACAGGCCGAGCTGCCTAGAGATACCTAAAGCAAAAAAGAACTATGTTGAATTTGAAGTTGAAATTCTGTAATGTTACATCTCAACATGCCACAATTCTGATGGACTCACAGTTTTATACATGTTTAATTTCTCTAGTTCAGATCTGGTAAATGAAAGGATCAAAGGGGGGATACTTAAAAAATTACAAACTTCATTATCGAGAGAGTCATTTCATATTAAACCTAAACAAAAATGTGGAGGAAGGAAATTCTCTGTATAACAAAAGGAAATACTCCCTACTTCAAAACAGGAACCAAAGTCATGGAAGTGCTGAAGAGAAACAAAAGGGGCATCTATGTTTAGGATCAAAGGTCACTCATTCTGTTTTCTGAAGAATTATCACCAATCTGGTTTTTTTAAATCCCTTGAACTTTTGAATGGATGAGTGGGTGGCTTGGGAACAATCTTTTGGTTTAAAAATACCCATGAAAATGAAGGGGAAAAGTCAGTCAAAACAAGTTTCAAGCCATATGATGATCGGGATGGTGCCAACCACCTTTGGCTTCCCACTAAAGAAGATTTAATAAGATGAGACTGGAGGGAAGATATAGAGAAGATTATGTATATGTGGTTCAGGAGCGATTGAGGATCTAACACATTACTTACTACATTGCCCTCTGTATAAGGATCCCAGAAAGAAGATTCTAGGAGGGCTTCTGGAGGATAGGGTGGCTTGGCAGCAGACAGCAGTGATTAAGGATTTGCTAGCAGACTACCCTAAAGATATAACAATAAAGGTTGCCACTTTTGCAGTGGCAGCTCAAAATATCCGTGCAAAACTAGTAAAGATGGGAAATAGCACAGGATGATACAGTGCGTTGTAGACATGACTGGAATTTAAAGAGTCAGTTTTAATGAGTTTTAATATTTGTACTGAAGTTTTATATTGTGATGTGTACTCACTAATATGTGCGCTTAATTTGTCATGGCCCATGGCTAGAACAATAAAACTTATTCATACAATAAGATGAGAGACACTAAGTAAGACTCAAACTTAGGTACAGGAACACTTACTAAGAGTTCAAAACAAAATTAATCACCAAGGGCTTCTTTCTTAAATAGAGCAGTTTAGTCTTCCCAGGCTATCAATATTATTTTCAGACACAAACACCTCTATCCATCCATCCATCTATCAATCATCTATGCCGAGATGCTGAGATTTGTATTTTATAGTTTTAACTGTTAATTTGTATAGTTTTTATATGGCTGTTTATATCATATTTATGATGTATTTTCTCTGTGGGCACTTGCTGCCGTTTGTTCACTGCCTCGAGTTGCCTTCAGGCTGAGAGGGGCGGTATAGAGGCATAGTAAATAAATAAATCTATTTCAAAATCTGCAGCTAGGCTTGCCCCTTTCGTTATCTAATTTTGTTCAAAAAGGAAGGAAGAAAGGGTCTCATTCCTAATCTATTACACATGTTACATACATAAGAGAGATACGGTACAAAAACATACAAGAGAGATATAAGAACAGGACTACTGAACAGTTTGTGTAATCCAGTAATCAATTTATTACTGTAGTCAGTCAGGCACTTATGCGAATCCCACATGCAGGGAGGAGACACTATAGTCCTCTTCTGCAACTCTAATCCAGAAATTCTTTGAGTAGTCAAAGAGATATTGGAAAGTATCCAAGAACTGGTATTCAGTTGGTTGGTACAGAATATCTACCAGTACCAATCAACTGCCTTATCCAGTGCTAATTTTCCTCATTCCATATATGTATGTATGTATGTATGTATGTATGTACAGTATGTATTTATTTATTTACTTACTTACCATATTTACTGTATATCCCCCTTCTTGACCCTGAAGGAGACTTAAGGTGGAGGGGACTACAAGCCTTTTAATTTGGTGGCAACCAGAAGAGCTTGTGGAAGGGAATACCATAGTTTTCCTATATATTATGTAAATAAACAGTTCCTCTCCCTGCTTCTCAAAGTCTCCCATCTGTCATTTTCCTGAATTGACCCCTGATTCTGTTGAGTGTCACTGTATCACTTCATGTTGCCATTTTGAAGGAGAATTGGAGAAAAATTAAAGGTATTTATGGGTGTTTGAGAAAAAGTTTTCGTGTGGCCTTTGGTATGATTTCAGGGCACTTTTAAATAAATTAAATAGCTCAATTGATGTAAACATTTCTCCAAATTCATGTAATAGAAAAGAGAATGACAGCACTGAGACTTTTAAACATTCGTCTTTATGAGAAAAAAATGTTGTCATGGAACACTGAATTCAACCCTAATTATATAAGATGCACCATTTTGTAATTCTATTTTCAGTAGCTTATTTAAATATGTTTGAAATGACTGCAGCGGAAATTGTCCAAAACAAGAGAAGCATCTGGTTTCCATCTGGTTGCGTGGGAAACAAGAAAGCACTTTGACTATAAAAGAAGAATCTAATACTGGGTAGCAAAAAAAGTCCTATAAAGCCATTGGAAAGGCTGGAATGGAATGAAAGATGCTGACATTTTTATAGCCTTAAATTGATTACATATATTTGATTATTTGCCCAAATAAAAATATACCATTCATAGCAAACCTGTTTTAAAGTGGAACCTGCCAGGGAATTTACCGGAAAGGGATTCGAAGGAGAAAACTACTCTGGTTAGTTTGATACCACATCCCTTTCTCCATCAATCTCTCAAGTTCCATTTTCGTCTTGTTAGCTTGATGCATGCAATGTCTCTGGATAGTGAATATATCAATGTTGTGCCCGACACATGCTTGATTCTAATAAAGATAGTATTCTTAGCTGCTACAGCTGATGAAAACATTATCAGAGTGGTCCATCACTTTCAAAGTGTCGGGCTTAGAAGAACAAAGCATTTCAAATAACGTACATGTGTGCACAATTTTAAGTGGATGAGTGACAAAATGTATTCAAGAAACAGCACAAGCCACTTAAGAGCATTACCAAAAAATAATTCCTTCAATTAATATTCTGTCCTTAATTATGCTTGCCACTCTTCTGTATTTTCAGGGATACAGTCAACTAATTTATTACAAATCATGGTCAAGGTAAACATTGCACATAAATAATACCTAAGGAGGGGAACTCCAACTCTGCCAAGTTCTCATTCAATTTGAACTCTACATAAACTATTTACAGGTTCTGTGATATAAGGTGTACAAAAACTATGTTTTCTGTTAACCATGGAAAATATTTCATAGGCATTCTCACTGGGATCCACGAAGGAATAAAAACAGATGGAGAATATGGGACTAGAAACTGGCACAAATTCATAAGACAGCATTCTCTCTTAAACAATGCTAAGATGTCAGGTCTGGAACCAGAAGGCAATTTATTTGATCTCTGCTGGCCTAATCCTGTGATAAGCTGCCTCTGCCTCCAGCTGTCAGGTAGCAGACACTTGTGACTCATATCCTGTACACAGGCTGAAACACTGAGTCATTTGCTATCAGAAGACTCCAAGGATCTCCTAAACTAGGCACCAAAGAAAGACTGAAAACCAGGAATGCTGCCATTTCTTTCCTGGTGTAACTTGTCACTGTTCCATAGTTCCGTCTTCTAAAAACGAGCAAATTGTTTTTTTAAAATCTCCATGCAAACCATGTACAAAGCAGAAAACGGGGAAAAAGTCAAATCCGCTTCTTTGGGTTTGGTAAACTTGTTATCTAAGACTGCATGACTTCTCATCACTGATAAAGGAAATAAAAAAGCATGAAGGACATAGAAAATTCTTCTACTTGGCTTTCATCATAACAACCTGTTTGCTAAAAATCAGTCATCAGACTTTAAGAAGTAAATGAACAAACAAATGAAGAACTCTATTCATTTTCAACTTCTTATTTCACATGCAATAACCACATTGTTAATTGGGACTGATTCAATTGTATCACAATTAACTTATGTAAAAAAAATTACCAAAGAGTAACAGTGTAACTACCTACAGGGTACATATATAACGAATAAAGTCACGTATGGTTTTTCTTATTTTTTGGTCAAAACACTCAATACAGGTTGAGTATCCCATATCCAAAATACTTAAGACCACAAATCTTAGTGTTATGACACTAAGAAAATAATATTTGATACGTATTCTGAAATCTTTTGGATTGTGGATTTCTTGGGATTTTGTAATCCTTATGTTTGCATGTGTATACACACATACATAATGAGAAATCATGCAGGCAGGATCCAAGTCTAAATAAAAAATGTATTTATGTTTCATATAGACCTTAGACATATTGCTTGAAGGCATGGTGTATATTTTAAAAAATAATGTTGTGCATGAAACTAAGTTTGTGGACATCGAACATCAGAAAGTAAGGATATCATTATCTCAGCTATGAGTGCAGATAAATTTGGAAATTTTTGAATTTCAAAATTTTACATATGGGATGCTCAAACTGTACCTTATGTTAAAGGTAGAAGAACCTAGAAGCATTGACACCTCTAAATGTGCTGGATGAGCTGTCATTGGCTCTATGTGAGTGGTGATAACTATATTCTCACAGTTATTACAACACAAATAATGGTTACCATTAGACAAACAAATAATTACAAACATGCTGGCATATAAAGACAAGTGTGTTTTTCCTTGCTATTAAAAATAAACAAAAAGGTTTTACCTTTGCAGATTCATAGTCAGTTTTCCTGTACAGGTCTTGATCTTGTTTTGTGCTTCTAGGTGAGTCATGCCATCTGCACTTATCCCATCAATACTGAGGACTATGTCACCTATTCCAACATTTGCATTAGCTGCTTTGCCTCCATCACTTAACTGTAAGATCACAAATAAAACAAAATCAACATTAATATACTTTAAATAACTTCCACATTTCAAGTAATATTTCATGTTAAAACTTTTGACTTAAGGTACTTCTCAAGCACATTCTCCTATAAAGACCATGATATGACTTCACCATAAGCTAAAGATTATTTTGATACTGGGGGTTAATTCATAATACAAAGAACTAGCACTGTAATTTTATTTGCTATAGATCTACCCTATGCAATCCCGAGATTTGCAGTTTAGGTAATGGGCATTTAGAATTATCAGTCAGGCCTTTCTAATGCTTCAGAAAACGAAAACCTCAATGATTCCATAGCATGAAACCATGGCAGTTGAAGTAGAATAGAATATGACCCTGCTGTCTGAGAAAGGTATGTTCCTATACCTATTGTGGAAAGAGAAAACCATGAATAATAGCAAACCTACTGAAATAAATTATCTTTGCCAAAAGTAGTCATGGAGTTGCCCTAGAGAACCTAGAAGACATATTTTGTTGGATAAAAGTGAAATATAGATACTGTACATTAGTACTGCTCAGCCACATATAACTGGGTCTGAGAAACTTGCCAGGAGTGTACACAATAGAAAGAGACACACTGATAAACATTATATCCCTTGAAACAGTTGAAGAACACGTTTGTGCATATTCAGAGGATGGCAGCCACTTTTCATCCATATCAAGAGCTTCTTTTACGTACTTAATTTTTTTCAGAAAACTGTAAAGAGCTGTAGCTTGTTCATGCTGTAATGCATCAAACTCAATGAAGAGAGTAATACAACAAAATGACATGAAGTTAGATTTTTTTTAAGTAGTCAGAAGTTTCAGCTGAAAGTGCATATATGTCGGCACAAGGTGCAGGTGTACATCTCCACAGGATCTGCATGTTAAAATGTGTAAATAAAAGCTCAAATCAAGACACAGAAGGGTTGAACACAGTATATTAGGAAGTAGAGTGGTTCTAAAAGTTATCTTTATGATTTCAATTCTATATAGAATATAGATGTGGAATTATATATAAAATTAAAATTGAATTATATTAAATATTGAACTGAATTTATAGTAAATTTTTGGACACCCTGTATACTACAATAGACTTAAGGAAAGCATCTGTGAGGCACTACATATTGAAGTGCTTAGAAAATAACTCCATATGACTAGAGGAGGAAAAGTCATGCTTTGAAGCCTAAAGTAAATTAACTAAACATAAAATCATGGAAACAAACTTTCCCCCACTCCACCCCTTTAACAATGATAACATAAGAAAAGCTTCTCTGAAAACCTAGAAAAGCCTCCAAAAGAATGTGAGAAGGGAAGTGACAGGGATGAGAGATGAATCCTTCTTGCTATTAACGTCTCAGAGTTAACCTATGGAAAATACAAAAAGGTGTAGTGGGTCCTTGGGGTCTGCTGGGTTTGGATCCAAGACTCCTTATTGATACCAAAAGCCATGGATACTCAAGCCCCATTATATACAATGGCACAGTAAAATGGTGTCCCTTATATAAAACGGCAAACTCAAGGTTTGCTTTTTGGATTTGTGTGTGTGTGTGTGTGTGTGTATGTAATCTGTGGATGCAAAATCCTTGGATGCATAGGACCAATTGATTAAGTTAGTTTGGAATAGATGTTTTCTTAGCACTACTGTACCTCTTTGGGAGAAAATTATTGTTTAATTATTATTTAAAACTTTTAGATCCCAATCTTCTCGAGCTCCGTAGAGGGACTCAGACTGGCTCATAGCAAGAATTCAATGCAATAATACAATCTAAAAACATCATACAACAACAAAAGATTAAAATACATATATAATAAAATTACAAACAAGCCAAATTGGCAAGATAAAATCATGTCCAACTCAGTCCGTATGTGTGGTCAGTAACTTTGTTCTATGGCCGGCCCCACCCATTATTCTGGGAATGCTTCATTCCATAGCCAGGATTTCACTAGCCTCCTAAAGGACAGAAGGGAGGGGGCAGATCTGATCTCAATCAGGAGAGAGTTCCATAGCCGAGGGGCCACCACAGAGAAAGCCCTGTCCCTCGTTCCCGCCAGATGCGATTGCGAAAGGGGGGGGACTGAGAGCAGCCCCCCCCCCAGAGATCTTAATAGCCTTGATGGTTCATAGGGGTGAATACGTTCGGACAGGTAAACTGGGCCAGAATCATATAGGGTTTTGTAGGTTAAAACCAGCACTTTGAATTGTGCTCGGAAGCTAATTGGCAGCCAGTGGAGCTGGCGCAACCAGGGAGTTGTGCACTCCCTGTAAACCACTCTTGTTAGTAACCTGGCTGCTGAGTGTTGGACTTATTGCAGCTTTTAGCAGTCTTCAGAGACAACCCCACGTAGAGAGTGTTGCAGTAATCTATACGGGATGTAACCAGAGCGTGGACCACTGTGGCCAAGTCAGACTTCCCAAGATACGGGTATCTGGTATCAAATGCAGAAATAACAGCTAGGCAGATGGGGAAACAGCAAGGGGCAGATGTTGTCACGATGCAAGACCTAGGCCGGCCCCTTAATCACACACACACAGACTATAATCAGCTAACTACTTTATTGAAGTATGAAAACAGTTGAAAAGGTAATTGTCCATAAAAGTATCAATGTAATCCAGAAGTAAAGGTAAAGTCCAAAAGACAAACTTGGCAGTTCTTCCAAAAACTTGGCAAAGCTCCGCTTAGCTAGCGGATCAGGAACAAAGCAAGGCTACAAGATAAACTCTTCTTGGCAGGCCACTAGCCCCAAACTTAGCTACGTGGTCTTGGCTTCGCTACACATCTGCATAGGTGAGACGTGGCAGAAGTACTGAGGATTCGTTCCCATGGATCCTATACTTAATCCCCTTGACGAGGCCCCCGACGCTCTAGGCTTCTCCTCCTCCAATCTGTGCTGCGAGCCCTCGGTCGGTCTAGGCTGTGGAACCAACCCCTCCTGCTAGCCTCAATGCTCCGTCTCCTATCAAAGGTTCGACCTTGCCTCCCAGCACCTGCTTCCCTATCTTCGTGAGAGTCAAACTCCCCATCTGCTTCCCGGGCCTCTCCTTCGGTTGTTTCCCACATGCTCTCTTGCGAGCCTCGCCCCCCCCGGCCGCTCATAATCTTCACTATCAGTGCTTTCGAATTCCAACTGGCCTTCCTGCTGTTCGTAAGGGTCAGGCCAGCCGTCATCCCAGGCCAGGCTTTCTGTGGGAGAAGAAGGCCCAGCTGTCTCAAACTCCCCTTCTTCTAGCCCCTCCAAATCCTCTTCCGAATCAACTGGCTCCAATGCTAGTGGGACCCCCGGTGCTGCCCCCTGCCCACCAGGCACAAACGAGAACTGGTGTGCTACAGATGTAAAAAGAAAATTTCTGTCAGAGACTCTAGTTAGCTGAAGTATGCCTCTACTGGTAATCCTCTAAATCACCACTTGGCATATGAAGTAAAAAAGACACCTTATCATTAAGGATGGAGCCTGACATCATAGCCTTGTTACATCAATATTTAAAGACCTACAGTACCTTCACTGTAAGGTCCAAAGCCAATCTTAGATTTCTTCCTCCCGCAATACCCAATTCAACAAATCTCCAAAGAGCACCCTCAGGAGGAGGATATAGCAGCTGAGCAGCAGATTAGGGGAGGGACTCTTCCATGAACTTCTTTAATTTACTGTATATAATTTTAAATTTAACAAGGAGAGTCTTTGATTCAGATACATGCATAATTTTCAGGCAGTCTATATCAAATATCAAAGCTATCCGAATAAAGCCAAAGTTATGTGCCAAGAAGAATAAATCAAAATGAATATCCAAATACAATATCTATTTTTCCTTTATTCAAACTTATCACTCTATTTATATGATATGTTAAAATATATACCCAGTGTTCTTCACATATAAAAGGAATTATAAATTCAGACAGAGATGGGGGAAATAACCTGGGATTGCCCCACCACATTATGTATTATTTCATATGGCTTAGAAAACACATTCAAATAGATGGATAGAGAGCAGTTCCTAAAACATGTCAGTCTTTATATGTGCTATTACAGGGCTGTCCAACTGGCGTTCAGGGGGCCGTATACGGCCCCCCAGCCCCTTCCCTATGCCCCCCTAAGCTTTTTAATAAAAATAAATAAATTAAATTAAAATATTTTTAAAAATTCCCCACTTCCGGGTTTCGGAGCAAGTATCGCGAGACTACGGAAGCCACACGGGATTTCACTCTCAACGCAAAATCTCGCCTGCGTTGAGAGCAAAATCCCATGTGGCTTCCGTAGTCTCGCGATACTCCTGTTGCCGAAATCTCGGCTACTTAATCCCTGCGGCTCACGCAGACGTGATTTGTTCCTTCCCGGCTGCTGCCTCGCTCGGTCGTCGCCTCTGCTCGTGGTCCGGCTGCTCCTGGATCCCGCGTTTGGGAAGGTAGGCTAACTTTTATGTTATTATTATGTAATTGTGTATTTGAATGCCCCCCTGCATTTGTTAGTAAAATATTATATTTAATTGTATGGATGGCCCTTTTGAATGCCCCCTGCATTTAATGTTAGTAAAATATTATATTTAATTGTATGCATGCCCCTTTTGAATGCCCCCCTGCATTTAATGTTAGTAAAATATTATATTTAATTGTATGCATGCCCCTTTTGAATGCCCCCCTGCATTTAATGATAGTAAAATATTATATTTAATTGTATGCATGCCCCTTTTGAATGCCCCCTGCATTTAATGTTAGTAAAATATTATATTTATTTTATAATTAATAATGCAACTAGGAATTGTAAGTAAATTGGAGCCGGGGGAGGGGCGGGGGCCGAGCCAGAGCCGGGGCGAGGGCGGAGCTGGGGTGGGGGCGGAGCCAGGGGCGGGGGCAGACCCTACAGCCCCCCAGGTCATCAGTGACCAGAATTCAGGCCCCTGGGCCGGTAGAAGTTGGACAACCCTGTGCTATTATGTTCACAAGACTTTTTCTTGGGCATCCAGAATGAGTTCTGAGTTAAAAGTGAAGATCCCGCAGCACTTTTATGCTCATGCCATTTCAATGAAAGGTTAAAGTCTACTTCAAAATGCATTACTTCATACAGCAAGAGTTGCTTTTATCTCTCAACATAAGAGAACTACTTAAAAATACCTACTGGCAATACATCAATATGAAAAAAGAGCTAAAGATGCACTGCATGAAATAGAGTGCTGTCCTTGTAGCTTTAACGGAGCCATTTGATATTTAAAGACCTTCAGCAATTGTGTGGCTAACGTCAGTGTCAGACTATGTATCTTGACTGAAGAGAATAGATATAGTACAATTATTCAGCACCAAGTAAATGAATGGCACTGCTACTGGGAATATGTATGAAGTCTTAAAAAACCTAGAGATGGAAAGAACAGGTTATCCTTTCCATTCAGCCTGCCAATATGGGATTATTCCCTACTGTACGTTCATGTATGCTTCTGTTCTGTCTAGCTTCAAGTGTCTCACAGCATGAGACTTCCACAGCTTTCTCGAAGAATTTATTACATCCATACACAGACCCATCTGTTGAAAAAATTAATTACCCCCAGTCCATTCACATAAAGTTAACTCAGTTTTGGAAGGAAACCTTTTTTCCATTGCACATATTTCCATCCATTACGTCTAGGTATTAACTATAATTCACTTATCTGCGATAAATCACACTTCTATTCTTGCCAATCCACTTTAAGCTTTATTTCGTATCGCCATACATATTAATTCCAATGATTACATTTATTTATATTTAAACCACTATAATGAACTAGAAAGTGCAGAACTCAGTGAAGAATGCATACAATATGAGATAAAGGTATTTTACACACCCCTGTTTACATTTAAATACATCTGATTGCATATACTCAAACATTCACACCCAATGTTAATGCTCTCAGGCGCTCTAGTCTAGCAGAGAACCTAATTATATTGCAATATTACCAAGTTCTTATGGAAAAATTCTAAGTTTAATGTTGGCCCATATTCCACATAGAAATCAGACAGAAAGGCATTCAAATCTCTTTAATGTCTAATACTGAGAAGAACTATTTCAGACTAAGCAGTGAAAGATCACAAAGCTAAAGACGCTTATAAGAAATGCTAAACTAACCTAGACGCTATCGCCTGCCCTGCTAGACTGTACACGTTAGCTATAGAACTGCTTAAACTGTGGATCTTGACCCAAATTGAGTCCCATTCACTCAATGTTAGGGTCCAGTAAATGCTGTCAACAGTAAAAGGCTTCTGAATGCCACATAGTGGTTGCTTCAGGCATTTACACAAATCTATTGTGCAGTATTTGCAGTGGAAACTGCAGAAGATGCTTCAGCTGTACTTCATAAAAAGGAAAATCAGCCTGTTTAGCAAAATATATATTGCTAGGGTCATATAAAAATGGCTTGGGAGGAAAGGGATCATTAATGGAAAAGTTTAAGAAGCCCTGAGCTAGAGCACCCCATAGCAGATATGTAATATTACTGCATTCAGCAACAAGTTATGCTTCTTTGTTGTTGTTGCTGTTGTTGTCAGGAGCAACTTGAGAAACTGCATGTGGCTTCTGGTGTGAGAGAATTGGCCATCAGCAAGGACACATTGCCCAGGGAACACCCAGATGTTTGATGTTTTGCCATCCTTGTGGGAGGCTTCTCTCATGTCCCTACATGGGGAACTGGAGCTGACAGAGGGAGCTCAACCTGCTCTCCCCATATTTGAACTGCTGACCTATCAGACAGCAGTCCTGCTAGCACAAGGGTTTAACCCATTGCACCACCGGGGACTCCTGTTATGCTACTGTAGCTTCCACATTTTTAAGTGTTGGGAGAATATGTTAAACAACCAGCAGAGAAAGCATTAACCCCCCACCCACAATTCACAGATCTTTCTGCTAATTTTACTATTCACGCTCCCTTGACTCAGGCCATTTTTAAATGGAGTCATTTTCTCCTACTACTTTGAGAAGTACTGCAAAATGGTGACAAAAATGAAGGTAGTCTCTTGCCAATTGAATAGTTGCCTATATGTAAAGCTGCCTTGAGTCCCCCTTTGGGGTTAAGAAGAGCAGGGTATAAATATGGTAAATAAATAAATAAATTTGGAAAAAAAACCACGGGGTTTAAATGCACTTCTGTAAATGTTTTGCATGTTTTCATGCATTTGGAAGAATTGGGTTTGATTTTAAACAAAAAATTCACTTTTTAAAATTGGGGGATTAAAAAACTTTGGGAGACAAGTGGCAGCAAGGGTCACATGCCTAAGGGCCGCCTGGATGGGGCATTTTTACTGCTGGATTTTGATTCCAGGAGTCTATGGTTTCAAGACCTGCTCAGACATGGAAGACTACCAGGTGGCCTTGGGCAAATCACACTCTCTCAAGCTATGAAAACGTTAATCTCCTCTGAATAAATCTTGCCAATAAAATCTCCAATGGGGTCACCATAATTTTGGGTTGATTTGAATACACATAAGAAGAACTGAATTTCATTCATTCCTGAATACCTCTTGCCTCTTTGAAACATATTCATTTTAATAAAGTGTAAGAAATAAATGTACTTTATCAACTTTATTGCTTTTGAACATTTTTTGCAGTACACATAATTTATAGCAGATGCTAGAAACCCTGGTATAACATGACTATGATTATAACACGATACCCAGATTTGCTGCTCACTTTGATGAAAATGTGTCACTTTTTGGCAGAGTGTATCCTAGATGTCTAATTTGGAATAGTTCTTGGAAGGAATCAAACTCAGCCAAATGTTATTAATAGAAGTCACCATCTTTATTGCTTCTGCATCCTTTTATAATCTGATAGCAACCTGTTAGTAAATCGGGGACTGGTATTTGCCAACTAGAAATCCTTATGTTCTAATGCCTACTTAGTACAAATAACAAAGTCAACCAAAAGGGAGTTACAGTGCTGTTTTAAAATCTGAATAATTCCCTCACAGGGAAATAAGAATTTCGTGCTTATTAATACTGTTTCTGCGCTGATAGCCTCCTGTGAGTTGCTAATCATAATGCATACATCACTTAAATGAGCTCATCCTATTCAATGAGTCCAGTTAAGCTGGGACTGTAACTGAATTTAGACCATAGAATCCTAATTTAGAGATTCAGTGTGGTGGACTAATCTGAGCACTGGATAAAGATTTTGGAGACTAGGGCTTGATTTTCCATTTGCCACTTCACTGGGGTGAACTTGGGTGAGTCACACACTCTCGACCCTAGAAACCCTAAAATAGATTCACCTTAGGGCCACCATATGTCAGAAACAAATTGAAGGCATATAACAACAAATTCTTTTCTTTGGTTAGTTCTGCCTTCACCACTACCTGGAAGCTGGATGGTTATGAGTTCCAATTTTTTCTATTGATAGGAAGGGGCTCTGTACTGCCATACCAAATGATAAATACTCAACGAGCCACCCGTCCACATGGGAATTATTTGTTGCTGAAAACAGAAGTCCTAGAGTTTCAATAAAGAACTAATATACACATTTTTCTGGGAAGTAGTCATATCAGGAAACCTTTGGGGAAAGACAGATTTTAGGCTTAAATCTTTAACTAAAATACTACGGTTAATAATGACATTCAAGTTCATTTAACAAATTAAAAATTGCTGAATTCCCATAAAACATATGCCTGTTAAATGAAAGCTAAAGTCTGGTGAAGATGTCAAAAGTAGATTCATAACATATTCCAAAATAATCCCACATACTTTGTGCTATTTTTGAATTCCTCTGAATGTTTTTCTTTCCCAGTGCCTCTTAAATTCTTTCCCTATCTTTGCCTATCTTACTGTTTCTATCTCTCTGTCTGGGAAATACAAGGGAACCAGACAGCATCTGAATCATTCTGCTACCATCAGAAGCGGGGTGACTCAGATGGCAACTAAAGCTCAAAGGGAGAAAGCTCATAGGGTAGAGCTTTTTCAAAAGAACTGAGGTGAAAGCATGCAACAATGCCCAGCCACTGTACACATGGTCAAATGAACGATCTAGGATCTCTAAGGCAAAACAAGTGCTCATGCAACACATGAGATATCGATGCTCAATTGGACCTAGCAAGCATAGGCGGGTCTTCTGCCACAAGGTTTTTAGCTTCCCACAAAAGGAATATTCATTTAGAACACTATCTGACTATTCCACTTCCGCTACCCTTAAGAAGAATATATATTAAGGCTAGGTTTGAACAACTTGGTATTATGATGCTAACTGGGCGTTACTGTAACATCCCAAGAAGTGAGAGATTCTGTGAATGGGGAGATCAAACTGTGGAAGATATTGAACATTTCTTAATTGACTGTCCAGCATATACTGAAATGCAATATAGATCTTTACATCCAATATTATCCAACTGCAGGTCCCACAACAGAAATGATCTTCTGGCATTCCTCTTGCAAGGACAGGAAAGATCCGCCATAATCAGAGTATTCTGAAAGCTATCAAGAAAAGAGCACATTTCCTGAAAGGAGAACCAGGAAAATAAGATTCTGACTGTAAATAGAAGGTCAGCTGCTGTCCTCCCCTTTTTGCCTTGTTTTTTTTTTTACTCATGTTGTATTTTGAAATAGTCATATGACTGGTCAAATAAATAAATAATTATTATTCTATTCTTATACATGGTCGAATGAACTCAATTCTTTTAGTAGTTCACTATTTTAATCATCTTATTTGCTTAATTGTGTATTTGTTCATGCATTTCTAAAGTTATCATATGTAGAAGAACATTTTTATCATAGTTCCATCCTGTTCCAAGACTGAAAATCCTATACAGAAAACTAGAGTTACACATAAAGGCAAGAGAAATATAATAAAGGAAATGTTAATATTTTTCACACTTTCAGGGATACAATTTCTGGAAACTACAGGTTACCTCTTAGAATCCCCAAGTCCTATAAATTGGAAAGAATATTTTCGTGTAGTTCAGCTGTCTTTGTAAAAAAATAATCCTATATTGCTGAACAAATTAAACTACAGAAGATAAAGCTTGGGATCAAATGTTTGGTGTTTGGGTTCAATTTCTTGAATTATCCCAGTAACCTCAATAGCCTTTGCTCCCTAGTTATGTCAAGCAAATGGTTTCATTTCAGAAGCCTACCAACACATTCATTTCTCAGCAAGATTAGAGAAGTGTTTATCTACCTCTCCAAAGTTGAATGCACAATGATTACAGATATGTTTGGATCCTCTTTGATCACAATCTTGATGGCATAATTGTACATCTGGTTATAGAGAGCCAGATGCTGCCTTCTCACAATGGAACATGGAATGGCCATGTGTACCAACTTTGAAGGCTTTTCAGAAAGCTTCAGGGGAGGCTTTGGGTGCTGTGCAAGGAAGAATGGAATACCAATACCTCCAGCACCCAAAAAAAGAGTTTATGTATGCATAAATGGCATTTACACGTTAATGTCCCTAAGAGTACGGCAGTTACCAGAAGGCGTGTACAAACTAAGGAACCATTAATCAAAAATTGGATCCCTTCCATTTGATCCGGACTTATCTTCCTTGCCTACCTGCTCCTCAAATCCTTAAAATTAGGAGCATAATAAGTTCATCTATGAAATATTTGAATTTTAAAAACTAACAAAATTTGTAAAAGATGACTTCAAGTTTTAATCTCTTTTTCTTCTATGGACTACTAGTTCAATTAGAATTGCTTTTGGGTAACATGTCTCTCTAGGTTCTCCAGTATGCTTCTAGGAGAAGTATAGTCAAAATACAAGCTTCACTTTATCTGTGGTTTCAGGTATCCATGAAGGGTGTTAAAATATGCCCTGTGGATACAAAGGTGTATTGTATACACTTCTAAATTTCAGGCAAGATTATTTTATTTCACATTGAAAAGAAGTCTAATATTTAGGTGGGAAAGCATCTATCTCCCCTGATGGATAGAATGTATTATAGAAATGAAGTGGTGCTGGAATGGGTAACCAACAATTTTACGTATTTTGCGTCTCAGCAATCTATTTAGTGCTGCAGAAGAACTTGCCAGAGCCAGAAGCCTAGCATGAAAATGTACATGACATTTGCTGGTACTGTAAATGTCATTAGATACATACCATGCTGCAGTATGTCAGTCCTCAGTAATAAGAATTCCGGAATACCATCCGTGTACTTATTCTATTCCCTTGGCTGCTTAAGAAGATAAATTAATAGTTGTGTGATCTGCTTAGGAAATTTAGCTTCCTGTACAGTTTTATCTGAGAGTTCATACTAGTGAACTTCCATTTACCATGAATGTGCAATAAAATTAAAGAGGTGTCATGTAATCTCATAGTTACACATCAACACATGTTTGAGAGTATACCCCTTAAGATTGTGAGTAAAGTTGATTTCATTTTAAATCCCACTTTCCTTCAAGGTCTAGAACACCAACCATAAAATAATTTTCGTTGCTACTTCATAACTGTAATTTTGCTACTGTTATGAATCGTAAATACATAATATGCAGGATGTATTTTCATTCGCTGGACCAAATTTGGCACAAAAACCCGACACACCCAAATTTGAATACTTATGGGGTTGGGAGAGATTAATTTTGACATTTGGGAGTTGTAGCTGCTGGGATTTATAGTTAACCTACAATTAAAAAGCATTCTGAACTCCACCAATGATGGAATTGAACCAATCTTGGCATACATTAGTCCCATGACCAACATAAAATACTGGAAGGGTTTGGTGGGCATTGACCTTGAATTTTGTAGTTGTAGTTCACCTAGCTCCAGAGAGCACTGTGGACTCGAACAATGATGGATCTGGACCAAACTTGGCATGATACTCAATATGCCCAATATGCCCAAATGTGAGCACTCATGGAGATTGGGGGAATAGACCTTGGCATTTGGGTGTTGTAGTTGCTGGGATTTATAGTTCGCAATCAAAGAGCATTCTGAACCCCACCAATGATAGAATTGGGCCAAACTTCCCACAGAGAAACTCCCATGACCAACAGAAAATATTGCATTTTCTAATGGTCTTTGGCGACCCCTCTGACATCCCCTCATGACCCCCCAGTTGAGAAACACTGTTCTAGAACCAATGGAATTTAGAGATTTTTAAATTAAAAAATAACTGAAGTGCTCTCTTTTAAAACCCAACCCATTGCCTTCCTCTTCTTGTTTCTTGTTTCTCAATGAAAACAACTTATGTTGCTCACTCCAGATCTGGCTCTGTTTTCTGCATCCTCAAAACTTGTGATAGGGACTGATAGAATCCTTATTTCACAAAACTGTGGAAAAATTATAAGGTTCTTGCTTTCTTTTTACATAACTACTCAATGTGTTTATGGGGAAGCAGAGGACTGAATGAAGGCGTGTTGTAAACTTAAGTCTATAACTGTAACCAAGAAACTACACAACCATTTTATATGGTACTCGTAAAACTAAAGCAGATTAGCTTTATTGATGAACATGTTCAATTATAGACATGGGAAGTAGTAGACACATTTCTAAATTTCCTCTTAACTAGAAGCAAATAGGTTTTTAAGTATGGTGGAAGAAGTGAGAGAGTCACTTGAAAAACAAGATTAGCTACAGGAAAGAGCACTCAGGATAGTGGTAAAACACAGTAACCTAGAAGAATGCACTCAAGGACCACACAGAAAACAACAGATGAGTCCTGGAAATTCATTTGGCTTTTATGTTTCTTACTATGTCATGCACAAGTTCAAATGCAATACAAACCTCCCATTATAACAGGATCAGCTTCCAGAAGTTAAAGGTGCTAGCTTTTTAGTATAGTCAGACCACTACATTTGCAAATTTGACTTTTGCAGGTTTTATTATGTGCAAATTTGATTAAAATAAAGGTAAAGTAAAGGTAACGTCAACATTAAGTCTAGTTGTGTCCGACTCTGGGGGGTGCTCATCTCCATCTCTAAACCGAAGAGTTGGCATTGTCCATAGATACTTCCAAAGTCATATGGCCAGATTGACTGCATGGAGCGCCTTTACCTTCTCATTGGAGCTGAACCTATTTATCTACTCACATTTGCATGTTTTTGTACTGCTAGGTTGGCAGAAGTTGAATAAAATATTTTCTCTAAATCCTCCAGTATAACTTCTGGTCAACTTTTGCACTAGGTTTGGCCAATCAGATCGAGATTCCTAAAGGGAACACCTCAAAGGCTGACCATAGAATCATCCTGGTGGACTAAGAAATCTGTAAAGAGGACTCTGCTTAGGCTTTAAAAAAAACTTTTTAAAATGTATGTTTTTTCCAGTTTTCCAAGGCTTTTGCATCCCTAACCTAAGAAAATTTGGAGAGATGGGTATTCTAAAGAGTAGGGTAGCAAGTTAGAGACTTCAGAACAAAGTAAGAACAGTTTTAAAGAAGGATTATTTCACTAAAACAGTGATATTTAATATTCTTGATGTTAGTAACTAACATTAATTCATTATCTGAAGTTGATAAAACAACATAACAAACCCTATTCTCACACTCAAAGAAGAAATTGAAATCAGTACTACTTGCTTGGAGATGTTTGTTTAGTGAAGAGCTACCAGTTAAAACCTTGTTGCCTTTTCTAATATCTATCTGACCAATTACAAAATGAAAGCTGGCCATGTTAAGCTCTCTTCCTGCTATTTTTTATATTTACAACTGGAATGGAAAAGAAATGGCAAACCTTAAAAACCTCTTCACTAAGGAATGAGCTCTACTTTCTGTAACAACTTATCAGAAAGGCTCAACATTAATGCTCTGGGGAGGCTAAAAGTTATTTAGAGCCTTGGCACACCACACTGGCATGTCACTTCTACACACACTGCCTTGAAGATTACGTTTCAGTGCAGCTACATAATAAACTTTTACATTCATTTCTAGCCTCTGGAGTATATGGACCACAGCGGATTTTTTAAAATAGTGTATATTGTCTCCTAAAAGCTGTATTGAGTTTTTAGTAAAAGTTTGTTATTCCAAAATGTTCAAAGACATTTGCAAGGAACTGGAAAACGCAGCAGATGGCTAGAAGAAAGAAGACAGTGTATGAAAGCAAAATGTTCACTCCACACTAAAGTTTTGTATCAATGTTTTCCCGGCTTCCAAACACATAATAGCCAGAAGCACCTCTGAAGGAAAGTTTAAAATGCAATACTTGGAGACAGATGATTATTCCTGTCATTTTAAAAGCCTAGTTTAAACCATTTCTCAATGAGTACTTTCTTTAATAATACCTGCTTCTTCTGTTACGCTTGATGAATAAGCATACTGGACTTCAGTGTGAAGAAAAATCAGACGCAAACAGTAGCATAATCACATTCCACATACTATTGACTGTAACATTCCTAAGCAGACTTTGAACTTAAATTCCAAAGCGATGGACATCAAAGGTCACATACATCATACACGGAAGCTTCTGGAACTGGAGACACAGTGTTCTCATGTAGATTAGCATAGTCAACATTCGTTTGTTAGGTTAAAGCATAAATATATCACACAACTAAAAATTTATTTTATTTTTTAAAAAGGACAGTTAACTGTTTATTCAGCACTTTGTGATATTGTATCTATAGCATCAGACCTTACATGCATACTTTGCATAATGAAATCTGCAACTGCTTTAATTTCCGTATGAAATAAAACACATTTTTCCAGGTCTAAGCTATGTCTGATGAATACTACATTAAATATTCCTAAAGACAAGACAACTGTTAAAGTAACGGTAATTAAGAGGCCATAGAGAGCTAAAAAATATTTTTGTCGCGTCAGGAGTAACTTGAGAAACTGCAAGTCGCTTCTGCTGTGAGAGAATTGGCCGTCTGCAAGGATGTTGCCCAGGGGATGCCCGGATGTTTTTATGTTTTACCACCATTGTGGGAGGCTTCTCTCATGTCCCCGCGTGGAGAGTTGGAGGTGATAGAGGGAGCTCACCCGCGCTCTCCCTGGATTTGAACCTCCGACCTGTCAGTCTTCAGTCCTGCTGGCACAGGGGTTTAACCTATCACACCACCGGGGGCTCCTTATACAGAGCTAATGAATCATAAGCTTCAGACCCAAAGTTGCTCTTTATCCAGTCATTAGTTGAACAGGAGAAAACTTGGGAACCTGCCTTACATTGTCTTGCAAGGCAGGTTCCCAAGAAAAGAATGGTTTGATATGAAGGAATGCATTGATGCCACTATTGCATGTTGAGACCATCGTTATTATATGCATATTTTTATTTTTTCATATAATATAAAATAACACATAGGCATGGCAGGCTACACATTCTTGCCCAAAACTTCTATTCAAACTAAGTTATCAGAAGCATGTTTAACTCACTAACCTTCCTACAATATATGGCCAAAAGAACTAAAATTTCTTTCTAACTCTGAATTTGAAAAGGAAAGGATTAGCACTGTGCTATCTCTAACACAACTTCGGACATGCTGTGGGATGCTCTTTGTCTACAAGGGGCGGAAAGTGGGTGGAATCTTCTTCGTGTGGCATATCATGGGTTCCGTCTTTAAAGAAGACAGATAATTTACTCACCCACATCCATGCACGATTGCCTCCTACCCTTTCTAGTGCAACCATTTAAAGATAACAGCACACCTTTTAGAACAGACATCCTTTTTGAAACACCACTTTCCATGGGGCCATTCCTCTTAAGCCCCTACACTAAAGGAAATTGAAATCCTGATTCTGGGACCAGGCCTTTGGGCAGCAGACATAATTTGCACCTTACTGGACATGGTCTGGAATGACATTGTGGCAGATGACACTGTGCTTTGTTTTATGGTTTTAACTAATGTTATTTATATTGGTTTTAATGATTATGTAATTTTAATGTTTATGTATGTTACTATTATTATATTGTTGTATTTGTGGTGTAACGGTCTCGTACTGTTGCGAATGTAAGCCGTCCTGAGTCCCCCTTCGGGGGTGGAGAAGTGACGCGGTACAAATACCAGAAATAAATGAATAAACAAATAAAGGAGACAGGCACGCTCCTTTCAATGGAACCCACACCATCTTTAAACCACTAATAGAAACCAAAGGAGCATTAACAGACCATCCAAAATGTTCCAAAATAATGGTACAAACCCACCATTTTTCATCACAACCCTCCTCCTACCATCCATTTTTAAGTATTTCTATTTGCAAGGAAAGGAGTGGAGTTGATTTCTACATGGCTTTAAATCCTCCCGTTTCTACATGTTGTGGAGAGAGTCCCACAAGCAACCACCAGAAGCAGTTCTGTGTCTGATGGGCTCTGTGGAAGTCCATCTCTGAAATGTGTAAAAAGAGGTAGAAATGGAGGAAAACTTTCATCTGATGACGTTCTAAGACTTAGAAGCACTGGACAAGCAGAGATAATCCCCTCCCTCTCCATGTGAATTGAATGGGAGAAGAACAATGTCAACAGTTTAGGTTCCAGGCATGAATTTTCAGAAGCAAAACCCTTAAGTATCCGAACAACTACTGATGTTTAAATGGAAACAAAAGAGCTATGCAAGTGAATATAATATAGCAAGTCTGCATATATTTTTTTTAACTTCGCATTTAATTTGGAGAAGAGTTTCTAATCTGTTTCATATAAAATACAACAAAGTTAACAAGAGGTTAAGTATAGAAAATATGAAAGTTTTCATCAGTCAATGGCAATATCCCCCACAATATTATCTTGTCTTGGATTTACTTCTTCCCAGAATGGATTTGATCTGTTCTTGGTCAATTCTTAATAACCTATTTCACTGACCAGGGTACTTAATTAACCACTTCTTATTAAGACAATGGGGAAGAAGGAGAAAGGGGGACCCAAGGGATAATACTTTCCGTTCCTCTGTATTTTATATACATAACAAAAATGCTTGGTTTGCAATTGGGGGGGAGAGGTCATGGGAATTGCCTAAAGTCTGTGAGCATCTGGATGGATTACGGCAATAAAAAGATGTAGACCATATCATTAGTTTGGCATATGGGTACAAATATAACAGGATGTACTACAGTAAGAACACACTGGGGAAGCCAAGGGAAAGAAAGAATTCAAAACTACAATAACTCCTAGGAAACTTTCCCCATGGCTGTTAAAGAAGACAGACATGCCTCTTTAAAGTTCCATAAACAAGCAGCAGCACAGTTAACAATTTGAAGCACACTGGTATTTAACCAGAACTTGGATAAATCACTTGGAAAAAAACAAGAATCGGGGATTTTGAGAATCGCAGCCAAAACGTCTGCAGTCAAATCTTTTCTAAGTGTTGCAATATCAACTAGCCATTTCTCTGCTTAGAAAATGGCACTCAATTTACTATTTTTTAAAAGTTACTTCATACATTCTATTTCTGTGGAAATCAACCATGATGTTTGAATGTGTACTTTGCAAATTGGAAGTATTGTGTTGCTATAGTATATCCAAAGATATGCAAAGGTTGCTAGCTAATTGAGGGCTAGAAGTTGATAGAATAAGACTAAATCTACTTGATCAGATGCAAATTTATTCTTATGTATCTGATGCTTACACTACAACTTCTTCCCTCAGTCTCAAAGGTGCTACAAGATCCCTTTGCATACTCATTCATATTAACATAGTTATATCTTTCTATTATGTATCCAAAGATATTCATGACCCAGGCTTCAAATGATACATGTCCATAGTGAAGCCTCCAAAGCTGTCTCAGCTGCCCAAAGAGTTGCTTACATAGTTATATTTTTCAGGCTATCTGATGTGGATGACAAGGCCATTTTCTTTCCAATATACTAGGGCCAAATACCATGATTGTGTCAATTGGCTACAACTGGTTTTTTTCCTCCCTAGAAATTCACCAGGTACCAGCAGCTTGTGGACTAGTAGTGAGCCAGCTGAACAATTTTATGTAGCACTGACATATAGCACAGTGCATGTTTTAGAATTAGGTATTAATTTGGGATGACAGAAATGGAGGAAAAATCCAGGTACATTCATATACCCCTCACCACCACCACCACCACCACCTCCTTCTTCTCTCTCTCTCTCTCTCTCTCTCTCTCCCTCTCTCCCTCTCTGGATCACACACACAAAACTTTCCCTTTTTAAAATAATTTTTAAAAACCTGAATGTATAGCTTGTGTGCAAAGTAGTGGTTTTCTTAAAGTGTTTCCTTGGAAGCTGCAGCTAATGCTGAAGAATGTATCTGTAATGACAGTCAAGAAACAGAAGTTCTGTTTGTTCAAAAGCAAACAGAACTTGTGGACACAAAATAATGCTCAGCCAATATATGTTTTGTGTGTGGGTTGTTCTCACTTCAACTCGTCCTACAGTCCAGCCATGGGAAAGTGAAAGTAGTTAATACACAGAAGCTTAGCTGGGGGGGCAGGGACGTGTTTCTGCCTGGGAAGGTCACATTCAACCACATTAATTTATTTTTAGTGTGGTTTTCTATATGCACACTCATATCTTCTGTTTCAGAAAGTATCTTATTTTCAGAAAGATGCTGACCACACCACCTTATCAGATTGGCAGCTATTGTTTACATGACACTGACTTTTGAACAACCCCAAATTAAAACAATATGCAGTTTTCTGTTACCCAGAGAAAACTTAAAAGAGCATATATACAACTGTGCCCTTTTTGAAAAAGTAGTCTAACCAGAAAGCACAAAATAATAGTGATTTAGTTTTCTTTAAAGCTATTTATTTTTTAAAAGCTCAATTAACTCCCATTCTTGGACAAACAACCTAGACCTACTTTCCTTATTATTATTTAGAGGTTTATAACTTGCCTTTCTAATAAAAAAAATCCATTCAGTTTTATGCAATAAAATTGTGTATCACAATATTAAAACAATAGCATTAGAGCAAAACAACATTATATAAATGGCTATGAAAGGCAATAGAATAAAAACATAGAGACTCAAATGAAAGATGCTAGTTGACTTAAAAGTACTCATGAAGGGGATGTGATGAGGCTTTCTTTGAAGATCCTTCCACCGCTTCACCATACAACAAAGGTGGGTCATTTCTTTCCAATTCTTATGTTTCTGCTGCCAAAAGGTCTCTGTGATTGAACTCAAACCTCAAGCAGGTTCATGTGGATGAAGCAATTCCTGTGGGAAGATGGTTTTACAGTGTTCTGAAGGCAAATGCAGCACCTTGGATTGAGTCAAAAATAAGCTGGAAACCAAACACAGTTGCAACTCCACATTGCTCCACTGATGTGTCTTCCAAATAGAGCAAACAAAACAGGATCAACCCATGTATTAAACATGATGTTAAAAATAGTAGTATTCTAACCTGAATATCAGGTCTATGCCAGATCGTTTTATCATAGATTCAGCACTAAGTTTTAGTGCAACGATCCACCCAATGTAGCATCTTCCTTGAACAGTATCTAAAAGATTACTTCTGGAAAGTTCACATACTGCATCTTAGTTACTGATAGTTACAGTTGTAATATTGCCTCTGAACAGGGGAATTAATACAATGAACTAATATGTAAAGGATTTCTCAATTTTCAAGGCCTTACATGGTCCGGGGCCTGTGTATTTGAGGGACGGTCTTACCTACCGTGTTTCCCCGAAAGTAAGACAGCGTCTTACTTTCTTTTGTCCCCCAAAATCCCCACTATGTCTTACTTTCGGGGTACGACTTACATTAGCCGAGGGTACCCCGAAAGTAAGATGAAAGCAAGAGTTACCTCGGGCGGCAGGCATGGCGTGGCTTCCTGGCCGGGCGAAGAGGCTTTCAGAGGGGCTCAAAAGGGGCCCGGAATCCTCCTCCTCTTGCTCTTCTTTCTTCCAGCGGCGCCTTCCATCCTCCTCCTCTTCCTCCCAGCAGCGCCTTTCCCTCTTGCCGGTTCCGCCCCTCTCTTCAGTGAAGGGAGGGGGTGGCCGCCGGCGGCGAGAGGGAAGAAAGCGCGGTGGAAGTCCCGCCCGGCACGGCGGCTCAGGCGTCTTTCCCCGCCGCCCCGCTGCCGCGCCCAAACGGGAGCCGGGCGGCGGAGAAAAGCACCTGAGTCGTCCTGGAGGCGGGACTTCCGCCGGCGCCTCTCCCGCCGCCCGGCTCGCGCATTCCCATGGCAACGGGTCCTCAGAGAAGGGAAGGCAGGCAGGCGCACCTCTTGTGTTTACCTGCTTTCCCTTCTCTGAGGACCCGGTTGCCATGGGAATGCGCGAGCCGGGCGGCGAAGGAGAAGGCGCCGGCGAGATCCCATGGCAACCGGGTCCTCAGAAGAAGGGAAAGCAGGCAGGCGCAAGGGCAGCCCTCTTGTGTTTACCTGCTTTCCCTTCTCTGAGGACCCGGTTGCCATGGGATCTCGCCGGCGCCTTCTCCCTTTCGCCGCCGGCTCGCGCATTCCCATGGCAACCGGGTCCTCAGAGAAGGGAAGGCAGGCAGGCGCACCTCTTGTGTTTACCTGCTTTCCCTTCTCTGAGGACCCGGTTGCCATGGGAATGCGCGAGCCGGCGCGAAAGGGAGAAGGCGCGGCGAGATCCCATGGCAACGGGTCCTCAGAGAAGGGAAAGCAGGTAAACACAAGAGGGCTGCCCTTGCGCCTGCCTGCTTTCCCTTCTCTGAGGACCCGGTTGCCATGGGATCTCGCCGGCGCCTTCTCCCCTCGCCGCCGGCTCGCGCATTCCCATGGCAACCGGGTCCTCAGAGAAGGGAAAGCAGGTAAACACAAGAGGTGCGCCTGCCTGCCTTCCTTCTCTGAGGACCCGGTTGCCATGGGAATGCGCGAGCGGGCGGCGAAAGGGAGAAGGCGCCGGCGAGATCCCATGGCAACCGGGTCCTCAGAGAAGGGAAAGCAGGTAAACACAAGAGGGCTGCCCTTGCGCCTGCCTGCTTTCCCTTCTCTGAGGACCCGGTTGCCATGGGATCTCGCCGGCGCTTCTCCCTGCCGCCGGCCTCGCATTCCCATGGCAACCGGTCCTCAGAGAAGGGAAAGCAGGTAAACACAAGAGGTGCGCCTGCCTGCCTTCCCTTCTCTGAGGACCCGGTTGCCATGGGAATGCGCGAGCCGGGCGAAAGGAGAAAGCGCCGGCGGAAGTCCCGCCTCCAGGACGACTCAGGTGCTTTTCTCCGCCGCCCGGCTCCCGCTTGGAGCGCGGGCAAGCGGGCGGCGGGGGAAAGACGCCTGAGCCGCCGTGCCGGGCGGGACTCCACCGGCGCTCTTCTTCCCTCTGCCTGGCGGGCGCCCGCCCCCTCCCTTCACTGAAGAGAGGGGCGGAACCGCGAGAGGAAAGGCGCTGCTGGGAGGAAGAGGAGGAGGATGGAAGGCGCCGCTGGAAGAAAGAAGAGCAAGAGGAGGAGGATTCCGGGCCCCTTTTGAGCCCCTCTGAAAGCCTCTTCGCCCGGCCAGGAAGCCACGCCATGCCTGCCGCCCGAGGTACGTCTTACTTTCGGGGTATGGCTTATATAAGCCGACCCCTCTGACACCCCCGATACGTCTTACAATCGGGGGTGTCATACTTTCGGGGAAACACGGTACTACCAACCCCAGAGATCACTTCGTTCTGAAGATCAAAATTAATTTCAAGATTTTTCATTTGACAGCCACAAGGCGTAGAGCCTTTTCGATCGTGGCTCCCTCATTGTGGAATGCATTGCCTGCCAAAGTCCGAGCCCTGCGGGAACTGCCTGCCTTCTGGAGGGCATGCAAAACATATCTGTTTCAGAGGGCTTTCGAACTATAACTTGGTCTTAACCTGGTTTTAAATCTGGTTTTAAATTGTTATACAGTATGTTACTATACTGATCTCTTGTAAACCGCTCCGAGCCTTCAAGGAGTGGCGGTATATAAGTTCGAACAATAAATAAATAAAATCATCTTAGTTTCTCCTTCTGACAACCAATACATTTTTATAAACTCAGATCTGAAGTATCAGTACTTCAAAAACTAGTTTCCAGATTTGAAACTTCAGAGTAGACTGTCTTAAATACAGTTCTTCTCTGTTCTGTCTTCTCGTATCTACTACTCTTTAGGCAAAATAGTTGCTTTATTTGTTACAAATGCTCAGTAGTACTCAGCTTTGAAGGATTTACCATCAAGAAGGAACACTTTCCTACTTGCTACATAATGTGAACAGCACCACAACAGTGTCAATCTGACTTCAATAAGTACCTTTAGCATCTTGAGAACACAAATCATAGATAAAACTGAAATTGTAGTGGTACTATTGGTATTGTGCAGTATATGGGGAAATGGAACACTTTGATGGTGACCCTTTCTCTTGAATAAGCAACTATCTTTAGCACTTGAGAGTACAGACACAGATGGAAATCAAGAGAGAGATAAAGTAGTACAGTGTTCCTTCACTACTTCGTGATTCGCTTTTTGCAGACTCGCTGTTTCGGGTGTTTTTGCCTCCCAGTTTATGAATGGTTGTGACGTTCTAATCCCGCCTCCTGGCAATGATGGAGCGTGAAAGGGGGTTTTACCCTCCCCTCGGGAGAGAGGAAGCCAATCAAGAGATTGCAAAGCAGAGCAGAGATAGCTAACACCAAAAAATAGTGTGTGGTGTCTTTATTTATTTAAAACTTTTATACCCCGACCTTCTCACCTCCGAAGAGGGACTCAGACCGGCATAGTGTCTGGATGTTAAATCTCTCCTTGCTTCTGTCTCACCCTCGGAACGCGATATACATATATAGCATCCATACTTCATTGATTTTCACTTTTCGTGGGTGGTCCTGAAACGTAACACCTACAATAAGTGAGGAAACACTGTATAAGGCTTCTCCTAGTGCAGTTTATTCTTTTTAAGCATTTGACAAAAATGTAGGCATGGGACAACAATTTCCTGCCTATAATACCTGAAAGCAACAATACTGTATTATCAGTTTGCAATTATGTATCAAGGCAATAGTTAGGGCATCTACTAACAAGCATTTATTTTTCTTGGCATACTGTATTTTCCATCAGAATCAAAATGTGATTCTTCCCAGACAGCACAACTCTGTTCCAAACAGCTAATGCTCCAACCTCTTTAAATAGAGTGCTTCCTCTAATTTCATCCAAAATAACAAATGCAAACCACTACTATTTCTCTCTCATGTTCAGCTCAAGAGGAAGTTTTACAAAATACCAAAAAAGGAAATGTCTTTTTGTTAGATAGCAGTCTGCCACTTAACTAGGTTTGGACTAAGTACATACTATAAGAGGGAAAATGCTGCCAAAGCCATTTGGAATTTCTGCACCATACTGACAAATCTGGAAATGATTATCACAACCTCAATTTGCTTAATAGGTCACAATCTTCCCCAGAAGACTGAAAAGTCTATCACAGATGCTGCAATCACAAAAGAATCCACACTATGTTAAATGAAAGACCAATCAAAACAATCATGATTCTGAGGCACCCCAATCTGCAATTGCCTAAATAGCTGCATACCAATGAAATAGTGCACAGTTTCCACTGTGCAATTGAATGGTTGTTTTGTACACGTGTCAATGAAAAGAATTTTGGGGCACATCCTTTTGCTGTTTATTTAGGCACTTGGCAGACCGCAAAGTATCTTGGGACAGCCTTACGTATACCATGAAACTATTTCCATTAGCAGAAAGGAGCAACACATATGCACTCAATCACAGGTGGAAACCTTTGGAGATGGAGAAAATTCATATGATTTGACAAGAAGATACAAGGAGACAGAACCAGGGAAGCAGAAATTTAAGTTGCCCATTGCCTGTTTTGAAGCCAGGATTGTCTAAAACAATTTTAAGCTTTGCTACTCCATCAATATTGGGACTCACACACAAAAGCACCATCAACAAAAAGGCAGCAAGAAGAATTACTGCACCAATGGTTGATACCATGTTCTGATCTGCCACATGATCCAGATGTTAAGTCTACAAAGGATAAAAATTACAAAAATTACACTGGCTGCTGATGACGCAACCACTTGCTTTCTTTATAATAGCGACACAAGGGGGTTATTTAGCAAAGGATGGACATTGACAACACTGCAGCACTTGTTTCAGAGGCTCAAGAAAACAAAGCCCTAAATCTATTGATAGGGTAATAAGTGGAATTGCATAGATCAACGTTGATAATTTTCAAGATCTCGTTGAGGAACACTTGTCCAGGGAATACAGAAGACAATAATCAAAAGATCCCTACCTCTTTTAAATGTAAACATGTATTGAATTGTCTATGCTATTTTGTCTCTCGTGTTATGTTTCTACGCTGAATGGGAAGACTTGTGGTCTGAACAAGAGATCAGTTCATGTTAACTTCTTGGGTTGAATCTTCCTGCCTGATCAAAATATGGGTTACCTATGCCTGCAATCCATGTGGATAAACAATACTGTGCTACATTGTAGAACCGTCTAAGTATCCTTTCTTGTATTAATTGATCTGTGTGTAATCCTTTATTAGTGTCAACATATTTATTTCCACTTCAAACACACTTCAGTGTTCCAGGAGTAATTTGTTTGACAAATTGTAATCCTTTTTTGAAAAAAACCTCAAAGGAAACCCCAAAACAAAGGTCTCTGTTGACTTGGAACCAACAAGGGCTTTCTCTTTGACTTCAGTCATTGTTTTATTGTATAGCTTGCCCACACTGTTGTATTCTGTACTGCCCTCCACACAATGTATGCTTGTGTGTATGTATTATCACTTGCTAAGCTATAATTTAAAAACCATGACAACATATGAATGCTTGAACCTCTAAAATACTATCTGACCATTAGGTCTTTCAGGAGTAGGAATTCTTAGGAGACTGGTCTCATAAAACTGAAGCATTCCATTTTCACTACCTGGCATGATTTGCTAATGATTTTTTTGTATATTCTAAGAGAGTTGCCAAACAGATGATAGAAAATGGGGAAGATTAATTCCCTCAATCCCCATCCGCTGTTATGGAAGAAACAAGCTGCTATATAAGCCAAGAAAACATATGTTTAAAAGGTATTTGGGTTCAGTGTTTGCTTTAGCACTTGAGCGGAACGTGCACAGAGAGTAATGCAGTAAAAATCATGGGCTCTTGCTGAGCTTAAATCCGCATTCATAGAACAGCTAGAAAATGAAAACCAGGTCAGAAGCAATTATCTTGACAACACACAGGTATCTGAGAGGTGGCAAACTTAACGGTGGTGGTTGTTTTATATCTTCAAGTACTCTCTGATTTATAGTGAGCCTAGTTGGCTCTCTGGGGGTTTTCTTGTGAATTGCCCAAGAGCAGCCAATGAGATTCCAAGGCCAAATGGGGATTTGAACTTTTGTTTCCAGCATCATAGCCCAACACTGAAACCACTATGCAACACTGGCTCCAGAGGGATAAGCAGGCTAAAGGAACAATAATGAAAGATATAAAGTAATCACATGGCTAATTAAGGACAAACTAACACTAGTACAAAAGTATTTTGAAGTCTGTGAATTTTCTCTAGATCAGTAGTACAATGTTTTGGAACTCAAAGTAACTTATTTAATGGAAAATACTGTTCAATAAAATATCCCCTTTATGCATCCATCCATCGCTCATTCGTTCCAAGAGCATGGGGAGTTTAGACAGTACAGGGTGATAATCCCTTGCATGAAATGCTTGAGACCATAAATTTCTCTATTTGGGATTTTTAAAAAATGAACATAATGAGATAAGTCAAAATATCCCATTCCTTTGTATTTCATACAGATCATATGCATATAGTCTATGGTAAATTTATAGATACTTTTAATAATTTTGTGCATGAAGCACAGTTTATGTTTACTGAATAATCAGAAAGCAAGATGTCAATGTCCCAGTAACCCACATGGACAATTTTGGAGTATTTCAGATTTTGGAATATTGGGTTTTCTTTCATACCTTTGCCTTATTTATACCTTATCTATCTGTCAGCTGTAATGTAGGTTCATATTTAAGTAACCGGATCATGTGTCCCCCAGGGTTCTATGGTCACATAAAGAGCTTTCACTCTCTGTCTTTCTCTTTTCAACCTCAAGATGAGTGCCACTTCCCTTGAGTTTCTTCTTTTACCTGCAATTTTCTTCAGTCACAATTTATTTAATCCATGCATACGTGTTCTACATATATTTTTAAAGTAGTTTTGAGTTACATAACACACATATTTCCTATTTGCCTTACTTTGCTAATATCTGAGGGCTACACTTAGGATTCAGCACATTTCTCTGCAAATGAGGACCACCTCTAAGTTAAGCTAGTCTTCATCTTTGTCATAAAATAGTTGGCTAATCAGGAATCCACCTCTAATTTAATATAGTTAACTTATGGAAATTCATATAGGTGGGGCTCTGCTTTCTACACACACCAGTTCTGGGCAAGTTTCCCACTGTTCTAAAGCTTCTCAAACAACTAACTAGAAAAGTGGTTCTCAACCTGTGGATCCCAAGGTGTTTTGGCCTACAACTCCACAAAATCCCAGCAGGTTTACCAGCTGTAAGGATTTCTGGGAGTTGAAGGCTAAAACATCTGGGGACCCACAGGTTGAGAACCGCTGAACTAGGACAACTTCACGACTGCTTCTTCCAGGAGGATTTGAGGCAATAATCTCTTCTCCCACTATCCCTCCACCCAATAATTATATTGTTCCGATTTATCCCCAATCCAACGACTAACCTGTGTGTGTGCATGCGTGCATGTGTGTGAGAGAGGTTGCTTTAAGGGTGAGAAAGGTAGAGGAAACTTGTTTTCTGGTTTCCTTGGGTTGATTTATCTTAGGATCTAGTGCACTATGATAGAATTGTAAAAATACAACAGACAAAGGAAAAACAATAGTACAATTAAAGGAAAGGGTGAAAAAAATCAAATGCCTATGCAACACTTTTCAAGCTATAACCCTGACACCTGAACATTTTTGCATAGTTTTATCAGCTGTCAAATTCCAGAGTAGTGCAGCAAACTCAGTAAGACATGGTGCATGTTTACTTGTGGCATGTGTCAACTTAAGCATTAGACGTGCCAGGAAATAAATTCTAATGAGCTAGGGTGGAATACCAGGTGATGCAAAAGATAGTGCGCATAGGTGTGCCATTGCATTGCAGATCAGCAATACAGAATCCAGTCAGTAAAAGAAATCAGCCAGCATGGGCGTAACCCACTTCTGACAAGCAGCCAAGTTGTACATTGAAATGATGAATCATGTATAATATGTAAGACAGAAGATCTTACTTGCTTAATATAGACATTCCTAGTGAATCCAAATACATTCACATACAGCCAGCTTTTTGTAAAAAAACAAAAACAAAAACCCTATAGCTTCCTCACCACCACAGATACCAGACAAAACAGTTTAAATTGATTGCATGCACCTATTTATGGCCTTAACCAAAAAAGGGCTGATGCATTCTCAGAGTTCAAAAGTCAGCTATGAAAAACATTTTATTTGGACAAGGAAATACCAATTTTCCCACTATTTTAAGCAAAGAAAAGACAATCTTCTGTCATGCATTCCCATTTATGGATAGCAGGATAACATCAAGATCCCCCCCTTTTTTCCTGTAAAGTTAGGAACCCATATTATCTCATGGCTCTTTTCCAAGAAAAACAAACAAGCCCTTCAACACCACGTCTCCTCTCACAATGCCCTTAAAGATAATCATCTTTAAATGAATAATGAGAAAACTGTTTGACTAAAAATAGCTCATTAAAATGGTGGGGAGCGTTGAACTGGAGCAACGAGCCCGCTGGGCTCTGGAAGAAAACAAGAAAAACAAGGTCCCATTCTTCATTGTTTACATTAAATAGAAGGCATCTGAAAGGGCCTTCCCAAAGGTGTATTTTGGACATTTTACAAACAGACTTTTTTCCCTCTTCTTGGCATGAAAAGCTTATTCAGCATGGGTGGCTTCTCATGCTGCATTTTGTATTACAAATAGCTCTTTGCCCTCTCCTTAAAAAATACATAGAAGCTACAAAGAGGAAGAGACCGGATACCTGTTTCCCTAGATGTCAAGGGGGGGGAGGGTGTAGTTGTATATATAGACTATCCCATCTCAGAAGCATGTGAAAACAAATACCAGAGCTGTGGTTTCACTGGTGCAAGAAAAAAATTTTTTTTCTGCAATTTCACTCATGTTGGAACCAGGTGTGTTATCTCTGCCCTACTCCTCCAAAGCACTCCCCTAACTTCTGCCTGTCTATCGTTTTGTCAAAAGATTAAGCATTTGCTGTAATGTTACTGATGTTCGTCAGGTTAAGAAAGATTTTCAAAGGTGTGTTGATGTGATATTGGCCATATTTGTTCCCTAAAAAGGGCCTTATTCTGGCATCTTGGAGCAATCTTGCAGACTAATTCAACCTGAGAAGTCAGCCATAGCAGAGCTTCTGATGAACCAACCTGGACACAACATACTATTTGAGAACACAGAAATGCTGGACCACTCTAACAACCACCATGTCAGACTACACAGAGAAGCCACTGAAATCCACAAGCACGTGGACAATTTCAACAGAAAGGAGGAAACCATGATGAAAATGAACAGAATCTGACTACCAGTATTAAAAAAACCCCTCTAAAATCAGGACAGTAAATAAAGAACAACACTAAAAAAATCCTGGGGAATTCCTAACATGAAACAATCAGGGCCAGCTAACACATCCCAACAAAGGATTCCCACAGGCAGAAATCAGCCAGTCTTTGAAGCTGCAAGGCCATTCAATGCTAATCAACATGGCCTCAAGCAGACAAGAGTTCTTTCTCTCACCCTGGACATTTCATAGGTATATAAAACTCACTTGCCTAGTTTCCAACAGATCTCGCAACTTCTGAGGATGCCTGCCATAGATGTAGGCAAAACATCAGGAGATAATGCTTCTGGAACATGTCCATACAGTCCAAAAAACTCACAACAACCAAATCTTGCAAAACATGCAAGTTCTTCAAGCTGGAGAAGAGAAGCTTGCCTAAGGCAATATCATGCCTCCAATCCAAATCTTTCCATAGGATTACATGTTGATGATTTTAATAAGGCCATTTTAAACAGGACAGAACACCATAAGGCACATCTCTACACAAATGGCTTACAGACATGGTTGCTCGTAGCCAAATATTACATTAGGGAGTTTGGGAATTTTTTAAAAATTACAATATAGCTACAATTTTGACTGCTGGAACCTGCCAAAAAACAGTATTGCAACTATATGAACACTAAAGGAACGGAAAAGACACATACTGGTATTCCCATCCTTATTAAGAGGGGACTTAATGACTGACTTTTTCCACAATCCATTTTGTGCAAGAGTGCTTTATTAATCCCAGAATTCACAAGCTACTTACTAACAAGAACACAAGAAAAACAAGTGTCCTCATTTTTAGCTTCTTAACCAAAATCAGCAACAACTGATGAAATTAAATGGAAATAAACTGATGAGAGGGGAGAAAACTTGTACTTCAGTACTGTTAGTTTTGCAAATGAGAGGGAATTGGTCTATTCGGTCTTCAAAGACGTATGCATTCCACTTATTTTTTATAAATATGAACCCCCTTTAAGCTGTTTAAGATAATATTTTTAAAGATAATTTGACCTTTGTAATGCTATTAAATCTTGCTGCTTCCCGTCAGTTCAGCTGCATTCTGCTCAATAAAGCCCCTTGCTGCTATAAACCAATCAATAAATCTAATGCTGAAAAGATTTAGGCTAATGCAGCATACTGATGTGCTGTATTTGGAGGTGGGGGTAGAAGCTAAGTGTGCACAGACAGGGCTTCATTTGTTGCTCTGAGTGAAGCAGCTGCCACTTCCAAAGACACAGAGACCATTTTTAAAATCCAGATTTCACAAGGCCTAGGGACAGATGGGGCTGTAGGTTGCTCATGGGAAGAACAGAAGAGATAATTTAGCACCATCTTCCACATGTCTGTTCACTGGTCTGAATGAATTCAGTTGGGATTTATCTTTCATTAGGGTAATATGTAAAAAAAAACACACACAAAATACTGTGTCCAAAGTCTAAATGTTCCATGTGTGATTGAGAGGGGAAAGGAAAATGGAAGACATGCAAAAGAAAAGGAAGAACAGACTCAAGATTTTATATTAACAAAGGATTTACAAAAGTACAGATCTCTGTTCACTCATTTATATCTTAACAGAGAAGAATCAAACTTTCAAGCAGTTAAATTGTTCATGCAGGAAATCACTTAGTGCTAAATCACAAATTTGGAAGAGATTGCAAAGGTCAACCAGACCAACGCCTTGTGATGCATAAATATGTAACTAAAGCACTGCCGAGAGATGGTCATCCAACCTCTGCCATGGCCCAGTAGTTCCCAACCTGTGGGCCATGGCCCAGCAGTGAATCATGAGAAAGCAAATCCGATCCATGAATCTCCTCCTGCTTTATTTATTTATTTAATTTCCGCTCCGTTCTGCAGAGCTGACCAGCCCCACCTCTTTTGGTACTGTTGGAGAGTGGTCCGTGGTCAAATTGGACTGTGGTCAAGTAGGCCACGGTCAAAATGGAATGTGGTCAAGGAGGACCATGGCCAAAGTGGACTGCAGTCAAGGTGGGCCATGGTCAAAGTGGGCTGCGGTCAAAGTGGGCCCAGTCAAGTGGTCACTGGTCAAAAAAGATTGGGAACCACTGGCTTACAGAGTTCTCTTCACTGTTGAACAGCTTGTACAGTGAAGTTCTCTCAATGTTAAGTGGAATATCTCCTTGATTATAGAAAATATGCATTGTAAAGGGAAACAAAATGAATCTAAGTTCTAAGGTGGAGAAATGCAGAGAAACATTTCTCCAGATCTCCCCTTATGCGTTCAATTCATTTAACAAATATAGTAGTTTGTGTGTTCCACAGGGATGCTGGTAGAACAGGGTTTGAATGCTTGCTTGACCATGGAAACCAACTATATCTGTCTCAGAGAAAGGCAAAGTCAAACCTCCTCTGAACAAATTCTGCCAATGAACCATCTCTATGATAGATTCACCTTAGGATCACCATAAATCAGAAATGTTGTGTGTTAGCATAAGGGAGAAATAAGTTGTTTGTATGGTACTGTTTAAACACAGCTGTTTCCTTCTTATCCAACACTAAAAGGCTTAAATAATGAACTAAAAAGAAAGTAATGTGACTCCATATTCTATGGTTGCTTTGAGTGGAAGTAATTCATGTCCATAGGTCACAGCTATCCGTGGTTTCTGTTTCCATAGTAAGTTCAAGAACATGTCCCACTGCAAACACAGAAGGCTTACTGCAAATAGCTGACATTTTGGTACTCAGGGATTTCCTTTGAGAGCTATACAGAGATAGAGTTGAAACCTCTAACTCATGGGGGCATGGTGAGGCAAGGACTTGTCTATTTTTTAAATCCTCCCCAACAATTCTCATCTATGATTGTTAACTATGTGTGCCTTCAAGTCTTTTTGAATTTATGGTGACTAAGCTGACCATCACAGATTTTCTTAGCAAAATTTGTTCAGAGGGGTTGCATTTGCCCTCCTGAGGTTGAGAAAGTGTGACTTACCCAAGATAACCCAGTGGTTTTATGTGGCTAAATAGGGATTCAAATTCTAGCCTACCAGTGTCCCAGCCAGACACCCACACCACCATACTAACCACCACTTCAAGAGGACTGGTTAGTAGTCAGAGTAAATACTTTTTTTTAAAAAAAAGTCTGACCTAGAAACATTGTGCATTTGTTGAAGATCTATGATGGCATACAATGTCATTTATATTTTAAACATTCTTTTGAGAGTATACCATTTTATTCCCTGGTATGTTTATATTGCATTCTGTAGTTTCTAAGCCTCTCTCTTCTTTTCTTTCCTTCCTTTCTCCTTTCCTCTCTGTATTTTACCAAACTTCTTCCAGCCCAGATGTTACTAATTATATCAAAAACAACCCCATGAGCCTTATAGATCTTATCCTATGTCTCCAAGTGATCCAGCCTCTTCCTTGAACTCTACAGTGAGCTGCAAATAGCAGGCTTACTTTGGAAAGTGTGGAAGTAAAGTGCCACAACATTTTTAATAAAGTTACATAGCATGCAATTAGTGCAGATCAAAGCCTCTTGCTGTCCCTACTCATTGGAGCATACTTTGCCCTAAATCCCAAAAGTGAAATCATTATTTCCACTTCAAATAAGTAGTTACGAACTCTATTAAATTTGTTGGCGCAAGGCAGATGCGTTCTCATGAAAGGAACTTTCTTTGGGCAGTTGCTGAATGTGACATTTGCCTTTATGGAGGCTCTCGCCAAGAATAAATCCATTAGAAAGTAGTTTCTATTTAGCAACTGTTTTTAAAGTGCTGCTCAAAAGTATTTTTAAACTTACCTTGCATGCAGCAGTGTTGCGATGCCAGCCCACAATACAAAGGCCATAAAAATAACTCTCTCTTCACAGTCCAGAACGAATTGCATGCATGACTGCCCCAAACCCAAGAAGGTCACAACAGACAGCAGGACCTTTGTAAAGGGCACATAAACAGCTCTGCTCCTTTGTTCATGCATTTCTTTATCAGCATTTAATTAGCTGAAACCTCTGGCAATACTGAGAAGAGAAGATTGCTGCACTGTACACTCTGTCCCATTGTATCAACAACACAACATAGTGCCCTTCTATTATCAGAGAAGCAATTGATCAACATACCAGCATGAAGGACACTAATTCCAGACCAAAATGCACACCATACAAAGGGATGTATGCTAGTCATTACCTAAGACCTAAATGGGGTGTAGAAGTTATATTCATAATATAATGACAGGAGACTATTGAATCCTATTATTAACACAGAGAGAGAATGGGTTCAGTGCAGATCTTTCTTTTCAAAAAAAGGCTGTGTGGCAAAAATTCCCAACAGGTTATAGACCGAGACAAGAACCTCAAAATCAAAAAATATTATTATTATTTACTGCATTTTATCCCGTCCTTCTCAACCCCCGAAGGGGGACTCAGGGCGGCTTACAATTGAGCCCCATCAAGAGGCTACTTCAACAGTTACAATAAAATCACAACAAATAGACAACCCAATAAAACGTCATAATCAAAATCAAATACAGTCATCAGTTAAAAACATAAACCAGCCTCATCCGTCTTAACAGCAATCCAGATTTATCCCTTTAGGGTGCTGCTACTTCTATTGACCAAACATCTGGTCCCAGAGCCAAGGCTTCACTTTCTTGCGGAAACTTAGGAGAGAAGAGATTGCTCTTGTGTCTGTTGGGAGTGTGTTCCATAGGCGGGGAGCCACTGCTGAGTTCCTCGTCCCAGCCAGGCGTATTTCAGCTGTTGGTGGGAGCGAGAGCAGGGCCTCCCCGAATGATCTTAAATTTCGAGGTGGGACGTAGGGGTGGATGCATTTGGACAAATAAGCTGGGCCAGAACCATTTAGAGCTTTAAAGGTCAAAACCAGCACTTTGAATTGGGCTCGGAGATGGATCAGCAGCCAGTGGAGCTGGCATAACAGGGGGTGGTATGCTCCCTGTATGACGCCCCAGTTTGTAACCTGGCTGCCGACCATTGTACTAGTTGAAGTTTCCGAATAGTCTTCAAAGGCAGCCCTACGTAGAGTGCGTTGTAGTAATCTAATCAGGAGCGTGGACTACCATGGTCAAGTCAGACTTCCCAAGGTACAGGCGCAGCTATAAATATATAAAAAAGATCTTATATATGTGGAAGTCTGAGGGCCCTTCCAGACAGCTCTTTATCCCAGAATATCAAGGCAGAAAATCCCACAATATCTGCTTTGAACTGGGTTATCTGAGTCCATACTCAGATAATGTGGGATTTTTCTGCCTTGATATTCTGGGATATAGGGATGTGGAAGGACCCTGAGAATCGGTAGTGCTAGGAACTACTACTTAATCTAGGTTAATTTGGAGACCATCACGTTTATGTTATTTTTGCTTAAAATATATCTAAAGTTCGTAAGCATTTTATGCAGACTAGTACAAATCACTATAATATTAGCAGTTTTAAGCTTTACTTTTGGTAAAGTTTTAAGCTATTCTGGACAAAAAATTTGCCATAATTCTTAAAAAGTGTGAACATAAGCTCCCATTATGTTCAAAAGGAAAATCAAGGGCACAAGTAAGCTTTGCACTAATAAATATTCACCCATCTGTCCTCCTATGGCTATCCATTAAAAGGGACTAAAGACTTGTCCTATCCATCTTCGAAGATACAATATAGCCCTGACAGCACTTCTGGACATCCACACAGCTGTATGTTAAATCTACTGACATGTGGGGGGTTTTTTTTTTGCAAAAGTTAATGTTAGGGAACCTCTAAACCAACCTTCTTAACTAATGAACTGGCATCACTTCTAATATTTTTACAACCACCCAACCACACTGTGATTTCTTTGAGTTGAATTAATCATAAGGCTCTGCATATTCTATTAATTCTAAGCAGAGAAATAAACCAATGTATAAATAGTTCACTATACACAATTGGAGGCTCTATCAACAAACAAGTCAAATATTTCTTGATTCAAGGAAGCTACATATGCAAAATATATAAAGTTCAGACACAACAATGGAAGAACTCAGGATAAATTAAGACTCTGTTAATTTATACCTTTTTGTTTTTGTTTTTCATAGAAACAAACTGCAAGAAGTATGCTAGACTGAAGCAGTAACAGGAAGCTGTGTTCTCGTTAGGAAACCACAGAACTAACCTATCACAAGTCACAATCATTTTTCCTCATCCCAAGTAACAGAGCAATTCCCACAACAATTTTTTTTCTGTAAGGACCAGTGTAAAAGAGGAAATGTGGCAAGGCACCATTAGCACCCAACAAATTAGACTACAGGCCCCACTGTTGCAGCAGTTTCCTTTTCACATTTTACATTTCGCCAAAGGCATTTCCCCTTACAGTGTTCAGAGGTTGTGTTGAACCAAGGCCCTGGTTGTAGCTTTTTGCAATATTGGGACTAGAGTGTCTTTTATGACAGTACTTTCTAAACTATCTCATGTGTGGGATCACCAATTATTGTTTTCTAATATCCCATAATACAGGCAATCCCCAAGTTGCAAACAAGATAGGTTTTATAAGTTTGTTGTTAAGTTGAATTTGCATGTAAGTCATAACAGATACATTTTATAAGTGTAACTCCAGCTAAATATATATTTCAACTCACTTTCTGTCCCTATGATCACTGGATTTTGAAAAAAAATGGCTTGTTGTGGAAACACCTTTTTGCCATGACAATTCTTTCAGGGGTGATTTCCTTTCTGAGGGCTAGATTTCGCTCACTTCCTGTTGTCTTTCCCTGTAACTATGAGTTGTTTGTAACTTGGGGACTGCCTGTACTGTACTTATGTTCACCAACTACAAGTATTTCCCTCCTTCCTGGAACCTCACCGACATCTAGCAACTAGTGGCTTGCAAACTGGCACAAGTCTATGGACCACTTTTTGATCAGCTGTGTACAAAAAGACACTAACAAATTAAACTATTCCCTTGTTACATTGTAGCTCAAATGCACATCAAGAAAAACATGTGCACCAATAAAATACAAGCCTTGTTCTGAATATCAAAGAAATAGAAAAACTTTTAATTAGTGACTATCTTAAAACATTTCAGATTTGGAGATCCCTGTTACCATATGCAGGTGGGGCATTTCCCATCCTCTTAAAAATCAGCTGGATTGTCAAGGTTAACCCAACAATGATGTATGTCTGTGAATGTTATCAATTAGATCATGTTACCAAAATATTCATTTTCACTGGCTCCAGGCAGTATCCAATGTAGAAAATATCTTCTAAAATGCGTTTTGGATGTAGGAGGGGGGAAAAAAGCAGCACTGGCTCACCCGAGAGATGGTCAAAGGCATGTTGAAGTCCTTGCCGCCTTGAAGCCTGAAACCCCAAGGGGCCGGCCCAACCAGAGATACGCTGTAATTGCTCATGGTGTTCACTCAAAGTCAAACCAGGAATGAGATATCTGTAAGGCAAGTTTAAGTATTACTCAGGATACTGAACACATACACAATAATTAGTTTGACATAAAGCACTCAGCACTCTGTTCATGACAACCTTCAGGACTTCTATTGCTACTCAATGTTTAACTTCCACTTGAAGCTGAACATAAACTAGTATAGGAGGAGCTAGAGACTCAAAGAAATAACACTTTTCTGGGCATTTATAGGTATTCCAGTGTGATTCTACGATGCACTGGAGGTCTAGAAATTCATAGAGAGATGCAAGGCAAAAAACGGGTAAATATTTTTCCAATTTTCACAGTGGTCCAGCATTCCTTACCAAAGCAAATGTGGAGGGGATGTTTTTCACACAACTGATGTTGCTGTTATTGGTAGAATAACTACATATTACATCAATTTAGTACATACAATAATATTAATGAAGATGCACACACATGTTGAAATATTATGCAATCATGTGGGTTACATCAACATCTTGATATTTACAATTCAATGTCCACTGGCCCTTAATTTGTTTATATCAATATAACAACACATAAAACAATATGTAAAAGATGTTTAAAATACTTGGGGGGGGGGTTTACAAGTAAATGGTCAAAGCGCATAATGGTTGAAAACTCTATTCCTTTTGAAAGTCTGATGGAGTTTTATACATACTATGGCTGAAATCCTATTACTTAGTTCTAATACGAGTAGTCTCCCTTAATCAGTTTTTGAATGGAGAATCAACAATTTTATAACCAATTAATTCAATGGATCTACTCTAGTCAAGACCACCAACAGGCCATTAACATTATATGTGCCTACTACAATTAAAAAACTTACAATAAACAGAACAAGGATAACTTTTCAATTCAGTCTAAAGTCTTCCTGAACTCATTCTTGCCAAAAAGTACTGATCACACAAAATCGGATGCAACACATGCCCATAATCTGAAAGTGAAGTATTTCGACAGCAAATTTCTTGAAACTGGGAAAATGACTTTATTTTTGTCCAGTACTCAAACACCACATCAGATAAAATTTTGTAATATTGCATGAGTAGAGGCTATCTTCTGTTTTAACTATTTGGAAAGACTTAGAGGTGCCACAGACTGTAACATGAAACCAAAGCATGGCATGAATAGCACCTAAAATTTAAGGTGGAACTTCAGTTAGGCAAATGATGTGGTTATACATGATGAATTATTTATTTGAAGCCTATTTACTTTGCTGTGCCTCAGAGAAAAGGCAAAGATACACAACTGAAAGCACTGGGCAATGCATCTCAGCAAAAGTAAGAGTCTGCACACCAAAACAGTAGCAGGGACTTGAATTGTCCACACATTAATATTTCCTAAAAATAAATAACACCACAAATCTAAGGTTTTTAATTATCCACACATACAAAATAGAGCTAATCATATTCTACTGAAGACTTTAGCATGTCCCCTTCTGAAGGAATTAGCAAGGATTACATTTTCTATTTCAGGGTTGACCACAGGATCAACCAAGACCCACATCTTGGTGTCCAAAAAGTGAGTAGTAAAGTGTTTCCAAAAACCACTCTACACATTGCACATCCATGAAAAATTACCATAAGTCATATCAGGAGAAAGTCCATCCATTTTTGTAAACCCCACACTGCACATTGGAAGACATTTAGGTAACCACAAAGAAGCAGCACAAGAGTTTTTATATTGCCAATGACCACAATATACTGTATGTGTGTATCCATCTGAACTACCATATAAGGAAGTTTCAAACTGCATAATATGGCAGTGTAGATGGGGCCTGTATGTGTATCAGACTTTCTCATCTCTGAAGGTGGAATATATTTCTTCCTCCATCCCAGGAGTTCTCAACCTGTGGGTCCCCAGGTGTTTTGGCCTACAACTCCTAGGAATCTCAGCCAGTTTACCAGCTGTTAGGATTTCTGGGAGTTGAAGGTTAAAACAGCTAGGGACCCACAAGTTGAGAACCACTCTATCCTCTGATGTGTTTTGTCCATGTTCAAGAATCTGTTAAACTCTGCTCTTCCAGGTGTTTTGGATTTCAGCTCCCATAAATCCCAGCCAGCTTGCCAACTGTTAGGAACTGTGGGAGCTGAAGTCCAAAACATCTGAAGGGGCACAGTTTGAGATACACTAGGTTTGAAGATATTTTCTGACTCTGGAATCCTCTAGGGCAGTGGTTCTCAACCTCCCTAATGCCACAACCCCTTAATATAGTTCCTCATGTTGTGGAGACCCCTAACCATAAGATTATTTTCGTTGCTACTTCAGAACTGTAATTTTGCTACTATTATGAATTGTAATGTAAATATCTGATATGCAGGATGTATTTCAATTCACTGGACCAAATTTGGAACAAATACCCAATACACCCAAATTTGAACACTGATGGGTTTGGGTAAAATAGACCTTGACATTTGGAAGTTGTCATTGCTGGGATTTATAGTTAACCTACAACCAAAGAGAATTCTGAACCCCACTAATGATAGAATTGGGCTAGACCTCCCACACAGAACCCCCATTCCTTGAAGGGACTCCCTGGTGCAAGCCTCCCTCCAAAATTGCACACTCTCCCTCACCCACATATGTGCACCATGCTGCCATGTGCTGAGCATGCCTGGTCTCTCCTCCCTGCTTGGAGTCTCAGAAACAGCCCTTCCCTTGGCTGAGAGGCTGGCTGAGAGGCCTGCTAATCACAGCGGAGGAGGGCTTTTGGTAGAAGGATTTGCTTTCTGTTTCCAAAAAGGAAGAGCAGGACAGGCAGAGAGATCTTCAGCCTTCTCTGCCAAATGGGTTCCTAAAACTATCAGAAATATAGGTTTTCTGATGGTTTTTGGTGATCACTTAAAAAAACCCCACATGACAACCTCCCTCCCAAACTCTGTCCCTAAGCACTGTGAACACACAAGGTTCTTCATTCTTTCATCTACCCCTATTGCCTGAGTGTTTTGTATAATGTGGGTTGGGGAATAAAGATATACAGATATTGTTTTTAAAGCAGAGGTACATTGTATTTCAATGAAATATACATACTATGGCATTAACTTTTAAAGTTTTTTAAAAAAGATTTACAAGATTTTTATGCTGAACCCCTATAATATTTTATTTATTTATTTATTTATTTATTTAAAGCTTTTGTATCCCGATCTTCTCACTTCCAGAGAGGGACTCAGACTGGCTTTTATGGAACCCCAGGGTTCTGCAGGACATAGTTTGGGAAACGCTGCTCTGGGGGATGAACAGACTGCCAAAAATGTAAAACACAAAACAAAACTAAGAAATGACCCAAGTTATGAATCACATGCCATTCCCTGAAAATTTGCAAATTACTAACTGCCTGTCTTGGATGCTTCCAGAAAGAAAAAAGAATATACAGTATACCCTTTTGTCATTAAAAAAAAGTTGGTCCAGTCAAGTCTGGGAGTGGTAAAGGTGGCAAGAGCTATCTTGAGCATTGCACATGACTGCAGGGTCACACTTTTCTTATCACTGTGTTAGTACAGTACACCATGGGCATAGTCCAGAGTAACTTTTATTTCTCTCCTCCACTCACAAGAATCCATGAAGCAACAACACTGAAACACTGTATGGAATAATAAAAAAGGAACTTTGAAAAATAAGTAATAAGCAAGAACTGGCCAAGATCTTGACTGTGGATCTTTTAGGCAGAATCACCTTCCTTTTCTTTCTGTATCCTTGATCTTTCCTTAAGAACTATATCAGTTGCATTAGACATTTGCAAAGAAGCCCAGCTATGAGTGAATACAAAACAGCAATTTGACTTTAAATGCATTGTTGAGAAAATGACAAGTTAGGTGCCGCTAATTTTAACAGAAGTTACACTTTTATTTTTTGACGTTTGTTGTTTGTGCCATTTTTCAAAGTACACGCCTCTCTTGTCTGGAAGGCAAGGGAAGAAATCTCTTTATTCTAATTCTAAGATCTTTCCTGTGGAAGTTCCTACTTTTCCATTTGGCACCTGCCCAGTTAATAAAAGTCCAGACAAGAAGGAGGAAATAGAGCCACCAAACAATTCTTCACCTGTTTTGAATGTGGTTTATCATGCTTTAAAAAAATCTCCACACTGCTTGCACCATTTCAAACGGAAAGGTTGCAAAACAGTTAATAGTCCTGCCGAGAATTGGGAGTTTGCAGAGAAGGAGCCGGAAAGGCACAAAAGAAGCCAAATAGTCAGGGTTTCCCAAAACCCAGTTCTAAACAAAACAGTGATTTTCAACCTTCCTTAATACAGTCCCTCATGTTGCGGTGACCCCCAACCATAAAATTATTTTTGTTGCTACTTCATAACTGTGATTATGCTACTGTTATGAATCGTAATGTAAATACCTGATATGCAGGATGTATTTTCTTTCATTGGACCAAATTTGGCACAAATACCCGATACGCCCAAATTTGAATACTGGTGGGGTTGGAGGTGGGGGATTGATTTTGTCATTTGGGAGTTGAAGTTATTGGGATTTATATAGTTAACCTACAATCAAAGAGCATTCTGAACTCCAACAATGATGTAACTGAACCAAACTTGGCACACAGAACTCCCATGACGAACAGAAAATACTGGAAGGGTTTGGTGGGCATTTATCTTGAGTTTTGGAGTTGTAGTTCTCCTACATCCAGAAAGCACCATGGACCCAAAAATGGCAGATCTGGACCAAACTTGGCATGACTACTCAATCTGCCCAAATGTGAACACTGGTGTAGTTTGGGGAAAATAAACTGTTGTAGTTGTAGTTTCTGGGATTTATAGTTCACCTACAATCAAAAGAGCATCCTGAACTCGACCAACAATAGAATTGGGCTAAACTTCCCAAGCAGAACCCCCATGACGAACAGAAAACGCTGCATTTTCTGATGGTTTTTTGCGACCCTTCTGACACCCTTTAATGACCCTCCAGGGGTCCTGACCTCCAGGTTGACAAACACGGTAATAAAACAACACTACACTTATTTTCTCCTTCTCGGTTCCTTAAATAATAAAAAGGGGAGGGAAGGGACTCAGATCAGCTCAAGGATGAGACTGTTTTAGTCTTTCCTCTTTAAAAGGCTTCCTCACTTTAAAGAGAAAGGGAAGTGTTCATGTGTGTATATAAAATCAGGAAAGAAATGAATTCCCAACATAACTCAAAAGAGGGGTTAACTCGAGGTGGAAAATGGGAACACAGTGCTGTAGGGTTGTTTCTTTCTACCCATTCCTTAAGAGTCAACAAAAGCCAAACACTTTGATTACACACAACGGGGTCTTATAACCCCTTGAAGACTAAATGTGCATCCACACTGTGGAATAAAAGCAGTCTGACACCACAATAGCTGCCATGGCTCAGGGCTATGAGCTCCTGGGAGTTGGGAGTTTGGTGAGGAACCCGAACACTTTTGGAAAGAAGGCTAAAGACCTTGTAAAACTTTATGAAACTAAGGTACGGCCCCATGATTATGTACTATTGAGCCGCATCAGTGTCAAGCTACATTCATTTGACAGTGCATATCAAGCATGGGCAAACTTTGGCCCTCCAGGCATTCTGGACTTCAACTCCCAACATCCCTAACAGCCTCAGGCCCCTCCCTTTCCCCCCTCAGCCGCTCAAGCAGCTATACCCATGCCTGGTGTAGACGCACCCTGAGAGAAAGAAGATGATACAGATTGAACATCCCTTATTCGGAGTTCCAAAATCCAAAATATTCTAAAATCCAAAACTGTCCACGTGAGTGCTTGCAAAAGCTACACCCTTGCTTTCTGGTGGTTCGTTGCACACAAACTTTGATTCATGCATAATTGTGTTTATTGGGTGTAAAATGACCTCAGGCTACATGTATTAGGCATATATGAAATAGAAATAAATGTTGTGTTTAGCTTTGGGTCCCGTTCTCCAACGAAAGCATTCCAATATCCAAATATTAAACTCTAAAATCCAAAGCACTCCCAGACCCAAACATTTTAGAGAAGGGATATTCAACCTGAAGCAGAAGTTTTCTGTGAATTTACCTCTCCAAAAGCTTCCGCTATCAATTTTTTCCTCTGGGGGTGCATATGCTACACTGTAGAATGAATGCAGATTGACAGCCACTTGACAGCCTAATGCTATGGAAGCCTGAGATCTGAAGTTTGGTGTAGCGCAGGCATGGGCAAGCTTCAGCCCTCCAGGATTCTAACTCCCACAATTCCTAACAGCCGGATGTTAGGATATTGTGGGAGTTCAAATCCAAAACACCCGGAGGGCCAAAGTTTGCCCATGCCTGGCTGTAGCACAAACACTCTTTGGCAGAGGAAGCTAAAGACCTTGGAGAACTGTGTTTCTCAACCTGGAGGTCGGGGCCCCTGGGGGGGGGGGGTCACAAGAAGGCATCAAAGAGGTCACCAAAAACAATCAGAAAACACAGTATTTTCTGTTGATCATGGGGGTTCGGTGTGGGAAGTTTGGCCCAATTCTATCGGTGAAGTTCAGAATGCTCTTTGATTGTAGGTGAACTGTAAATCCCACCCAAACGTTAAGGTCTATTTCCCCCAAATAGCCCTTAGTAGAGCAGTGGGTTAAACTGCTGAGCTGCTAAACTGGCTAACTGAAAGGTCATAGATTCGAATCCAGGGAGTGCCGTGAGCTCCCGCTGTTAGCCCCAACTTCTGCCAACCTAGCAGTTTGAAAACATGCAAATATGAGTAGATCAATAGGTACTGCTCCAGTGGTAAGGTAATGGTTCTCCATGCAGCCATGCCGGTCACAGGACCTTGGAGGTGTCTATGGACAATGCCGGCTCTTCGGCTTAGAAATGGAGATGAGCACCAACCCCAGAGTTGGACACGACTGGACTTAATGTCAGGGGAAAACCTTTACCTATTTTCCTCAAACGCCACCAGTGTTCACATTTGGACACATTGAGTATTTTGTGCCAAGTTTGGTCCAGATCAATCCTTGGAGTCCACAGTGCTCCTGGATGTAGGTGAACTACAACTCCCAAATTCATGGTGTGCCAAGACTGGTTCAATGCCATTGTTGGTGGAGTTCAGAATGCTCTTTGATTGTAGGTTAACTATAAATCCCAGCAACTACAACTCCCAAATGACAAATCGATCCCCCCCCCCCCCAACCCTACCTGCATTCAAATTTGGGGGTATAGGGTATTTGTGCCAAATTTAAATGAAAATACATCCTGCATTTCAGATATTTACACTATGATTCATAAAAGGATCAAAATGACAGTTCTGAAGTAGCAACGAAAATAATGTGATGGTTGGGGGTCACCACAGCATAAGGAACTGTATTCAGGGGTTGAGGCATTAGGAAGGTTGAGAAGCACTGGGGTAGATCTCCAGCTTCCACGGCCCTATTGCCTTGAGCCGCTGCAGTTAAGGAGGTCTGGAATGGGATTCGTTCTACAGTGTAGAGCCCCCCCCCCCGTTCCTCTCCAAGGGGCTGCAGGACCCCTTTGCAGGCTGCCATCCCAGGCTGTGGCTTGGATGACCCCCTCGGAAGGCCAACTCCCTCTTAACCTGCCAGCTCAGGACAGCCTTGGAGGAGCAAAGCGCTGGAGAAAAGTTCCCGAGGCGCTTCTTCATCTTCCTCTTCTTCTTCCCGGAGCCCTTCTCCGCCTCCGCTCCAGCCTCTAGCCCAGAAGGAGGTTCGCTTGGGCGCCCCCCGAAGCCCCTCTTCCCTGCAAAGCCCCTCTTCCCCTGCCTCCCGCTTCGCCTGCTTACCCTCTCCGTGCCTTTGGCTCCACGCACAGAACGCGGCTCCTCTTGCGCCGCAGAGCGCAAACTCCAAGCGCACAGGGACTGGCCTCGGGCTCTTGTTTGCGCTTCCGCCCCTTTGGCTGGGCTCCTCCCCTGGGCAGCCAAGGAGGGACGGGGAGGGAGAGAAGGAAGGAAGGAAGGGCTCTCTGCTGAAGAGAGAGAGAGGGGGGGGGGGGGGAGGGAAAAATAAGGGGAGACAGGGGGGAACCTTCCAGGTGCGCCTCAGGAAGAAGCCAAGGCTCAGCAAGCACTCGCTGCCTTGCAAGACTATCCACGCTGCAGAATAGGAGAACACTTTGGTACCGCCTTATTTATTTATTTATTTACCTCCTGTATTTGTATACCGCCCCTCTCAGCCCTCAGACGACTCGAGGCGGTTTACAAGTTCGAATCCAGGGAGGGCACAGGTGAGCTCCCTCTGTCAGCTCCAGCAAAATTTAATGCCACAAAGCATAAGTACAACATTAAAAATATTAACATACATAAAATCATCATCATAAAACATAAGTCATTAATAAATCCTTATTTAAAAAACATTGTCCCCCCGCCGTATAGTTGTTCCATTTTCCTATGTCAGCTACTCTGTATTTGCAAACGCTTGCTCGAAAAGCCATGTCTTGAGTTTTTTTTCCGAAATGTGAAAAGGGAAGAAGCTGATCTGATATCCCTAGGGAGGGCGTTCCACAGCTGAAGGGCCACCACCGAGAAGGCCCTATCAGATGTACTTGTGACGAAGGCGGGACCGAGAGCAGGGCCTCCCCAGATGATCTTAAAGTCCTCAATGGTTCATACAATGGTTGTGGGGTTGAACAGGTGTCTCCCAGTAACACCTTCTGGGTACGACCCTCCAGAAAGGACTGAAGCCACCATAAAACAGTGCCTCCAAGGCCCATTCCGGCAAGGCGTCCCAGAAGGATACAGTGGTCAACAGTATCGAAAACCACTGAGAGGGACACACTCCTCCTGTCTAGCTCCCGGCGTAGATCATCAACTAAGGTAACCAAGGCTGTCTCGATACCATGTCCCGGCCTAAAGCCAGACTGTGCCGGATCCAGATAATCCCTGTCTTCCAAGAATACCTGGAGTAGTGAGGCCACCACACATTCCAGGACTTTGCCCAAAAAGGGGAGATTGGAAACAGACCGATAGTTGTCGAATTGAGTGTGGTCCAGTGCTGGTTTCTTCAACAGTTGTTTTATTACAGCTTGTTTTCAGCTCACCGGAATATTGCCTTCCCGAAAGGAGGCATTAACCACCACCTTTACCCACTCAGCCAATCCCCTCTGGCTTCCTTTAAAAGCTTTGACTGTCAATGCTTTTCTTTAAGGAACTGAGAAAGAGGAAATGAGCAGACAGAATTAGAACTGATTATGGCAGTGATGGGCAACCTTTTGAGCTTGGTGTGTCAACATTCGCCAAAAAACTAGCATAACTCACGTGGGGTGTCACTTCGAGAGAGAGAGAGAAACCCATAATTTTGCAATATTTATAGTTTAAATAACAAAAATGTATAATTGTAATATATAACCGTATTCAATAAACCAAAACTTAATTATTTAACTTAACTACTTAGTGACTTCTTTGTTCATCTGTCAGTTGGTTTATTTTGTTGCTCTTGATATTATTTAACTTGTGTGGGGTGCCGTGAACTAGGATAAGTAAGGGGAGGGAGAATTCTTTAACCTGCCTATTAGTGACTTTTTTGTTGCTGAATTTCATTGGCTAAATCTTCCAATGACAGTTGGTATTTTGTACATTTCAAGCCCAAGCAAGATCTACTAACTTCATCTGTCAATCTGTTTCTTTTGTTGGTTTTGATACTATTTAACGCTGATAATAAGGTCTCACATAGAGGGAAAAATTGTCAGTAAACTCATTGCTATATTTTTCAGGGTGCTAAAAGCTGCTCCCTGCTTTCCCAGCCAGAAGTGAGGTCAAAGATCCCCTAACGGCCTAACTGGAAGACCCAGAACTAGATGCTCTGTGCGGAGTTCTGTTGTTTTGGCCTACAGACTTCTGGCACAGAGTGTCTACACTACACTACAGCAAATGTTTCATCCTCGGCTACTGCACTTGGCCGTGCAGGAGCCAAGATGAAATGTCCTTCTTGGCATGTGGCCCCATACTTCTCTGTATGTGGCCGCATCTGGCTGCCATATATGGCTACGTGTGTTAGTGCTGACATGCGTATCAAAGGTTCACAATCACAGGATTATGGAGTAGTTCTGGCTCTTCCATTGGGTCCTTCAGTGCCTTTCAGGCTTGGTCTTTGCAAACTCCAGTAGCCATTTATTCTTTGCAGAATTTTAACTCCGTCTTTCATAATATTGCACGAAAGCTGACTGGCACAACCTGAGGATCACAATCAGACACAGTGAAGACAGCTCCTCCTTTGCTTTGCTACTCTGCTGCTGAGTATGCATGCCCTGTGTGGAACACATTGCACCACATTAAAACAGCATCATCACAGGATGTCTACACCCCACACCACTGCAGAAATTATACTGCTTAGTTGGTATTCCACCACCTGACATCCACCGGGAAATAGCAGCCAGTAATGAAAGGACCAAGGCAGTGACATCTCCAGCCCATCCCATTTGGATATCAGCCAGCAAGCCAATACCTCAAATGAAGAAATGGTTTTCAAATACCTACAGAGATGCTCGCAGCAACACCTCAGCAAGCGAGAGTCCAAAAGTGGCAGGCTAAAACCCTCAAGCAATGGCTGATACCGAATGAGAGACTCTCCTGGACACACAGAGGATTGGGCGACTTGGAAGGCACTGAACAGACTGTGCTCTGGCATCACAAGATGCAGAGCCAACCTTAAGAAATGGGGCCACGATCTATTATTAAAGGATATGGAGAAAGATATTGAAATAAAAGGATTGACAATCAAAAACAGGGAATACAAGGTACTCGCGTTTGCGGATGACCTAGCCTGTGTAATCTCTAACCCACTAGAAAATATAGATAAGTGGATGGACAAATTGGACAAATTTGGTAAAATTTCAGGATTCAAATTAAATAAATTAAAATCACAAATGCTAACTAAAAATATAGAAAATAAAGAGACCCAGATGATTGAAAAGAAAGCCGGAATTCAAATAGTAAAACAGGTAAGATATTTAGGGATAAATATAACGGCCAAAAATTGCCAGCTGATTAAAAATAATTATGAAAAAGTGTGGAATGAGATCAAGGTAGATTTGAGTAAATGGAAAAATTTTAATTTATCGCTATTAGGAAGAATCTCCACTATCAAAATGAAAATATTCCCCAAACTTAATTTTCTTTTTCAAACGTTACCAATTTTGAAAAACCAGACTCTGATTAAAAGGTGGCAAACTGACCTCTCAACTTTCATATGGCAAGGCAAAAAGCCAAGGATTAGACAGAAATATCTTCAGGAGCTTCCAGAGAACGGAGGCTTTGGACTCCCGGACCTAGTGGGATATTACGAAGCAAATTGCCTAGACAGTCTAAAAACATGGATAGACATGACAGACAAAGATTTATTGTCGGTGGAAGGGTGGGAAAATAAAGCGGGATGGCACGCTTATTTGTTTTATGAGAAGATAAAACAAGACAAGAATTTTAAAAATCATATTATAAAAGCCCCACTTTATAAGGTGTGGGAAAAACACAAAAACCTAATGGGCAATAAACTGCCATTATGGGTCTCGCCCTTAGAAGCCTTTGCATTGTATAAATTAGGTGAGAGGCCCTGGCCAACTTATGAAAACCTACTCAAGAAGGAGGGGCACAATTATGCTTTGAAGACACAGGAGGAACTGACCCAATATAACATAAATTGGTTCCAATATAACCAGCTAAAGGCCAGATTTGTGAAGGATAAAGAAAGAGGATGGGAGGACAAACTAACAGAGGGAGGAAAGATAATGATAAACTCGGAATCTAAGAGAGTTAGTAAATTATATAAACTGATCCTTAAAACTAAACATGACAAGAACCCGGTAAAAGAATATATGAAGAAGTGGTCGGACAATTTGGGATATAGAATCCCCCAGGAAAATTGGATGAAAGCATGGCAATTTAATTTAAAGTTTACTTGTGCATATTCGTTAAGAGAGAATCTCTTAAAGATGGTCTACAGATGGTATCTGACCCCTGCCAAAATAGAGAAAATATATAAGACCGGAGCCGATCTATGTTGGAAATGCCAAGCTACAAGAGGAACTTTTTATCACCAATGGTGGTCTTGCCCTGAGGCGAGTAAATATTGGAAAAAAGTCCATAGTTGGGCGGAGAAACTGTTACATGTGAAAATTGAATTTAAGCCCGAGGTCTTTTTGTTAAATATTATAGATACGGAGAAATTGGAAAAAGGACAGAGGACACTTCTGATATATATAATCACGGCTGCCAGGATCTGTTGGGCAAAACACTGGAGAGAGAAAATATCACCAGAAATCGAGGAAATTATCTTTAAGTTACTGGATATAGCAGAATCAGACAAGCTGACCTATGCAGTTAAGAGAAGCTCCGCGACATTGTTTGAGAAAACATGGAACCCATTTATTTTGTATATTAAAAGTGAGAAAAAAGAAGAGTTAAAGGGTTATTGGTTGTAGCACTTAAGGTGCCGGAGAATGGAAATTGTGCTGATCTTCTATTATTTTTCTCTTCTTTTTACCTATCTCTTAGCTTATGATGTAATAAGTAACAGGTTCGTAGTTGAAGGGTGAAGTCAATTCGTGATTTGTATGTATTTTAAATGTATGTTGTCGGACAGATGTAACAAGGCGCTTGGACACCACCAGGTGTGTTAGCAACGCAATGTCCGATATTGTCGGTGTAATGTTGTTGTCATGTTAATGTGTTTTAAATAATAAAATTTAATTAAAAAAAAAAAAAGAAAAAAAAAGAAATGGGGCCACGAAGTGGAGTCCACAACATAAGAGTGTGGAGAAGTGCAAACCGCAGACCACTTACTACAATGCAGCCTGAGCCCTACCACATGCACAATGGGGGATCTTCTTATAGCAACACCAGAGGCACTCCTAGTGGCCAGCTACTGGTCAAAGAACATTTAGTATAATGCCAGGTTTTTTTTTATTTTGTTTGCATTTTTTAATACATTACAATTGTATTTTTGGTTCATTTTGCACACAATTAAAAAAAACCCCAAAATAAATAAACAAGAGTTCTTTCTCCCACCCTAGACATTCCAGATATACAAACCCAATTTTCCTAGTTCCAACAGACCTCACAACCTCTGAGGATGCTTGCCATAGATGCGGGCAAAACGTCAGGAAATAATGCTTCTAGAACATGAGTTACAATCAGTAGGCTCAAAAATCAAACAATAATAACTATGGATGCCTCACCAGTAGTCTAGATAGTATGCACTGGAGTCCACAGATGTATAAATCTTTAAGGAATGCAATGAGTTCAATGTAGTTATATTATAATCCAAATGTAAGTCCAAACGCAAAGTCGCATCAAAGTTCAAACACAAGAAGTAGATTATAAGTCCTAATGGCAGACAAAAGCAAACTTGGTCAATGAGGAATGCAGTTGTATAAACCTAATAACCTAATGTGTGTTTAATGGATATATATCAGGCATGGGCAAACTTTGGCCCTCCTGGTGTTTTGGACTATAATTCCCACAATTCCTAACAGCCTCGGGCCATTTCCTTTTCCCTCTCAGCCACTTAATTGTGGGAATTGAAGTCCAAAACACCTGGAGGGCCAAAGTTTGATATATAAATGCTGTATATTAATTCTACAGTGAAGTTGCACTTTTCTTGACCTTGGACAAGTCACATTCGTTCTAACCTCCAAGGAAAATGAAGGGAAACTTCCTCTGCAGAAATCTTGCCAAGAAACTCCAGTAATAGGGCTGCCTTCGGGGCGCCATAAATTAAAAACAAGTTATTCAATGGAGTGGCATTCGTAACTCTTATTTAAGACCAGCAATTGGATTTATTTAGGGCATAATGTCAGCAGCTTCATTTAGACAAGACAAATAATTGTGTCGATTCTGTTGTTCAACAGTTATGAACTCCTTTACCAATGTATTGCAAATCATATAGGGATTTGCCATTCTGACCTACCATTTGCCCTAGTAGGCATCATTAGGTGCATATACACTATAGAATTAATGCTATTTGACACCACTTTAACTGTAATGGCTCAGTGCTATGGAGTCCTGGGAGCAGGGGCTTGGTGGGGCATCAACTCTCTTTGGCAGAAAGAATAAAGACATCATAAAACTTAATTAAGCAATTGTTGTCCGAGTATGATGGCCTTCCAAGTGTAGTTTCTTAGCAATGGGTCCGTAGGAGACTGTGGAACTGCATTTTTAATTTGCATGTTCTTCCACAATTTTGAGTGTGTGTGTGTGTGTGTGTTAGGAGCAGCTTGAGAAACTGCAAGTTGCTTCTGGTGTGAGAGAATTGGCCATCTTCAATTAAGTTGCCCAGGGGACACCCGGATGTTTTACCATCCTTTGGGAGGCTTCACTCATGTCCCCACATGAGAAGCTGGCTCTGACAGATGGGAGCTCACCCCGTTCCCTGGATTAGAACCACCAACCTTTCGGTCAGCAGTCCTGCCAGCACAAGGCTTTAACCCATTGCACCACCGGAGGCTCCTTCTTCCGCAGTGAGGACATTAGTTTCCAGGTGGTAGATGATCCTGATCAGGGTTGGCTTGATGCGTCTTCCTCTAGGCACATTTCTCCCTTTTGCCCCCCATTCATGATGCTTCAAATTCCACAGCACTGCTGAACACAGCTGACCTCCAGTTAGAGTGCTCAAGGGCCAGGGCTTCCCAGTTCTCAGTGTCAATGCGACAGTTTTTATTAAGGTTAGCTTTAAGCCGATCTTTAAATATATTTTTCCTGTCCACCTGTAACATTCTGTTTTCCATTCTTGAGTTGGGAGTATAGTAACTGCTTTGGGCGACACTGATTGAGCATTCAGACAACTTGGCCAGGCCAGCGGAGTTGATGGTGTAGGAGCATCGCTTCAATACTGGTGGTCTTTGCTTCTTCCAGCAAGCTGACATTTGTCCGCCTGTCTTCCCAAGAGATTTTCAGGATTTCTCAGAGTCAACCCTGATGGAATCATTCCAGGATCTGAATGTGATGTCTGTAGACAGTCCACATTTTGCAGGTGTTGAGAGGACAATAGCTTTATAAACAAGCACTTTGATATCCCTATGGATGTCCTGATCCTCAAACACTCTCTGCTTCATTTAGAAGAATTCTGCACTCGCAGAGCTCAAGCAGTGTTGTATTTCAGTGTCAATGTTGACTCTTGTGGAGAGATGGCTTCCAAGGTAGCGGAAATGGTTAACATTTTCTAACATTACACCATTGAGCTGTATTTCTGGCATTGCAGAGGAATTGGCTGGTGACTGCTGGAAGAGCACTTTGGTTTTCTCAATGGTCAATTAGAGGCCGAGCTTCTCGTATGCTTCTGCAAAGGTGTTTAGGTCTTCTTCTGAATGCGAACAGACGACGTTATCATCAGTATATTGGAGTTCTATAACAGATGTTGTTGTAACCTTGGTTTTGGTAAAACTACAACTCCCTTGATTCCACAGCATTGAATGATAGTGGTTAAAGTTGAGTCAAACAGCATTAATGCTGTAGTGGAGATGCACCCCTGGTTGGCTCTCTCTCTCTATATATATATACACACACACAACATTTATATGCCACCCTTCTCTCCCCGAAGGGGATTCAGAGCGGCTTACAAGTAAAATGTAAATACAATATATTATTGCCATAGCACAATATTAATATTATATATTACATTGTACTGTAACATTATACTGTAATATTATTAGTAATGTTACATGTAATATAAAATATATAATTATAATATCATAATATTAGTAGTAGTATTATATTGTATTACATTATAATATCAATATTATATGTATCTATTATATTATATTATATTATAAGCACAGTGCAGGAGGCAAGGTGGAACTGCCTTCTCGCCCCTCTCTTCATTCTGATCTGAGAGCAACAGTTGGAAAAATATAGAAAAATAGAACAAAATCCACACAGAAGTGATACTTTTATTGGCCAACCATAATGCACAAAACACTTCATCCAAGCTTTGGAAGCTCCACTGGCTTCTTTGCCATGCATCTTCCTTTGGTAATTGTTCAGTTGAACCATTTGTCTTGTCTGGAGGGACCCCGTGCAGTGTAGTGGCTTAACGGTTGGATTATTACTCGGGAGACCAGGGTTCGAATCCCTGCTCAGCCATAAAACCCACTAGATGATATTGGGCAGATCATACTCTCTCAGCCTCAGAGAAAGGCAATGGCAAAGCTCTTGGGAGCAAAACTTGCCGAGAAAATTGTAGGGTCACCACAGGTCAGAAATTATTTGAAGGCACACAGCAAGAACAGTACAGACAGTGCCTGAGTTGCAAACATCCGACTTACAAATGACTCACAGTTAAGAACGGAGGTGAGATAACAGGAAGTGAGAGAAATCTCCCCCTTGGAGGGAAAATTCATTCCTGGAAGAGGTAACATGGGGAAAGAGGGTCTCCACTGAAGCTTTCTCACCAATCCTTGTTTCTGCAACAAGCTACATTGGTCAAGATCCAATTCTCACAGGGACAGAAAGGGGCGTGAAATCTTTTGAACAGGGGCACAGACAGCAAAACAAACACAACAGGGGTATTCACCCTTCCCTATGCTATCCAGAAATATATATGTGTAACTGGAGTTACACTTACATACACATTCAGCTTAAGAACAAACCTACAGAACCTATCTTGTTCATAACTGGATGAAGATAGTTTGAAAAATTGAAAAGAGAAACACAATAGCATGTTTCTGAATAACTAGGTGTGTTGCTCAACGTAAGTTCAGTTGTTCCTTTTTCTTGCTTGTTACAATGCTTTTGAAGGACAGGCCTGGTCCTGAATGTGCTGACTGTTGATTCTGTACCAGACAAGATTGCCAGCCTTGGAATGAGAAGTTCTGTTACCAACATGCTGGGTCATGTCAGCCTTTCCTTGCCACCTCCAGTGAAATTTGTATTCATCCTCTTCTGGGTGTATGAAAGGAATTCACTGTTGTAGTAAGACTGTTTGCTGCTTGAGAGGACATTACTACCTTGCAGTGTGGCCATTCACATTTCTCCAAAAAAGGTAGAGGGAACAAAAGAGATTGGTAGAGTCACACCAAAAATGGGCATGTTAATTTGGAATGTGAACTATTTGATTATTTTTTAAAGGGAGAAATAGAATCTATTTCACGGCAATGGGGAAAGAATGTGACCTGGTGACTCCGTTCTGCTCATCCTGATACCCAGAAGTGCATCTACATTATAGAATGAATGCAGTTTGATGACACTTTAACTGCCATAACTCAAGAGTATGGAATCCTGGGATTTGTAGTTTGCTGAGGCACTAGCACTCTTTGGCAGAGAAAGCTAAAGACCTTGGTAAATTGCACCTTATATCATCCCCTAGTATTTCAGTTAATGTGGTGTTAAATTTAATTCATTCTATGGTGTAGATCAGTGGTTCCCAACCTTTTTTGACCAGGGACCATTTGACCAGGGACACTCTCCAACATTAGTATCAGAAGGGTTACAAATCAGGTTTTGGTCAACTTTAGATTTGGTTTGGGGTGCTGATTCAGAAAGTTACATTGGATAGACCACATCAACTCTGGTCAGTGACAGGGAAGGAGTGGCAGGTGGTGTGAAAGGAGCGGAAATAAATGAATAAAACAAAATATGAGAAAGGAGGCTCGTGGACCAGATTTTCGACCTCGTGGCCTTCTGGTGGTCTACGGACCACAGGTTAAGAAACACTGGTGTAGATGCACCCTTGCCCACTGTCCCCTCCTGAGGCACAAAACCTAATATTACTTTGTCTCTATGGATGCTCCCAATCTTGCAGATGCCAGGTACACATGTAAGAAGCAAAAGAGAGCTAGCAGTCATTTCCTTCCATTGGGACTGACTCCCTTGTACTTGTACTTAGAAGATGAAACTGCTTGTGTCATGGACTGTTACACTAACAGAGTCCTGCTAAGAGATCCCAGCTTCAATCTTCAATATAGAAATGGGCTAAACATGGTTCAACTTCAAATAGGGGATTGGACACTGTAAGGCAGAACACATATCTATCCCTACGCCAGTCTCACTGGGTGAAGGAGATCAACATAAACCTAAGTTTTGTAGTCTTGTAGTTTTCAGTCTTTGATCCTCCAAGTGTTCTGAACTTCATCCCCTAGAATTCCTTAGGCAATATGGTGGATTAACTCTGGACACACAGAGTATGCCAAGTATAACAAATGAGGAAGAGAGAGAAACTCACATATATGTTTCATGACAGTGCTCTCGCCCTGAAATTCTTCCCTCTCATTCTTCCTAAGTACTAGAATGAGGATCTGATTCTAGGCCTTGAGATCTGATAATTGGATGGATAAATTATTTTCAAGGTGATGCGCTTACTCTGAGATTCTTCTTCACCCTGGAAATTAGGTCTTTTGGAGGCTTCTTGCATGATTTTATGGTGAAAAACAGCTGAAAATGTTCCTATTTTTAAAAAAATGGGGAGTTGGGGTTGTGAATATGAGGACTGCAGAGCTTGCAAATGTGGGGCCCAGGGACCATATTTGGCCCACAGGCTGCACTTTACCCACCCCTCGGCTTTACATATTTGGCTAAGAAAAACTGGGGCTTCCTTCCAACCTAGGATTGCACTGTAATAATTTATATTATTTCAACTAAGAAGTGAAGTCTGTGCCTAAATATTGTTTTCTCTCCTAAATCTGGAGAATATTGTCTGACATCTGGCTGCTCAAATTTACAAGCTTTTCTATAAAAAACAGAACTGGAAGGAAGGCTGTTATCAATATGAATGAGAGGAAAATATAAAACCCACCACTTCTAAGCGAGTATCAAAAATTCAAAATCTAGGCAGGGACATCTGTAGTGTTGCAATTCCCCAAAGGATCTGAAAGGCAATAAGAGCAAAAGTGCATGAATCAGCCATTCTCTTTTTCAAACCAAGCCAAGAAACTTTGTTTGATTCCATTGCCTTGGTAACAGGGAGTGGATGTTCTCAGAGCCCTATTTTATTTTTAAAGGGCAGGTACTAGTCATTCCAGTAGAGAAATCGTTTGGTACAAGTTCCTGATTGCTATGCACAACCACGCCTGCAATTGTATACATGTCAATACTGAAATATGGTAGATCCTTCAAATTTTTAAAGTTGATAATAGGCTGATATTATGGTGCTGCTTCTAATTTTTCACAAAAGTTCTATTCTACCGGTTGATGTCCTAAACACCCGAAGGGTCCAAGTTTGCCCATGCCTGATGTAGAGACTTTTTAAAGCAATAATATCTCTCTAGCAATTAAATGTGATTATGTGATCAGCCTCCAGCAAACATTATGTTTAATATGTATTAATTTTAATCCAATTTATTTTAAGTTAATATTCTATGTTTTAAGGCACTATGTTAAGTGTTACTTGTAAACTGCCTTGAGTCCCCCCGGGGTAGAGAAAGGCGGTATATAAATAAGATAAATAAATAAACAAACAAACATTGACCATAGTGTCATGCTAGAAGACCTAGAAATGTCTAGAGAGATATTATCTCAAGTAAGAACTAGTAATTTTTATTTGTGTTTTTTCATTTTCACAGGGATCTTTTCCCATAACTCTAGTAAATGTGGAGGGATGACTGCTTGATTTTTTTATGCTGCAGTAAACATGTTTGATGTAACCATGTTTCTTGGCATGTAAAAGGAATGAACTTGCCACTTACCCACCCCTTGCATGAATAGGAAAAAGTCCTTTTTGTGGCAATTGTGCCAAAACAGAACCTCCACCCCACCCTAGATTGCCACTGTGTAGAACAGAAAGTAAGGTAGAGAATATAATTTATTTATTTATTTATTTATTTATTTATTTATTTATTTATTATTTGGTTTTGTATTCCGCTCCTCCCTGCAGGCTCGGGGCAGGTCACAATACATAAAACCAGCGGCATGTAGTGGCCATGCAGCCGTACAATAAAACATTAAAATATTAAAACATTAAAACAATACGGATCACATCACAAGGTATTAAGAAACACATGCATTTCCTGAAACCCGAGACGCCAGTATATTAGGCAGCTGTAAAGTCAGTCGCCCAATCCGGTGGTCTAGTCAAAGGCTAATTTGAACAGCATGGTCTTAACCGCCCTCTGAAAGGGGATTAGGTCTTGTATAGTCCGGATGTCACTTGGCAGGGAGTTCCATAACACCGGGGCTGTTACGGAAAAAGCTCTCTGCCTGGTTGTGGACAGATGGCAGGAGCGGATTGTTGGCACCAACAACAGATTTTGTTCCTCTGAACGTAGTGATCTCGGGGGAATGTATGGGGCAAGGCGGTCCCTCAGGTACGCAGGCCCTAGGCCGTACAGGGCCTTAAAGGTTAACACCAACACCTTGAAGACAATTCGGTGCTCTATAGGAAGCCAGTGCAGTTGCCGGAGAGTGGGCGTAATGTCCTCCCTTGCCGGCGTTCCCGCCAGCAAGCGAGCAGCGGCATTCTGCACAAGCTTGAGCTTCCGAATTGTCACCAAGGGAGACCTACGTAGAGGGCGTTACAGTAGTCCAGCCTCGAGATGACCGTCGCTTGGATCACCGTGGCCAGATCGTGCCTGGACAGGTAGGGTGCCAGTCGCCTAGCCTGTCGTAGGTGGAAGAATGCCGTCTTGCTGACCACGGAGACCTGAGTCTCCATGGTCAGCAAGGGGTCCAATTGAACACCTAAGCTCTTAACCAATGATGACGGGCTAAGACGCTCGCCATCCAGGGTAGGCAACCGGCACTCATCCAGCCCAGGGCGACCGGGCCACAAGATCTCCGTCTTTGACGGGTTCACCTTCAGCCGGCTGGCACACAGCCAACCAGTCACGGCTTCGAGGCAGCAATGGAAACAATTGGGTACGGAGTCCGGCCTGCCGTCCATTCTCAGCAGAAGCTGGGTGTCATCAGCGTACTGACAACACTCCAAAGTCGCGGGCCAGCTGGGCCAGGGGGCGCATATAAAGGTTGAATAATAAGGGGGAGAGGATGGCCCCCTGGGGGACCCCACAGTTAAGTGGGAGCCTCCCAGAGACCCCCCCCCGCCCCCTCCACACGCTGTCCCCAGTCCCAGAGAAAGGAGGCCACCCATTTAAGGGCAGTCCCCCGACTCCGGACACGGCCACACGGTGGGTCAACAAGGCGTGATCTATTGGGATAGTCCATCTTCGGTATCCCTATTATAACCTTGGGTCTTTTGGGTTTGCTTTCACTAAAAAAGAAAAAGTTTATATTTGGCCTCTATAGCTCTACCTATCCCAAAGGTTGGTAATTACCCCAAAATGTCTAGGAAGTTCATTCTCGGTTCTGTACGGGGGGGGGGGGAGTTTAGAGGGAAGGGGGGGGAGTATGAGTAGGGGACAATGTAGGGGATGGATGTGGTGACGGGTATGTACAGGTGTGAGCCTCCACCCAGGGTTCCCTACGCCTGGGGGGAGGGGGCATGGTTTGATTGTACTATTTTGTATTTGTCTTCTTTTATGCGCAATAAAAACCTTAAAAAAAAAAAACAAGGCGTGATCTACAGTATCAAACGCTGCTGTCAGGTCTAACAAGACAAGCAGGGCTGATCCACCCTGGTCCAGCTGGCGGCGAAGTTGGTCTGTAATGGCAACAAGCACGGTCTCCGTCCCATGCCCAATATGGAAGCCGGACTGGAAGGGATCAAGTCCAGCTGTGTCTTCTAAGAGTCTCGAGTTCGCTAACTGTATCAAGAGTGGCAGGGATGTCCCAGCGGAGTGTCGAAATCTTGTCAGCAAAATAGTTCTGAAAAGCCTCAGCTGTTGGAGCCAAACCCCTATCATTTGGGACAGTTGGGATTGTTGTCAAGGACCGAATTATCTTAAAAAGTTGAGCTGGGCGTGAACTGGCTGACTCTATCAAGGAAGAGTAATAAGATTTTTTCGCTTCCTTGATAGCATGCTCATAAACCTCTTTAAACTGTTTATAAGCCGATTTCGATGATCCGTCATGGAGGCTCTGCCACACGTCCTCTAGCTGTCTCTTCCTCCGTTTCATCGCTCGCAACTCCTCGGTAAACCAGGGTGAGCGATTTTGACGGGGGATGAGAGAGCGCCTGGGGGCAATCTCGTCCAGGGCCGTGGAAAGACTGGTATTCCAGTATTCCACCTGCCCATCGACAGAGTCGCTGGGGAGTTCCCAATCCCTTAGAGCATTCAGGAACCTAATGGGTTCCATAAGTCTCTTCGGGCGAACCAAAATGGGTTCGGCACCCTTACCGGGAGGGGGAGCCATCTCCAGACGGACTTCTAGGACACTGTGAACCTTCATAGTAGAGGTTGGGATCACGCAAATTCCGGCAGCGAAGTTCAAATCCAAGGTGTGTCCGGCCTGGTGCGTGGGACCGGTCTTACAGAGTGAGAGTCCTCATGCCTCCATGGTGGACACTAGGTCCATGGCCGCTGTCGAGGTGGTGTCGGCGTGGACATTGAAGTCCCCCAAGACAATAAGCTTAGGGAACCTCAATGCCCACCCCGCAACCACCTCCAGGAGCTTAGGCAGACTTCCCGCTGGTGCGTTGGGTGCACGGTACACCAGCAGGAAGGCTACACTCTCACTAAGGTCCCTACAAACCCGTTCTCTACAAACCCTACAAACCCTATAATCCCTACAAACCCGTTCTCGCTAATATTAATAGCAAGCTGAGTGGAAAAATCCAGGCAGGAGATCTGTGTATTCTGGAGCAAACCTTCAGGAAACAGAGAGAGCAGAGAGAGCCATGTTTGCTTTCCCCTTGAGATCAGTTTTGAGGATGGCCAGGTTGTAAAGCTTTTATGAACAACTAGAATTGTATAGGCAAGAAGTTGCTCAATAATATTTGCATTCAGGCAGAATCTGACCTTAAAGTAAAAGTTCTAATTTCCGACAGTTAACAATAATTGTGGGTTTTAAACTCACTGGCATGAAAGAGATGAGAAGGGCCAAAATCGACATTCCCACAGTAAATAAAAGTTCAGCTGAGTTGGAAAGGAGTTGGAAAGAGAAATGGGTTACACACATATACGAGGGTTGAATGAAAAGTAATGCCTCCACCTTCGTAACTCAACAGGTGGCAGTACTGGTATGCAGCAGGTACTGGCTTGCTCAGTAGACTCTCCTCTACAGTTCCATTTGGATGGGAAGCTTTAGCATAGAACGGTTGTGTTGTTAAAGTGCAAAGTATAGAACCCTGCACAGACTGTTGGTCAATGAGACTTAAGCAATGTGCAATCACCCCAAAGGAGATTCATCAGAGGATGCAAGCTGTTTATGGTGATTGTGTTGATGCGAGTACTGTACATCGTTGGGCAAGTAAGTTTAAAGATGTTGAGGTGGGAACATCTGACTTGCATGACAAAGAGTTGGTCATCCTGTGACAACAACCACTGAGTTTCACAAGCAAAAAGTTGACAGATTGATTCAGGATGATTGTCGTATCACTCAGAGAGAAATTTCAAGCATAATCAGCATTTCACAAGATTGTGTGGGTCACATTATTGCTTTGTTTGGCTATCGGGAGATCTGTGCATGATGGAGCAGAACTTCAGAGACTGGATCTCACCACCATACAGCATCCTCCATACAGTCCAGATTTAGCACCATCTGACTTCCATCTGTTCCCGATAATGAAAGAAGATCTGCGGGGTCATCATTATGCTTCTCATGAAGACGTTGAGAGAACTGTGAGATGCTGGTTGCAGAAACAGAGTGTCGACTTCTTCTGTGATGGCTTCAGAAAACTTGTTCATCATTGGTAGTTGTCTGGTGATTATGTGGGAAAGTGAATACTCATAGTTAAAGAGCACATTTTAAGGATTATTTATGCATTTGATTTATTAAAATATTTCCATCCAAACCCAAGTAACGAATGTGGCGGCATTACTTTTCATTCAACCCTCATGTGTGTGTGTGTTGATGTGAGTATGTATATGCTTATGTATACTTAACATTGTTGGGTTGTTTCAGTACCCCAAGCTTGGAAAGAACTATCCTAGACTATCACTTTCTCCAGCTAGAGTATTAATCAAAACACATGTTGCTTTCCTGGCTAAATATCATGCTTACAGTCAAACTGATCTATAAATCATCAACAGGAATGAATCCTGTCCTGGACTAATATTACTGGTTTCTAGACAGTGTGTGGGAGAAATGGATAATGGCTGAGACTGAAATAGAGATTGAGAGCATCCAAGAGTTGTCTAACAGAAGTGGGGAATGTATTCAGGTGAATTCTCCAGGAGACAACTCAAAAGTGACGACATAAGTTATGAGCTTGGAAGCAACTGGGTGCTTTATTATCCTGTTAGAATGGCTTGCAAGCCCAGAGCCTGGTGGAGTCTTGCTTGCGTCAGATGGTATCAGATGCCATAGAGAGATCCAAGTAAAATGAGAATTGACAGCAATTTGGATCGGCATTTTGAGGACGAGGTAATTTGAAGGCTTTGACCAGTACAGTATGCAAGGAATGTTTTCCCCTCTTGTTGGGGAGATTATGCTCCTATTCCAATTATTTATTTTAAGTTTGGATCTCTGCTTATTCTATTCAAACATTAAACGTTGCTGTCCCAGTGTTGCACTACTGAAATGAGATACCCAGAATGTTGCTTTCTTGCAGCCAATTGCTGTAATTCTTCTCTTTCCCTTCCATACCCTCAAACCACCAGATCCTGTCTGATCATGGAAGCTGAGTTAGTGCTTGGAGGGAGACTGGGCCATGTTTCAGAGGAAGGAACTGACAAAATTGCCTCTGAGTTTTCCTTGCCTAAGAAACCCTATAAACTCATGTTATCACAATACATCAACAGGAAACTTGAATGTATACAATCATACAAAGTTATGGTCAAGCCAAAGAGAAGGAGTTTGGTAGTCACAATATAATAAATACCATTTTCTTAATTGTAATTCCATAATCCTTAATTGTGGGTGGGAAAACTGTGGCCCAAATGTTGCATTCAGTCCCCGAAACCCACTTTCATGGTCCTCCAAAGACTACCTCTGTTTTTTTAATCATCCCAAAATTATACCCCAAACCATCTTTTATGCATGCATGAAAAACAATTTCCCCTCAAATTCCATACTATTTCTGGAATATCTTCTTTTTCCCCATGACCCATTCAAAATAGTGATGGGAATCCTGAGAGTTACTGGCATCTTCTGTTCTTACAACAGCTCAGAAAACAGAAAATGTCAACAGCATGAGCTGAGAAGCAAATGCCAAAATCCAAACAATGTTTTCCTGTACATTGACAATACATTCAGTTCACTGAAATGATTAATTACTGACACAATCTCACTATTAGCACAGTTGTATACCTATAGATCATGGAAGAAGGAAGGAAGGGGGGGGGGATCTGGCATCTCCTTTTAGAGAAGACAGCCTACTTTTTGAAAAACTGTCCAGTACACTTGATTTAAAGATTTTTAAAAAGCATAAAGAAAGAGAACAAAAACCTTGAAATCTGCAAAAGTTAAACCCACAGATATGGAGGGGTGAGTATAATAACATCATATTTATTTATTTATTTCCAGCATTTTTACCCCGCTCTTCTCAACCCCCAAGGGGGGACTCAGAGCGGCCAAACAAACACAGTAAAATACAATATAAAAAACCCCAAAACAGTCAACATTAAAATACATTAAAATACAATTAACATTAACATATCATACACATTCATTTAAGTTAAAAACAGTGTTCATAGAATTCATTCAGTGAGATCCTTGATATTTTATTCTACAGGAATCAGGCAAGTGGTTTCTGTTTCCTGTAACAGGATGAAACCCCACCAGGAAAACCAAACAGTCTGCCCTTGGAAATTACAAGATGAATGCACCTGATAGGTTTTTTTTAAAAGATAGAAAGCATACTTCAAAACAACACAAGCAAATTATCTGTTCAAAGATTGCTTTTTGAAGTATAAGCATCAGGATAGCCTCATGTTGTTTCCTCAAATGTCATCAGCTGCCAGTTTAGCTGAACTTCTGTCAGCAGCCTTCAGCCCATTGCATGCAGAGGTGCAATCATCTGCTGGGCCCTGTAACACATACAGGAGAAACCAGTTCATCCAATTTCCATAATCCAGCTGTGTGAACCTGTCTGCTTCCCTAATGACCTTAGAATGTACAGAATGCCTGGCCCAACCAATTTGAACTGGTTTCTCATTGCCCCCACTTTGGAATCATTTATGGGAGGCGCATTGGTAAAATCAAGAGTGGATTTGCCACCACATAAAGAAGGATCCATTGCTCACATATACTGTAGGTTCCATGGTCTGAACTGTTTTATTTATTTATTTATTTACCGCATTTAAATACCTCCTTTTTCAGCCCGGAGGCGACTCAGGACAGTTCACAGTCGGCAACAATTTGATGCCTCCACAATTATAAAATACAATTAAAACAGATATACTGTAAATACAATTAAAACATTTAGCATATAATATATAAAACCATACAAAGCCATAAAAACATAATCATCAGTGTCTCCTTACTAAAATGGTTATCCATTGCATCGTCAAGTCATTCCGTAATTTCATCTTTATCTGATTATGTTGCATTAGTGAAAGCTTGCTCGAAGAGGCAGGTTTTAACCTTTTTACAGAATGTCAGAAGTGAGGGGGCCAATCTTATATCCGTGGGAAGGGTGTTCCACAGCTGAGGGGCCACCACTGAGAAGGCCCTGTTCTGGTCAAACACATCTGTGAAGGAGGCAGGACTGAGAGCAGGGCCTCCCTAGAAGATCTTAGAGTCCTAGATGGTTCATAAGGAGAGATACGTTTGGACAGGTAAGCTGGGACGGAACCATTTAGGGCTTTATAGGCTAAAGCCAGCACTTTGAATTGTGCCCGGTAGCAAACTGGCAGCCAGTAGAGCTGTCGCAGCAGAGGAATTGTATGCTCCCTGGGTGCTGCCCCTGTTAGCAACCTGGCTGCTTGCTGGACCATTTGGAGCTTCTGAACAATCTTCAAAGACAACCCCACGTAGAGTGTGTTGTAGTAGTTTATACGGGATGTATCCAGAGCATGGACTACCATGGCCAAGTCAGATTTCCCAAGGTACGGACGCAGCTGGCGCACAAATTTTAACTGTGCAAATACTCCACTGGTCAGCGATGAATCCAGGATCGCACCCAAGTTACGAACCTACACCTTCAGGGGGAGTGTAACCCCATCCAGCACAGGCTGTAACCCTATGTCCTGTTCAGCCTTTTGATTGACCAGGAGGACCTCTGTCTTGTCTGGATTCAATTTCAATTTGTTAGCCCTCATCTAGTCTGACAAAGCAGCCAAGCACTGGTTCAGGATCTGAACAGCTTCCTTAGTAGCAGATGGGAAAGAGTGACACAGTTGGACGTCATCTGCGTACAGGTGACACTGCACCCCGAAACTCCAACCCCCGTGTTTCAAACCAAAGATCCCTATGTTTCAAAACCAGCACACACTCCTGCTACTTCCAGTTTTATGGTGGGCACATTTGTGGCTTCAGGAGGATCCCCCAAACCAGCGGTTGTCAAAGTGTGCTCCACAGAGCCCTTGGGGCTTTGTGAAGCATTCTGAGGGGCTCCACACCTCCTCTCCATTCCCCTCCAGACTTTTCCTACTCTTTTCTGCTTGTCTGCCTCCCTTACACCAAAAGCCTCCCCCAGACCTCCCTTGCTGCCCAGATCCTTGCTTCCAAAATCCTATTTTATCTCCCACCACTCAGGGGTGCTTTGATTGTGCTTTTCCTGAATGGCAGAAGGGAATTGAACTGGAAGCCTCCTGAGATTTCTATTATTATTATTATTTACTATAATCTAGAAATCTATTTTGGGGCTCTATGAGAAACTTCAAAAACGGCTCCGCATCTGAAGAAAATTGAGAACCCCTGCTCCAAACCATTGCAGTTACCCACTTGAGCTTTAAAGAATCAAGAAGACCAACATTCAATGGCTACTGAAAAGGAAGCAGTAATTAATATACAATAAACTTTTGGCTTCTGGTGTGGTTTTTTCCCCAGGAACTCCAGTGAATATCACAATTCAAGGATGCTAGTCCCGTTATATACAAAGCAAAGTAAAATGGTGTCCTTTATCTAAAATGGTAAAATCTCTTTTTGGGAGTTTCTTTTTGGATATTTTCAAGCTGTGAATGCAGAATATGTGGATTTTGGAAGGCCAACATTAACTGCAATTAGCCTTAACATTGTTTACTAATGCATTTGCAAAGAAATAAAGAGTGGGGTCAGTTTTTTTCCTGTGGAATATTCTCTCAGCATTTCTTTCTATACCTAACATGCTTCCCTTCGTCCACTCCAAAACATCCTCAACATGATCTCTTAACATTAAAAGAAGATACTTTGTACTGCCAAGGGATGACATTATACATCAGATTTTCTTCTCTGTATGTGTCATTTGGCTACATTATCTAGGTCATGTCATTATCTCAGATTGCAGGGCAGGATTAAAAAGACCAGTGTCAGCACATCATAAGCAATATTGATGCATTAAAAGACTGACAAATAATCAGTTCAGTTGGAGTGTTTGGTTCTCCTTAATGAATCCAATTGGTGCTCTACACACAGCAATTTCCCCCCAACTACCATACAAAACTATTGGCGAGGAATGAAGAAACACACATTTTACATGTTAACAAAAATGGCAAAACATATATATATATATATATATATATATATGTATATGTATATGTATATGTATATGTATATATACGTATATGTATATATGTATATATGTGTATGTATGTATGTATGTATAAGTCTAGTAGTTTTAGTCAAAAAATCAACTAAAATCATGAATCAACTATCCATGGATCAATGTAAGTACTGTACCTTAACTCTTATTAAATAAGAAACCACCTTTGAGTAGAATGATGAAATGCGAGTGCTTAGTCTGCCCTGGAAGAACCTAAAAAGAAGCGCTGGTCTTTCTACTTTCTTGGCCTTTTTGGGTGTCTGGGCAGCAAAATGGCAGCTGCAGTGATCAGAAGGCTGTGCTAGTGCTGTCTCTACATGGCTTGTCCATGGGTCATATCAAAATCCATAATTCGTCCCCCAAACCTGCTCTCAACATATACATGACGTCAACTTATACAAGAGTATATATAGTATACCATAGGAGTGGATATAGAAAACAGTGGGCAGTGATATTTTTGTCCCTTGAAATATTACTTGTTAGTTTGCTTTTACATAGGATAACTTTGTCTAAATGGCATTAGCATAGGCTGTCTCCAAGTTTAAATATATTTTATGGAAGCTAATATATAAAAATGCAGTGGAAAAAAATATTATTTGAACAATGGTTGACTTTTGACTCTCCTCTGACATTCATCTTGGCTATGAAATTGGCAAATAAAAAGACAAAGGGATTTAATGAGAGAAAGGACAATGCAGAGATAGCACCAGCATATGTTTTTATACTTACAAGCAACATGAAAAAGGAAATGAAGGTCTGAAATTCTGCTTACCCACCCTCAGACAGGATTTGTTGCCTTTGGGATATTTCGGCTCCTTTATAAATCAGAGTACGATATGAATCAAATTCTCCACTCTGCTGATGCGGAAGCTACCAGCTGTCCCTATGGTAAGACTGTATTTTCATTTGAGAACAAAGCAAAAATGTTTTACACTTCCACGTTCTGGCCTCACATTAACTGACAAACAGAGAACATAAGGAAGTGATGATGTATCAAATGAAAGGCATTATTTAGGTCAGTAGTAACTCCTATGGTAGCCCTGTTATGGACCCTGTTATGGAAGCATAAGATTATTATTTTGTTGGCTTTCCTGAAAAACACTGACATGATTATCCCATTGGAAGTTAAGAGATTGGGGCTTGTTCAACATATCCAACAGCTGCCAGGATCAGACAATGCAGTGATGAATGCATTTAGTGACAGGATTTTGGCCAGAATTGATCCGCAGCATTCTATTTTAATCTGACCTGCTTATTTATTCTGGATTATTATTTATGAAGTTTGTCTGAAATTGTCAGTAAAAACTTGAAATACATTTGTGGGTGATGGTGGTGGGAAAACTGGCAGTCATGCATCCTTCCGGAAGCTTTTAAACTTATATTTTAAAATGGGCATAATTATAAAACAGCATTTCTCAACCTGGGGTTGGGACCCCTATCAGAAGTGCCAAAGACCACCTCTGTCCATCCAAATTAATGATTTGGCCCAAAACGGGGTTTGGTGGTACTGCTCTGCAGTGAGTCCAATCCTTCCTGGAGGGTTGGTCCCGGAGGGTGTTACTGGGTGACACCTGTTCGACTCCACAATCGTGATCTTGTGGAGTCCCTCAGGTTTCAGTACTGTCTTCGATGTTATTTAACATCTGCATAAAGCCACTGGGGGAGATCATCCGGAGTTTGGGAGTGGGGTGTTTTCTGTACGCAGATGACGTCCAAATCTGTCACTCCTTCCCACCTGTTACTAAGGAGGCTGTTCAGACCTTGAACCGGTGCTTGGCTGCTGTGTCGGACTGCATGAGGGCTAACAAATTGAAATTGAATCCAGACAAGACAGAAGTCCTCCTGGTAATCGAAAGGCTGAACAGGACATAGGGTTACAGCCTGTGTTGGATGGGGTTACACTCCCCCTGAAGACGCAGGTTCGCAGCTTGGGAGTCCTCCTGGATTCATCGCTGAGCCTTGAACCCCAAGTCCCAGTGGTGGCCAGGAGAGCTTTGGCACAGTTAAAGCTTGTGCACCAGCTACGCCCATACCTTGAGAAGTCTGATCTGGCCAGGTAGTCCACGCTCTGGTTACATCCCGAATAGATTATTGCAACGTGTTCTATGTGGGGTTGCCTTTGAAGACTGTTCGGAAACTTCAACTAGTCCAACGGGCAGCAGCCAGATTGCTCACGGGAGCATCATACAGGGACCATACCACCCCCCGTTACGTCAACTCCACTGGCTGCTGGTCCATTTCCAAGCACAATTCAAAGTGCTGGTCTTGGCCTATAAAGCCCTATACGACTCTGGCCCAGCTTACTTATCTGAACATATCTCCCTCTATGTTCCGCCTCATAGTCTAAGGTCTGCTGGGGAGGCTCTGCTCTCAGTCCCTGGTTCCACAACTATGTCTTCAGTTTTCTTGTGAAAGAAAGGAGGGAGGATGCCGATCTGATTTCGCTGGGAAGCTCATTCCACATAGCTGGTGGGGACGAGGGGCAGGGCCTTCTCAGTGGTGACCCCCCTTCCTGTAGAATTAGCTCCCCAGCGAAATCAGATAAACATCCTCCCTCCTTTCTTTCAGAAGAAAACTGAAGACATGGTTGTGGAATCAGGCTTTTGGTTAATGGATATAACGGCACATGAACATTGTATCAGACCATATGATTGTTTTAATGGAAAAGGCTTTATGATTGTTTAACTAATGTTGTTTTAATGTATTGTATTGTATGTTTTTGTCTTGTTATTATAATTGTAATTTATTGCGGCATCGAATTATTGCCATTGTCAGCCACTCTGAGTTCCCCTGTGGGGGTGAGAAGAACGGGGTAGAAATGTTGCAAATAAATAAATAAATAAATTAAAAATTAAAAAAATAAAACATAGTATTTTCTGTTGGTCTTGGGGGTTCTGTGTGGGAAGTTTGGCCCAATTCTATCGTTGGTGGGGTTTGGAATGCACTTTGATTGTAAGTGAACTATAAATTCCAGGAACTACAACTACCAAATAGCAAGGTATATTTTCTCCAAACTCCACCAGTGTTAAAATTTGAACATATTAAGCAGTTGTGCCAAGTTTGGTCCAGATCTGTCATTTTTTGAGTCCATGGTGCTTTCTGGATGTAGGTGAACTCCAACTCTCAAACTCAAGGTCAATGCCCAGCAAACCCTTCCAATATTTTCTATTGGTCATGGGAGTCCTGTGTACCAAGATAGGTTCAATTCCATTGTTGGTGGAGTTCATAATGCTCTTTGATTTTTGGTGAACGGTAAATCCCAGCAACTGCAACTCCCAAATGACAAAATCAACCCCCCCCCCCCCACACACACAACCCCACCAGTATTCAAACTGGGGTGTATCGGGTATTTGTGCTAGATTTGGTTCAGTGAATGAAAATACATCCTGCATATCAGGTATTTACATGATGATTCAGAGCAGCAACAAAATGCCAGTTATGAAGTAGCAACAAAAATAATGTTATGGTTGGGGGTCACCACAACATAAGGAACTGTATTCAGGGGTTGCGGCATTAGAAAGCTTGAGAAACACTGTTATAAATACTGTACTCCTCAGTAGTGATTATACATCTGTCTAAAGATCTGTTGTCGTCCTTCCCTATTTTAGTGGATGTTAATATAGAAACAATCTCAGGCTCACCCAGATTGAACCCACTTTAGTTTAGCGCACTGTTTAAAGTCCTGTTTATTACTCTGTATGAATAAAAGTAGCTAACTTAAGGAGATTGGGAGTCATGGCATTACCTGTTTTCAACAAGAAATCAGCCAACCTGATAGCAGGCATGACGGCAGTCTTTCTGGGTAGATAAAAGCATGGCCAGCAATCTCTGGAATGAGAAACCTTCTGACTGGCTCCTATGGAGAAGGACTGTGTGTTCTATTAATATACTCACTACTTGGGTTCCATGGAACATACTGGCTCTTCTGCTGCGGTTCAGTTTTCCTCTTTCATGACACAGAAAGGGAGTAGAATCATTTTAGACCCCCAGACAGGCAAAGAAAACCAGGTCTCCTTTAAAGATAAAGTTAATATGAAGCGTAGAGGTTTATTCAGCGGTGTGTTTATATTTCATAGTTCTTCTCAAGTTATAGTTACATCAGAAATCTGTACAACAGAAAATGAAATACATCAGTGTTTAAAGATATTTTAAAAGCTCCCGATTGTCATGAAAGTGACAAAGATCCTAATAAGTTTCATTTCAACACTATCATGGGTTTGCATTACAGGCTCCCAATTTTGGTTTGGCGCAATTGCGGCTATCAATTTAACAGAGCTGGGCAAGAGAACAATTTATGACAATTGAGTTCTAAGCACAAAGCAAATAAACCTCTTACAATGTTCTTCATGTGACAGTCAGCTGACACTAGGCCTGAGGATGTTTTGGACAATTGTTGAGCAGCTACCAACTGTACCCATTGCTTTTTGCCTACTTTGCCAAATTAAGAAATTCTTCTTCTGCAATTTCCCCCAATACTGGGACTCAAGTTGGATAACAAAATAGTAAAACCAATACCAATTAAAAACATATAAAGTTAGCCCTCCATATTTGCTGGAGTTAGGAACAAAAGACTCTCACAAAACTAGGAAATCATTTTTTGTTTTACTTTGAGAAATCCTATTTGGGAATCTTTAGGTCCTCTATTACAACTCCATGGTCACCATGCACAAGACATTGATTATAGAATCATGCTGGAGTACCTACAAATACAGAGAGAAATTTAGTGTTGAAGGCTTTCATGGCTGGAATCACTGGGTTGTTGTAGGTTTTACGGGCTGTATGGCCATGTTCCAGAAGCATTCTCTCCTGATGTTTCCCCTGCATCTATGGCCAACATCCCCAGAGGTTGTGAGGTCACAACCTATGAGAATGCCTAGCCTACCGTAGATGCAAGCAAAAAGTCAGGAGAGAATGTTTCTGGAATATGGCCATACAGCCCGGAAAACTCACAACAAACCACATAGAGAGAAATGTTCATGCAAAGAATCTCTAGATCAGGGGTGCTCACACTTTTCCAGCATGCGAGCTATTTATAAAACAACCAAGTCCCAAAGATCTACCTACCCACTACTCAGAGAGCCATAAAAGCAAAATATTAGAAAATTTATTTCAGTGAGCGCCATATAATAAATTTTAAGGCTGAATTCAACTAAATGTGAGTATAATAAGCCCCTGAGCATTCCTCACAAATGGCATGGGAGCCATACACACTGTGCCTGCGATCTGCCTGGGATCTACCAGGACGCCCTTCGAGATCTACCAGTAGATCACAATCTACCTAATGAGCACCCCTGCTCTAGATCCTACAGCGTTGACTACAGTCAATTTCCAAAGAAGAACCGAATTCTGTGAATAATCAAATGTGGAGGGATGATTTTTCTCTCTCTCTCTCTCTCTCCTGAAAAAAATCTATAGAATTACTGGTACATCCTTTTAATAGCTGTTTAAAGACAGGCTAAAAAATTCACCAAACCACACACCATTAAAAACCTATTGCAATCAAATTTAGCAAAACAGGAAAGTTTTCACTTGCTGCGGAAGGACAAAGCTATCCTAGCCTCCCTAGAGAAGTAAATCCAAAGCCTGCTGCCAAGAAGGTCCTTTGTCTTGTTCCCAATAAATGTTCTGGGATGATAATTAGCTAGAGACAAGCACAATTCTCAACAATCTTAGAGCTTTAAGAGGCTCATATAGGCAGATATAGTCTTTCAGACAATCTGGATTCAAGCTGTACAGGGCTTTATAGGTCATAACCAGCACTTTGCATTGTTCCTGAAAATGGGCCAGCAGCCAATAGAATTTTTGCAACAAAGAAATTGTATACTCCTTGCTGCCAGTCCTAGTTAACAATCTGGATGCCGTTCTTTGGGCCAACTGATGTTTCCAAGAATTTTTCAAGGGCAATCCCACACACTGCTCAGAGCAAATTGCAATTATCCAAACAGGATGGAATCAAGGCATTTATAACTATGGCCAGATCAAACACCTCCAGGGATGGGCACATCTTTAACTGTGCAAATGCATTTCTGACCACTGCCAAAAACTGGGTCTCCGGGGCTAATCCAGTAATACTATTAAAGAGCAAATGTGTGTTTTCAGAGAGGGGGGCAACAGCTTCTGGGATAGACTAAATCCCTGATCCCAGATTGGTCTTCCAACTAACCAGGATAATTTCTGCTTGTCTGGATTCAACCTTTATTTGTGTACATTTATCTAGTCCATTACACATGCCAGGTACCTGTTTAACAGGGAAACAGCTCCTTAGTGCAGTGTTTTTCAACTTGTTTTGAGCTGCGGCACACTTTTTACATTTACAAAATCCTGGGGCACACCACCAACCAAAATGACACAAAGTGACACTCTAACATAGTAATACATACAGTTAATATGTTTTTAAATGTATTTATACACTCAGTGTGAAACCTGGGTCTGTTTCGATGAACACAACATAGATATCCTGGCAGGAATGGCAGAAAGACACAAACTTCCCACACAGAACTTCCATAACAAAGAGAAAATACTATAAGAGTTTGGTGGGCATTGACCTTGAGTTTTGGAGTTGTAGTTCACCTACATCCAGAGAGCACTGTGGACTCAAACAATGTTGGATCAGGACCAAACTTGGCATGAATACTCAATATGCCCAAATGTGAACACAGATGGAGTTTGGGGAAAATAGACCTTGACATTTGGGAGTTACAGTTTCTGGGATTTATAGTTAACACACAATCAAAGAGCATCCTGAACTCTTGCAACAATGGAATTGAACCAAACTTGGCATATTGAACTCCCATTACCAACAGAAAGTACTGAAAGGGTTTGCTTGGGAATTGACCTTGAGTTTGGAAGTTGTAGTTCACCTACACCCAGAGAGCACTGTGGACTCAAACAATGTTATGCTATGTTGTTGTTTGTTTTCTATCCAGAATCACAATGTTGGAAGGAGGCTCACCACTTTAAGGTCCCTAAAACAGGCATAGGAAAACTTCGACCCTCTGGGTGCGTTGGACTTCAATTCCCACCATTCCTAATAGCCTGAGGCCCTTTCATGCTTAAATGGCTGTGGAGGGAAAAGGAAAAGAGCCTGAGGCTGCTAGGAATGGTGGGAATTGGAGTCCAAAACACCTGGAAGGTCCAAGTTTGCCCATGCCAGCTTTCGACAGAGACCTCTTCCTCCCCCTTCGTGCCCTTTCTTCCCCCTCCTGCTGAACACTTCTACACTACCGCTTCTGCCGCCATTTTGATCCAAGGGGGCAGCGTGAGCGTGTTCAGAAGGGGAGGAGGGAGGGAGGAAGACGTGACCCGTGCAGGCGCTACTGCACAGACTCACCCCAGAGCAAAGCGAGGCAAAGCGAGCAGAGCAAGGCTGGGAAGAAGGGAGCCCGAGTGGAGAAGAAAAAGTGTTCAGCAGGAGGAGGAAGAAAGGGTATTGGAGGTTTCAATTTCCCACGGCACACCTGATGATCGCTCACGGCACACTAGGGTGCCACAGCACACTGGTTGAGAAACACTGCCTTAGTGGAAATGTGCAATAGAGCTTGGTCTTCTGACAGTACCGTAGCCAGGCATGAGTCTGAGTGAGAGAGGATCTACCCTAGCAAATCTTTTGTATCGTTATCCCAATACCCTCATGCATATGGAATATATTGAGCATGGTGATCAGATCATGATATGAATACACATAACAGTTTAAATAATGTACCAGTAAGGCCTTCTCATGGACCAGCACAACACGCAAGGGTACTGGTCTAGAACACAGTAAACACAAAAAGCTGAACTACAAGATATACAGAAATGTACAATCAACAATAAACACATCAATGGTGTGGTACCTAGAATGATGCTACGCAACTGCTATCCCCCACACAGTTGGAAGCCAAAGGAGGGGGCAAGGAGGATACCTGGAGAAGCCCAGGGGCAAAATGTGCCACTGAGCTAAGCCACCCCAGGGAGGACGTGACCTCCCTAATATCAAAATGAAACCCTCATGGGCATAATCCGCCAGCCAATCAGTGAAAGCACAGATGGCCTCGTAGATAAATGACAGCAGAGAAAACAGGGAATGTAACCAAATGAATTCAAACCGCACGGATCCCAAATGGAGATCCCATTCCTGGGAGCCGGCTCGGAAGGTCCCCGCTGGATGTGGATGAACCAGTTCTTGATCCGCTGTGATGGAAAAAAGGGGAGAGAAAGGCCCCGGGGGCGGGAGGAGCGAGGGATGCAGGCAGGCTCAATACACTGCCGCCCAGGCGATCCCGGCGTGTAAGGAATCACTGGCGCGGAAGGGAATAGCGCCGGCCCCTCTCGCCTCGCTGCCGATAGAGATGTAAACAAGGCGCTCCTGGATGACGCCACGAGCTCGGGCGCGGCGGTAGCCAGGAGGCGGGGTCCAAGGATGCGGACGGGATGACGTAGATGTCAGAAGAGGTGTGGTCTCATCTGCCCGAAGCGGGGACCCAAATTAAAGGGAAACAACCCCGTGCGATTTAAATACAACAGACTGGGCCCCCTGGCGAGGATCCACAGGGGGTGGAGGAGAAGGACAGCCAAATGGCTGTGGGGTGGCGCCTCGGTCCTGGGGGAGGGCTCTCCCTGAAGCCGAGCCTGAGGCCGCCTGCCCCCGGAGGGATCCAAATGCTTGTGGGCAGATGCAGGAGCAACATAAAAGTCAAAAAAGCACACACACGGACGTGTAGAATACAAAAATGCAGGAAATGCAGTGAACAAATACAGATACACTAAGTAACAGCAAGAGAGACCAGTATACAGAAGATAAAAAGCCATTCACAATTTACTCTTGGTTTACATCGCCAAGTAACTACTCACCATATATTAGTAGAACATTAGCATCATTGATAAAGGATGGATTCCACTGAATCCAGGTGGACCCAAAGGTAGGTCTAAAGCACACCCAGGGGCTTAAATAAGCAGAGCAAGAGAGGCAATCACAGGGAATTAAAGGGAACAAGCACACTGGGCCTGTGGGAAGGTGAGTAGACCATGTTAGATGATAAGACTTTGTATGTGTAATGTCTCATTAAGTCCAGTAGGTGTCTCACTCGAGAGTCGGATTATCCATCTGGATTCGGCCCTAATGAGGGCGGCATGTACATCCCCATGGACCCGGGTAGACACCTTCTCTAGGCCCATGCAGGTGAAGGAGTCATGAGGGTGTTTCTCATCGGCAAAATGTTTGTATAGGATGGAGTCCATGGCCCCATTCCTAATTTTGGACCTATGTTCAGTTTGGCCCACATAAACAAGTCCACAAGGGCAAATAAGGACATAAATTAAGATGGTGGAAGTGCACGTAAAGAAACAGCGGACATCATATGTCCTGGCCTTAAGGGTGTTGTGGATAGTTAAGGCCGTGTTGACTTGTATACAAATGCTACAGGACCCACAAATCTTGGTGCCTGGTCTGAACGCACTCGCCAAATGCGGTTGTCGTTGGTGATTAGAATGGACCAGGATGTCCCGTATGGATTTGGTCTTCTTATGTGCAACCATGGGGGGGATTCTCTAGTCCCGGAATGCCCGCCACTAGCGGCCAATGCCGTTTAACTATGTTGTGTACGAGGTGGGAATGTGGAGTGTATGTCAATGGCCATACCACCCTGGTATCAGAGTTGGATTTATTCTTTGGCCGGAGGAGGGTTTCCCTTGGGACTCGGTTCACCTTACTCCGGGCCTGGTTGAGTGTGGCCAGGGGATATCCTCTCTCGGTGAAGTCTGCGACCAGTTTGTCAACAGCCAGTTCAAAGTCTTGCTGGTGTGAGGAATTCCGTTTGATGCGTAATAACTGGGAATAAGGTAAATTATTCCGCAAGGACTGTGTGTGATGACTTTGAAAATGCAGTAGGGAATTCCTATCTGTGGGTTTCTTGAACGTGCTGACCCTGATGGAACCTTCATGTATGAACACATTAACATCCAAAAAATGGAAATTGTGAATGGCTTTTTATCTTCTGTATACTGGTCTCTCTTGCTGTTACTTAGTGTATCTGTATTTGTTCACAGATTGATACATGTATATTTCACCAACCTTATGAGTTAATGCTACATCCTGGACGCCCTGACGAAGCTTAGATTACACTATAGCGAAACGGGAATTGGAGTCCTCTCTAAACCAGCATTTCGCCTGTTGGCGTGGGTGCCACGGCGGGGGGAGCAGCCAGCCCCCCTGCTGGGTCTACTTTATTCTGCAACTTCTGGCCTGCTCATAGTGGTGTTGTGGCGACCATTTGGTCCTTACTGAGGCACATAGTATTGACTGTGGCCTTAATAAACTGCATTTCCTGCATTTTTGTATTCTACACGTCCGTGTGTGTGCTTTTTTGACTTTTATGTTGCTCCTGCATCTGCCCACAAGCATTTGGATCCCTCCGGGGGGCTTGGGCGGCCTCCAGGCTCGGCTTCCAGGGAGAGCCCTCCCCCCAGGACCGAGGCGCCACCCCACAGCCATTTGGCTGTCCCTTCTCCTCCACCCCCCCTGTGGATCCTCGCCAGGGGGGGCCCAGTCTGTTGTATTTCGTCGCACGGGGTTGTTTCCCTTTAATTTGGGTCCCCCGCTTCGGGCAGATGAGACCACACCTCTTCTGACATCTACGTCATCCCGTCCGCATCCTTGGACCCCGCCTCCTGGCTACCGCCGCACCCGGAGCTCGTGACGTCATCCAGGAGCGCCTTGTTTACATCTCTATCGGCAGCGAGACGCGAGAGGGGCCGGCGCTATTCCCTTCCGCGCCAGTGATTCCTTACACGCCGGGATCGCCTGGACGGCAGTGTATTAAGCCTGCCTGCATCCCCTCGCTCCTCCCCGCCCCCCCGGGGGGCCTTTTCTCTCCCCCCTTTTTTCCATCACAGCGGATCAAGAACTGGTTCATCCACATCCAGCGGGGACCTTTCCGAGCCGGCTCCCAGGAATGGGATCTCCATTTGGGATCCGTGCGGTTTGAATTCATTTGGTTACATTCCCTGTTTTCTCTGCTGTCATTTATCTACGAGGCCATCTGTGCTTTCACTGATTGGCTGGCGGATTATGCCCATGAGGGTTTCATTTTGATATTAGGGAGGTCACGTCCTCCCTGGGGTGGCTTAGCTCAGTGGCACATTTTGCCCCTGGGCTTCTCCAGGTATCCTCCCTTGCCCCCCTCCTTGGGCTTCCAACTGTGTGGGGGATAGCAGTTGCATAGCATCATTCTAGGTACCACACCATTGATGTGTTTATTGTTGATTGTATATTTCTGTATATCTTGTAGTTCAGCTTCTCATGGACCACCCTGATAATTTCAGGGGGTGGGCTGAAGCCCCTCAAGCCCCCCCCCCCAGCTACATGCCTGTTTTTTGACATTGTCTTCACAAAGTACATACCCTCCCAGGGGATGTCACACCAGCTGATTGGTTCCCTGGCCGTTGAATCCCAGGCTGTCATTTTCTTGAGAAAGGAAATCTCAACCTGAAGACAGCATCAGTAATGTCCTCGGCCAATCAGGGCACCAACCCAGACTGGCCCCTCTCGCATCCAATCAGGGAGGATAGTAGGAGTTTTGAATAGCTGTCAAACTCTATAAGATGTCTTGCTTTTTCTGTATGTTTTTATGCTTGTGCATTTTCAAGCATCTGGTTGCACTTACACCCTTTTCGGCTGAATTGCATAAACCTCTGTGGTGGCTTCTCTTCAACCTGGTGAGTATCTCTCTGTCCTGGCTCATTCAGTTTAGCTTGCGCTCACTAGGCATGGATCCTTTTATCTATGGTCCAAGTTATCCATGACAAGGAAACTGGAGAGATAAGTTGGTGGAAAAATTATTAATAACTCCCATTACACCCTCAGCCTATCTCCTTTTGACCTGTTTAATAAATCAGGACACAAGGGACTAGAATTCAGCAGAAAGCTACTAACTTTTAGCAGAGTAAGTTCATACAGAAGTAGAAAAAAGGTGTGCCTCAGCTAGCCTTATAACTAATAGTACAAATAATGTTGCAAGTGACATAAAGCTGCCCAAGTTTAGGAGAGAGTGAAAATGCTACTTTTTGGACTGCAGCTCTCAGATTCCTTCAACAGCATAACTGTGATCATTGGGATTTTTTGGAGGGGGGAGGGGTAGTTTCTGAGGAGTGTTTCTAAGCTCTGTGTTGTATCGCAGTAAGCTAAGTATATTTCTTCACTTAGCATAGAGAACAACTGGGCTCCTGGAAGAACATTAAAGACAAATGCTTGGCTGTATTCTTCCTATCTGTAGTCCACTTCTTTGAAATTACTTGCAGAAGATTAGTAGAACTGAACGTCAGTGATTTTCCATAGGAGGGAAGTTATTTTTCTTGAAAGCAAATATATTTTTGTCCCTCCTGGCCTAATATCATACTTACATCTTGCTGCTCAGGATTTCAGAAGGCTGTGCCTGGCAGCAGTCCCTTGCGTAACCAAAACCCTGTTGGCTACCTTATACTTTTAATAAGGTAAGCAGAAACTTTAGCTCCCTCCCCCACAATCCGTTTTCCTCTTTCCATAATCTCAGTTCCTCATGGCTTTATTTAATGCCTTCCTTGATAACTTGATCAATATTGAAGCACAATAATATTAATCACAGTCAGAGCTAGCCTACAGTTTACAAGCTCAGTTTACAAAATTGCAGGTGTGTCTTCTTTACCATCCCTGCTCAATTTCTACTACATGGGACAATATTTATTTATTTATTTAAAATATTTATGTTTTTCCCTTTAATACATACTAGAAGCATATTGGCTGTCAGTGACAATATTTTAAGACTTGCATTGCAAAAGGCCTATAATCCAGTCAGCATTGCACACCTGTATTTAGCAGTAGCTGTAGCTTCTGCGGCATCTTCCAAGGGCAGCCCCATGTAAAGTGCTTTACAGTCGTGCAGGAAGGCCCATAGCTGGCACACCAGTCAAAGCTGGTGCCGAGCACTTTGAGTCACATACTCTATTTGGGCTTCCAGTGTAAAGCTGGAGCCCAAAGTACTCCTGAGATACATACCTGCTTCTTCAGGAAGAGTGCACTCCAATTGGTTAGATACTAATGCAGCAGTCAAGCAACAGTGCTAGGTTTCACTCTGCTGGGTCAGTTTTCTGATATTGCTCAAGAACCGGCAGTAAAAGTTAAACATTGATGCCAAAAAGGGATTCAAGCATCATTCAGCAGGGTGTTTCCTATTACAGAAGCGTTCACCACATCTGCCTTGGTGCACACCTCTTTACTTCAGAGAGTTTACTATATGTTCTCTGGTTCCTATAAATATTTGATATCTGCTAATTTTAAACATGTAATTGCTGTGTGAAACCATAGTAGAGAGCTGTGGCTTCCTTGTCAGACAGCGCACATTTACATTGTGCCTCATACTCTCAGGACGAGGTGCTGCAAATGTTAGCTTTATGCTGGAATTTTACAAATTGGATTTTTAACCTTAAAACAATCTAGAACCATTATTATTGTTGGGTGAAATTGTCATTTTGTCTATAATTGCAACCTGTGGGTAATCTCTACCTCTCTTGTATGGATTGTGTGGCAGAGATATTTGGGTGCAATGTGCTCTCCTAATGATTTTCTATTGCACTGACAGGTGCAAAAGAGCCTGACAGTTGGAAAGTGTAATAAAATGCCAGCCAAAGTCAGGAAGGGAGTTCATACCAAACACTTATCCAAAGCATCGGAGAGATGCCTGGAAAATAAAAACAAAAGGAGCCTTGCTGGATCAAACAATAGGATAAGCTAATCAAGTGTCAAGCATCCAGCATCCCACAAGGGCCAACAGTTCTATGTAGTTTAACAAGAAGGAAAATAGAATGGGGAGATAGTAAAATGGAGAGAGAAGACGGCACAAGGAAAACTATTTTCTCGCTGCATGTTGTGCATTGTTTTTTACACTTGTCATGCCTTCTTTCCAAGGGGAAAATTATTTATTTATTTCATTTTTACCCCGTCCTTCTCATCCACGGAGGGGGGCTCAGGCAATCATTAGATGGCAAACACATACATTAAAATACACAGTTACAATTAAAACAACAATTAAAAACAGTTACAAAACATTTAATTTTTTAAAGTTTCGCCAGTTCAGAATCATAGTTCAAGGTCATTCCATTGCCAGTCACAATAAACCACTATCTTCCTAGTTGCTACATCTACTGCTCAAATGCTTGATCCCACAGCTAGGTTTTAAGTTTTTTATGAAAACCCAAGAAGGAGGGGGCAGGCCTGATTTCATTGGGGAGGGAGTTCCACAGCCAAGGAGCTACCACTGAGAAAGCCCCGGTCTCTTGTCCCCACCAGTAGCACTTGCAAAGATGGTGGGACCGAGAGCAGGGCCTCCCCAGATGATCTTAATGTCCTTGATGGTTCATAGAGGGAGATATGTTTGGACAGGAAAACTGGGCCGGAACCGTTTAGGGCTTTATAGGCTAAAGCCAGCACTTTGAATTGTGCTCAGTAGCAGACTGGCAGCCAGTGGAGCTCTGTCTCCTAAATCTACTGTCATAAGTCTTTTTAAGCTATGTAATATTTTTTTGGCTGAATCATATTTGTCAGAAGAAAAATAATGAAGTTATTTTTGTTGTTGTTTTGCTTTAAGGCAGTGGTGCCATGCAGAATACTTGTCTTGTAGCTGCATACTTTGTAGCTACATAGTAATTAAGTGAGTCCATAATCTGGGAATGCTTTGGGATGACAGATGTTTTGTGATTCAATATGTATTGTTGTTGTTGTGATTCGATACAGAGTGATTTAATTTATTTGTCTGGGATGGATTACAAGATTATATGCCCCCCTCCCAAATGTCAGTCAAATCTTCAAACCTGATATGCAGCTGGACACAATTCCAACAGTAGAAGCATAAATTTTGCATTAGGAAATGGGCTTTAGTGCATTTGGTAATCAGGAACAAGGTTGTTTCTTGAGGAAAAAAAGACATTAGAAAAACCCTTTCAATCTTTTAATAATACTATATTATTGTGCTGTTGAAGGCTTTCATGGACAGAATACCTGGGTTGCTGTGAGTTTTCTGGGTTATATGGCCATGTTCCAGAACTTCTGGAGGAGAGCTTCAGAACATGACCATACAGCCCGGAAAACTCACAGCAAGCCATGAATGAAGACTCATCCAGCTGCTTTGGATCCAACCATATTGCTGCATAGAACACAGTTGTCAACTGCATCCAGGACTATACACTATGACACTTAGAAAATATTGCTTTTCATCACAAGATTTTGTAATATCTTTCTGTTATGCACAACATAATAACACACGTGTACTATGTGTATCAAGTCTATTTAGAACATGTAGAAAAATCTGCCTGGAATTCACAGCTTTCTTTCCAATAATTTATATGCCCAGACAGCATTTGTTACCTCGGACAATCATCTCACTCTGTTTAATGGTAAATCTGACCTCTCAGTAGTTTATAATCTTTACAACCAAAATATTTTCCACTTCAGTTGGGTTACAAATGAATTCCAAGATGGCTCCCAACATAGCACCATAAATGGTATAATACCTGACACCATGAAATAAATTTCTACAGGTGTTGCAACCTAGACCTGGAGGATCCCTCAGTAAGCCACCACAAAGCAGCCATGATTAAATGCTTTATTTAGAATAAGTAGAAAAAGGGGAAAAGGTAAAAATATAGTCCATTGATGCATCTAGCATCCAAGTATTGCAAGGCAATAGTTCTAGCAAAGTTCAAAGATCCAATAAGTGAAGAAATAGTCTTGAAACCCCAATGGGCTAAAATCTGGGATAAGTCCTTGGCAACAATGACTTGGCTGAATACTTGGGTACGGTGACACGGAGGCCTTGTCCTGGACTTGAGTTCTGTGGAGCTTGGCAATGGAAGCTGAACATTGGCGCGAGATCCTGAGTGCCAACGGGACCCAACTTAAATAGGTCCCCCACTGTTTTGATCTCTGAGGCGCTGACTGCGTCGTAACTCTTTCCCAGGAACAGTTTGGGGGCTTGACTTTCCCAAGCCTCTCGGAGACGGCAAATATGTCAGCTCATTAGTAGTTGCACCTGGAGACAAGGGAGAAAGCAAAGCTTTGCCTTCCCAGTGCTTCTTATCAGTTTGGGAAGAAAGCAGGTTGCGCTTGGCCTTGACTGCTGGATGACTCAGAGGCTTTGGAAAAGGTTCTTTCTCTGCCCTGGCTGGCAACTTGGATTTAACATGGCTTTTGTCTGGCTTGGTTATGGAGTCAGGCTGGGGCATGACAACAGGTTCTGGTGTTCCAAAGGCTCAGATATGTGTTGCTAGGGTATAATGTAGAGTGCAAACTATATTACATCCATCTAAGAAAATGTCTACAAAGTCTGGTGCAAATATAAACCCATTAGTCTTGAAGGTACTGTATAATGGAACACTTGTTTTTTTAAAGGAGATTAATAACAGTCATCTCCACTTCTCATGTTAATGAAGACTTGATCAGATGGGCATGGGTTGAGAGGTGGACAGTGGTGAATAGTGGAGGAAATTGTGGGGCAGCAGAGAGCACCCTCCTATCAGGGACTGTGGTATTTTTCTCCATGTAATTTCCACATCTGTCCCCATTTCCTCTTTGGCTGCTCTTGTCTTGTTCAATGAGGAGTCAACTCTTCTGGGCTCCACTGCTACAAAACTGCCATAGAGTCCCACCAGATGTAGTCCTGCATTATGTGATGAGCTCCGTGGGATTCTGTGCTGGTAGTGGAGAAAAGTGGTGCATCTGATAAGGTCCTCCGCTGAAAGTTAAAGTCAAGCTACTTGCCCAGGAGAATAGGAGACTCAAAAGTAATACCAACTGAAGAACAGAAGTAACAGATAACAGTGACTCTTCCAGTGATCCAAGGATGTAGTTAGTTGGAAGGGGAGGCAAAATGAGGGTCTTGTCTCTCCCAGATAAATATTCCGCCTCCCACCAATTTCCAAGCGAATAGTATTCAGATACTGGCTGTGGCCTATTAGGGATAATATATCTAAAAATATGGGAGCTATTGATTCATCACATCATCGTTAAATATAATTGTGTTATAATTATATTACTTGCTCTACATAGAAAAAGTGTATATTCAAAAATGACATATCTTTCTCTGTCTCTACTTTTTGGGACATTCAGATTAGAGACATTTCCCCAAAACTTACAGGAAATCATGCAGCAATCCTACACATGTGTTCCTGCGAATAAATCCCAATGAATGCAATGGAACTCACTGCTATGTCAAAAGTGTGAAATTACTTAAGTTGCACTGGGGGAATATGGAAAGAATGACTTAATGAACTGTTTGCATTCATCCCTGACAAAATTCATCCAAGGTCAACCAGAGTCTTGGGATTCTTGAAAATGCAATTAAAACATTCACCATCTACACCTTGCATTTCGAGTATGGAAACACATTTCAATTAATATGCATCAGTTCCAATCTAAGGGAAAATAAATACATTTAGACATTGATTAAGTCCTAGCATATTATCTGATAAGGGAGCTTTCAAAATGAATATGTTAGCAATATGTTTTTACAGCCAGAATAATCAGTTACCTTCATGGTCCAATAAGCAACCTCTGCAGATGATAGTGAATTCCAGCCAAAAAGTGAGAGCAATAAAAATAAATCACTAAAGGACTCCAGATGATTTGCTGGAGCCCTATTCTTAAACTTTGTTCTGCATGGGAGCAAATAACATTACATGCTTTATAAAACCTCATACATAAGGACTTGACTTTTCCAATGTGTCTTCGGAGAGTGACCACCCAACCCCTTTTTGTAAGTCTCCACCTACAGTTTGTTTACACAATGCACTTCCCCTTTCCCCTACCCCTAATGAAGCCCTTGCCCCACCGCTCCCCTGTCTCGGACTCCTCCATTACAATTATACTTTTTGCTTCATATCTCACCCAGGGTTTTAATGTTTTTAGCGTTTTATCTTGTTCATTTGGCCAACCCTTTGTGACTGCTTTTATTATGTTTTTGCATTGTTTATTTTATTTTGATGCATTATGTATTTGCTGTATTTATTTTCTATTGTGTTGCATATTATTTTGTTGTATTATGTCAAGACTCGGCCTCATGTTAGCCATCCCGAGTCCCCATTGGGGAGATGGTGGCGGGGTATAAATAAAGATTATTATTATTTATGTATGCACAGCACACATTTAAGAAAAGGAGACTCTTTTTACAGCAACCAGTGACTGGAATTTTGTTAGTAACTTGCATCAATAGTATAAGGTACTTTCTGAAGGAGTGTGTAGAGTTGCAGAACGAAAGTAACAAAACCATTTCATTGCCAAAGAAAGCTACCCAACTATATTCTTTGCAAGTCACAACCTGACAGCAGTTCTTAGTATCCTCCATCCTGCTGCCACTGTGTAGCAGAACAAACAACTCTGTATCTGTATCTGTATGCTTGTCCGCAATATCCTGCCTCATGCACAGAAGAAGAATTGTTTTAAGCTACAGACAATGTGGTCACTGTTGCTCGTTTTTGGTCAAAAATATTTAGCCTTCTATTTTTATCAGTTTTATACTAATTTATGTAATGCTTTTGAAATGAAATAAATAAACAGCACTTAGTTCTAACACAGAAATATTTGGTTTTTGTTCTTCCCTCTGCAAGTCACTTCTGGTGTGAGACGTTGCCCAAGGGATGTTTTACCATCCTGGTGGGAGGCTTCTCTCTTGTCCCCGCATGGGGAGGCAGAGCTGACAGAGGGAGCTCATCAGCACTCTCCCTGGATTCAAACCTGCAACCTGTCGGTCTTCAAGCCTGCCGGCACAAGGGTTTAACTCACTGTGCCACCGGGGGCTCCATTTTTTGAATTGAATCTGGTTAAATTAGATATTTAGATTTTTGGGGAAATTCTGAAAAAGTTTACACCACTTTATAACTGATATAGCTTTCATGAGAACTGGCTTTGGACTCTTTTGCATGGACATTTGTGTGAAGTAAGTTTGGCATATGAGTCATATATTTGTTTTATTCAAACCATAAGTGAAATTGTCCACATGAAGCAGAAATACAGCTAAGCTGCCTAGTAGAGAGGTAGACAGTAATGAAGAAAAGGTTATAGGCCATTTCCCCCATACAGACCTTTGGAAAGAGCCAATGCACTAAAAATGAACTATAAACAAAACAGAAGCTATGCCCTTCCCAACTGACCTTTCCTAACAGAAAGGTGGTTTACAAGATCTGGAACAGTACTTCATCCCTACGAACACAAAAGAAGTCCTTGAAACCATGAGAGGTAAAAACAATAACATTGCACCTGGATTATAAGATTTGGGGAGACCATCCTGATGATTGACACAGCTCCTGTTTGGAAAGAAAGAGGACACGGCAATAATAAATGAACCATGACTGCATTGTTTATCTTATAATTTTATGGCAGCTTTGTTAACTTGGAAAGAATTTTTAGAATGATTGACATGGTGCATCTAGCCTCTGAGTCTTCCAAGTCTTCTCTTGTCTCTATTTGACTCATAATTAACTTTTTGTTTATTCCTTGCTTAATCTATAGGTCAGTCTCATGCAACTGGTGCCACATAGACCAATACATCCACAACAGTTTTGCATTTGCCAGTAGGTTCCAGCCAAAACAAACCACTGCAGCCTCTCTTGGCTTGTGTGTTTTTTGCCATCTTGATCGCATACTAATATACCTCAACCACATGTTTCATGATCCGCACCCCAAATCCTGTTGCAGCTTTATGTCTTCATATGTTTACTTACACCTGCAGGAGTTAGAATTGCACAGTTAAATAATACCTTTATCCAGTAGAGAGCTGCTGTTGTGTTACTGTGTAGCAAAGCTGTCAAAGCACCCAATTTGTATAGATGTGCAATGCATTCAGATACACAGTGTACATTATTTATTTTATTTATTTACTTCATTTCTATTCCGCCCTTCTCACCCCGCAGGGGACTCAGGGCGGATTACAATGTACACATTACATTTAGACACATAAACACACAAGACAGACAGAGGTAATTTTTTAACATCTGGCCACCAGAGGGAGCTGTCGCACTCCTTCATTCCTCAGTGTGTTTCCTGGAGATCTTTTTTTTAATGGCCTCGTAAATCAGTTAAATTTGCCTCCCCACTAAGTAGTACCTTTAATTCCCTACTTGACAGATGCAACTCTCTTTTGGGTTGCAAAGGTCGACAACAGGCTATACAATAGGTCGAGAGCCCACCTCGACCCGGGCAGGCCTCAAACTCATGACCTTCTGGTCAGCACAGATCTTATGCAGCTGACACCCAGCCAGCTGCGCCACATTCTTGCCAATGTACTTTATATCCCTTCACAATTTAGTAAAAAGAGTTTCTTAGCACCTCTTCTATTTGGCTAGGTTTAAATAAATGAAGTTACATAATATAAGAGGTCATATAGGATTCTGGCATTCACCTGTGATATATTGAAGGCTATGAGTACACTTCCCTGGTTATTGTTCATTCACTTGAGAGTAAGCCTCACCAAACACCATGAGTAAATATTTACCCGAATGGTCTGTTTATTGGGCGCTGTTTACTGTGTGGGTCATTAAGTCCTGTTAATAAACTTTGGATGATCCCTGGATGAAATTTGCCACTCTTAAACTCTGTTCCCAGCTTTGCCACCTGAGATAATCCTGCCTCATGATTGATCTGGCCTCAGGCACATGGAGTTACTGAAAACAGTTGGTTTGAATTGTACTGATAGCAGCATTCAAGGCACACCCTTTACGTACATCTGAGGCTGCCACTCCCAGATCTCTGTGTTCATCAGGAACCCGAGCCGGTCAAATCCCAATGCTTTATAAAGATTTGAAATAATGAGTGCCAAGTTAAGAAAGCTCTGGTGCCTCTGTTGCTGGTACCCACACCCAGAATTTTATTTCAGGGTGAAACAAGTCCTTAGTGATTTGTGTCCCAAAACATAAACAAACAGAAAAGACACTCCCATGGTTAACATTTCAAATATAGGAATCATCTTTCTTGCCTTGCCAAAGAGTAATCTATGTGAATCAAAGTTATTATGGGCTCCTAGAGATCATGTGTAGTGGAGATGAGAAAACAATCAAAAGTTGGTTCATGTGACTATTAATGTACCTTATATCTTTGACAACCTACATGTCTCCTTTGGTCCCAATTACACGTGTGTTTACTCAGTCCTAATGACATGTGTTTGGCAAGTCCATTCTTCTTTGTAAAAAGTAGTTACAAGACATTAACCACAAGAAGAGGACTGAGAAAGAATTCCGATTTCATTGTAATTTTTTGAAGAGCTATATTTTTAATATCTTATATAGTTTTAATAGTATGCTCTATGATGCCTGATGGTTTGATTTATATAACCAGCCAATGTTTTTTAATTTGTTTCACTTTATATGTATAATTGTTTTAATGTTGAGTTCGTGACACTGAATATTTGCCAATTTTATATTTTATGTTTGGAAGCTGCCCTGAGTCCCTTCAGGGAAAGAAGACGGATTAAAAATAAACTATTATTATTAATATTATTATCATTATTTGAAACACAACAAGATGAGTCCACAGCAGACAAGATCACTCTGCTGGCTGTTGTATTGGATCACATGTCAAACACTTCCCAAGTGTCTAGGACTATGTGATGTATTGGCGAATAATGCATGCAGATCCCAGTAAGGTGGCCTTCTGCAGCTGGCAGATGGTCATTTTGTCAGCGCCGATTGTGTTTCAGTGCAGGCCAAGGTTTTTAGGCACTGCACCCAGTGTGCCGATCACCACTGGGACCACCTTTACTGGCTTGTGCCAGTCTTTGTGATTTGATCTTTAAATCCTCATATCGTGTCAGCTTTTCCAGTTGTTTCTCTTCAATCCTGCTGTCACCTGGGCTTGCAACATTGATGATCCATACTTTGTTTTTTAACACAATCGTGAGATCAGGAGTATTATGCTCCAAAACTCTGTCTGTCTGAATTCAGAAGTCCCAGAGGAATATGACATGTTTTTTTTCTGTACCTTTTTTCAGTCTTGTGAACCCACCAGTTCTTTGTCATAGGTAGATGGTATTTGTGACACAAGTTCCAATTAATCATCTGAGCAATGGTGTTATGCCTCTGCTTGTAGTCTGTCTGCACACTCTTCTTGCAGCAGCTGAGGATGTGATCTATTGTTTCATCTGCTTCCTTGCAGAATCTACATTTGGGATCTGTCGTCGACTCTTCAATTCTGGCTTTGATGGCATTTGTTCTAATGGCTTGTTCTTGGGCTGTCAGAATCAGGCCCTCCATCTCCTTTTTCAAAGTTCCATTTGTGAGCCACAGCCATATTTTTTCTTTGTCAAATTGGCTCTCAATTTTTCCCAGGAACTTTCCATGGAGGGCCTTCTTTCACCAGTTTCTCTTCTGCTCTGGATTGTGTTTGTATGGCTATTATTATTATTATTATTATTATTATTATTATTATTATGTTTTTAGCAAAAGATGCAAAACGGTAATAATGAACTCACATGCTAAGGGAACATTATGAGAAGATAAACTCCCTTAACTCCTGTGATTTGGCTATGGGTCCTTCCACACAGCCCTATATCCCAGAATATCAAGGCAGAATATCCCACAATATCTGCTTTGAACTGGGTTATCTGCGTCCACACTCAGATAATGTGGGGTTTCCTGCCTTGATATTCTGGGATATAGGGCTGTGTGGAAGGGCCCAGAGTTGATCCCAATTAATATTCTGCTGTCACTTTTTTTCATCTGCTTAAAAATCTCCTGGTTCACACTTCCTTTTTCATTCTGGCTTATTTAACTTGCTGCAAACTAAATTCCTAGTGGAAAAGTAATTTGCATTGATGAAGGCTTTCATGGTCGGAATCACTGGGTTGTTGTAGGTTTTTCAGGCTGTATGGCCATGTTCTAGAAGCATTCTCTTCTGACGTTTCACCTGCATCTATGGTAGGCATCCTCAGAGGTTGTGAGGTCTGAGGATGACTGCCATATATGCAGGCAAAACGTCAGGAGAGAATGCTTCTAGAACATGGCTATACAGCCCGGAAAACCTACAACAACCCAATTTGCATTGAGCTAACTCAGCAGGAGGGAAAAGAGCTGAATGGGTGAAATCTTGGCTTATTTCCAAAGCAACAACATCAACAAACGAGCATAGAAGCCCACGGAGGAAGACCTGCCTCTCATATGCTATTTGGTCCTGGGTGAAAACAGCCCTATGAATAAATAACATAAAACATCATGAAAAAATAAATATGAACCATAAGCTAAATATACTATATATTTATATCCAACAATTAAATGGCTGCTGAAATAAAAATTGCAGCAACATACTGCATGGTGTTCATATGGCACATTTCCTAAAGTGTTTCATGGGTATAAACATAGCCATCCTGTAAAAAAGAAGGCAGGACTCTAAAGATACATTCTAAAAATAGTAGCATATTCCCTATCATAAGTTTAAGTAGTACAGTCAGTTCAGTGTACCAGGATTCTATTACCTCATTCTATTACCTCATTTTAGAACAGGGTTGAGTATTGGGCTACACTTTACACTAAGTTCTTTTGTGTGTGTGTGTTAGGCGCAACTTGTGAAACTGCAAGTCACTTCTGGTGTGAGAGAATTGGCCATCTGCAAGGACATTGCCCAGGAGATGCCCGGGTGTTTGATGTTTTACCATCCTTGTGGGAGCCTTATCTCATGTCCCTGTATGGGGAGCTGGAGCTGACAGAAGGAGCTCAACCCACTCTCCCTGGATTTGAACCACTGAGCCGTCGGTCAGCAGTCCTGCCAGCACAAGGGTTTAACCCATTGTGCCACCAGGGGCCACTAATCAAGCAGGAAGCAAATAAATGTGCACATGCACCTATGCAGGTGAGAATTTAGATGTTAAAGCAACAGAAGTAGTGGCAGCTAGGTCATTATAACTACACCTACCAATTGATGGGGTCAAAGCTTTCCGAGACAAACCAGGAAAGGGATCTTGGGGTTTTGGTGGACAGCTCAATGAAGATGTCAACCCAGTGCGCAGCAGCAGTAAAAAAGCAAATTCTATGCTTGGCATGATCAGGAAGGGAATCGAAAATAGGTCGTCAAATGTTGTATTGCCTCTCTACAAATCTATGGTGAGGCCACATCTGGAGTACTGTGTACAATTCTGGTCACCGCACCTCAAGAAGGATATAACGGAACTGGAAAAGGTACAGAAAAGGGCAACAAGAATGATCCAAGGGATGGAGCAGCTCCCTTACGAAATCAGGTTGCAACGCCTTGGTCTTTTCAGCCTTGAAAGACGGCGTTTAAGAGGTGACTTGATTGAAGTGTATAAAATCATGCATGGGATAGAAAAGGTGAATAAAGAAAAAATATTTTCTCTGTCACACAACACTAGGACTAGGGGGCACTCCCTAAAGCTCCAAGGTAGGAAAGTTAGGACTAATAAAGGGAAATATTTCTTCACTCAGAGGGTCATTGGGTTATGGAACTCACTTCCAGAGGAGGTTGTGACAGCGGTCAGCCTGGACAGCTTCAAGGCAGGATTAGACAGATTCATGGATACCAAGGGAATCAGTAGCTACTGAAATTGACATCCAAGTGCCACCTCTGTGTTGATGGAGGCAGGCAGGATTTTCCCCGGGTACTGGTTGTGGGGGGTCGGGAGCAGGTGAGGGTTTTGCCCTCCTTTCTGCTAGAGATCCCTGTGTACAACTAGTGGGCCACTGTGTGACACAGAATGCTGGACTAGATGGGCTGAGGCCCGATTCAGCATGGCTCTTCTTATGTTCTTATGTTCTTATGTTTATTACACGAGTCTCATTGCAATGATGTCATTTAAGCAAGTGGAAAGATACTGCATTAGAATGATCACTTTTAGACCTCACACTGACATTGTGCTATGCTGGCACTTTGGTAATGTGAATCCCCACTATCAGTCTTTTAGACACCTCCCTTTCTACCCATATTAGCTCTATCCAGTGCAAGTGTGTGGTTTTTCTATTTTTCCATAACTGCACAGTCATGCAATTTCGGTGGTCTTGCAAGATATTCCTCTTCTTCGCAATATCAGGACTGCTAGTGGAAGGAAACCATCACACAAGAAACAGTGGCAGAGCAACATGATATTGGATTCATTTATAGCCCCCCGTGAATGAAAAGAGATGATCCAATCATGATTTGAGTGCAATGCAACTACAGGGACAGGCATGATGTTGTTTGATAAGCTCCCACCAAAGTTGTTTTTGTCCTGCCATCATTGTGTGTTATTGACCTTGTGAGACCAGGTCTTTTGCAAGAATTCTCTTATGAGTTTCCTGACGTTTCTCCTCTGTTTGTTTTCTTCACCATCTATAGGTCAATATACACAAGCTTAAGTTTGCTTTCTTCCAACCACTTCTCATCATTCCTTAATCAAAATCGCTCTATCTCTGATGGGTAGTTCATTCTAATAGAACTGTCTTCTCACATCCATTGGCAGAAACCAATTGCAGAAACCAGTTTCTATGACAGGCTAATGCCATCTGGCTGTATGTGTTGAAACAGCAGCAAAAGGAAACTGGGAAGCAAAAAGCAGCAAACATTACAAACAAGATTACTTTAAGTTCTTCTTGTTATCTCTGCTATTATTGGAAAAGGTCCAGTTACTTAAGATCTCAACACAAGAGAGGTGGATATCATTGTATCATCATCATGTATTATCCACTCTAATATATGGCAATCTTCCTTCCCGAGTCAATATGCCGTCATGCCCTTGTCAGGAGGTCTGGAGTGAAAGAAACTCACAGTTGTTGTGTTATGGGATTCCAACCCTGGGGCTCTCTCCTTGAAGCAGTGATGAACCCTGAAACACATCCAATGTTGTTGAACTGGAACGCCTGCCATTTTTCACCATTAGCCGTATTTGGCAAGAACTATTGGAAACTGCTGCTCAACCATACCTGGAGAGATGCTCAATCCACACTCCTGCATTACAGCAATAGCTCATTTAAACAATTGGACAGCTGTAGAGGATTGTGTCTTCCAGGCTAAGATCTGGAAATAATATTAAAATGACTGGAATCTAACCCTTTGAATCTCTCTTGCCAGATGTTTGCACAGGCATTTTTGAGACATTCAGCCTACATTAGTAAGTGTAGACTTGCATATGTTTATAGGTGGATACATGCCATGATAGAGTGGTTTGTATAATCTCAATTGCAATATTGTTCAGTCAAATCAATTTTGACTGTTGCAAACGTTCTCAAGTGTAGAACAATGTTTGGAGAAATAAAGTGCAATATGTGTGTGTTAACCATGATGTGCTTTGTTGTGTTCAAGAAATTCCAACTATCCATCTTGCTAACTTCCCCTTCACATGCTATGCTCCATCCACATAACATGCATGATAAGTAGTTCATTGTTAACTGAAATACTTTTTAAAAACTTTTTGTTCTACCTATGTGAGATTGGTTCTACTTATGTGAGGTTGTCCCATTAATTTAGATTATCTCTTTCACCGAGTTCTTGCCAGTTCCATTTACATATTTTTTAAACTATCAGCACTTCCAGACAAAGTTTATATTATATCCTAGCTTATTTACAGAATTTTATGTGGGGTTCAAATATTGTTGTCTTCCACTTGTTACCTTCCTACATTTGGGAGGCACTTTTCTCGGTCCCATCACCATGGAGGGGATGAGAAACTTGGCCTTCTCAGTGGTGGCCCCTCGGCTGTGGAACTCCTTCCCTAATGAGGTTAGATCTGCCCCCTCCATCCTGACCTTCCCGGAGAAACTTAAATCCTGGCTATGGGATCAAGTATTAGCAGAATAGACCGATTTACTGGTGAAGATAAGACCTTATTTGACCTCAATGCACTGATTTGGATGACGATTTTAATCTGAACTGTTTTTAAATGTAGATAATAATAATAGGGTAAAGGTAGGTAAAGGTTTTCCCCTGACATGAAGTCAAATCGTGTCCAACTCCATTTCTAAGCTGAAGAGCTGTCGTTGTCCGTAGACACCTCCAAAGTCGTGTAGCCGGCATGACTGCATGGAGCGCCGTTAATATATAATCAATCAATCATCATCATCATCAATCTTCTCCTTCCCAGTATAAATAAATACTTAGAATATATAAAAGTGTGGATAAAGGAAAGGAATCTTCTTTGATGGAAGGAATTACCCTTTTTTGAATAACCCTTGTTGCATTGATCTTCATGATGTAACATAGGAGTTGGATTATTCATGCATATAACAGCTTAAGCAATCAGACAACTATAGCAACATCTCCCTCCACTGGTTTTAACTGTTCACATGAGATGGAAGGCAGTATTGGGCATTCAAATACAAACTGTTTATGATTTTTGTCTGATAAATATGTTTCCATGTTTTCTAAATATTTTAGAGAATGAGAGAGAAATGAAAGGACCAGCAATATTGGTGCTCTCAGAGCAAAACTAGAGTCAAAACAAACTCATTTATGACATCTAGTGGCTAAGTCATTTCAAGCTTTATTATGCTTCCTGATGACATGATTCAATGGAAAAGAGGGAAATGCTCTGTGAAGTGGACTGCATTAGGAAAGGGGGAAGACACATTTCACAGGTGGATTGGCTCAATATATAAACCCATGGGTCAGAACTTGCAAGGCCTGACTAGGACTGTTGATGAGAAGAAATAATGGAGATCTGTCATTCACAGGGTTGCCATAAATTGAAGCTGAACTGACAGCAAAAAAATCACAATCTTTTAAAGACTATCTGAGCAGATAAGACTGAGAAGTGTATATGTCAGAAATAGTAATTATTGCAAAATGATATATGTTCAAAAACGGAGTAACTAATGCTCATTTTCTGTCTCTAATGTTTTATTCCTGTCTCTCATGTACAAAACAGACAGGCTGTTATTTTGCTAGTTAGTGAGAAAGTCTAATGTTGTTGCTCAGCTTAGATAAATACATGATGGAAGTCTACATTTCCACTTGAGAACCACAGATGTTCCAAACTGTAAACATATAAGATGTCTGGGAATAAAATATGTTATAGGATGTTGTAAGATAAACAATTCATATGTTATGAGAACAGAATTATAACTCTATAAACAAGTTTTAATTGATGGGTGTGTTTTTCACAGCTTAGGCCAGCCCAAACTGATGACACGCTAATGACATAGCCATGATGTTCTCCAATTACATTTCATGAAGGGTGGAATTTAATGATGTAATATTGACTATATAATGACTTCATTTTGTTTCCTTTGTGCTCCTTGTTGCAATCATGTAGCCCATGTATGTGGTCATCATGTGGCTATCATGATGACTGTTATGTTATTACATTATGGATTTATTTTTGCTGTATGTGTTATTTTTACTTCAGTAAAATTTGCAAGATGCCAAGATGATGGACTTTGTTTGCTTTCCTACCTTTAAGATACTCATTTCTGCCATGTTGCTCTGAGCCTTTTGTTCTGATGCATTTTTTCAATGCTCTGCCTTCTAAGTGTTTATTCACACTTCCAATTACTCTGCTGAAAGTGTAACTATTAAGTATCTGAAACAGAAGATAGAGTAAGCTTGTATTTTCTGTTTTTTCGGAGACTAAATCACAAACCAGTGGATACAAACCACAATAATAGATGTCACATTGACATCCATGGATTTAATAGTTATATATGTGTGATGCTGGAGTCAATGTGTATGCAAAGGTTTGAAATAAGCCATAGAATGGCTCTGATCCAAACAAATCCAGATCAGCTGTCTAAGCTTATCCATGATCAATTCTCTTTAATTAATCTTCCTCTGTCTCATCCCTACTTACAAGGGATGATGCAATCAGTTTCAACCTCCAGGGAACTCTTTAGGAAGGATTTCCTCATCAGCATTTAAAAAAGGAAATTAAATTAGGTTTTGTAGTTGGCTTATATTACTATAACAGTAGGATAAGTAGAGACAGAATCATTGTCAAGACTGGAACAGACAGAAACAAAAGGGCTAGTGATGTTTTCTTACCATTTAATGTGTAATGGATTAGAGACAACAAATGTTTATTAGGAGCATCCCTGAATGTTTGCCAAAGCAGACATTTCTCCGTCTGTCTCTTCTTCCTCTTCTTTTTGGGTATGAGGAGTCAGGTGTACATCTGACTCCTCTGGGCTCTGCTGCTGGCACACTGCCACCACAGAGCCCCACAGAGTCCTGCTGGTAGTAGCCGTACGTCATGTGATGGACTTGGGGGGACTCCGTGCTGACAGAGGAGAGAAGCAAGGAGAAGACGCCGATTCTCTCTGTCTAATAAGGTCGACAGAGAGGTATATCTGCAATGGCAACTACATCTTTTCAATCCACGGCAAGATGGGAAGGATGGATTTTCCATATACCAGTTGAGCATTCCCTATGCAGAATTCCATCTGATGGTTCATTGTTCAGAAACTTTTGCACAAAATTGTTGAAAATATTGTATAAAGATTTATTCAGGCTAGATGTAGAATTTATCCATGAATTTCACATTTAGGCTTGGGTTGTATCTTCAAGATATCTCATTATTACATAGATCAAATATAAATATTTAAAAAAATTAAAAATCCTAAATCCAAATATTTTAGTTAAGACATATTCAACCTGTTCTTTGTCTCCTTGAATGCTATTTTTTCTCCAAAGAATAGATTTGCTGACGATAAGCATTTCTCATTTTTCATATGAAGCAACACTGTTATTTCAACCAAAACAACTGACTAATGTATGTCAAAGCAGATTAGTCAGGAAAGGAAAGGAAACTCTTTAAAATGACATTTTATTTCAGTCCCCAAATTTCTAGGACCGCAGAAAGTGAAACTGAAAATCGTTCACACTTCAAACTTCATATATTTGCCTTCTTCACACTCTCTTGGTTAGTTTGCCTGGCACTTTTCTTTGGATACCTAACCTATATTTCTAAATGTCAAACTGAAGTTTTTCAGTTAATGAAATACTATAAATTTGGAAACTGAAAGATTTAATTCAGGGAAAGCAGAATTATTTTGCAGGGTTGGGGGGCAATCTCTTCAGCCTTGGCTTGTACCACAGTTTGGGCATTACATGGTATTTCTGAACTCATTCAGAGACATTAATTCTAAACCATGCCACAGTCAATCCACTCCTAAGATGTTGGAATTGTAACTAATTGCAGCTATTTTGCTGTTGCTGCTTCTTGCAGCTTCTAAGAAATGCATAGATTGTTGTCACAGCTTCACCTCTTTCAACAAAACATGCACGCAATAGGTTTTAACCTCCTAAGGGAAACATGAAAAGCTTGCAATCAACCCCAAAGAGACAGTTACGTTACAACAGTTAAGTGTTTTTATTGTCATTAGTGAATTAAGTCTTAAGTGAGAATTCAACAGTGATTTCATTACTGTTCCCACATACTGTGAATTACAATCTAAGATTTTTTTAAAAAACCCCTACCAGTGTTAGTATTCCATTGGGAAACCACGGGGTGGGAAACTGCACTGGTTTCGCTGAAGTCTTATTTTCTTTTATTTCTGCTAAGGAAAATAAGAAGCATTAAGTATCAGTGATTTTTAATTTGTAGATGTGAGAGGTATTAAACTATATATTACCTGTATATAGTTATATATGTACTTTTCCTTCCTGACAGCAATTCCATCAGATTAGGTTTATTATCCAGTGACAAGCTAGGAACATTGTGCTAACTAGGTCATTTCCAGTGACTACCTTAGATTTACATATTCTCTTGCTATAGCCATTCATCCTTCTAGTCACAGCCTCTGAATGAATGACCAATAGCTCATTGTTACTAAATTCATAAAATCCTGGTTACTAAGCAATGGGACATTGTATTCTTCAACCATATCTACTTGGATTCATAATCTTCCACCTGGAGAATAAAATGGGGAGTGGAGATGATATGTTTAGAAACGTGAAGTACATTTCCAAACATCTTTCATGAACTAAGTTTTGCATTTGTAGACATGTCAGGGCATATCCTTCTTTGACATTCCAGAAATGACAGCACACATGATTTATCAATGAGTGAAAGATCTGTTCCAAATACATATATCATGAAATACTAGGTAGTTTGAGTGGCAGATTCTTATTACTTAAGCTACATTTACTTTGGGCCTTCAGCATCTATTACTATAGTTGACTTTTGCAAAATTCAGGAACGTCCTATAGACTGTGTAAAAATATATAAAAGTCTCTGTTTAATCTACAAGGCTCTTTCAGTTTGTTTTTGGTATATTAATGCAAAGAAGCAGCTAAATCAGGTCATTGCTGTCTTCTGTATTTATGACAGAAGCTTCTCAATTGCTTCAAGGAGTTCAGTAGAGGAACTAAGTCTTCCTATGTCCAGGAGGTGGTTCTTCCCTTGAGAAAAAAATAAATCTATATTTTCCTCTTGTGCATTTTCTGGTTCTGCTTGCCCCTCAGAGAGAGTGGTCACTGAGGTTGGAATGATAACAATTTGTGGAAGAATAGGGCTTGTGAAGGAGTCCAGGCTTCCATTTATTTGGTTTTCTTGGCCTTCCAATTGAGAAGTATCAGTACTTTCTCCTGTGCTGCTGCCATTCAAGCCAAATGGAAGAGAAGATGTTTTCAAGGAACTGCTTAGGAGCAACAGTTCTGAGCTGTTCCCTCCGAAGGATTGTGCATGTGATTCTTCTAGACTGATGGAGGACAGAGCAATCTATGGAGAAAGGCAGGAGAAAATTAACATTCCACAAACTTTTTCAACAAGAATCACACACTTTTCCTGAGTTTCCATGTGTTTTACATACCAACTACCTATAATTCCTACAAGCTTTAGGCTTCTAGAGCCATTAGCGGTTTGACTACTGGCTGTGGTTATGTACCATTTACTATAGCATTATCCAAATTGGATTTATAGGGTGTGTATATATTAATGTCATTAACTGAAGATTCCATATTGGAGGAAGGAAGCCTTCTGATAATGACACTGAACTTGTGGCCAACTGGCCACCAGTCCTCTTCTGCATCAGCAAAGGATGCAGTTAGTACTCACCATCTTAAGTTTCATGCCAAAGGTCTCCCACTCTTAGTAGGAAATGGGAATGTCTTTCTCATCTTCTTCCTCAAAGACAAGATATTTTATTTTTTAAAAGGTTGAGCCCACTATTTTGGATCAGTTTTTGAAGTGGGATTAAAGCAGGTGGAGGTGATGTAATACTGAGATAGGGAAGAGGAAAAGACAGAGAGCAAATGGCTCGCTGTTGCAATCCGAGTTGCATTTTGCAGGATCCAGCTTGCCTTTCAGATGGGATATTTCTTTTATTCTCTTGGCGAGGACAACACAAAACCATGTTCAAATGTATTAGCATAAACGGATTTCAACATAAGATCTATAATGGCGAAGACAATGATAATCACACAAGCATGAATCAAGGAGGATTTGCTCTTTTATTATAAGGAGTATTAGAAACTGATGCTGTTTTTAACCTTTTTTCTTGCTGGTACATTGCAGTTATTTGTCTTGAGAAGCAGCCCACTCTCTTCTTCTGCTACTTCTTTTGTGGAAAAAGAATTACTTCGGTAGGCTTGCAACTTCTTGTGGCCTGACTCAACAGGGTCAAGCTCTACATCACACCAAGTCTAAAAAAATTGAAATGATTATTAAAGTAAACAATTACGATACAGTAATGTTGCTCTATTTTTTGTACTGTGCTTGAACAAGTTATCATGAACTAGTACCTAGGGAAACACAGAACCAGCAACTTGGAGATTTCAACATCATGCCAAGAGCCTACAGAGTTACCTTTAAAAAGAAGGAATATAACAGCACACTGACGTCAACTATAACTAGATAGGGATAGAATAAAATTCATACATCAGAGAGTCATTCTTCCATTGCAGTTTTTAATGGCTTCAGCATGTTACTATATTAATACTTCTTAAAAATAATTATACGAGTAAGAAGGTGTGTCTGTTGTTGGATGGAGGAAATTCAAAAGTACAACTTACACAACAAGGACACCTTCCCCCAATGCATATTGGGAGGAAGGGGCTTTGCCTCCCTCCCACGAGGAAGTGAGAAGGGGGGAGGATCCAGCTGGAGCCTCCTGCAGCTGGGGCGTGGCTTCACCCACCGGAAGCCAGCCCCAGTTGCTCACTTCTTGCCAGGACTTGCCGGAGCTCTTCTGAGGGGGAGGGGGCCTTGGCTCCTTCTCTGCCCCCCCCCCCCTTCGCCAAAGTTGCGGGCCTGGCGTGGGGAGGCCCCCGCCAGGCCCGGGATCGCTCCGGCGGCCACGTGCGCCGCCGGAGCTCTTCTGAGGGGGAGGGGGCCTTGGCTCCTTCGCCCGCCCCCTTTTGGCCAAAGTTGCGGGCCTGGCGGCTGGGGGAGGCCCCGCCAGGCCCGGGATTGCTCCGGCGGCCACGTGCGCCGCCGGAGCTCTTCTGAGGGGGAGGGGGCCTTGGCTCCTTCTCCGCCCCCCCCCCCTTCGCCAAAGTTGCGGGCCTGGCGGCTGGGGAGGCCCCCGCCAGGCCCGGGATCGCTCCGGCGGCCACGTGCGCCGCCGGAGCTCTTCTGAGGGGAGGGGCCTTGGCTCCTTCTCCCCCCCCTTCGCCAAAGTTGCGGGCCTGGCGGCCGGGGAGGCCCCCGCCAGGCCCGGGATCGCTCCGGCGGCCACCTGCGCCGCCGGAGCTCTTCACAGGGGGAGGGGGCCTTGGGTCCTCCTCCGCCCTTCGCCAAAGGGATCGCTCCATACAGGCCATACACAGGTCAATTCAGGCCATACACAGGATCCCATGATCGGCGGCCTAAACAGGATTATCAAGTTAAAGAAGCCGTACTGTTAACTCAGTCCTTGCATAGTAGCCCAGTAACTGAGGCCTAGTCCAGAAAATAAAGTTTAGGAAGCCTTACTGTTATTTCAGTCTGGCCCTTTCAGGCCCTTTATGTAGAAACTGAGGCCTAGTCCGAAAAATCTAGTTAAGGAAGGCGTACTGCTAATTCAGTCAGGCCCTTTCTTTTATCCTCTCTGGCAGCATTCTCAGGAGGTGAGCGGAGGTACTTCAAGTCCCATCATCCATGGTTTGTCCAATGTGAAACTGCACCAGGATGTAGAAGGGGTCAGGTGGGCTCTATGTGCCTTGGAGTTCAACTACAACCATTTCTGTCTGCCTCAGGCTGACCTTTCCTTTCCTCTCTCTGCTGCCTAGGAATGTTGGGAGGCTGGCCAATCAGAGGCGTTATGCAAATAATCCCACAGTGGCAACCAATCAAACGCTGCCACATATTCCTCCGCACCTCCCGTAATCGCAAACACTTTTGTTATATACATAGATTTTTGTTGACATTGCTGACGTCTTCCAAACTAGGCAATGCTGCAAGCTCATCCCTGATTTATTGTTGTGGGATTTGTGAGAGAACCTCTTTGGCCACAATGGGGCTGTGATTCAGGAGGTTTTGGTAGTGCCTTTTCCAATGTAGTGCAATTGATCTTTTCTCCTTCAGGAGAGATTCCAATCCAACCCCTACAAATCCACAGCCTGGCATAATGGTTAAATATTCAATCAGAAACAGTGAATTTCTCCTCTGCATCACAGAAATGCCCTTGGAAATGGGCAACCCAATTCTGAGGGGAGGGGCCTTGGGTCCTTCCACCCCCTTCGCCAAAGTTGCTTCCCGGCTCCCCCTTTTCTTGGGATTGCAGGCCTGCCCCCTCCACTGGCCCGCTAATGGCGCCTCCCTCTTGGTTCTTGGGCCTGGCTGCCTTCGAGGCGGGAGAACACTTTGGTGGCCTGCTAAGGGCCAGGTGGGCACCTCCAGGCAAAGCCCTCCTTCCCAGTAAGCCCCTTCCTTGTGTTTGGGACTCCAACTCCCAACATTCCCGACATCCTCAGGCCCCTTCCTTTACCCTTTAGCTTGCCGCACCATTGCCATGGGGGTTCCCTGGTAGTGCAGGGAGGCCCGTGCCATCAACGGAAGGGTGTGTGGCAGCAGCAGCTCGATACTTTAGTCCTGGGCTACGGAACTAGAATGCAAAGATGTGAAGCCGTCAGCCCCTGGTTTTTGGCGTCCCCAGTCGAGGCCTGCAGGCAGAGGTGGCACTCCAACAGGGGGGCAAGACAAGGAGCTAGCGTGTGTATATGCAGGTGGGTTTAGACATGTAAGCATAATTACAATAACATCACAATTAATAAAGAAAAATCTAAATTGCAGGCCACACGATGTATCTTAGTAGCATGAAGGGGACTACACCTCTTAGGGTCACCCTGCTCAGCCCCCTGACATGAATAATAACACACAAACCACCACTAACATGGCCACCCAGCTTATGTTTTTAAAATAGTAATAATGTAGCAAAATAATAGCAAAATAAGGCGCCAAAGCAGGAGCTTCCTCCACACCCTGGGGCAGAGAGTTCCACTGTTGAACAACTCATGGTCAGGAAGTCCTTCCCAATGTTTTCCCGGAATCTCCTTATAGTTGAAGCCATTGTTCAGTGTCCTAGTCTCCAGGGCAGCAAACCATGGGTGGCTCCCTCCTCAGGGCTATCTGTGTCCTTCCAGCTTCACTTTTCAGGTAAGACAGGCCCTTTAAAGACAGCTCTTTAAGCCGCTCCTCATAGGGCTTGTTTTCCGAATCCGGATTGGGTTAGCCACCCTTCGGTGGACACTTCCCACCGCTGGCAAGATAGTCCGGGGCCTTGTGAACAGATCAATAGGCACCACTCCAAGGGGTAAATAAGATCACTCCACACAGTCAAGCCGGCCACGGGCCTTGGGAGGTGGCTATGCACATCGCCGTCTCTCCCGCTCACCTTTTCCTCCCTGGGAGCCACCCTAATTACCTTTGTCCCCAATGGTACATGGTGTGACACGCACACCTCAGGCTGGGGGGGTTGGGGGTCTTTGGTACAATTTGCGCCATTTTGGGGCACCTTACATGAGGCATGTGGCAACGGTCATCTCTTTGGAGGTAGGTAGGGCATGCCTAGATTCTCAGCACACGTACTCCCCTGGGCTGCAATTCTCGGTCATATGGGTTCTCTTTTCATGGCCCTTACTTATAGGGCATGGCGTCTCTCATTCTAAGGCATTAACAATTGCACTCCTTGGGCGGCGGCAGCATTGCAGGCATTAGCCTCCATGGGAATCATACAATGGTCAGGAGGATCCTCCCATATATTTCCGGGTCCCGTGCCCTTCCAGGTCCCCGTCCCCCTCTTGGTTTGCCCATGGTACTAACCGTTCTTGTCCAGTTGCAGTTCTGTGTTACAGGTTCCCCCGAGCGAGGCTCCACGCGCAAGCATAATCCAGTGGTCAAGCAGGCAGGAAGCCGAGAAACGGATGGGGCCTGCTGGAAGAAGCTCCCACCACACCACAAGGCGGAGATTTCCTCTCCGAATGGGATTACAGCAGTTAGGCAGCTTCTAACGCCCAGGTGGCATCTCCTTTCCTGTTTTCATGGCTCCCTTTCACACAAGTGTACATAGATGTCATGTCTTCTCTACATTTTCTCCTGCAATCCATGCCTTTCCGGTCAATCATTCCAGACGCTCTCAGCTTCGGTGAGTGGCTGCAGAGTTGGGTCACACATATGAGGTGTTCCACTTTAAGACCGCAAGAAGGTCGTTAGACAAGGCACCCTCTCAGCCCTCATTAGTGGCGGCAGAGGTTGGTCATGCAGGGATGCGATTACCTTAAGACCGCAAGGTCAAACGGTATGAGACACTCTCTCAGCTCTTGTTGGTGGCTGCAGAGTTTGGTCATTCAGGGATGCGATTGGCTTAAGACCACAAGGTCAATTCTGCGAGATACTCTCTCAGCTCTTGTTACTGGCTGTAGAGTTTGGTCAGGCAGGGACGCGATTGCCTTAAGACCGCAAGGTCAATTATACGGGACACTCCCTCAGCTCTTGTTACTGGCTGCAGAGTTGGGTCATTCAGGGATGCGATTTGCTTAAGAACACAAGGTCAATTATACGAGACACTCTCTCAGCTCTTGTTACTGGCTGCAGAGTTGGGTCATTCAGGGATGCGAGTTGCTTAAGAACACAAGGTCAATTATGGGAGACACTCTCAGCTCTTGTTAGTGGCTGCAGAGTTTGATCTCTCAGGGATGCGATTGGCTTAAGAACACAAGGTCAATTATACGAGACACTCTCTCGGCTCTTGTTAGTGCTTGCAGGGTTTGGTCATGCAGTGAAGGCGATTCCCTTAAGACCACAAGGTCAAATTGTAGGAGACACTCTCTCAGCTCCTGTTAGTGGCTGCAGGGTTTAGCCATGCAGTAGATGCGATGTCCTTAAGACCACAAGGTCAATTGTACAAGCCACTCTCGCAAATCTTGTCAGTGGCTGCAGAGTCTAGCCCGGCAGGTGACACGATTGGCTGTAGACCACAAGAAGGTCAATGTACGAGACAGTCTCTCAGCTTTGTTAGTGGCGGTAGAGTTTGGTCATCAAGTGATGTGAAATGCCTTAAGAACACCCAAGAAGGCAATTGCACGAGGCACCCGCAGCTTGGTGAAGGGCTGCAGAGTGTGGCCATGCATGTAAGTTGCTGGGAGGCCGCAGGAAGGTAGTATGAGACTCGCATGCTCACCCTCTGTGAGGAGCGGCAGAGAGGTGGAGTAAGAGGGGTTTCCCCCTTTAAGAACACAAGAAGGGTAGCTTGAAGACTCACATTTGCAGCCTGTGGGTGGGGCTGCAGAGTTTGGAAATGCATGAGATTCTTCTTCAGGCAACAGGAAGGCTACGTGAGGGATTCCGTTGGAACTGAGGCCAATGGATGACCGCTAGCGCCCAGTAGGGGGGGATGACTGAGCAATGGTCGCGGAAAGGAGGCACCTCCCAATAAGAGTGGGGGTATCCCAGGTAGCGGCTCTTGCCGCAGTCTGGGGGCCTGCGAGCAAGCGAGTCGATGGCAGGCTCCTGATCTGGCCGTTCACATCGCGCCCCTCTGGCCTATGGAGCCAGGGCAGGTTGAAGAGCAGGGCGAGATCTTTTATGAAGGATCATGGAGAAAAAAGGGCGCTTGATTACATTGCCAAATGTCTCCTGGGGCACAGTAGACTGGAGACGCATTCTTAGCAGGATTGGCTCAGCATCAGCAGCCGCCACATCGGCTAGGAGGCCGAGGCAGTTAAGTCCTTGGGAGGTAGCAGTTGGCGCGTACAAAGGCTACGCGCGCGCGGCGTGGTTATGTCTTTTTACTGTTGCAGGTCATGCCAGGCTTCAGCGGAAGCGGCGAGTCTTCGTGTACGGCTGAAGCTACAGCTAGCAAACAGAGAAAGAGGCACTCAAGACTCCCCACGGCCAGTACGTGGGCCTACATTGCCGCTGAGGATGGAGCGGCAGCTCCCCTTGTTCCGGAAGTCCAGGAGCGGGTTATCTCCTGATGGGCGGAAAGCATGTGGGCCTCGCCTACATTGCTGCTGTGGCTGGGACAGGCAGCTCCTGTTCCGGAATTCCAGGAGTAGGTTATCTCCTGATGGGCGGAAAGCAGTTGGCTAGGGTGGCCCGGGGTTCGCATCGCAGGGTCCGCCATCACACCGCATTGCATGTGGTCGGGTGGAGGGACGTATAGATGCCGGAGAGGGCACAGAGGCGAGCGAACCGGGCCATCCGCACAGTGGTACCTGGCCCTGGGTTCACATCGTATTGTCCACCATCACACCATGTCCAGGTGGCCAGATGGGGGGATGGGAAGATGCTGGAGAGAGCACGGAAACGAGTGAACAAAAAACGAGTGAACCGGGCCACGCGGCGTTGCCGGTGCTGCCAGGAGTGGGGCTTCCTCCTGATGCTTTGGTGATCCAGGCGCTGCCTGGCCAGGACTGAGCTGGTATCTAATGACATAAATAAATAAAGGATAATAATAATAATTGGGGTGGGCTCGGCCCCAGGTTCACATCATATGGCTCGCCACCTCACCACATTGCAGGTGGTCTGGTGCGGAGACTGGAAGATGCAAGTGATATCCTGCCCAGGTGGGCGATTGTAGCCAGAGCCAGCAGGGTCCTGCAGGTTTTATTTGGAGCTTACTCCTTGGAGCTTGGATATTGCTCGGGGTTGGGCAACCTTCAATCACTATCAGGTTTCAGGAGCGCTATCATAGGGGTGTTAGAAGACTTGGTGGGGGATGGGGGGCAAGATAGACATCTGCCCCCAATCCGTGGCGGAAAATAGATAAGGAAATTCCCATATCTTGGTGTGCTACTAGGGCACCCCCCGTTAGGGGTGAAGGCCATCATGTTAATACTCAACCAAAGATCAAGTTGATCAGGGAGGTTCGGGTAAATGGCCTGGAATGGGAGGAGGCTGGTCTCGATATCTTGGGGACCAGACCTCGCTCTCATTTCCCTTAACGGGTTGCCTTGGCCGGACGTCAAGGAATCCAGTCGTTTCGCCTGCAAATTAACACCAAAACCAGGTAGGGTGGCTACCTGAATTGGATACACCAAATTCCTGACACCCCTTGAGTTAAGGTTAAGGACAGTTAAATAGGTAACAATTCAAATAAATGTTGCCCAATTTGAACCCAACCACTGTTGTCGTGTGTCTTATTTCGGGGGTGGCCAGGCAAGGACACCTTCCCCCAATGCATATTGGGAGGAAGGGGCTTTGCCTCCCTCCCACGAGGAAGTGAGAAGGGGGGAGGATCCAGCTGGAGCCTCCTGCAGCTGGGGCGTGGCTTCACCCACCGGAAGCCAGCCCCAGTTGCTCACTTCTTGCCAGGACTTCGACCCACCACTCCCGCCCATTAACAGTATCGGCCCGGTTGCCATTAGAAACTGGGGAGGAGTTTTTTCCCCTCCATTGTTAGGGGTTTTTTTTCACTCACCCCCCGGTACTGTTTAGGGGCTAGAGGGGAGGGGTGGTTATAAATAGGCTTAGCGGAAAATAGATAAGGAAATTCCCATATCTTGGTGTGCTACTAGGGCACCCCCCGTTAGGGGTGAAGGCCATCATGTTAATACTCAACCAAAGATCAAGTTGATCGGGGAGGTTCGGGTAAATGGCCTGGAATGGGAGGAGGCTGGTCTCGATATCTTGGGGACCAGACCTCGCTCTCATTTCCCTTAACGGGTTGCCTTGGCCGGACGTCAAGGAATCCAGTCGTTTCGCCTGCAAATTAACACCAAAACCAGGTAGGGTGGCTACCTGAATTGGATACACCAAATTCCTGACACCCCTTGAGTTAAGGTTAAGGACAGTTAAATAGGTAACAATTCAAATAAATGTTGCCCAATTTGAACCCAACCACTGTTGTCGTGTGTCTTATTTCGGGGGTGGCCAGGCAAATGTCCATTTAGACTTTTTTTGCATACTTCCTGAAGAGATCTTGTAGCACTTTTGAGGCTGAGAAAAAGAAGTTGGTAGCAAAAGCTTTCATAGACTAGGTTTACATCAGGTGCAAGTAAACCCAGCCTATGAAAACTTGCACTACAAACTTATTTCTCTCAGTTGATCTAAAATATGCTATTAAATCCATTTGCATATTGAGGCACATTAACATTACTATATGTCTGCATACTTCCTAACACATTAGCAACCATTGGGGACATTGGCTTATATAATAAGTGCTAATTGTTAGAAACAGAGGAAGTTGCCTTGTCCTGAATTAGAGCATTTGGGCTATTTAGCTCACTTTTGGCTACTGGCACCAGATGTCTAAGGATCATAAGTGTCTAAACTGAACTATGATCTTTCTTCCAATAGGAAGAACATAGGATGCTTGACTTAGAAAGCAGTAGTCTACATCCAAATGCTGATTCCATCTACTCTAGTTGGGATTGGGAACAACACCAATAAAAGCAAAACGGCACAATCCAATATATACACTCAAAATCACAGCCATGTGGTTCAAAGAGGCTTACTTCCAAATATATGGAAATAAGACATCAGACTCAATCTGTTTTCTGCCATTTCAGAAGCAAGGATAAGAAAATGCTAAAGCTATTAAACATCCATTGGGTTGAAAGAGACTATGTTTTAAACAGATTCATTAAATGCAATTAAGAGTACTTTAACACACCTGAAATCTGATTTTTTAAAAAAAATTAGAAAAGACTTCTGAGTGAGATTTTAGAAAGACAGACAAAAAAACCAGGCGAATGCCTGTTTCCTTTCTGGTTATTGTTCAAACATCCCATAATTATTACTGAAAATTGGTTTGGGGGTGGGAACTAAAGGTTGAGAATCCCTTATCTTGAATTCCAGTATCTGAAATATTTGGAAATTGTCCACATTGGTGATGCTATAAGATGTATATGAAACAGAAATGAATTTCAAGACATAATGAGATATCCAAGATATAGTTGGCCTTCTGTTTGCTGTGGTTAGAGGCAAATGATACCCATAAAAAAGAAAAACAGTAAATAAAGAAATTGCTATTTTCTTTTACATGAAAGAGCAGCTCTTTAGGAATTTTGAGATCTTCTGGCATGTCTCTATGGTCAACTTCTGCTGGAAGCTGACCGCAGAATCACACTGGAGAAACTAGAGATGCTTACAAGAAGTGTTCTGTCTAGAAATCTCTGGGTCCTTCAGCATGACTGAGAAAAGTTGATCATAGGATCACTATAGTGGTCCTAGAGATTCCAAGAGAGAACATTTTAATCAAATCTATGAATAATCAAATTCACAAAAAAATATCAAAACTACATATGTGGAGGGAAATCTCTATATTGAGTGATGTGGGAACTTTTAAATTTTCTTGTTTTATCAGATAATGCTTTATTCTAGCTTTTATGTAAACCACCCCGAGCCTCCGGGAGTGGCGGTCAGAAATCGAAGAAATAAATAATTTTTTTAAAAAAATAAATATACATATACAGGTGTTCCAAAATCTGGAAAACATTTTTTATAAAACATCCAAAACACTTCTAGGCTCAATCATTTCAGATAAGAGATACTCAACCTGTACTTAGCCATACTTCTCTCACCAGTTCTCATGATGAGATTAATAATTATAGATAACTGACTAGTTTTTGTTGCCTGAGTACCACTACATAGGCTCTCCCACTCATTATATCTAGAGAATCTAATCAGGCTCGTAATGTAAAACAGGTTAGTTTATAATGTATAGAGCAGGCCATATGGTCCTGTCCTATAGCTCCTATCCATTACTCACCTGGTTTTTGGTTTCTGCTTGCTAAAAACAAACAAACAAGCAAACCCTGAAATGCAGCAACATCAACAGATGACTACGTCAGGCCAGGGCTATGCATTATACCTTCTTCAGGTAATTGTGGACTGAGATTGTTGGACTGAAAACCTTAGCTAGTATAGTCAATGGTGAGTTTTAGTCCAAAAGCATCCGGGCATCTGCATGGCACCCAGCATGACCTATATGAACACGTGTGTTCCCAACCTGCCCATTTAGTTTAATCAGAAGCACTTGAAGTTTTGCATACAAAGAAATAAAATGCCAAGTGTTCCCCATTCCATTAAAAGTAGAAAAGAAGATATTCCTAAAGGGAGATTGCTTTGTTTGTTGGAGAAACATTTGAAACAAATGCTGAGTCAAGGAAAAATCTAAGCAACTCTATGCAGGAAGCAGTTTAGAACCCAATTTTTACGACAAAATGGTATCCCATTTACAATCATGGGAAAATTATAGTATTGTTGGCAATATATTCAAATCTTTATCCTTGTGATCAACCTCTTTTAGGCAGACACAGGTGTGATCATATTGAAAAACATAGCTGTGTTATTTTATAATATCACTGCTTAATACAGTGGTTCTCAACCTGTGGGACCCCAGGTGTTTTGGTCCACAACTCCCAGAAATCCCAGCCAGTTTACTAGCTGTTAGGATTTCTGGGAGTTGAAGGCCAAAACATCTGGGGAACAACAGGTTGAGAACCACTGGCTTAAAGAGCTCCTGCAGCTATGATATATCCTCTTTTTGAAACACAAATAAACTCATGATTTTATTTCTATTTCTATTGTATCAGTAGATGCTGAAGAAATCTTTGCTTCAATTGGTATATTTAAAGCAGTGTTTCTTAAACTCTGCTTCTCCAGGTGTTTGGAGTTTAGTTCCCAGAAATCCCAGCCAGTTTAATAGCTTTTAGGAATCGTGGGAACTGAAGTCCAAAACATCTGGAGGAATACAGTTTAAGAAACACTGCTTTAGAGTCTAGGATTGAGAAGCTTTGATTGAGGTACTACCTACCTCGGCAATTCCCAAGCTCTAGTCTTCCAGGTATTTTGCACTTCAGTTCCCAGAATCCTCAGTTTCTTTGGAAATGATCAGAGATTCTGGGAGCTAAAGTACAAAACACATGGAAGACTAGAGCTTGGGAAACACTGAGCTATATTATAATCCTCCACTCAACTACACACACAGCAATTGAAGCATCCTGGTCTGTCCTTACTTAAAGTGCAGAATAATTTAAAAATCTATTCATTATATATGAACTAGCCATATGTTTAACATTTTTTCAAAGAATTTTTTGCTTAGTTCTGCTTGTACATTTTCTTTCATGTACCCGGTTTCCCCCTTTTTAAAGTGTCAGCTGTATTTATACAACCGTCTTTTCTCCTTCCTTGATAACTTCCACTGTGATATTTTACTGGTCATTGGGTAAAGGCCAGGTACAGCTGCCAGCAGAATCAAGCTGATTGAATGGTTGTTCTAACAAACATAAAACCAGTTTCCTCCCAAAATGAAACAAAATATTAGCGTCTAAAAAGTACATGGCAGATGACTGAATGTTAAAGGAGAAGAAGGTTAAGCCAACACAAAATATTATGGTACAAGTGTCTATTTGTGTTTAATCAGGATTGGATCAATTGAGGTGAGATATATTTTATGTCATCAAAATTTGACCAAGGCTGCAATCCTATTTCCACAGTGGCCAACAAGATAGCTGTTGATATCCCATAAGCAGGACACAAGCTGGACAGCATTCATCTACTGTTCTCTAGCATCATGAGACATTGCCATTTATACCCTTATACTCCATGAATTTGTCCAATCTTCTCTTAAAAACCATTCAGGTTGGCAGCCATTCTTTCTGGTAGTAAATGCCACATTAAAGTATGTGAAATTCCTCCCTTCTGAATCATCCAGTACTCAGTTTCAATTAAGTTTGAATATTATGAAGAAGGAAAAAATGTTTTGGGATGCTATCCTCTCACTTTTTTCATATGATGCAAAATAACTTTATACATTTCTAATATGTCCCAGAGTAGTTTAATGGTCTGAGCATTGGATTATGACTCTAAAAACTTGGGTTGAAATCCCCACTCAACCATGAAAACCCTGACCAGGTGGTACTGGGTAATTCAAACTTTCTGGATCTCAGAGAAAGGCAAAGCCAAACCCACTCTAAAGAAATCTTGCCAAGAAAACACATTAATAGGGTCACCTTAGGGTTGCCGTAAGTTGGAAAGGACTTGAAGGTACACAGTAGCCACAACTATGTTCTAGGCAAATTGCATGTATAAAGTTATCTTAACAAGATTTATTGCCTTCTCCTGAGGCTGAGAGAATGTATCTTGCCAAAGTCCATGGCTGAATGGAGAATCGAACTTTGGTCTCCTAAGTCCAGTACTTAGTACTACTGGGAGTTGGGGCCTTGAGGACTGTTTAATTTTAACTTGATTAACTTTCCACAATTTGTTGAACTGTAGCTCCCAGCATTCCTTGGCACTGGCTAGGCTAGGCTAGATAGAGCTTATGGGAATTGCCTTTCTGCAACATTTATTCTGCACATGATTTTGACACTCCGCCTTTATGGAAACCAAACTTACTGTTTCTTTAGCAGAAATAGTGGAAATGTAACTGCTCTTGTTCCTGTAGCTGAAAGAGTGACGGCTAGATACAGAAGCCCGGAATGATGAATCACTCATAGAACTTGTTGAAAGATCACTTTTAGATATCGGTATAAGAAATCTCAAGCAAGGAACAGCACTTCGAATGGTTCTTCTGTAAAGCATAAGAAAGAACAAAGAGTAACTCAAAATATACTTAAGACAATACAGTTGCTTGAGAGATTAGAGAATCTATTGTAAGATAGATATTTTAATATTTCAATATGGGATATGAATAGGGACTCATATCCCATAAGATCTAGCCAGTAGCCAAAGTTGGGAAAGGTACGATTTGGACTTTGACTCCTTGAACCTTCTACTGGTCATGTTTCCGGAACAATTCTGGAAGTTGCCAGAACTTTTCCAAGGTTTGGGGTCAGCCATACGGCACAGTGACATTTACACAGTAGTTCTTTTATTGTAAAAATTTAATTCAAAAAATTGCAGCAGTGATGTACCTGCCATCACAATACTTCTATGGTTGCAATTCTTTGGTGAATCCCACACATTCGACAGTTGCTGGAGGAAAATGAATTTTCCCATACAATGTATTTCAGGTCTGGGTGAACATTTTGTCTTGGGGCCATATTGTGGGCCCAGCTAGGGAGCTGGGCCAGGAGAGAGGGGGGCCAAGCACATGCTGGGTGGGATGGGCCTGAGACCGGGGGAGGTCGGGGCCTGCGTCATCCTCAGGTTGTCCTCCCAACATAAGGACAGGGCTGCTCGCTCTATCCTTATGGTGGGAGGAAGATGGAACATATGGCGACTGCACCGATCCTCCCCACTCCCCTCGATTCCCCTCCCCATCCCCTTTCCCTGATCCTCGGGCTGTCCTCTTGGCATTATGCTGGGAGGAGAGCAAGAAAGGCAGTGGTTGAGAGTGGTCTGGAGGGTTCTCAGTTGCCATGTGCCTTCCTTGAGCTGTTCTCTCAGCATAAAGATAGGGCTGCTCACTAGGCTTGGTTTAGAACCCAAAAATAGGGATTCGAAAATCTAATGGGGGGGGGGGGGGATTTTTTTATATTAGTAATAGAAAGACTTACAAAAAAATTTCCAAAAATTTCTAAAATGTAACGTAATTACTAACGAAATTCGTTAGTAGTTCGTATGCCAGCGCATGCGCATTCCAGATGGTTTTGGCCTACAACTCCCAGAAATCCAAACAGCTGGTAAACTGAAGGAGGGAGGGAAGGAGGGAGGGAAGGAGGGAGGGGGGGTATTCTATTCTTGGAAGCAGCAAAAAAAGGAGGAGGAGCGCCCCCCCTCGCTCCTCGCTGCCTCTCTCTCGCCCCGATCCTGACGGAGTGAGGGCCCAAGTTTGCCCAGGCTGAGGGGAAAAGGAAGAGGCCTGAGGCTGTGAGGAATGGTGAGAGTTGAAGTCCAAAACACCTGGAGGGCTGAAGTTGGCCCGTGCGGTGGGGGAAGAGAGGGAGGCAGAAGAGAAGTGAGGGGGAAGCCACGAGAGAGAGAGAGAAGAGAGCGGGGAGAGGGAGGAGTGAGTTGAAGTCCAAAACATCTGGAGGGCTGAAGTTGACCAGTCATGAAGCCTCTTCAAGGCTTGGCACGCTTTAGATCCTGGCAGGCAGGAGGGGCAGGGAGGGCCCGTCTGCTCCTCCTCCTCTGCCAGGATCTAAAGCGCATTAAGCCTTGATGCGCTTTAGATCCTGGCAGGGAGGAGGGGCAGGGAGGGCCCGTCTGCTCCCTCCTCTGCCAGGATCTAAAGCGCACCAGGCTTTAATGCGCTTTAGATCTTGGCAGAGGAGGAGGAGCAGACGGGGCCCTCCCTGCCCCTCCTCCCTGCCAGGATCTAAAGTGCATCAAGGCTTAATGCGCTTTAGATCCTGGCAGAGGAGGGAGGAGCAGACGGGCCCTCCCTACCCCCTCCTCCCTGCCAGGATCTAAAGCGCACCAAGCCTTAATGCGCTTTAGATCCTGGCAGAGGAGGAGGAGCAGACGGGGCCCTCCCTGCCCCTCCTGCCTGCCAGGATCTAAAGCGTGCCAAGGCTTAATGCATTTGCTTATGATTTTGGAATTTCTGCTGTGCTTTCTGCAACCGAACTTGCCTATCTCAGATTGGCCTTTTTAGTCATCAATGCGCTTGTAACAAGCGTGGGATGAGCAAGGAAAGGAGGAGCGAGCGAATCGCCTCCTCCTTCCCTCCTTTCTTGCCAATAAATCGAGTATTGGCAAGGAAGCGAGGGGAAGGAGGAGGCTTATTCGACTTCCCCCCCTTCCCTTTCCTTGCCAATACTCCGGTTTATTGGCAAGGAAAGGAAGGGGGCATTCACTTCTCCCTCCTTTCCTTGCCAATAAATCGGAGTATTGGCAACGAAAGGAGGGAAGGAGGAGGCGATCGCTTCCTCCCTTTTCCTTTCCTTGCCAATACTCGGTTTATTGGCAAGGAAAGGAGGGGGGGCACTCACTTCTCCCTCCTGTCCTTGCCAATAAATCAGAGTATTGGCAAGGAAAGGAGGGGAAGGAGGAGGCGATTCGCTTCCCCCCCCCTCCTTTCCTTGCCAATACTCCGGTTTATTGGCAGGGAAAGGAGGGAGGACGGCGAGAGAGGAGGAAGATGCCCCCAGCGCCCCTCGCTGTCTCTCTCTAGCTTCGATCCATGGATCCATGGATCGGGGCTAGAGAGAGGCAGCGAGGAGTGCGGGGGGGCATCCTCCTCCTCTCTCGCCGCCCTGCCATAGGCGGGAGAGGAGTAAAGCAGGTTTGGTACTTTTCCGAGCATAAAAAGTACAGTCAGAGAGTGATGCTACTTGCGTGTCAACTCTGAAAAAGAGGGTTTTGGTGCCAGAAATCAGACAGGCACTTGCAATGAAAGACTAATACCATGATTAAATGCATTTTAATACACCCTGTGCCCAATTTGAGATACTGTAGGCTAGATGGGTGGAAACAGTGCAGTTTGAGCTATGAAAGCTAATGGGAATTTTAATGTGAATGGAAACACCACTGCGCATGGCAAAGAGTCCGTCCTTCTCCGCTGCTGGCAGGGAGCCCGGAAATAATGTTTCAAGTCAGGAACAGAGAGACTCAGCATTGATAGCTTGCACTGTGAGAAAGAAATAACTAATAGATGGCTATTGTTCTCAATCTTAGGTATGACAGAGAGATGATGCTAATCATTTATGCAGTGTCTATTGGATTAATGAAATGTCATGTAACAACAGTAATCACCAGCCAATTATGCTTGTTTTATCCATGAAGAAGGGGTGGGCTTGACTGAAATGACTCCATTACGGTATAAATGTCTTTGTATGAGATGTGACGGGTCTTTTGCCCCATCTGCAGCTGTGTTCTGCTGGCAAAGCCCACCAGCTGGTGCCAGGAATAAATCCTTTTGATTTTCACCTATTTCACAGTTGTCGTGTGTTCTCCCTCATCCTAGAGCCCGCGCGTACAAGCAGCTTGGTAAGATTCGATTGGTACTTGGAGTTCCATAACTCCTCAATTCTGCTTCATTTGGTGACCCCGACGTGATGGTAAAACGTACCTAGACGGGTCTGTGGTGAGGAAAACTAACACGGTCTCCGTTGCTGACAGCGCTCGCTCCCAGGCTAGTAAGGTGAGACTACCCAGGAGGGCTGGAAGGGGCGCCCCGCCTGTTTTTGACCACTTTTTGCACTGAGCCGGCCGCCTGGCTGGTCCCAAACGAACGCCTGTGGACACGAGAGAGACTGCAACTAACGTTGTGGAGGAAAGACGTGGCCGGAGGAACTGAGGATGCGTTCCCACGGGACTTATTTTAATCCGTCGACCGAGTCCCGCGACGCCGAGGCTCCTTAGGTCTCCAATCTCTGCTCACGGACCTCGGCCGGTCTAGGACCCTCTACCAAAAGCCCTCCTGCTAGACTCGATGTCTCGTCTCCTATCGAAGGAGCGCACCTTGCCTCTCGGCAGCTGTGTCGCTATCTTCCTGAGAACTTTCCTCCCTGGCACTTTCCCACTCGGGTTCGTCCCCAGTCATCTAGCTCATCCTCCGAATCCACCTCTGCTGCTGCAGGCCCTAATGCTAATGGAGCCCCAGGACCTATTCCTTGCCCTCCAGGCACGAACGAGAACTGCTGTGCTACAACCGGATTCGTGACTACTCTTCTGGATTCTCCCTTCAGACTTCACAGACGGACATCTGGTGTTTGTTTTGGGCTGTTTTGTCACTTTATTTTGTGGGACTCTTTCCTGGGATTTTTGAGGGTTTTTAAGCCAAGTTGGCTACTTTTTTGTTCGTCCTTTTCCAATAACCCTTTTGTTATCCCCTTTTACTCCTAGGTCTGCCTTCCTTGGTCTCTGCATTACGATATCACCAGTTTTCATAGTCATAGTTTAAAAAGTAACTTACCATTCTCGCAGATGCTCTGTTTAAAGAGAAATTCTTCTTCCAGGACACATTACGACCAAGAACCGGAATCATTTACAGCAAAACTTACGGAGTGAGGCTATCCTGAATCAGTTATTTATTTTATTTATTTATACATCAAACTTGTATACCGCCACTCCCTGAAGGCTCAGAGCGGTTTACAAAAGTTTGAGTGGCCCAGCGGCCCCAACAAACAACACAATATACAATAGGATCCCGGGTGGCAGGCGTGAGCGGGGAGAAGGAGGAGGGGCTCCAGAGGAAGAAGGCACCTTCCTCCGAAGCCTCTTCTCTTCCCCCTTGCTCGCACCGCTGCACGGATCCCGGGTGGCAGGCGCGAGTGGGGAGAAGGAGGAGGGGCTCCAGAGGAAGAAGGCACCCTCCTCCGAAGCCTCTTCTCTTCCCCCCCACTCGCACCGCTGCACGGATCCCGGGCGGCAGGCGCGAGCGGGGAGAAGGAGGAGGGGCTCCAGAGGAAGAAGGCACCTTCCTCGAAGCCTCTTCTCTTTCCCCCGCTCGCACCGCTGCACGGATCCCTGCGGCAGGCGCAGCGGGGAGAAGGAGGAGGGGCTCCAGAGGAAGAAGGCACCTTCCTCCGAAGCCTCTTCTCTTCCCCCCCGCTCGCACCGCTGCACGGATCCCGGGCACCGGCGCGTGCGGGGGAAAAGAGGGACGAAGGAGGAGGCAGCCAGCTGATGGCCTTCTCCTTCGTCCCTCCTCTTTCCCCCCGCCCGTGCCCTTGCCCCGATCCCGCGCCGGCGCGGGAGGGGAAGGAGGAGGGGCGAAGGAGGAAGAAGGCAGCCAGATGACTTCCTCCTCCTTCGCCCCTCCTCCCCGCGGCCGCTGCGGCTCCGATCGCGAGCCACGGTGCGGGAGGGAAGGAGGAGGGGCGAGGCGAGGAGGGCCAGCTCTCTTCCTCCTACCTGTATCGCCGCCCTGTCCGTCTCTCGGCGCCGCCCGATGCGGTGCAGTTGCAGCGGCGCCGCCGAGAGAGGGAGAAGGGGGCGTGCAGGGGAGGAGGAAGAGAGCTGGCTCGTCCTCCCTACACCGCCCCCTTGTCCCTCTCTTGGCGCCGCCGATGTAAACTGCATCGCATCGACGACGCCGAGAGAGGGAGAAGGGGGCGGTGCAGGAAAGGAGGAGCCAGCTCTCTTCCTCCCTCCTTGTACCACCCTTGTCCCTCTCACCGGCGCCCGATGCGATCCGGTTTGCATCGGCGGCCGGAGAGAGGAGGGGCCGGTGCAGGGAGGAGGAGCTGGCTCACTTCCTCCTCCCTGCCCGCCTCCCCTCCCCCGGCCGTCATTTTTTTAAAAAAATAGATTTTTTTTACAATTTTTTTTTTAAAAATGGCGGCCGGTGGCATAGCGGGGGCCCTGTCCAACAGGCTGGGGGGCCGTGTACGGCCCCCGGGCCGCCAGTTGGACAGCCCTGTTTCCCGGAGGGCGTTCTCTGTGATAGCCCCTACGCTATGGAACGCCCTCCCGGCTGAAGCCAGGGCCCTGAGGGATCTACTCCCGTTTAGACGGGCCTGCAAAACTTATTTGTTTAGGCAGGCCTTCGGTGAGTAGGCCCGTGTGTATATTCACTCAGCTGTTATATTTGCTGCTGCTTATTGTTTTAACTGTTATTGCATTTTTTAATTGTGTTTTTAAGTGTTTTATGTTTTAACCTTTGGCGCTGTGCCACTGGCTCTTGTGAGCCGCCGCGAGCCCCCGGGAGTCGGCGGTTGAGAAGCCTCAATAAATAAATAAATAAATAAATAAATAAATAAATAATATATAAACCCTGCCAGAGTCCTTCATCCATACTGGGCATATCGGAAGGCCTGGGTGAGGGTTATGGGACTTTGGCCGCCTTCAACAGCCCTGGATTCAATATAGGAAGGTCTCGCCCTTCATTTTATAGGAGTCCAGTGGCTGAGGTCTGTCTGCTATCTGTGGCTGCTGACCAGGGACAAAGAGACTATCATCATCCATCGTCCACAGACGGAAGAGACTGTAAGCCTGTTCTTTTTTGACTTTGTAACCAATTTCAGAGCCAGGCACCTACATCTTTGTGCCTTGCAGAAAATAAATCCAATTAATTTTCTCAAGAAACTTTGGTCTGTGGAGTTTTTGGGACCCTCTCCCATATAGGAAGGCATCAGCGTCCCCTGGGCATAGGATCTCCAAAGCAATTCATCCAATTACTCCATTTAGGCCCAGGCCTGGCTGCAAAGCATGATATGTACTTTGGGTTATTTTAACCAAAAAGAAAACTTCTTTTTATTTAAAATAAATTTTATTGAGTTTCCAAATTATTAAAACATTAAAACATTGAACACCACATTCCCGACATACAAACAAGTCAGCCCACATAGTTTACATTCTTATACAAACTCACATAAATCTGTACTTCCCTCACCTTCCCCCCGGAAATAATATTTTTCCGTTCATTTCTCCATAATTTCAGTCATTATCGAGATACCTTTTTTCTGATCTGAACATTGTCAAGCCATTAGTGTCCATTCAATATTATCTTTTTTCAGATACTCTATGATTAAAGACCAATCAGTGAATTTCATTTTACTGTTCTGTGCCAGTGATCTGGTAAGGCAGTCCATGTTTATAATGTCTATGATTTTCATCTTCCACTCTTCTTTTTTCCATTTTCTTGCTGCTATTATTCTAGCGGCAGAAATACAATATATAAACAACTTTTCCTTATTTTTCTCTATCTTAAAATCTAACGATCCCAACAGTAAATATTCTGGTTTATATACAAACTTAATCTCTATATCTTTACCACATCTCCAGCACTTATTAATATAATTTCTACTATATTTTGCTATCTTATCAGGTGTTAAATACCACCTATAAAATATTTTCATTCCGTTTTCTTTTAAATCGTACGCATACGTATAATTTACGTGGACATTCCAGAATCTTTCCCATCTTTGTAGTGGTATTTCATGTCCAAAATCCTGGGCCCACTTTATCATACAGTTCTTAATTATTTCCTCCTCTGTTTGTCATTCCAGGATTCTTTTATGGATATCCTCTCTCTATTTTTCCTTATCACATCGTCCCAGAAATCCTTTCCGATATCGAACCCTTGGGTTCTGTCCTTTTTATATACTTCATTAATTTGTAAGTATTGAAACCAGTTCATGGAACTGTCTAAATCTTTTAATTCCTCCAACTCCTTCAGTGTTATTCCTTTCTCTGTTATTTTCAATAAATTTCCATACTTTAACCACTCGCATTTCCCAAACTCTCTTCTGTAAAATGCTTCATGTGGAGATAGCCATTTAACAAATAATCTTTCTTTGTATCTTAACCAAATTCTTATAAGAGGTCCTCTAATTAAGTGTTCACTGAAGTTTCTTTCAATTTTTGTTTTTCCGTACCACAGGTACCCGTGCCACCCTGCCCTGAGATTGTACCCCTCCAGTGCCAGCGATTTTGAGTGATTTAATGTCTTCCATTCTGCTATCCAATTCAATGTGCTAGCCTCATAATAAGATTTCAGGTCTGGAACCCCGAATCCTCCCCTTTGTTTTACATCAATCATATTCTTCCAATTGATTCTTGCTCTTTTACCATTCCAAATAAAAAAAATAGATCTTTATTCCATTGCACAAAATAGATATCATTACTAAGTATTGGCAGGCATTGAAATATGAATAGCATCTTGGGCAACACATTCATCTTTATTAAAGATATTCTCCCCATCATTGAAAGGTTCAGATATTTCAGTCTCCTCAGACCACTTTTAATCTCCTGCCATTTAGCGTCATAGTTCTTCTTTATCAGGTCTGCATTTTTTGATGTTAATCTTATACCCAAATATCTTATTTTATTTGTTGCCAAAATTCCCGTTTTCTAGTAATTCTATCTCTATTTTATTTAATTTTTTCGTTAGTAGTTTCGTTTTGTCCCTATTCATTTTAAAACCCATTACCTTTCCAAATTCCTCTATCTTGTTTACCCATTTCTCTAAATTGTCTATTGGGTTTTCCACGATACAGACTATGTCATCCACGAATGCTCTCATTTTATAGCTATCTTTCCTTATTTTCAAACCTTTCCATTCTTCATCCCTTCTTATATTCTCTAATAAAACTTCCAATGCCAATATAAAAAGGAGAGGTGACAAGGGACACCCCTGTCTCATTCCTTTCTGAATTGGTATTATGAGTTTATGTCATTGATGATTATATTAGCTGTTTGTGTTGTGTAAATTGCTGAAATTGCATTATTAAAATGGTATCCAGTGTCTAGTTCTTTTAATAGGATGTTTAGGAAATCCCAACTCACCCTATCGAATGCTTTTTCTGCATCGATAAATAATAATGCAACTTCATTTTGGATATTTTTCCTGTAAAACTCGATAGAGTCTACTATGACTTTTATATTGTCTTTTATATTATATTTATATTTATATTTTATATTGTCTTCCCGGGAGAAAACCCACTTGATCAGGTTTGATCCATTCATTTTTTTAAAAAACTTTAATCTTTCTGCTAATATATTCGGGAAAAATCTTATAATCTACGTTTAATAACAATATCGGTCTATAATATATGGATATTTTAGAGTGTTTTATGTGTTTTAATGTGTTTTATTGTGTATTGCCCTGTTGTGAGCCGCCCCGAGCCTCCTGGGAGTGGCGGCCTAGAAATTCTACATATAAATAATAATAATAATAATTTTTGACACTTGATTTTTCAGACCCTTCTTTGTATAACAGTATAATGTTGGCAGATGACCATGTTTCTGGAGGGGGTTTTTGTTTAGAATATCATTCATGATTTTTAAAAATTGTGGCTTGAGTTTGTCTTTAAATATTTTATAATACTTGGCTGTGAGGCCGGGCCCGGTGCCTTATTATTTTTAAGTTTTCTTATTGCTTTATCTAGTTCTTCTTCATCAACAGGGTGGTTTAAGATCTCTCTCTGTTCTTCTGTTATTTTTTGAAAATTCAGTGCACTTATATATCTTTGGATTTCCTCCTTTCTAATGTTATCCTTTGCATAAAGCATCCTATAGAATTTTTGGAATCTTTCTGCAATTTGTTTCTTTATTATATATATTTCCTTCATCTATTATTTGGGTTATATGATTTTTCTGTCTTCTTTTCTTTACTTTTGCAGCTAACCATTTCCCTGGTTTGTTTGCATGTTGAAAGTTTCTTTGTTTCAAAAATTTTAGATTTCTTTCTATTTTTTCTAGATCCAGTGACTCCTTCTGTTTTATTAATGTATTCAGTTTTAGTTTGAAATCTTTATTCTTTGGGTATTTTTTAAGGTTTGATTCAGCCTCCTTTATTTTTTCCATTAATTCTGTTTCTACTTTTTGTCTTTGTTTTTTCCTTATTATTGATTGCTGAATACAATACCCCCTAATGACCGCTTTACTTGCATCCCAAACTGTGTGGTCTGCTGTTCCTTTGTCTACATTTAGTTCAAAGAACTCTTTTAATATTCCTTTATACCTTCTGTTCTGTTCTTCCTTATTCAACAAACCGTCACTAAGTATCCATCTCCTTGTCATCATTTTCTTTCCTAATTGAAATTGCAAAAAGTTATGATCAGAAAAGAGTTGTGGCGTTATTCTAATTTTTTCCATCTTAGTCAGTATACTTTTTGTAGACCAAATCATGTCAATTCTTGACCAGAATAGTAGGTATAATCTTTTGTCCCTGGGTTCTGCTCCCTCCAACTATCTACCAGGTTCAATTACTTTAAGATTTCCTTTCCTTCCTTAGGTAATTGACCATTTCCTCCTTTACTTCTTGTGGAGCTATCTATGTTCCCTTCTATAACACCATTGAAATCTCCCACAATTATTAATTCCTCATAGTTTTCTTTGTCTATACATTTTTAAGATCCTTCATAAATTTAATTTTAGGTCCATTCGGGGCGTATATGTTGCAAAATAAAATACTTCTGGAGTCCCATTCTATTTTAACTCCCACAAATCTTCACTCCATATCCTTAAATGCTAAATTACTCTTTAATGTGTCTTTTACATAAGTAACCAACCCCCTTTTCTTCTTATCACATTATTTATTTATTTAATTTATTATTCAGATTTACTAGACCGCCCCTCCTCAAGGCTCGGGGTGGTTTCCAACACAATAAAATTACACAAACTGTTATGGAACAGAGACGGCAGTGGCTGAGTCCAGGAGTTAAAAGATAACAAAAGTTTATTTGAACATCAAATGGAAGTTGGAGTAACAAAAAATAGCCTATCTTCACCTTTAAAAACCCACAATAATCCCAGGAAACCCAAACAAAAATGCGGTGGAGATGAAAACTCAAAAACAAACACCAGACGTCCTTCTGCGTCGTCCACTCAAAGGAATGTCCATGAAGCTTGTCCAAAACCGGTCCGGGAGTCAGAGGGCAGGAGAAAGACACAAGGAAAAAGGAGGAGACGTTCCAGGGTCGACAGGAGCTGAGTATACAGAAAGCACATAATTCACAGCCCCCATAAAATACAGCATCTACCTCCCTCCATGTAATACGATAACAAACACTCTGTATCAGGAACTCACAGCAGTCACAGCGAAGTCAAGAGGTACATGGCAGCAGCTAAACAGAGAAGCACACATGAATCCCAACCCCCCCACCTTTTCCCAAAATCAGCTAGAGCTGCCATAGCAGCTCTCCCAAGGAACAAAGTGGATAGATAACCCAATAAACTCACGAGTAATCTGGAAACCAGGATCAAAGATACAGGAAAACAGGAACACAGGATACACGAACCAGCATAGTAACTCCTTGACCACTGTGAGGGTCAAGCCAAATACTCATTTCTCTTATAGCACTAACAGAGTCATCAGAGAACCCGTCCTGTTCCAGGGCAGCAGCATTCTCATTCCTTGCAGCTGTTGCACCATGTCCAGACCTCCAAGCTAGCCAAAGCTCTTGATTACTTAAAGAGCCCTCCTCAGCTTCTGAATAAGTAGATGGCCAGTCTTGTTCCGTCTGAAACCCCAGAAATGTGCTGTCCCCCAAGTCTGCATTGCATACATCTCTCACTTCATGCACTAATGCCGAATCTAGGTCCGTATCACTTTCTTCTGACTGTAATTCTGCATTTCCTGAAAACCCTTCCAAAATATCAGACTCAGAAGGCTCCCTAAGTACATGCTGAATCTTTCTCCTCTGTTCCCTGTCTTCGTCCAGGCTTGAAGCACTCGCAACTCTCTTGACCCCAGCTGTAGAAGCCTGATCCTCCAGAGCCGTGCCCCAAACCAAGCTACTGCTTGATGTTACTGCCTCAGCATCTTCCTTAATGCTACTACCTGTAGTGACTGGAGGCTCATTCACAACACAAACAGCCTAAAAACATCATAAAAACATTCCTAAAAACAATCACATATGTCATAAAACATCACATAGATAGGAATATGAGCGATCTACAGACAGAGGCAGCATAGTTAGGTGGCGAGATTTGATGTTCAGGTGCTAGTCAGTCGCCAAATGCTTGCCGAAATAGCCAAGTCTTGCAAGCCCTGCGAAAGGCCATCAGGTCCTGCAGGGTCCGTGTCTCGGCCGGCAAAGAGTTCTACAAGGTTGGTGCAGCCACCGAGAACACTCTCTGTCGGGTACATGCTGAATAATACAGATTCCCCAAACTTTTCTGGCTCAAATAAGCTATATCTTTCCCTTTAATGTGAGTTTCTTGTAAAGCGAATACTCTTTTCCTTTTTTTGGTATATTCAGGCCATTAATATTGTTACATAGACAATTAATTTGCATAGAAAGACCATCTCAGTTCTTTTTCTCTTCTTTTCTGTGCTCTCGTTTGTCTCCTCCAATCCTCCTGGTCTCTTTTCCTCCGAACTCCATTTTGCTCCTCTTTCTCCTCCATCTCTTTCCTCCTCTTCTATTTCTCCCTCCTCCTCCTCCTTTTTCTCTTCTTCCTCCTGATGTAAATCGTTCTCCACAATTTTCTTAAAGTAGTACTTTGCTTTTTCGACTGAAGTAATCCAATATCTTTTTTCTTTTATTGTTGCCATTAGTCCTTCCTTCTTTTCCCATCTATATTTGATGTTTCTCTTCTTTAATTCATCAGTTAAGAACAAATATTTCCTTCTCTTTTCAAGTGTTGTAGTCGGGAGTTCTTTGAATGTTGTTATTCTTCTTTTATTGTAAATCATAGGGGTCTTTGCACTCTCCTTCAGTACTGCATCCCTCACAGTTTTTCTATTGAAGTGCACTAAAACGTCTCTTAGGCTTTATGTCTCCTAGAATAATTAGTCATTAATCTGTAGGTCCTGTCAAGTTCTCTTTCCATGTCCTGGTGTGGGATTTGTAGAGCCTCTGCCAATATCCCCGTCATCACCTCTCTGAGGTCTTCATGGTCTTCCTCCTCCACATTGTGAAATCATAATTGAAATTCCTTTTCTTTAAATTTGAGTAGTTCCTGTTGTTCTTCTAGTCTTTTACTCAGCACATTTAGAGTCCCCCATTTTTTCTTAAAATTTTCTTCCATTTCATTTTGTTTAGCTTCTAGATGTATTTCTTTTTGTTTGATAATCTTCATTTCTTCTTGCATTCCTGATAGCTGGCTTTTTATTGATACAATGTCCTCCTTGAGATCTTTCTTCAGGTTTGTCATTTCTTCTTTCATTAATTGTTCCTGGTTTCTTAAAAGCCTTTCCTGGTCTTCCTGTTTATTTGCCAATTCATCTTGTTTTTTAGACAATTTAAGCATTTTCGCGAAGAGATCTTCTAAGGTCAGTTCAGATGTATTTGAATCCCTCCTGCCAGGAATCTTTTTATCCCTCCACAGGTCTCTGGGGCCTTTCATTCTTCCTCTTGATGCTGCCATTTCCGTTTCTCTTGTGTTAAGTGTAATTTTCTCCACTCCTCTTGAGTGCCAGTCCTTTATTTTGTCCACTTGTCTTTCTCCCCTTCTCTTTTCAGTTACTTCTCTTCTCCTTCTATCTCTCCTTTTCTCTCTCTCTCCTCGCAGATGGCTCTTTGCCTTTTCTTTCCCCTTCACTTCCTCCTCTCTTCTTCCACACCTCCGTTTTCCTCTGGCCTTTCCTTCCCTCAATTTGCTCCACCACACCTCGTTTCCTCCTTTCCTCCTTCACTCCCCCACTCCTCTGTATATCTCTGTACCTTTCAATGCTCTGCTGCTACTTCCGTCTCTCCTACGTCATCCGTCGCACCTCTTCCTCTCCTCTTTCACTTCTCCGTTCCTCCATTTCTCTCTGTACTTTTTGTTGCTCTACAGCACCCTTTGTTGCTCCTGCATCACTGTGCCACGCCTCCTTCTCTCCTCCTCACTCTTCCGCTTCTCTCTGCACTTTCATTGTTCTGATTCTCCTTCCGTCGCTCCCACATCACCTTGTCACACTTCTTGCTTCTTCTGGTCTCCTTCGCCCCTCCTCCTCTCTTCCTTTCCTCCTCTCTCAGCAGATGACGATCACAGCGTTTTCAAGAACGTCCAGCTTCTACGGACTCCATTTTGGTATTATTTCCATGTTATTTAAATCTTGGACCTCACCCCAAGAGATCTTTATTACTTCCCTTCACACCGTAATATTGGTTTCTTTAGCTCTTTAATCCTCCAACTTTTTCTCTATGCCTCTATGGAAGTATATCTAGTTTCCGGAGGCTTTTAAAGCTTTGTTTTTTTTCTGTCCAGATTCAATTCTTTAAATTCAGTCCTCAGATCTCGATATATAGGGGTTCCGAGGATTCTTCCTTTTTCAGTTGCTATTTGTACTCACTTATATTTCCTTTGAAGTTGGCGTCGGTGGCCGTTTTTAAGCGTTTGCTTGTTTGGCAAGGATGCAGCCTGCTTCCCTTTGCTTTAGCCCTCTTTCCCCATAGTCCAAGGCACTTCTCCCTCCGGATCCGCTCCCTGGGCTTTTCGGTAGCAGGCTATCTTCGGGTTTGCATCTACTGGTCCTCTTCTGACCAAATAGAGCTGATTTTCTTTTGTCACCAGCTAGAGTTCCTTTGTCGCTCTCAGAGCTCCCTGAGAGTGCGACTGACCGCCAATGACACCAACTGGAACCAAAAAAGAAATTTTCATGCTTGATGCGTAACATCCATATCACTCTTATAAAATTATTTTATATTCATATAATTATTATAGCATTATAATGAATAATTATCAGGCATATAATATGTGCAGCTGTCTTTGGAAACCTCTTTATCCCCCCCACACACACACACACCACCCTAAATATGGTTCAACTGTGTCAACAACCAGTGCCATTTACAGCTTCTACGGACTCCAGTCACTGTGAATTTTCCCCTTCCGTCTGATATGATTGTGTAAAGTAGTAGTTCTCAACCTATGGGTCCCAAGATGTTTTGACCTACAACTCCAGCCAGTTTACCAGTGGTTAGGATTTCTGGGAGTTGGAGGCCAAAACACCTGGGAACCCCAGATTGAGAAGCACTGGTGTAAAGGGAGGATATTATATCTAGAGAGATCACCCCCTTATAGACCAACTCGAACACTGCGGTCGGCGGAGGTGGCCCTGCTCTTGATCCCAACCCTGTTTCACTCATTGCTCGTGGGAATGAGAGAATGAGCCATCTCCGTGATCTCCCCCACCTCTGGAACTCCCTCCATGAGGAAATAAAAATGGCCCTCTTCCTCTTCACTTTTAAAAAACAACTGATAGGACACCTTCCCCCAATGCATATTGGGAGGAAGGGGCTTTGCCTCCCTCCCACGAGGAAGTGAGAAGGGGGGAGGATCCAGCTGGAGCCTCCTGCAGCTGGGGCGTGGCTTCACCCACCGGAAGCCAGCCCCAGTTGCTCACTTCTTGCCAGGACTTCGAAGAAGCAGGAGGCTCCCTCTCCGACCCCTTTGGACAAAAGGAAGGAAACTAAGGTCGGTTTCGGGGGCTTTGGGTGGGAAGGGAATCCTGGGAGGGGGGGGGGGAGAAGCAAGACCCTGGTTTGCCTCCCCCCCTTTCTTCCCTCCTTCTTCTCCACGAGCCCCCTCTTCAGGTCCAAACAGGGGGCCAGCAGTTTCTCTCGGGGGGAGGGACGGCCTTGGGTCGCCCTCCGGTCCCCCATCCTTTTGCATTGCGGGCCTGCCGGCTGGGAGGCCCCCGGCCCGATCTCACTCTTCTGAGCTCTTCTGGGGGGGTGGGGGCCGTGGCACCATCTCCCCCCCCCCCCCCCCCTTCGCCAAAGTTGCGGGCCTGGCGGCTGGGGAGGCCCCCGCCAGGCCCGGGATCGCTCCGGCGGCCACGTGCGCCACCGGAGCTCTTCTGAGGGGGAGGGGGCCTTGGCTCCTTCTCCGCCCCCCCCTTCGCCAAAGTTGCGGGCCTGGCGGCTGGGGAGGCCCCCGCCAGGCCCGGGAACGCACCCGCAGCCACGTGCGCCGCCCGAGCTCGTCTGAGGGGGAGGGCCTTGGCTCCTTCTCCGCCCCCCCTTCGCCAAAGTTGCGGGCCTGGCGGCTGGGAGGCCCCGCCAGGCCAGGATCGCTCCGGCGGCCACGTGCGCCGCGGAGCTCTTCTGAGGGGGAGGGGCCTTGGCTCCTCTCCGCCCCCTTTTTCGCCAAAGTTGCGGGCCTGGCGGCTGGGAGGCCCCCGCCAGGCCCGGGATCGCTCCGCGGCCACGTGCGCCGCCGGAGCTCTTCTGAGGGGAGGGGCCTTGGCTCCTTCTCCGCCCCCCCCCCCTTCGCCAAAGTTGCGGGCCTGGCGGCTGGGGAGGCCCCCGCCAGGCCCGGGATCGCTCCAGCGGCCACTTGCGCCGCCGGAGCTCTTCTGAGGGGGAGGGGGCCTTGGGTCCTTCTCCGCCCCCCCCCTTTCGCCAAAGTTGCGGGCCTGGCAGCTGGGGAGGCCCCCGCCAGGCCCAGGATCGCTCCGGTGGCCACGTGCGCCGCCGGAGCTCTTCTGAGGGGGAGGGACCCTTGGGTCCTTCTCCGCCCCCCCCCCCTTCGCCAAAGGGATCGCTCCATACAGGCCATACACAGGTCAATTCAGGCCATACACAGGATCCCATGATCGGCGGCCTAAACAGGATTATCAAGTTAAAGAAGCCGTACTGTTAACTCAGTCCTTGCATAGTAGCCCAGTAACTGAGGCCTAGTCCAGAAAAAAAGTTTAGGAAGCCTTACTGTTATTTCAGTCTGGCCCTTTCAGGCCCTTTATGTAGAAACTGAGGCCTAGTCCGGAAAAATCTAGTTAAGGAAGGCGTACTGTTAATTCAGTCAGGCCCTTTCTTTTACCCTCTCTGGCAGCATTCTCAGGAGGTGAGCGGAGGTACTTCAAGTCCCATCATCCATGGTTTGTCCAATGTGAAACTGCACCAGGATGTAGAATGGGTCAGGTGGGCTCTGTGTGCCTTGGAGTTCAACTACAACCATTTCTGTCTGCCTCAGGCTGACCTTTCCTTTCCTCTCTCTGCTGCCTAGGAATGTTGGGAGGCTGGCCAATCAGAGGCGTTATGCAAATAATCCCACAGTGGCAACCAATCGAAACGCTGCCACATATTCCTCCGCACCTCCCGTAATCGCAAACACTTTTGTTATATACATAGATTTTTGTTGACATTGCTGACGTCTTCCAAACTAGGCAATGCTGCAAGCTCATCCCTGATTTATTGTTGTGGGATTTGTGAGAGAACCTCTTTGGCCACAATGGGGCTGTGATTCAGGAGGTTTTGGTAGTGCTTTTTCCAATGTAGTGCAATTGATCTTTTCTCCTTCAGGAGAGATTCCAATCCAACCCCTACAAATCCACAGCCTGGCATAATGGTTAAATATTCAATCAGAAACAGTGAATTTCTCCTCTGCATCACAGAAATGCCCTTGAAATGGGCAACCCAATTCTGAGGGGAGGGGCCTTGGGTCCTTCTCCGCCCCCCCCTCCCTTCGCCAAAGTTGCTTCCCCGGCTCCCCCCCCCCTTTTCTTGGGATTGCAGGCCTGCCCCCTCCACTGGCCCGCTAATGGCGCCTCCCTCTTGGTTCTTGGGCCTGGCTGCCTTCGAGGCGGGAGAACACTTTGGTGGCCTGCTAAGGGCCAGGTGGGCACTGCCAGGCAAAGCCCTCCTTCCCAGTAAGCCCCTTCCTTGTGTTTGGGACTCCAACTCCCAACATTCCCGACATCCTCAGGCCCCTTCCTTTACCCTTTAGCTTGCCGCACCATTGCCATGGGGGTTCCCTGGTAGTGCAGGGAGGCCCGTGCCATCAACGGAAGGGTGTGTGGCAGCAGCAGCTCGATACTTTAGTCCTGGGCTACGGAACTAGAATGCAAAGATGTGAAGCCGTCAGCCCCCTGGTTTTTGGCGTCCCCAGTCGAGGCCTGCAGGCAGAGGTGGCACTCCAACAGGGGGGCAAGACAAGGAGCTAGCGTGTGTATATGCAGGTGGGTTTAGACATGTAAGCATAATTACAATAACATCACAATGAATAAAGAAAAATCTAAATTGCAGGCCACACGATGTATCTTAGTAGCATGAAGGGGACTACACCTCTTAGGGTCACCCTGCTCAGCCCCCTGACATGAATAATAACACACAAACCACCACTAACAGATGGCCACCCAGCTTATGTTTTTAAAATAGTAATAATGTAGCAAAATAATAGCAAAATAAGGCGCCAAAGCAGGAGCTTCCTCCACACCCTGGGGCAGAGAGTTCCACTGTTGAACAACTCATGGTCAGGAAGTCCTTCCCAATGTTTTCCCGGAATCTCCTTATAGTTGAAGCCATTGTTCAGTGTCCGAGTCTCCAGGGCAGCAAACCATGGGTGGCTCCTCCTCAGGGCTATCTGTGTCCTTCCAGCTTCACTTTTCAGGTAAGACAGGCCCTTTAAAGACAGCTCTTTAAGCCGCTCCTCATAGGGCTTGTTTTCCGAATCCGGATTGGGTTAGCCCACCCTCGGTGGACACTTCCCACCGCTGGCAAGATAGTCCGGGGCCTTGTGAACAGATCAATAGGCACCACTCCAAGGGGTAAATAAGATCACTCCACACAGTCAAGCCGGCCACGGGCCTTGGGAGGTGGCTATGCACATCGCCGTCTCTCCCGCTTACCTTTTCCTCCCTGGGAGCCACCCTAATTACCTTTGTCCCCAATGGTACATGGTGTGACACGCACACCTCAGGCTGGGGGGGTTGGGGGTCTTTGGTACAATTTGCGCCATTTTGGGGCACCTTACATGAGGCATGTGGCAACGGTCATCTCTTTGAGGTAGGTAGGGCATGCCTAGATTCTCAGCAGACGTGTACTCCCCTGGGCTGCAATTCTCGGTCATATGGGTTCTCTTTTCATGGCCCTTACTTATAGGGCATGGCGTCTCTCATTCTAAGGCATTAACAATTGCACTCCTTGGGCGGCGGCAGCATTGCAGGCATTAGCCTCCATGGGAATCATACAATGGTCAGGATGATCCTCCCATATATTTCCGGTCCCGTGCCCTTCCAGGTCCCCGTCCCCCCTCTTGGTTTGCCCATGGTACTAACCGTTCTTGTCCAGTTGCAGTTCTGTGTTACAGGTTCCCCCGAGCGAGGCTCCACGCGCAAGCATAATCCAGTGGTCAAGCAGGCAGGAAGCCGAGAAACGGATGGGGCCTGCTGGAAGAAGCTCCCACCACACCACAAGGCGGAGATTTCCTCTCCGGAACGGGATTACAGCAGTTAGGCAGCTTCTAACGCCCAGGTGGCATCTCCTTTCCTGTTTTCATGGCTCCCTTTCACACAAGTGTACATAGATGTCATGTCTTCTCTACATTTTCTCCTGCAATCCATGCCTTTCCGGTCAATCATTCCAGACGCTCTCAGCTTCGGTGAGTGGCTGCAGAGTTGGGTCACACATATGAGGTGTTCCACTTTAAGACCGCAAGAAGGTCGTTAGACAAGGCACCCTCTCAGCCCTCGTTAGTGGCGGCAGAGGTTGGTCATGCAGGGATGCGATTTCCTTAAGACCGCAAGGTATGAGACACTCTCTCAGCTCTTGTTGGTGGCTGCAGAGTTTGGTCATTCAGGGATGCGATTGGCTTAAGACCACAAGGTCAATTCTGCGAGATATACTCTCAGCTCTTGTTACTGGCTGTAGAGTCTGGTCAGGCAGGGACGCGATTGCCTTAAGACCGCAAGGTCAATTATAGGGGACACTCCCTCAGCTCTTGTTACTGGCTGCAGAGTTGGGTCATTCAGGGATGCGATTTGCTTAAGAACACAAGGTCAATTATACGAGACACTCTCTCAGCTCTTGTTACTGGCTGCAGAGTTGGGTCATTCAGGGATGCGAGTTGCTTAAGAACACAAGGTCAATTATGGGAGACACTCTCAGCTCTTGTTAGTGGCTGCAGAGTTTGGTCTCTCAGGGATGCGATTGGCTTAAGAACACAAGGTCAATTATACGAGACACTCTCTCGGCTCTTGTTAGTGCTTGCAGGGTTTGGTCATGCAGTGAAGGCGATTCCCTTAAGACCACAAGGTCAAATTGTAGGAGACACTCTCTCAGCTCCTGTTAGTGGCTGCAGGGTTTAGCCATGCAGTAGATGCGATGTCCTTAAGACCACAAGGTCAATTGTACAAGCCACTCTCGCAAATCTTGTCAGTGGCTGCAGAGTCTAGCCCGGCAGGCGACGCGATTGGCTGTAGACCACAAGAAGGTCAATGTACGAGACAGTCTCTCAGCTTTGTTAGTGGCGGTGGAGTTTGGTCATCAAGTGATGTGAAATGCCTTAAGAACACCCAAGAAGGCAATTGCACGAGGCACCCGCAGCTTGGTGAAGGGCTGCAGAGTGTGGTCATGCATGTAAGTTGCTGGGAGGCCGCAGGAAGGTAGTATGAGACTCGCATGCTCACCCTCTGTGAGGAGCGGCAGAGAGGTGGAGTAAGAGGGGTTCCCCCTTTAAGAGCACAAGAAGGGTAGCTTGAAGACTCACATTTGCAGCCTGTGGGTGGGGCTGCAGAGTTTGGAAATGCATGAGATTCTTCTTCAGGCAACAGGAAGGCTACATGAGGGATTCCGTTGGAACTGAGGCCAATGGATGACCGCTAGCGCCCAGTAGGGGGGGATGACTGAGCAATGGTCGCGGAAAGGATGCACCTCCCAATAAGAGTGGGGGTATCCCAGGTAGCGGCTCTTACCGCAGTCTGGGGGCCTGCGAGCAAGCGAGTCGATGGCAGGCTCCTGATCTGGCCGTTCACATCGCGCCCCTCTGGCCTATGGAGCCAGGGCAGGTTGAAGAGCAGGGCGAGATCTTTTATGAAGGATCATGGAGAAAAAAGGGCGCTTGATTACATTGCCAAATGTCTCCTGGGGCACAGTAGACTGGAGACGCATTCTTAGCAGGATTGGCTCAGCATCAGCAGCCGCCACATCGGCTAGGAGGCCGAGGCAGTTAAGTCCTTGGGAGGTAGCAGTTGGCGCGTACAAAGGCTACGCGCGCGCGGCGTGGTTATGTCTTTTTACTGTTGCAGGTCATGCCAGGCTTCAGCGGAAGCGGCGAGTCTTCGTGTACGGCTGAAGCTACAGCTAGCAAGCAGAGAAAGAGGCACTCAAGACTCCCCACGGCCAGTACGTGGGCCTACATTGCCGCTGAGGATGGAGAGGTAGCTCCCCTTGTTCAGGAATTCCAGGAGCGGGTTATCTCCTGATGGGCGGAAAGCATTTGGGCCTCGCCTACATTGCTGCTGAGGCTGGGACAGGCAGCTCCCTGTTCCGGAATTCCAGGAGTAGGTTATCTCCTGATGGGCGGAAAGCAGTTGGCTAGGGTGGCCCCGGGGTTCGCATCGCAGGGTCCGCCATCACACCGCATTGCATGTGGTCGGGTGGAGGGACGTATAGATGCCGGAGAGGGCACAGAGGCGCGAGCGAACCGGGCCATCCGCACAGTGGTACCTGGCCCTGGGTTCACATCGTATTGTCCACCATCACACCACGCCCAGGTGGCCGGATGGGGGATGGGAAGATGCTGGAGAGAGCACGGAAACGAGTGAACAAAAACGAGTGAACCGGGCCACGCGGCGTTGCCGGTGCTGCCAGGAGTGGGGCTTCCTCCTGATGCTTTGGTGATCCAGGCGCTGCCTGGCCAGGACTGAGCTGGTATCTAATGACATAAATAAATAAAGGATAATAATAATAATTGGGGTGGGCTCGGCCCCAGGTTCACATCATATGGCTCGCCACCTCACCACATTGCAGGTGGTCTGGTGCGGGAGACTGGAAGATGCAAGTGATATCCTGCCCAGGTGGGCGATTGTAGCCAGAGCCAGCAGGGTCCTGCAGGTTTTATTTGGAGCTTACTCCTTGGAGCTTGGATATTGCTCGGGGTTGGGCAACCTTCAATCACTATCAGGTTTCATGAGCGCTATCATAGGGGTGTTAGAAGACTTGGTGGGGGATGGGAGGCAAGATAGACATCTGCCCCCAATCCGTGGCGGAAAATAGATAAGGAAATTCCCATATCTTGGTGTGCTACTAGGGCACCCCCCGTTAGGGGTGAAGGCCATCATGTTAATACTCAACCAAAGATCAAGTTGATCAGGGAGGTTCGGGTAAATGGCCTGGAATGGGAGGAGGCTGGTCTCGATATCTTGGGGACCAGACCTCGCTCTCATTTCCCTTAACGGGTTGCCTTGGCCGGACGTCAAAGAATCCAGTCATTTCGCCTGCAAATTAACACCGAAACCAGGTAGGGTGGCTACCTGAATTGGATACACCAAATTCCTGACACCCCTTGAGTTAAGGTTAAGGACAGTTAAATAGGTAACAATTCAAATAAATGTTGCCCAATTTGAACCCAACCACTGTTGTCGTGTGTCTTATTTCGGGGGTGGCCAGGCAAACATATTTTTGCTCTCGCTCATGAAGGGAAGGAGGATTAGATAATGATACTTTACTATACCTCTGATTAATATCGGTTAGCCATATCTGAGCCCTGTTTACCTTGCTAGCCCAGTTAACTTCTTTGGCAATAATCAACTTATTGAATTCAGGAATTCAGTCGTCTCTGGCAAATTAAGGCTTCTGTTTGATGCTTTGTTCTATGTCGATATAATTTATTTGATAGATTATGTTTTACCTTAATTTTATATGTTATGCCATAATTTGTTTTTATATGTTGGGTTATTATATTTTTGCTCTTATGTATGTATTGGTTGTTGTATTTGGGCATTGAATGTTTTGCCTTTTTGTGATTGGAATCCACCTTGAGTCCCTTCGGAGAGATAGGGTGGAATATAAATAAAGTTTTATTTTATTATTTTATAATTTTTATATTATTGTATTATTATTATTTATAATTTCATTGCTTTCTGTTGGATCACTAACTTTTTATAATAAAAGGCAAATTTCACAGTCTGCTTTTCTCCCAAGATGAGATCATATATGGTTTACAAAAGTTCAAAACAACATCATATTCAAAATGCTATTCTCCAAAAGTCAGAAAAAATATGTGCAAATGTTATTATTAAAAACAATCTCAACATATTTAAAACACAATACTACAATTGAGCATCACTTATCCTGAATTCTGATTTCCAAAATACTGGCAACCAGTGACTCTGGTATTTCCGGGGGTGCGGGGTGGTGGTGTGTGTCAAGATTTACCTTCAATAACAACTCCAAAAGTATTTTTATTTATTTATTTATTTATTCATTTGGCTTCTATGCCGCCACTCCCGGTGGGCTCAGGGCGGCTCACAGCAACAACAACAACACAGGATAAAAACAGCAATACAAGATAAAACAGGCATAAAAACATCATTAAAAGTATCAAGATACAACAGTTAAAAACGACCAGGGTTAGAAATCGATTCCTAACAGGGGGGGCTGTCCCACTAGCCTACACATGGAAGGCAAGCTGGAAGAGCCCGCCTGAAGGGGAGCAAGTCATGGATGGCGCGCGTGTCCACCGGAAGGGCGTTCCAAAGTGTCGGTGTGATTACCGAGAAAGCCCTTCGGCAGGTGGCTGTCAATTTAGCCGCCTTTGCAGAGGGGACAGCCAGAAGGTTGGTATCTTCAGAACGAAGAGATCTCAAAGGGCAATATGGGGAGAGACGGTCCCTCAGATACGCTGGCCCTAGGCCGTGCAAGGCCTTAAAGGTGAGAACCAACACTTTGAAGGTGATCCGGTGCTCGATTGGCAGCCAGTGCAGATCCTGCAAGATAGGTGTTATGTGGCAACCAGCTGGCATGCCAGACAGGAGCCGGGCGGCAGTGTTCTGCACCAGCTTGAGCTTCCGGGTCACCGACAGAGGAAGGCCAACGTAGAGCGCGTAACAGTAATCTAGCCTCGAGATGACCGTGGCTTGGATCACCGTGGCCAGGTCGTTCCGGGAGAGATAGGGGGCCAGCCTCCTTGCCTGTCTAAGATGAAAAAAGGCAATCTTACTGACCGCAGAGACCTGGGTCTCCATGGTCAGCTGAGAGTCCAAGTGGACCCCCAGGCTCTTCACGGAAGGTGATGGGCATAACACCGCACCGTCCAGGGTCGGAAGCTGGACATCCCCACCACCCGGGCGGCCTGGCCACAAGATCTCCGTCTTCGCCAGATTCACCCTCAACCTACTGGCTCGCAGCCATCCAGTAACAGCTTTGAGGCACTGTTGGAAATTATCGGGGACGGATCCGGGCCTGCCCTCCATCCTCAGAATGAGCTGAGTGTCATCAGCGTACTGGTGGCACTCAAGCCCATAAGTCCGCACCAGCTGTGCAAGCGGCTGCATGTAGATGTTAAATAACAGAGGGGAGAGAATGGCCCCCTGTGGAACTCCACAAACTAATGGGGAGCCCTCAGAGACCACCCCGCCCCTCCTCACACGCTGAGACCGCTGGTGGAGGAAGGAGGTCAGCCATTTAAGGGCTGTCCCCCTCACTCCAGCCATGGCCAGGCGGTGGATCAAAAGATTGTGGTTGACCGTGTCAAACGCTGCCGTGAGGTCCAATAACATGAGCAGCGCAGACCCGCCTTGGTCGAGCTGGCAGCGGAGTTGGTCTGTGATGGAGACCAGGACCGTCTCCGTCCCATGCCCCGATCTAACGACGGTTTCTTCAGTAATTGAGCTACCACCGCCTCTTTTAAGCACTCTGGAAAGACTCCTTGCTCAAGGGAGCTATTTACGATGTTCAACAGAGGCCCACGTAACCCCTCCAGGCAAGATCTAACAAGCCAGGAGGGGCACGGGTCGAGGGAGCAGGTGGTAGGCCTAGTTGCAGCCACGATCTTATCAACAACATCTGCGTCCAGTGGCCGAAACTGGTCGAGGGTGGGCCCAGCGGAGGGCCACGGGGTCTTGAGCTCCTTTACTGTATCAACCGTGGCCGGAAGGTCCCGGCGGAGACTCAGTATCTTGTCTGCGAAAAAGTTCTGGAAAGCACCGGCAGTGAGGGCCTGATCACTATTTTTGGGACAGTAGGGACCGTTGTCAAGGACCGAATTACTTTAAACAATTGTGCCGGGCGTGAACTAGCAGACGCTATCGAGGCGGAAAAATGCACATTTTTGGCCGCCTTGACAGCACGCTCATAAGCCTTTTAAAATAGCTCATAAGCTGATAATGAGGCTTCACACGCACTCTAGCCGTCTCCTCTCCCGCTTCATCGACCTATGATCTTCAGTGTACCAGGGGATCGATGTTTGCGGGGTGGGAGAGGGCGCCTAGGGGCAATCTCGTCGAGAGCTCTAGCTAATGAGGTGTTCCAGGCTTGAACCTGCTCATCAACTGAGACGCTGATAGACTCCAGATCCCTCAGAGCATTCAGGAACCTTTCGGGTTCCATAAGTCTCCTCGGGCTAACCAAAATTTGTTCGGCGCCCTTGCATGGGGGAGGCGGTTGCTCAACCCGGATCCTTAGAGCACAGTGGTCCGACCATGGAACCTCTATTACGGAGGCTAGGTCCACTTGAACCCCCGCGCTGAACACCAGTTCGAGGGTGTGCCTGGCCGAGTGTGTGGGTCCCAAACTACAGAGGGAGAGGCCTAATGTCGCCATGGTCGAAATTAGGTCCGCGGCTGCAGATGGAACGGAGGCTGCGTCGGCGTGGACATTGAAGTCACCCAGAACAATAAGCCTGGGAAACCTCAATGCCCACTCCGACACAGTCTCAAGCAGCCACGCCAGGCTCACTGCCGGTGCGCTAGGCGCACGGTACACCAGCAGAATAGCCAGGCTCTCCTGGGACTCCCACACCAGGCTGACACTTTCGAGCCCTGAGGTGGTGAGTGCAGGGATCGCTCTAAGGTGTAATCCATCACGGGAGAGTATTGCCACCCCCCACCCCCCGGTTCCTATTCTGGTGCGTGGCAACGTAATCAGGGGGGACCATTTCCTGGAGGCAGGTGCTATCACTCTCTTGGAGCCAAGTCTCAGTTATACAGAATAGTTCCGCTTTGGTGTCTTCACAAAACTCCCTGATAGTGGGAGGGGGGATAGCTGGATGTCTATCAACAGCGTGTCTGGAGATAGGACGCAGGTCAGATCCAGGCCGAGTCGTACCATGACTCTGTCTGGGTCTCGCAGTTGGTCTCGCATTCGGCCTGTGCCTACTGTACTCACCCCGCCCTGAGATCACCAGAATACCTAACAGACTTGGATGGAAGAAGTCGGCAGGGGATTTAGCTTCCGGCAAACCCCGTGAAAAGGGGAAGCTGGTAGAGGGCCCTGACCGTTTTCCGCCGGCTTTGCTGGCAGCCCATTGAGGCAGGAAGACAGCTATTTCAATTTTCTGATAAAGTTCATTATGTTGAAGTGATTAACACAGTTCAGGAGACAGAACTGTATTTTCTCTACAGAAATGTACGCTTTGACTTTTTCGGAAGGTACCAACCTTTTAGATGTCCCTTCTGCGAAGTTTGCGAGACTGACAGCAACCCGTAGGAGGGCATTCTCCGTTATTGCACCCACGTTGTGGAATGCCCTCCCCGCTGAAACGCACGCCATCAAGGACTTGCTTCCTTTTAGACGGGCTTGCAAGACCTACTTATTCCAGCAGGCCTTTGACCTGTAGGTTTCTCCTGTTGCATAGCCCGCCACGCTCGTATCCATTACCTGTGGTGTTGTGTCTACACACCAGGTTTTTAACTTCGTTTTGTCATATTGTGTTTTATTGCCGTGTTTTAAATTGTTAATATGTTGTGTTATTCCATTTTATCCGGCGCTTGTGAGCCGCCCCGAGCCTCCTGGGAGGCATAGAAGCCCAATAATAAATTAATAAATAAATAAATTCTGTGTTGTAATGACTCCACAATACACGGTAGGGACACACGTAGACGTCTTCTTGGTCCAACACGATTTTATTGAAGGTACGCCACCCGTAAAGCTAAAGCGCCGGCCCGCCACCCAAACACACCTTAAATACCCGGTAGCCCCTCCCTACCCAATGCAATGTCCAAGCAGGGTGTCATCATGCTCCGATGAATCAGCAATCCCAGTAGTCCATAGGGGCATGACCCCAGGGTCACATGAGTGACGTCATGAGTCCAAATGTCCAATGTCCATGCCAGGAGGAGTTACCTCACTTCCCTCTCTGGCACCTGGAAGTTACTCCACTCCCAGGCTGATTCAGCAATTCCAAGCACACATGGCCAAGGTCACTCCAGGAACTGGGCTAAAGGTCGTTGCAGTTTCATGACAGGTTGGGAACATGATCTCCCTCAAAGCTCAGGTTCCCCAATCCTGACATAACGGTCTCCTCCACTTCATCCTCCCCCTGAGGGAAACAAAACATCATTCAATCCCGTGGAGGAAATGGGCACACATATTTCTTCAAAAAACTGCAATGAAAAGTTGGGTGTACTTTCCCTAAACTCTTGGGCAACAGGAGAGTATATGACACCTTATTTACAACCCTGTCAACCTTAAAAGGTCCTATGAATTTTGGACTTAACTTCTTCGACTTGTACCCCAATTTTAAATTCTCCGTGGACAGCCACACCAAATCCCCCTCTGCATACTCCTCCCCCTCTTGCCGCTTGTGATCTCCAAACAGCTTATATGAGCGCTGTGCTTTCCTCAACGCCTCCGTCACTTCTCTCCACACTCCTTCAGCTCGCACCCTCCATTCCCCCTTGCCTTCTCCCCCTTCTATCTCCACCAGCTGCGGCAAAGGGGCCACCTCTTGCCCATAAACAATCTCAAAGGGCGATTTCCCGGTAGAAGAATGGATGGAACTGTTGTAGGCTACCTCAGCATAAGGAAGGAGATCTGACCAATTATTTTGTTCCTGATTACTGAAAATCCTTAAATAGGTCCCCAAAGACTTCTGCACTCTCTCCGCAGCACCATTACAGCAGGGATGATAACCAGACGTCAGTTTTCTTTGCGCCCCTAACTCTTCCAAAAATCTGCCCCAAAACCGAGCAGTAAACTGGACACCTCGATCACTCAACACCTGTTCTGGGCAACCATGTAACCTATAAACATGCTGCACATACAACTCTGCCAATCGCTCCGCCGATGGCAACCCCTCAACGGAATAAAATGAGCCTGTTTAGAAAACATATCTATAACAGTCCAAATATACCGATATCCTCTACTTGACGGTAACTCTCCTACAAAATCGGTACTAACATGTGTCCATGGCCTTATTGGATCAGCAACCACCTGTATCAACCCCTGCGGCCGGGCAGAGGGAACCTTATTCTTAGCACACACTTCACAACTTGCTACATGGTGCCTGATCTCCACTTTCATACCTGGCCACCAGTACCTCTTCTTAATAGCCAACATGGTCTTAGTGACCCCCAATGTCCAGCAGTCTTATAATCATGATGCATTTCCAACACCTTTCTCCTCAACTTCTGAGGCACATACACCTTACCTCCCACCATCCACAACCCTTTCAATTTCACACACTCCTTCTCATGTTCCATCAACCACAAGTCCCCTGCATATCCTTCTTGTAATTCTAGACTCCATCCATCCACTACTTTTCCTTCTTCCTTAATTTCTAACCCCTTCTGGGACCGGGTTTGCACTGCACAACCCCACTGCTCTTTAGAAAAAACCTCTCCTTCTTTGTGCAGCCCATCTGCTCCTACACTCGGATATCTAGACAAAGCATCTGCCACCACATTTTCCTTCCCCTTGATATGCTGCAACTTAAAATTGAACCTATTGAAAAATTGCGACCACCTTACTAATTTTGGAGACAACTTCTGAGGGTTACGTAAATAACCCAAATTCTGATGGTCCGTCATAACCACAAATGGGAACGCTGCCCCTTCCAAAAACTGACGCCAGGTCACCAACGCGTTCTTCACTGCAAATGCCTCTTTCTCCCACACAGGCCATTTACGCTCATGCTCGCCAAACTTTTTTGAAAAGTAAGCACAAGGTCGCAATTTCCCCTGACCATCCTCCTGCAACAGAGCACCCCCATAAGCCCAAGCGGAGGCGTCACATTGAACTACAAAAGGTCGATTCACATCTGGATGTAGCAATAAAGGGCCCTCAGTGAAAGCCCTCTTCAATCTAACAAATGCTTCCTGACAATCCTGAGTCCAGTCTAATACTGCACCTGGAGACTTGACCTTTCTGGATTCCCCTTTACCCTTCGTCTTCAACAGCTCAGTAAGCGAGAGGGCTATCGCAGCAAACCCCGGAATAAAAGTCCGGTAAAAATTTGCTAACCCTAGAAAAGCTTGCAATTGCCGGCGTGCGCGGAGCTTCCCAGCTCAACACGTCCTCCACCTTTGCCGGATCCATAGACACTCCATTCTCTCCAATCCTGTACCCTAAAAAATCAATCCGATTCTTACTAAACTCACATTTACTCAATTTAACAAATAACTTCGCTCGCCTCAACCGCTCTAATACCTCGCGCACCAACTTCACATGCTCTTCTTTCGTACGGGTCGCCACCACGATGTCATCTAAATAAACAAACACCCCTTATACAAAAGGGGGTGCAACACCTCGTTAATTAACTGCATAAACAGACCCGGAGACCCGGCCAAACCGAATGGCATGACGAGCCATTCGAACAACCAAGGGGGCACGAGAATGCGGTCTTCCATTGGTCACTTTCTTTCACCCTAATCATATGAAACGCATCAATTAAATCCAGTTTTGTAAAAAACTTACAACCTCCCAACAATCCTAACAGATCCTTTATCAACGGCAAGGGGTAGCAGTTTGTCGTACTAACAGCATTTAACCCCCGGTAGTCAATGCACAACCTCAGTTTCCCATCTTTCTTCTCTCTGAACAGCGCTGGCGCAGCCAAAGGGGATTCTGAACGCCTGATAAACCCTTTCCTCAAATAATCGTCAATTTGCTCCCTTAATGCCACTTTTTCCCTGACCGTCATTGCATAGATCTTTGGCTTAGGTAAAACTGCTCCCTCCTTCACTTCAATACTACATTGCACATTCCTCATAGGTGGGAGTCTCTGGGCTAACTTAGGATTAAATACGTCAGCGTAATCCCAATATTCTTGGGGCACCCCTTTCACTTCTTTGCAAATGCCCTTCTCTACCTTAGGGATACATTGCACAGTCCCAGCTCTCCAGTCGATCTTGGGGTTCACCTTTTCTAACCAGGGCATGCCCAACACCACCTCATGGCCTTGTATGGGAGCCATAACAAAATTAATCTCCCCCTCCCATGGTCCTACTCGCCCTGTTAACCCCTTCGTCCCCACAGAGAAAGGACCTCCTTCAATTGTAGTCCCATCTAATTGTTTAAAGGTGACTGGAGTTTCTAGCGGTTCTGTGTCACCACCCAATTCCTCTACTAATTGCGGAGACATGATATTCTCTGAACATCCACAATCTACTAATGCTTTCTTTTTTACAATAAGATCCCCCTTTATCAATCCCAAATCACATTGGATACTACTTCTCACCCCAATGTTTTGGTTTTCAACATTGTCCACCATTGCAGCCTTAGCGGCAGCCATTCTCACTGCAGGCTTCTGAGGGCATTGATACGCATAATGTCCGGACTGGTTACAGGCATAACAGCGGACTCGGCTCAATGTAGGCTTCTTGCTGCCACTGGGACGGCTGTCGCTGACTCGCTTAACGTCCATGTTTCTGGGTTTGTTCTCACTCCAAGCACGACCCATGCCTCGCGACCTCATCGGTTGGCCTCGCCGCCTCTGCACCTGTGCCAGGATCCCCTCCACATTGCCAGCCAGTTGAACCCATCCGTCAATGTCTCCTGGGTCATCTCGGTGAAGACACCACTCCAGAACCTCTTTGCGCAATCCATCTTTGAACAGTTCTAGCAAGGTAGCTTGCGACCATTCAGCCACTTTTCCAGCAAGACCCATAAATTCTTCAGCATACTCAGTCACTGACTTGGCACCTTGGGTCAAGCACCTTAACGCCTCCTTCGCTTTGATCCTTTCCAAAGGATCACGAAATCTGTTCTTGATGGCATGCAGGAACCTCCTCACCGAGCCCAGGCAGGGATCTCGTCGATCGTGGCACTGCACATACCACTCAGCAGCCCTACCCTTAAACACAGCCCCAATAGCTCTAACTTGGCTGCTTTCGCTGGGGTACAAATGTCCATAATCTTCCATATGGTCTTGTACGGCCGCAATAAAGAAAGCCACTTTGGATGCCTCTCCCTCAAATTCCACACGCAATGGCTCCCTTTTCATCCGGCTTCCAAACTCTTGAGAAGCCACTCTCGGCCCAGGCAAACTTCTCGGCCTAGTAATACCTCTTCCCAACCCTGCTGGTTGGACTCTAGGACCCTCTCCGGACTCCTCTGGCACTCCTCTCCCATCATCCTCACTCTCGATGGAGATCTAGGACACTCCGGGATCGGATTCTCTCGGTTTCGGCTTTGGTTCCTCACTCCCGAAGGAGATCTAGGACGCTCACTGAAAGCCCCGTCCATCCAGGAGTAATAGGTGAAGTCTCCACCTCCCGGGGCCTGCCACATCGACTCTCTCTGGTCCCTCTCATCCAATCTCTGGGTCATCCGGCTTACCATCTGCACCACTGCCTCCACTTTGCAGTTCAACACATCAATCTCAGATGGTGGCTCCGGTTCTGTGGTCTCACTACCACCTCCTGTTGCCAGGTTCAACAGCTCTCTCTGAGACCGCTTCTCACGATCTTCCTGGATCCCTTCCAGACGAGCGCCTTTGCACTCCACCGCCTGGTCTTCCAAGCGAGCCTCTCGGTGCTCCGCCGCTCGAACAGCGCTCCTGCGCACCTCCAATTTCCAAGCCTCACCCCTCTCCTTCGCTCGGCTCGCCATCATTTCATCCACCCGAGTTTGCCACAGTTGCTCTCCTTCACGGAGTCTCCTCTCCTGGGCCGTCATCTCTCGGGATTCATCTGGACTTCCCACACGGTCAAGAGTGGTCCACTCCCACTCCTGAGTTCTCCGGATTTCCTCATTATCCTCCAAAATCCAGCTGTCCAGATACTTTTCTTCATTCCACGCCAACCTCGCCATCGCTGGGATAGTTGGTCCGGGGCTTTAGCTTCTGTAACGACTCCACAATACACGGTAGGGACACACGTAGACGTCTTCTTGGTCCAACACGATTTTATTGAAGGTACGCCACCCGTAAAGCTAAAGCGCCGGCCCGCCACCCAAACACACCTTAAATACCCCGGTAGCCCCTCCCCTACCCAATGCAATGTCCAAGCAGGGTGTCATCATGCTCCGATGAATCAGCAATCCCAGTAGTCCATAGGGGCATGACCCCAGGGTCACATGAGTGACGTCATGAGTCCAAATGTCCAATGTCCATGCCAGGAGGAGTTACCTCACTTCCCTCTCTGGCACCTGGAAGTTACTCCACTCCCAGGCTGATTCAGCAATTCCAAGCACACATGGCCAAGGTCACTCCAGGAACTGGGCTAAAGGTCGTTGCAGTTTCATGACAGGTTGGGAACATGATCTCCCTCAAAGCTCAGGTTCCCCAATCCTGACAATACCAAGTTGGGTCGTCCCATGCTTATTTATTTTGTCTTATTTAGAAATGTATACCCTGCTCCTCATCAAAAAATTTGCAGTCATTTAAAGTAAATTAAACATACTAAATACCGTTACCACCAAGTAGATTCAATAAAACAGATCCATTCGTAAAGCTGGAGTTGGAATGTATTAGTCAGGGAATGTGGTCAAGTTAGAGTCTGTGGAAACACGATAACTTCTGTTTTCACATCTGTCATTAGAAGACATCAGACAGCTACCAGTATAAGATGTGCATGAATAAGCAAAAAAGGAGAATTATTCTGCAAATCTGTAGTAATTGGTTCTGACAGCTGCTGCTATAGCTTCAGAATTGTCAGCCACAGTGAGAAAATCTACTCTGCAGGCCTTTCTCTCATATTGCCAACATACATCATTACCATAGCACCAGCTTTTATAAATGACACCTCATGCAGCCAGGAGTGCCAGGGTGGCCTTTTCCTAGAAAAACTGGGCAGCAACAGGGGAAGCATTTCTTGGGTTCTCAAAGAACAGCCCCCATGACTGAATAGCTTTGAAAGAATTGTTTCTTGGTTTTCCTGTCCTCTCCATGACCTAGAGGGAAACTGCAGTGGCTGAATTAATATTCCCTGAGAATGAAATGAAATAAGCTACAAGGGAACTGTATGAGATGAAAATAAAATGAGGGCAATAGGTTGCTGCCTATAACAGTGTTCTGTAAATCATCTAGGTAGTTTAGCTCCTGTTGCCTGCTAAAGTTTCACAAGGATTTATAATACTCAGTGGCATTTTAAAAAACATACAGTACAGAACAACAGCAAAGAGATGCAGCTATTTACTGTCAGCTGTGATCATTTACATTTTTATGGAATAATGTCATTTCTATTCAAAAAATTAACCTCCAATAAAATGCATGCCATGGTTACTAAGCATGTGTGTGAATTGTGTGTGTGTAAAGGAGTGTACAGGGTATCAGTGAAAGGTTTATCCAGAGGTTGAAAAAGTTGCTTTTGTTCTGTACTGCCCAACATTTCCCCAATCAGCAAGTATAATAAAAATAGCGTGACCATGCTGGCTGGAGGCATTCTAGAATGCAGAGTCTTAAAAATAACATTTAACCCTTCCTATTCACTGGGTTGGCAAGTTGAATTGCCATGTACAGTAGCACAAAATGAACAAAGGACGAGAGCCATTAATGTGATTCATTTTATAATCCTGTGTTTGTGATGCTGAAATTTCTCCTAGCTTCACACTAGATCTTTCTTTCTGTTCATCCTAGTTTTCCAGAGAGAAGTTTGGTCCTCCTTTCCGATATCTAATTTTTTTCTGTTAAAATATCTTACTCCAGTATTTCATAAACATACCTGAGCTAGTGTCTATTTACTTTTTCATCCATTTTTCAAACATTGAGCACCAGGTGGCTACAAATAAAAATGTTAGGAACAAAACATTGACAAAAATATATTAAGAATAGCAACAAATAGAGATGTATATATAGGAAGTCATTGCCTTTGTTGACTTCAAGATAACAATTATAACATTTGTTGTCCGCAGGCTTACATGTTGTTGTATACTTCATACATGCTGTATTCCTTGACTTGCAGGGGTTTCTGCATGTTCTTTATTGCTCTTGGCTTATTAGTCCTGTGAGGTTTTAGTGGTCAATGGACTCGTTCCTCTTTTTTAAAATAATAATTTTTATTGCATAAATTTTCATATGTACATATATTTTTAAAAAACCTATCTAAGATATTACGGAAGGTAAGTTTAAGGATAATTGGGGAGAGGGAAAAGGTAATTGGAATTGGTTGGATAATTTGGGAAAGATTGGAAAGGGTGGGGGTCTATGACTCCCAAATAATCTTTTCTGCGTTTATAGTCTATTCTTCTTTCTTCTTAATTCTATCCATATTGGCATCTCTCTCTTTTTTCTGTCTGAATCCTCTATATTGAGTACTTTTGGTTTATGGTTTACTGGAAATCTTATATTGGGTTGATTTCATTGTTCCTTATAAGTTTCCCTGAATTCTTCATATAACTTCAAATCTGTATTTTTCATGGGTCTTCCATAACATACTTTAAAAGCAAAAGTTAATTTGTCAATTTATTTTATTTCATCTATTTTATTCAACCATTCTTCTACTGTTGCCATTTCTTTTAATTTCCATTTTTTTTCTTGTGGACCATCCTTGCTGCTGTGGTTAGGTATGTGAATAAAATATCTCGGTTTTGATCTAATTTCATTTCCTCATCTATTATTCCAGGTAAAAATATTCTGGTTTCATACTAATTTTTATTTTTAATATTTTTTCACATATTTCTTGTATTTTTCTCCAAACTGGTGTGTGTAGATTGCTTTTGTAGCATTGATAAATCTAAACCCTATATCCATCTCCCTCATTAGCATAATTAGGAAATCCCAATTCATCATGTCGAACACCTTTTCGGCATCGATAAATAAGAATGCCACTTTGTTTTGGATGTTTTTCCGGTAATATTCAAAGGAGTCGATTAGTATTCTTACATTGTCCCTGGATTGTCTCCCCGAGAGAAAACCCGTCTGGTCTGATTTAATCCAGTCTTTTAATAGGTTTTTCATTCTTTCCGCTAATACACTTGTGAATATTTTATAGTCCAAGTTCAATAAAGAATTGGTCTATAATTCTTCACATTATTCTTAGGGAGACCTGTCTGTGGTTGGGGTTCAAGATGCATAGTTGCCATAACTAACATAGTGATATTACATACCAGCGCCATGGAGGTAAAGTCATACATCCATGGTAAGACCAGCGGCCGAAGCAAGTAACTGATTCAACGGGAGAGGCTACTATGCATCTTGAATGTAATTTGTCTGTATACTATCCTTTATCCATTTCTATGTATTGATGGTAACTTATGTAATGCTCATTTTGGTTAGCCATTGTGCTGTACTAGCAGGGTGCTGCGGAACACTCTATTATATTCCAATTTTACTTACCTTTCCAGAAAACGTACCCTTTCCACCTACATGACTGGAGTTATGTGTGATTATTGGCCTTGAAAAAGACCCTTCCTTCCACGGGTCGAAACGGGAGTTGGTACCATTGTACAGAGTTATCCTCGTCGGCCTGCATACTGTGAGCAGTTTGGAGTCCACCTGGATATAATACCTTTGCAACTTTGCCAGCGACTCAACCGACTCGTCTCCTAAACTCCGTTTCCCACCATCCCTGTCTTCTTGGGCGTTTTCGACCACACTCCCCTGGACTTCCTCCCTATTACCCTGTCTTAATATTGGAATCATCCTGGACTTATATACCCTTAATTGGACTATGGTACTACAGGGTAGGAACCCTCCGGGGTGATGTTGTTGATACTATGATGATGCACTACTTTATTGTACTTGATTATATGCGACTGTATTGATTATATATATTTGTTGAATCATACGTTTGTTGTTCCTTGTATACATTGTTGCTTGCAACACCCCCCCCCCCACACACACACACACTGTGTATAGATTATATTTAATGCTAGCCATTTTCCAGGCTTGTTTGTGTTTTGGAAGTGCTGTTGTCTTAGGAACTGCAAACTTTCTTTTGTTTTGTCTAAGTCTAGGAGTGTAGTGTTCCAGCCTAGTCAGCCCAGTGGTCAGAGTCAGGCAACGGGGATTCCAGCTGATCAGGGTCAGCTGTGAGATAATGAATGGCCAGATGGGTATGGGTCTCCAAATGAGAGTTTGCAATGGGATGATGAGGAATATAGGTCTGCAGATGAGTTTACTGAGGATTCCATGGAAACTAATTCTGAATCAGACTATGAGAGGCCCAGCGGCCTTGGGTCCCAAGAGAGAGTTTCTACTCCCTTTCCAGATGAGCATTCCGGAAAAGGGGAGTTTCCTGCTTCTCACTCTGATTGTAATGCACCTGGGCCTGCTAACAAGCTGGAATTTGACCGAAGGGCCAGTATCAGATCTTCGAGGAGAGATTGGAGTTTGAAGGGGAGGTGCGTTGGTCACATAGAGAGTAATTTCCTTATTAGACTGTTCCCGGGGTTTTCTAGTCAGACCTGAAGCTACGTTCAGCTTGATCAAGTCTCACGTTCTAGTCTCCAAGCTCAAGCCGACCGCTGGAGCGGTTCGGACTCAAGTTCATGTTGACTGCCGTTGCAGTTTGCCTCAATTATCACGTTTGACCACCGGAGCGGTTTGCCTTATTTTGGAACTTTGCTTTCCTTGGGATTTAAGCCGCTTGGGCTTGCAGGTACAGAACTTTATTGGACTATTTTTGATTGTTTTATTCTTACTTCTTTGGACTATTCTTTATCATTTATTCTAAATAAAAGTACATTTATTGCATCTGCCTGGTGTGTGTGATCTAGGGGGACTGTCCATGATCTGAGGTGCAACAAGGAGTTCTTTTTGTTTTAATAATAATAATAATACTGTTTATTTCTATTCCGCTCTTCTCACCCCGAAGGGGACTTTTAGCAGTGATTCGAGCTTTGTCTTCACTTCCTGATTTTTTGGGGATGATTTTAAATTGTTTTCTAAATCTTTTATATTTTGCAATAAATCCGATTCTAATTTATTTTTGTTTCCAATTCTAATACTGTTTTGCTGTATGAAATGACCCCTTATCACCGCTTTATTCGCGTCCCAGACTATCTTATCTGCTGTTCCTTTATTGGAGTTAAGATGGAAGTATTCTTTTAATATTTCTTTTTAAAAAAATGATCTTTATTCAAATTTTTCAGATAGTAAAAGAGATAACATGGAATACATTACATAAGACGTGGGATGGGGGAGGGGAATTGTGGAAGGGGGATCCTGGGGTATAGCACATAGGGTAAGGTGGGGGAGGGGGATAGGAAACACAGGGAGTTACATGGGGGGGGTGCTCCAGACCAAACGGTGGGGAGAGGAGAGTATTTGTTTTGTTTTGTATGTTATACAGCTTGTGACTATCTTCGTTTCCTTTCGTTTGGTATCTTAACCGTGCCTAAGAAAGAATATAAAAACAAGATAACTATTAAACCTCTTAACTAATATGTAATGCTCTCTCTACTGATGGCCACGACCACCTTGGTTTTTTGTTGTTTTTTTTTAGCTAAAAGTTCCAGTTCAAGAGTATATCTATTTTATGTTCAGATCTATAGTAGTCTTTGACTTTTGCCCAGTCCATCTTTGTCGTGGGATCTTCCTTGATTGTCTTCAGTGCCTCAGTGAGCCATTCCATTTGGATAGTTTCCATCACCTTCTGGAGCCATTCTTCTAATGTTGGGGATTTTGGGGATTTCCAGTACTGGGCATACAGTAATTTGGCCGCCGTGGTTAGTATAATGTAAATACGTCTGTCGTTGGTATTCAATGTTGGCTCTATGATACCTAGCAGGAGAGATTCCGGTTTCCCCTCCATAGATACATTAAGCACTTTACACACTTCTTTGTTAATCATTTTCCAAAACTTTTCTGCTTTGGGGCAGAGCCACCATAAGTGGAAGAAAGTTCCATTTTTTTGGCCGCAGTTCCAGCATTCGGTTTTGGTATTCTTGTATATTTTAGCTAATTTTACTGGAGCAAGATACCACCTGTACATTATTTTTATCCAATTCTCTCTAAATTTATAGCATGCCGATGAGTTTATATTTTTTTCCCATATGGCTTTCCAGGTCTTCCAATTAATATTGGAGCCAATATTTCTGGCCCATTTTTTCATATAATCCTCCGGCTTTTGTTCGGTTTGGCAGATTATTCTATATATTTTACCCACCGAATTTTTGTCTGGGCCCAATAGAACTCCTTCCAACTCATTCTGGTCCTCCTCAAACCCTCTTTTAACATCTATTTTGTATTTTTCCATGATTTGATAATAGGGGAGCCAGTTCATCTCCTTCCCCTCTCTCGCAAGATGATCTTTGGATTTCAAGGAATACATTAGCCCATTCCAATACGTAAGATCTTTATACGTATACCATGTCATATTATCCAGTTGCCTGATTCTAAACGCCTCTAACGGGGATAGCCACATCGGGGTTTTGATATAGATTTTTTTGCTATATTTATTCCAGATTCTCAATAGAGAATCTCTGACATAGTGGTTTTTGAAATTTTTGTCGGCGGAGATCTTGTTATATCCCATGTAGCCGTGAAATCCAAATATCAGATCATACCCTTCTAAATTTAAGAGCCTGTTGTCATCCAATTTGCACCATAGTCCCAACCAGGCTAGGCAGTTTGCTTCAAAATATTTCCTTAGGTTCGGAACGCCCAGGCCGCCATTTGATTTGTTCTGTTGGATAATTTTCATTCTCACCCTCGGTCTCTTACCACTCCATATGAATTTTGATATGTCTCTGGACCAGATATTGAATTGCGAATCTTTTTTTATAATTGGGAGAGCTGAGAATAGAAAATTCATCCTTGGCAAAGCCATCATTTTTACAGCCGCGATTCTGCCCAGTAGGGATAATTTCAGTTTTGCCCAATTTCCAAAGTCCTTTTTGATACTGTCCCATGCTCCAACGTAGTTGTTCTTATACAATTGTGAATTTTTGGTTGTCAAATTCACCCCTAGGTATTTCACCTTCTTTGCTATTGTGAGATCTGTCAATTTGGTTAAGTCCAATTTTTCCGTCTCCGACAAATTCATGACCAGCATCTGCGATTTCCTTTTATTTATTTTAAAACCGGCCAGGCTCCCAAACTCTTCTATCAGTTCAAGCCACCGCGGGAGTTTGGTGTTAGGATCTTCTACTATGAGCACCAGATCGTCGGCGAAGGCCTGGACCTTGAGTGCTTCACCTTTTATTTGCAATCCTTTTAGTTCTTCCTCTCTTCTAATCTCCTTTAAAAGTATTTCTACTATCGTGATGAAAAGTAGGGGGGATAGCGGACACCCCTGCCTCACTCCCTTTTGGATCTTAATTTGTTTTGCTTTGGTATTGTTTACTATTATTTTCGCAGTTTGCTCCTTATATATGGCGCTAATTGTATTTCTTATTTGGTGCCCAATATCTAGTTCCGCTAATAGATGTTCTAAGAAATCCCAATTAGTTCTATCGAACGCCTTCTCCGCGTCCAAAAAAATCAAGGCGACTTTTTTATCGATGTTTTTGTTATAATATTCTATTGCATCGATCATAGTACGTATATTCGTTTTGAGATGCCTATTTGGCAGAAACCCGTTTTGGTCTTTGTGTATCCAATTGTTTAGAAATTCTTTAAGTCGCCCTGCTATTATAGCCGCAAAGATTTTATAATCGGCGTTCAAAAGAGATATCGGTCTATAGTTTCCGATCTCCGTTGGGTCTTTACCGGTTTTGCCTATCAGAATCATGTTCGACTCCTTCCAGGAGTTAGGGATTTTACCATTTGCTAAAACCTCGTTATACAGAACCTCAAGCATGTCCGCTATCTCTTCCTCGTGCTCCCGATAGTATTCGGCTGTATAGCCATCCGGGCCTGCCGCTTTTCCTAATTTTGCCCCTCTTATTGCCTTTGTTACTTCTTCTCTAGAGATTTTTTTGTTGAGTGACTCTCTATCCTCGTCCGAAATCTTGCTTAACCTTTTATTGCCAATATAAGATGTTACTTTCCCCACATCAATGCTGTCCTTGCAGTATAGAGCTGAAAAGAAGTCCTCGAAGGCGTTTTTAATCTCCATGTCTGAGATTACTTCGATTTGGTTAATTTTTAATTTGTAAATAACATTTCTTTTCCTCTTTTCTTTTAATTGCCAGGCTAGCAGCCTGCCCGGCTTGTTGGCCTGCTCGAAATATTTTTGGTTTAAAAATTTTAGATTGTGCCTGATTTTTTCTAGTTCATAGAATTCCAATTGGTTCTGAAGGGCTTTCAGCTCTTTTTGAATCTGTCTGTTTTTGGGGTTGCTTTTTAATTTCTCCTCGGCCTTTTTTATCCTAGTCGTTAATTCTTGCCTTTCCTTTCCTTTTTTCCTTTTGCTAATGGATTGGTGTTTCATAAAGAAACCCCTCATATAGGCCTTACTTGTTCCCAAATAAGGCTCGTGTTGTTATTGTCCTTGCAGTTAATTTCAAAGAACTCCTTTAAAGCTTGTTTACTTTTACTTTTTACCTCTCTATCCTTTAGCAAGAAGGCTGGGTACTTCCAGGAATACTCCGTTTTCCTTTCAAATAATTCTAGTTCTACACCGCAGTGGTCAGATATGTGGCGTGGGAGAATCTTGGCCGATCTCACCTGGCAGGCTAGGTTATTGGAGACGAGAATATAATCAATTCTGGACCACGTTTGATGGCGGTCGGAGAAGAAGGTGTAATCTCTAGTTTTTGGGTGAAGTTCCCTCCAAACATCACATAATCCAATATTTTTTTTAAGGTTGAAAAACGACCTGGGGAGTTTACTACCTGTATTGTTTCTACCCCTACTTGGGTTGCTCTTATCGATATTTTGCTCTATTACCCCATTGAAATCCCCGAGTAGAATTAGGCTGTCATAATCGCCCTCTGATATCTTTGACTCTATAGTCTCAAAGAATTTTGTCTTAGAGTCGTTCGGCGCGTATACATTGCATATCAAAATCCTTTCACATGCATTATGAATTAACACCCCAACATATCTGCCCTCTGGGTCTTTAAACTCTATTTCCGGTTTCAGAGTATGGTCTACATATATTACAACTCCCTTTTTTTTTTCACCCGCCGAGGCTTCAAACATTTCGCCAAGGGCATCTCTTTTTAGGAGGTGGCACTCACTCTTTTTTATATGGGTTTCTTGGAAGGCCACAATATTGGCCCTTCTTTTAATATTTCTTTATACCTTGACACCTGCTCTTCTTTTTTCAAGAGGTCCTCATTTAATCTCCACCTCTTTATCATCATTTTCAGTCCTAATTGGAAATCCAAGGGGCAATTATCAGAATGCAGTTTCGATAGAATATTCATTTTCTTAATTTGAGTTATCACATTTACAGAGGCCCATAACATGTCAATCCTGGACCAAGATTGGAACCTTCCAGAAAAATATTGGTAGTCTCTGGTCCCTGGATTCCCCCCCCCCCCTCCATACATCCTTTATACCCAGTTCTTCCAATACCACTCTGCGATTAGTCCTGATTTTATATCTTTATTTTTCTTCGCTGACCTATCTATTGGGTCTATCACCCCATTGAAATCACACACAATTATAAATTCATCATAGTTACTTTCAAGAATTTTCTCCCTTAGTCCCCTGAAAAATTTAACTTTAGGTCCATTGGGGGCGTAGATGTTACACAGTAATATAGTTTTCAGGCCCCACTTAAAATATACCCCCACGGATCTCCCCACTTTGTCTTTAAACGCCAGAGTTGGGTTTAAAGAGTTTTTTATATACGTTACCACCCCTCTGTCTTTCTTACAATACGTCGAGAAAAACTCATTTCTGAGTCTTTTCTGCTTCAAATATGAGGCATCTTTATCCCTAATGTGAATTTCCTGTAATGCAATTACGTCTAAGTTTTTTTTGCATATAAGTAATTAAAGATTCTTTTCCTCTTACATGGTATGTTTAAACCATTAACATTGTTTGAATATAACTTAATAACCATAATAGAATCTCCTTAACTCTTTTCCTTTTTGACTCCTGGTTTTTATAGTCCATTCCGTCTGGTCTGTCGAGTGTTGCGGTTTCTTTCCTCTCCTTCTCGTCAATATGTCACTTCCTTTTTCTCTTTCCTCCTCCCATTCTATTTCTCCTTCCTCTCCACTGTCTTCATTTGGGTTTTCTCTCATGTCTGTCTCTTTCTTTTGGGAGTTTATTAAGAAAAGTTTCTGCTTTTTCTATCAAAGTGATCCAATGTCTATTGCCCTTGTAGGTTAGCATAAGTCCTTCTCTTTTCTCCCATCTATATTTGATCCCTCTCTTTTGGAGTTCTTCATTTAAGAAGAAGTATTTTTTTCTTTTTGCAATGATAGTTGGGGGGATCTCATTCAATATTAGCACTTTTCTTCTATTGTATGACATAGTTTTAGTCTGGCCTTCTCTCAGGACATCATCCCTCACCTTTTTTCTGTTAAAACAAACCAAAACGTCTCTTATTGCCTTGTTTCTTCTAGTGATATTTGTTGTTAAATGATAAGTCCTGTCTAACTCTCTGTCAATCTCCCCTTTTGGAGTGTGGAGCAGATTGGCTATGATTTCCATTATTATTTCCCTTATATCTTCCTGGTCCTCTTCTTCCACGTTTAAGAAACAGAGTTGGAATTCCTTTTCCTTATATTCTAGAAGCTCTTGTTGCTCTTCCAGTTTTTTATTCAGAAGTGTTAGTTTAGCCATCTTTTCCTTGCAGCTTTTTCCCAGTCTTTCTTGTTTAATGTCTGCCTGTTCTTCTTTCTGGCGTACTTCTTTTATCTCTGTCTACATTATTGTCATCTATTTTTGTATCTTGGTCATATCCTCTCTCATATTTTTCTTTAGATTTGCAATCTCTTCTATAATTAGTATTTCCTGGTCTTTGAGTAATTTTTCATGATCTTCCTGTTTGTTAGCCAGGTCATCTTGTTTTTCTGATATCTTTAGCATCTCCGCGAAGAGATCTTCTAGTGTAAGTTCCCCCTGGGAGGAATCTTTCCTACCAGGTGTTTTCTTGTCCTTTATTTGGTCTCTACTCATGTCCATTTTCCCTTTTGCAAAGGCCATTTCTGCTTTGTTTTGTTTTTATTGCTACTTTTGCTCTCTTTAAGTTCTTTGTGTCTTCCCTTTGGTTCTCTTTACTATCTTAAGGAAGGCTTAAGGGAAACTGTTTTACTCACTGTCTTTTAATCATCTGGATCTTCTGGGCTTTGGTTCTCTGTCCCACTGTCTCTTTTTGTCGTTTCACCTCCTCTCTGCCTCGGGTGGCCCTGCCTCCCCCCCCTCTTCTTGTAGCTGCTTATTTCCTCTGATTTCTCTTTACAGGCTTAGTTGACTCCCCCTTTGCCCCTTCCGGTTCCGCGCCAATGGCGAGCAGACGGACTCTCAGCTCGCTCTGAGAGCAACAGGCCAAAAGAGAGTGAAGAAGGGGGTCAAACTACCCCCACCCTTGACCAGATCGTAGGTCAAGGGACAGCGATCCCATAGGTCTGCCGAAAAGTAGGCAAAGGTGACCTCCCCCTCAAGGGAGGCCATCCAAGCCACGGGAAGCAGCAGTCAAAGGGAAGCGAACTCCAAGCCTGCCCAACAAGCAAACAGCTTGAAGATGCTTTGCCTGCGCAAATTTTAAATTACATGTATTACTCAAATCTAAAATCCAGAAAGCACCCCAAGTGTGACGGGAGCCCCGTGTGTTGGAAGAGTTGAGGGAAGAATTTCTACTGCCAAAGAGTGCAGGAGAAACAAGTTGGGAACCGGAGAGGAGAGAACCATCGATAATACAACTCCCAGTGCTGTGATCGTGAAATCTAGCCTGGGAGACGAGAGAAAACTGATTTGAGAAACGCGTAGAGAGAGGCAAATTTAAAGGAGCGGGCACCCTCAAATTATACACCCAAACCCCAAGGGAGATAAAGACAGAAGTGAAAGAGTCAGAAATCTGAAAGTATTGAGAAAGAAAAAGTCCTACAAACCCTAAAAACAGCAAACATACCTACAGCTCTATCCAGGACTGTCCTTGAAAATGCGGAGCCGCCATTGAGCCCAAAGAAGGAGAAGGAGGAAGCCAGGAGGTGGGGCCAAGAGGAAGGCGGAACTGATAAGCGGCTAAGCCAAAGAAGACAGAAGGCAGTAAGAGGGAGCCTGCGGAGATGGAAGAAACCAAAAGAACAGAGGAGAAAGGTGTCTTGGATATATAGTTTGATAGCATGTGTCTTTAAGTTTTCACATTGAATATTTATGTATAGCATTGAATTTACTGTAGACCGACTTTAGAATAATTGGAACTACAGCACACTTTCTCTATTGATTGTTCTACATTATTAGCAGTGACAGATAATTTTTGATTATTGTGTCACCTTTGCCCTGAGTGCTTTTTGTGTTGTTTATAGGTATCCCCTTCTTTGTTTTGGCTTGTTATATGCACTTGACATACTGTCAGCTCCTGGTAGGGTCTTCGAACAAACCACGCTCACACAGGTTCTTCCTGGGATAAGTAGTTTATTACTCCTAACTCACAGCTATCAAAGACAGAACTGAAGGGTTCCCGCTCAAACACTCTTTCAAATCCCTCTCATTTCACCCTTCCTTCTTTCTTCTCCTGTTTGTCCTTTACAGCCTGCAATCCACATTCCAAAGCTCTGGTCTTCCAGTACTGCTCTGGCCAGATAGTTTCTTATCAGATGCCAGTTGTAGCCAGATAGTTTGTTCTTTATGTAACTGTCTCTGGGTGCAACTGACACATACATTATCTCAGATTTCTGGCAACAAGCCCCAGGTTCAACTAATAAACGTGTGATGGGCCAGGTTTGAACTGGGGGCTTTCTGATTTACAGCTCAGCAACTGTGCTGAGAAGAAAAATATCCTCTATCTTTCTTCTATTGATTCATATTACTTAGGAACCCTTGTAAAGCTTCTGTGCAACTCCACAGTGCCAAGGATCATATATTGGTAGGTTACATACCTGTGAGCATCTTTCTTCAAGTGGAGCTCTGTGAATACACACTTATGAAGCCTGCACGCGAAAAGCAGGCTCAACAGAAACTTCCCCAGTTTGAATTTTTCAAGTTTTGGCGGTAACCCCACCCAGCCTTCCCGAAGGGCATAAAAGGCGCCCCGCGCACGCCTCCCACATTCCTTTGCCACGAAGGCAACGAGGAAGGGGAAGGTTTGTTGTAGAGGGGATGGCCGGGTGGGTTAGCGTGAATTCACTGAGCTCCACTCGAAGAAAGATGGTCACAGGTATGTAACCTACCATTTTTCTTTGTGGGCTCTGTGAATGCACACTTATGAAAATTTAGCAAGCTAAGGTCCAGGAGGCGGGAAACAAACCGACCAATTTTTTTTAAGGACCAAACAGTAATGTTTTATTGCACCAGGATGTAGAGTGAATCGGGGGGCTGTGTGCCAAGTTTGGTCTTGTTCTGTCATTGTTGGGGGCTGCAAGATGTTTTCGACTTCAACTCCCACCATTCCTGACTGCCTCAGGCCCTTTCCTATCCCATCTCAGCCACTTAAGAATGTTAGAATGTTGAGGCTGGCCAATCAGAAACCATATGCAAATTACATCACAGTGGCAACCAATCAAAATGTTAGAATGTTGGGGCTGGCCAATCAGAAACCATATGCAAATTTTTCCACAGTGGCAACCAATCAAATAACTGCCACATACTCCTCCCTCCACCCCCCGCCCTCCGCATACATACATACAATACATACAAACATTCACTATATACTAGCTCAGTGGTCGGTAACCTTTTTGACTCAGAGAGACATGAAAGCAAAATATTTGGAAATTTATTTCAGTGAGAGGCATATAATATATTGTTGCACTTCAGACAGAAGTATCCCCCTAGTTCACACACACATCAGACAGTCTTTGAAATAATAGGCTTTTATTGAAACAAGTATAGTGTCCAACAAAAGGGTAGAAGAAGATAGACCATAAAATATATCCAAGATAAGCACACAGTCCATAAATTCCAGGACCCAAAAGGATAAAAGTTGAAAGCTTGATACTAAATTCTAAGACAGTTCAATGCAGCAAAAATACCATCTATGAAACAAGACCTAGGTCAAGATGGCGCCGGTGCAGGAGCAGCCTATGCAAGAGCTCCGACTGAGGTCGCCAGATCTTGCTCTATTGACTGGCCAACAAGATCTGAAAATCCTGGAAGCATCTTTGGGTGATCTCCAACTGCGGGAGACAGTTGACGGTGGTCCCCATGAGCTTTCTACAGGATTAACAATGGACTTGGAACTCTTACAAAGCACCAGGCAGGGTCTGAAGTCAGCACTGGGTAGAGGAATGCCTGACCGGACTTCTATTGAACTCCTTGGCTTCCAGAGTCCCTGCCTGCCGCGGATCTCCCTGCCCCTGGTATTTAGAACTGGAAATCGGTCTCATGGAACTTTTTTGCCTCAAGCATCTCAGGACAGAATCAAGTCCCTTAGCTGCGACGAGATCAGCGGCTGGAAAGCCCCTGGGAAGCTGACCTTTAGCTCCCATTCAGAGGAGTCGGGGCTGCCCATACTGGCATCTTTACATCAAGAGTTTGAGCTCCTTTCTGGCCAATTCAAGAGGTTCGGTGAGTTATTATCCCATTTTATTTCTCCCACCTCTCCTACCTCTCCAACTCCACACCCTCCTCAAAAGCAAGAACTGACCCTTCAGAAGCCCACCCCTGATCCATCTCTGCAAGACCTTTCTGAAATGAGCTGGGATTTCCCTGAACTGAAGCTCGAGGATGAAGGCCTTGTCGGAAGGAATCCCCACTTTACCTGAAGCTGTGGCGGCAGAGGAGGAGGATTCACATGTATGGAGTTTATTTATTTATTTATTATTCGGGCTTCTATGCTGCCGACTCCCTGAGGCTCGCGGTGGCTTACAGGAGCCGAAGGGCACAGTAAAATACAGGCAATAAGCAGTTAAAAACAATTAAAAACAACAGCAGTATAGTAATTAATAACACAGTTAACACAATGAACAGCACATCATCCTCAGAAGAACGAATAGATGGCGGGGCATGGGCAGGACTTACTCACCAAAGGCCTGCTTAAACAGGTATGTTTTACAGGCCCGTCTAAACGGGAGCAAGTCCTTCATAGCCCGAGTTCCGGCCGGGAGGGCGTTCCACAGCGTAGGTGCTATGACAGAGAACGCCCTCCGGCGGGTAGCAGTCAGCCTTGCGAGTTTAGCTGAAGGTATCTCCAGGAGATTGGAGTCCTCAGACCGAAGTGATCTCGGAGGGCAATATGGGGTGAGAAGGTCCCTCAAATACGCTGGCCCCAGGCCGTGTAAGGCCTTAAAGGTGAGGACCAACACTTTGAAGGTGATCCGGTGCTCAATTGGCAGCCAGTGCAGATCCTGCAAAACAGGTGTTATGTGGGCGCCAGCTGGCATGCTAGACAGGAGCCGGGCGGCAGTGTTCTGCACTAGCCTGAGCTTCCTCTGTTGTCGGTGACGACAGAGGAAGGCCAACGTAGAGCGCGTTGCAGTAATCCAGCCTTGAGATGACAGTGGCTTGGATCACCGTGGCCAGATCGTTCCGGGAGAGATAGGGGGCCAGCCTCCTTGCCTGTCGCAGATGGAAAAAAGCGATCTTGCTGACCGCAGAGACCTGGGCCTCCATGGTCAGCTGGGAGTCCAAATGGACCCCCAGGCTCTTTACGGAAGGCGATGGGCATAACACCGCACCATCCAGGCTCGGAAGCTGGACATTAACATCACCCGGGCGACCCAGCCACAAGATCTCCATCTTCGCCGGATTCACCCTCAACCTACTGGCTCGCAGCCATCCAGTAACGGCTTCGAGGCAGTGTTGGAAATTATCGGGGACAGAACCCGGCCTGCCCTCCATCCTCAGAATGAGCTGGGTGTTGTCAGCGTACTGGTGACACTCCAGCCCATAACTCCGCACCAGCTGTGCAAGCGGCTGCATGTAGATGTTAAATAACAGAGGGGAGAGAATGGCCCCCTGGGGGACCCCACAGAGTAGTGGGAGCCCTCGGAGACCACCTCGCCCCTCCTCACACGCTGAGACCGCTGGTGGAGGAAGGAGGTCAGCCATTTAAGGGCTGTCCCCCTCACTCCAGCCACGGCCAGGAGGTGGATCAATAGATTGTGGTCGACCGTGTCAAACGCTGCCGTGACGATGTCATGAGCTGAGGGATGGCAAGTAAGGAGTGGTGCTCCAGCCCGGGTCCTCCACTGTCTGCCTCTTCGGAGGTGACTTCCCTTTTTAGCCCAGTCCACCATGGATGCCCGTGGTCCACGAGGGGAGACCACGGGGGAGATTGCGAGGAAATTGCCTAGCCCCTGGTGATGGAGCGAGTGGAGTTGTCCACGTGGAACATCTCAGAGACTCTGGCTGACCCTGAGGAGAAGCGCTCCTGTTGCAGATCTGTGTCCCCTGCAATGCGCCAGCCTTGGAGAGAGGCATTCAACATGGCGGATGGCCTTGGGAACGCGGTCATGGTGCCCCAGGATCCACCTCCTTCTCCAAACAGTTCTGACAAACTGCGCAAGCGCAAGAGACGCAGGAGAAGCAGCCAGAAGAAGCAGCCTCAACTTCCGGCTTCTCGCTCCCTTCTGGAAAGCCTGACCTTCACATGCATCACCTCCTCCTCAACCCGGAAGCTGGAAGCACTGACGGATGGCCTTGGCAACGCTGAACTGGTTCCCCAGGCATCTGAGTGCTCATCCAAACACAGACAGTGCAGGCTTTGTGCATGCGCTGGAAGATCTCCAGAGCAAGATCGAGCCCCTGGAGAAGAGCCGATGGAGCGGCCGGGTGCTCCAGAATCTACCTTTTCTGACTCTCGAGTCCCAGAGGGGGCTCTCCAAGATGGCAAAGAACCTTGGGTGCAACCGTTGGAAGATCATATAAGATCCACTCGGTGGCAGCATCCTTGGAAGCGTATGAGAACCTTCAAAACAAGGATCTTTTGGAGGGTGGGTTCCCATAACAAACTATAATAAACTGCAGACTGCTTCTGATGGCCCAGATGGCAATGTGGGCCATCAGATGGCAGCACCCTCGGAAGCGTATGAGAACCTTCAAAACAGGGATCCTTTGGAGGGTGGGTTCCATAATTCCCCATTCTACGTACCGTGAGCCCCGGACTGGACCCATCTCCCTGTCGGAGAACCCAAGGGAACCGGGACACTAGGGCCGGAGCTCTGGTTGGCTCACTGGTAGGTGGGCCCCCAGAAGCAAGGACTCTAAGACCCCGTAGGACGTTCCCACCCAGGACATTTTGGAGCGCCGGCTACAGGTCGGCACAGCTCCATAGGACCCGCCAGACCATCGCGAAGGTCAACCTGGACACTGCGAAAACGGGTCGGGACCTTAAAGACGGACCCCATGGGGAAGACGTCGGCCCCTGCTCCCTGCCTGCGCCTCAGTGCCAGCGATTCTGCTGCCCCCTCCCCGCCTCCCTTCTTTTGATGGCGGGGTGGTGTTCCAGTAGGCATCGCTGCTGATCTCTTCCCCTCCCCCCTCCCTTTCCTATCCTTGTGTTTTTCCCCATGTCTTTTGTACTGTCCTGTTTGTGCTGCCAATGGGCACACAATCCTATGTAAACCACTTAGAGCCTTCGGGATGAAGCGGTATACAAATGTGAATTTAATAATAATAAAACATAATAAACTATAATAAACTGCAGACTGCTTCTGGTGGCCCAGATGGCAATGTCAATCTGCCAACCCCCCAAGGCCAAGGACACTCCGCAATAGACAAAGACTCTTTGTAACATTGACTGTGACAATGGTGGCGATGAGCCCTTTAAACAGGAGGGTCTTTCATTAGGCTGTAATCGCTACCGCGGTGTGCTGTCATTTACACCAGCCCCCAGCTGGCGAACAGTGGCCACCCAGCGCCATGTCCCAGCCAGCTTGATTGGCCTTCCACCAAGCCCTGTTCTGTCCCCTTTTCAGGGGATCTGCCACAAGTTAGACCCACAGCAGACGCCCATGAAAGACTAGACGCTGGGTTTAACATCTCTGTGATCTCGGGCAGGGGAAATTATGGCGATAGACACAGGCCGAATGCGAGAGAGGGAGAGACCGAGTCGTGGTAAGACTCAACCTCCCTCTGACCTGTGAGCTATCCTGAGGCATGCTGATGACAGGCTTCCAGCTACCTCTCCTTCCTCTCTGGTGTTGGTGCATGCCCGATCTGTTAGGAATAAGACAGCCACAATCAGGGAATTTTTCTCGGAGATAGGGGCTGATCTGTATTGCATCACGGAAACGTGGCTTCAAGAGGGAGATGATATCATCCTTCAAGAACTGTCCTTCCCAGGTTATGTTGTCACCCACCAGAATCAGAATGGGAAGTGGGGGGTTGGGGTAGCGATGTTCTCTCGAGATCTGTTATCTCTCAGGGCAGTTCCTACTCTGAACGCCACCGGTATTGAGAGTGCCGGCCTTGTGTGGGATTCACAGGAGAGTATAGCCTTTCTGCTGGTGTACCGTGCACCTAGCGCACCGGCAGAAAGTCTATCCCAGCTGTTGGAGACTGTTTTGTAGTGGGTCTTGAGGTTCCCCAGGCTTATTGTTCTGGGGGACTTCAATGTCCATGCCGACTCAGGCTCATTTTCGGTCTCAGCTGCGAACCTAGTGTCGACCATGACAACTCTTGGTCTCTCACTATGCGATACTGGGCCCACACATCAGTCTGGCCACACTCTGGATTTGGTCTTCAGTTCAGGAATCCAAGTGACCCTAACTTCTGTTATAGAAGTTTCATGGTCGTACCACTGTGCCCTGCAAATCCAAATACAGCAAGCTCCCCCACCCAGTAAAGGCGCCAAACAGATTTGGGTTCGCCCAAAGAGACCAAACAGGTTCCTGAATGCTCTGAGGAATCTGGAGCCTGCCCCCAGACGTCCTCTCTGATCCCGTAGAAATCGCTCACCCTGGTTTACCAGGGAGCTCCGGGCAATGAAACGTGAGAAGAGACGACTAGAGAGCGTGTGGCGGAAATTCCGTGACAAAGGGTCGAAATCAGCTTATAAGCAGTTTATGGATGCTTATGAGCATGTTATCAAGGAGGCAAAGAAATTACATTACCATAATAGCGTCACGCCCAGCACAATTATTTAAGGTAATTCAGTCACTGACGATGGTCCCTACCATCCCAAAAAATGATGATCAGACCCTTACTGCTGAGGCTTTTCAGAGTTATTTCGCAGACAAGATCGCGTCCCTCTGCCGGGACCTTCCAGCCACGATTGATACAGTGAGCGAACTTGAGACTCCGTGGCCACTCACCGGACCCACCTTCGACCGATTCTATCCGCTGGACACAGAGGCTGTTGATAGGGTTGTGGCTGTTTCTAGACCAACCACTTGCTCCCTCGATCCGTGTTCCTCTTGGCTTGTTAATCTTGCCTAGAGGGATTATGTGACCCTCTGTTGAATATAATAAACAGCTCCCTTGAGCAAGGAGTCTTTCCAGAGGGCTTGAAAGAGGCTGTGGTCTCTCCATTGCTGAAAAACCTGGATTAGATCCCTCGGTTCCCTCCAATTACCGCCCAGTTTTGGACCTTTCGTTTCTGGGCAAGGTGATTGAGAGGGCGGCAATGGAGCAGTTACAGACTTTCCTAGATGACACAGCCAGACTAGATCCCTTCCAGTCCGGCATCCGTAATTTCCATATTTTTAATTAGCATTTGTGATTTCTTTTTATTTAGTTTAAATCAGGAGACCTCTCCGAAGGAGTCTATTTTTTTGATCCAGTTGGCCATGTTCTCCACGGGATTAATTATCGTGCAAGCCAGATCGTCCGCGAAGGCTAAAATTTTGTAATTTATATTGTTAATCGTTAGCCCTTTTACCTCCTTGTCTTTTTGGATATCCCTTAATAGAATCTCCACCACGAAATTAAAGATCAACGGGGAGAGCGGGCAACCCTGTCTCGTCCCCTTGGTGATCAAAATTTTCTTCGATCTTTGGCCGTTCGCGATTATGGCTGCCTTTTGAGTCTGGTAAATTGCCTTAATAGCTGCAGAAAACCTGTATCCCATGTCCAATTCTGTTAGGAGGTTTTCTATTATCCCCCAGTTTAGCTGGTCAAAAGCCTTTTCCGCATCTAAAAAGAGCAGCGCGGCTTTCCTACCAATGTTTTTATCCAGAAACTCGATTATATTGAGTATAATTCTTATGTTTCTTTTCATGAATCTTTTAGGTAAAAATCCTGATTGATTTGAAGCAATCCAGTTATTTAGAAAGAGTTTAAATCTCGCTGCCCAGATGTTTGCGTATATTTTATAGTCAAGGTTCAGTAAAGATATCGGCCTGTAATTTTCTACCCTCTCCGCATCTTTATTTTCTTTCTGAATGACTACTATATCAGCCTCTTTCCATGTTTCCGGGACCTCTCCCGTTATTATAATGTTATCCATTACCTTTTGGAGGAATGGGGCCAGTTCTATCTTCATTGTCTTATAGTAGGTATCCGAGAATCCATCAGGTCCAGGCGATTTCCCATGTTTTAACCCCTCTATCGCTTTGTATATTTTTTCTATCGATATTTCTTTATTAAGATTCTCTCGTTCTTTCTCCGAGATCTTTGGGAGCTTTTGTCTATTTAAATAGTTCTGTGTTTTCTCTCTACTTATATTCTCAGTTTTATAAAGATCCTGGTAGTAATTTGCGAATTCGTTGGCTATTTCCTCATCTGTCCTAAGGGTCTTATCTTCCCTTTTTATTTTTGTAATTATCTTCTTGTGTTGTTCTTTTTTAACCTTATATGCCAGCCACTTCCCTGTTTTGTTGCCGTGCTCAAAATTATATTGTTTTGTAAATTTCAACTTCTTTTCGATTTCTACCGTGGTTAGCATTCTTAGTTGATTACTTATGATTATCCTTTTAGCCGCTAGCTCCTTATCCTTTGGATTGGACTTCAGTTTTCTCTCCACTTTATCTAATTCCCTCGTTAAGTTTTCAGTTTCCTGCCTCCTTTGTTTCCTTTTATTACTGGCTTGAGCTATAAAAATGCCTCTCATTACAGCTTTGCTGGCTTCCCAAGTTGTTTTTATGTCTATTTCCGGTTGTGTATTTAATTGAAAATATTCTTTAAGTGCATCTTTATTTTTTTGAATGTCTGCTTCCGATTTAAGTAAGTTATCATTAAGACGCCACTTATATGACCTCTGTCCCACGTTTATTGTTATCCCTACTGGGGCATGATCCGAATGGAGCCTTGGAAATATCTTTGTTTTAGTTGTATGGGTTGCAAGCTTTTTAGATACTAAGAACATATCTATCCGAGACCAATTTGCTCTTCTGGCCGAGAAGAAGGTATATCCTCCTCTCTCTCATGCTGTTCTCTCCATATATCAGTCAAGGAGTTTTGTTTCATCATAGAGAAGAAGCTATTTGGCAGTTTACTTTTATTTTCTTGACCTCTGGATTTCTTAAATTTTTTATCTATTTTGGGATTGCACACCCCGTTGAAGTCTCCACATATAATGCATTCATCCCATTCCACCGCTATTATTTTGTCATTTAGTTTTTCAAAAAAAATTGTTTTAACATTGTTTGGGGCATAAATACATACAAATAATACTTTTTTCTCTCTCACTTTGCCCAAAACCGCTATAATCCTTCCTTCCTCGTCCTTGAATTGGCATTTTGGGTCTAGTCTTGGATTGACATAAAGTGCCACCCCCCTTTGTTTCTTTTCAATGGAAGAGTGAAATAAAATCCCCAGCTTCTTCTTTTCAATTAAATCTATTCTAGAACCCTTCATGTGGGTTTCTTGTAGGGCGTAAACCATCGCCTTCTGGTTGGCTAAATAGTGGAAAACCTGTTTCCTCTTCTCTGGAATGTTCATCCCATTTATATTAACTGAGAAGCAGGTTACCTCCATTTCTTGGCCTTCTTTCTTGTCTCTGCTTAGTTGTCTCTAGTCCTCCTTTCCGTCCTCCCCCGGAGATCCCTCCGCCTCTGATTCCAGATCCGAGTCAAATCCATGTGGCATGGCCTGGTCGCTTATATCCTCGTCCTCCTGTTCAGTATCTATACATTTACGACGATCCCTCTCTTCTTTATTGTTTAGTCTGTCCCTTGTCTGCCTTTGCTGCTGTTTCTTTTTCTCCTCTCTTTGCTTCTTTGGGGAGGATTTTCCTTCTGGTCTCTCCTTTTCATCCATTCCGTTCGACCTGCTAGGGCTTTTTTTTGTCGGGTCCAGGATATGTCTCCATTTTCTATAAAATTCCTTTGCAGCATCTTCAGAGTCGATCCAATATCTTACGCTCCGATATGTAAATTGCATTCCGTCGATTTTATTCCATTTGTATTTTACATCGTTTTCTTTTAGTACATCGGATAAGAAATAATATTTCTTTCTGTTTTCAAGTATTCCTGGAGGAATCTCCCTCATAACTTTCACTGGTTTCCCATTCACCATGTAAGGCGTTGCAAAGTGGTTCCTTATAACATTCTCTTTCAATTTCACCGAGTTGTATTGGACTATGATGTCCCTCTCTGTCTTATTTCTTCTCGAATAAACCGTACTCACCCTGTACGCTTTCTCCACTTTTTCTTCTATATATTCTTCTTCTTTTTGAAGGAGGACTGCCGTCATTTTCACTATTGTCTTCATTGTCCCTTCGTAGTCCTCTTTCTCCAGTTCCGGGATTCCTCTTATTCTCAACACATAGTCTTTCTGGTAAAGCTCCAATTGGGTGTTTTTCCTTTGAAGTTCTTGTTGGAGTCTGTGTAGTTCCTTGAATTTATCCTGCTCCTTCTGGATTCTTGATCTGTCTTCCTCTCCTTGTCTTTGTAGATTCTCCACCTTTTCGTATAGACATATCATCTCTTTCCTGAGCGTCGTCACATCCTTTTTCATGTCTTTCCTTAATTCTTGGATCCCTTCTCTGATCTGCTTCCTTTCATCTATACCTTTTCCAACCAAGTCATTCAGCCTCCTTAGTTCAAAAATCATATCTTTAAATTGATCTTTCATGCTCAAGTCCTCTTGATACGATTCTCTTCTTCCTATATCGTTCTTTTGCTCTCTCCCCGCCTTCTTTCTTGTAGCCATTTCAATTTTCTGGGGGGGATGTGGGGACTAGGGAGCCTCCAAGCCTCCAAACCTCTGTCTATGGTTGTCCCTTCTCGTTCTCTCCTTAGTTTGGCCGCTTGCGCTGATTACACGTCACTTTCCTTTTTCAGAGCTTTCCTGGCGCTTTTCCTATTTCCTATTTCCTCACTTCACCTTGTCTCCCTTGTCTCCCTCTAGGTACTGGACCCTCTGTCCTCCAACCTGAGCTTGTCTGCCCGTCCACCGGATGTGGCCCCGCCTCTCTCTCTCCTCCCGGAAACCGCTCCGCGTCTTTCGCGCCCGGCGCCCGGGGTCTCCTCACGAGCAAGGTAAGCAGTCACTTTTATAGTTACTTATCTTCTGAGGTCTTTCCTTCTTTCTGTACTCCTCTGCGGTTATCTTGGACTTTTTTTCCCCCCTTCTCGCTTCTCGCCCTTTTCCTGGTTCGCGGAGCCTCTTACTCTCTCACCTTCGCTGTCTTCTCCAGTTCAAAAGGCACTGTGTGCGGGCAAGCGACCTTTTCGCTCCCCAGGGAGCCTTGTTATGCTCTTTGCTGGTTTGGTCCCAGGGGCTGCTAGTCAGCCCCCCTCGTTCTTTGTGGGATGCCTGGGCAGAGGGGTGTTGGGGCGCCTCTCCTTCACGGATGCGAACGCCGCTCAATACTGCGGGCCCTAGGTCTCAGACCGCTGCGCTGCGGGCGAGTCCCCACGAACCTGAGGACGTGTCGACCCTCCGCCTGCGAACTGGTCTGGACTTGGGCACCCTCCCCTTCTCCGGAGGGTGTCGGGTTGTCGTTGTCAGGCCCCGGCCCGGTGCAGTATTAGAAGCTCTCCTGGAGCTCGCCTTCTAGGCAGCCACCTCCATCTTGGCTCAGACCGGAAGTCCCCAGTCCGGCATCCGTATGGGGCACGGGACTGAGTCGGTTTTGGTTTCCATCACAGACCAGCCGCGTTGCCAGCTTGATCAAGGCGGATCAGCACTGCTTGTGTTATTGGACCTCACAGCAGCGTTTGATACAGTCGATTATGATCTATTGACGCACCGCCTTGCCGTGGCTGGAGTGAGGGGTACAGCTCTAAACTGGCTGTCCCCTTTCCTCCACAATTGGAAACAACGAGTGCAGTGGGGAGGGGTGGCTTCCGGGGGTTCCCCTTTACTTTGCGGGGTTCCTCAAGAAGCCATTCTTTCTCCCTTGTTATTTAACATGTGACCACTCGATTAGCTGGTACGTAGCTTTGGGCTTGAGTGCTATCAGTACACTGATGATACTCAGCTCATTCTGAGGATGGAGGGCCGGCCGGACTCCGTATCCAATAATTTCCATCTGTGCCTTGAAGCCATTACTGGATGGCTGCGAGCAAGCAGGTTGAAGGTGAATCCAGCGAAAATGGAGATCCTTTGGTTAGGTCGCCCGGGCAATAGGGATATCCAACTGCCGACCCTGGATGGCGAGGCACTACGCCCGTCACCATCTGTAAAAAGCCTGGGTGTCCATTTGGACCCGCTGCTGTCCATTGAGACCCAAATCTCCACTGTCAGCAGAATCGCGTTCTTCCATCTGCGACAGGCGAAGAGTTTGGCCCCCTATCTGTCCCGGAACGACCTGGCCACGGTAATCCAAGCCACGGTCATCTCAAGACTTGACTACTGTAACGCTCTTCACATTGGCCTACCCTTGACTGTGATCTGGAAACTTAAGCTAGTGCAGAATGCTGCAGCTCAGCTACTAGTGGGGGAGCCGGCGATGTGCTGTATAACTCCAATCCTGCAGGATCTGCACTGGCTACCGATTGAGTACCGGATCACCTTCAAAGTGTTAGTTCTTACTTTCAAGGCCTTAGATGTTCTGGGGCCAGGTACCTACGGGATCGCTTGATTCCATACCCCCCCCCCCCCCCGAGATCACTACTTTTAGAAGACTTGAACCTTCTAACTATTCCCAATGTAAAGTCCTTTCATTTGACATCCACTAGGCGACAAGCCTTTTCTATCATTACTCCCACACTGTGGAACGCTCTGCCTCTGGAGACACGAGCTCTGTGAAATGTAAGCGCCTTTCACAGAGCTTGCAAGACACATCTATTAGGCAGGCTTTTGAATGCTTGTGATTCTCGCCTGAGTTCTACTGTGCTGGTGGAGTTTTTGCTGTTTTATTGTATTTTATCTATGCTGTGTTCTGATACTTTGTGCTGTAAACTGCCCCGAGCCTTTGGGAGGGGTGGTGTACAAATCTAATAAATAAAATAAATAAAAAACATGAGCAAGGAAATATTGACGTGATCGTTTCTAAACGAAGCCTGGAAACTGAAGCTAGGATCTTTCTTACAAGCTTAAGTACAGAAAACCCAGTTTCACTTTGTATCCCCTGTGTCAGGATTGGGTAACCTGAGCTTTGGGGAAGACCAGGTTCCCAACCTGCCATGAGGCAGCAACGACCTTTGCCTTAATTCCTGATGCGACCTTTGTCCTACTTTTCATGAGACTGCTGAGTCAGACTGGGAGTGAGGTAACTTCCAGGTGCCTAGGAGGGAAGTGAGGTAACTCCTCCAGGCTTGGACATTGGACATTGAGACTCATGACGCTGACTCCGTGACCCGGGGTCATGCCCTATGGACTACTGGGATTGCTGATTCATGAAAGGCTGATGAAACCTCCTCTGGACATTGCATGGGAAGGGGAGGGGCTACCGGGGTATTTAAGGTGTGTTTGGGTGGCGGGCCGGTGCTTTAGCTTCACGGGTGCCGTACCTTCAATAAAATCGTGTTGGACCAAGCTGACTTCTACGCGTGATCCCTACCGTGTTTTGGAGAGTCGTTACAGAAGCTAAAGCCCCTGACCAGCTATCCCAGCAATGGCGAGGTTGGCGTGGAACGAGGAGAAGTATCTGGACAGCTGGGTTTTGGATGAGAATGAAGAGATCCGAAGAACCCAGGAGTGGGAGTGGACCACTCTGGACCAGGTGGGGAGTCCAGATGTATCCCGGGAATGGAAGGCCCAGGAGAGGAGGCTCCGTGAGGAGGAGCAGCTCTGGCAAGCCCAGGTGGACGAGATGCGGGCGGCGGAGAGAGAAGGGGCCTGGCAGATGGAAGGGCGCAGGAGCACTGTCCGAGCGGTGGAGCGTCGAGGTGGTCGTTTGGGAGTGATCCAGGCGGTGGAACACCGAGAGGCTCGCTTGGAAGACCAGGCGGTGGAGTACCAAGGTGCTCGTCTGGAGGGGATCCAGTGGGATCTGGAGAAGCGCCCAGGATGAGAAGGCGGACCTGGCAACGGGAGGAGGTAGTGAGACCCCCGAACCGGAATCACCGTCAAAATTTGATGTGTTAAGCTGTCAGATAGAAGCAGTGGTGCAGTCGATGAACCGGTTGTCCCAGAGGTTGGATGAGAAGGACCAGAGAGAGTCAATGTGGCAGGCTCCAGGAGATGGAGATTTTACCTATCATTCCTGGATGGATGGTGCCTCGGGTGAGCGTCCTAGATCTTCTTCGGGAGTGAGGAACCAAAACCGAGGTCGGGAAAGTCCTGTTTCAGCGCGTCCTAGATCTCCTTCGGGAGTGAGGATGATGGGAGAGGATGGCCGGAGGAGTCCAAAGCCTGTTACAGGGGTCCCATCAGCTGGAATGGGGAGAGGTATTGCGAGACCTAGAAATTTGCCAGGGCAAAGAATGGCTTCCCAGGAATTTGGAGGCCGAATGAAAAAGGAGCCGTTACGAGTGGAATTTGATGGGGAAGCATCCAAAGTTGCCTTTTTTATTGCAGCAGTACAAGACCATATGGAAGATTATGGACATTTGTATCCCAGTGAAAGTAGCCAAGTAAGAGCTGTTGGTGCTGTGTTCAAAGGTCGTGCTGCTGAGTGGTATGTACAGTGCCACGATCGTCGGGATCCCTGCCTTGGATCGGTGAGGAGGTTCCTGTGTGCTATCAGGAACAGGTTTCGGGATCCCCTTGAGAGGATTAAAGCGAAAGAGGCATTGCGGTGCCTGACCCAAGGTACCAAATCGGTGACCGAATATGCCGAAGAATTTATGGGACTCGCAGGGAAGGTGGCAGAATGGTCCCAAGCCACCTTGTTGGAGATGTTCAAGGACGGTTTGCGCCGGGAGGTTTTAGAGTGGTGCCTTCACCGTGATGATCCAGGAGACATTGACGGATGGATCCAATTGGCGGGCAACGTAGAAGGAATCCTGGCCCAGGTGCGGAGGCGGCAGGCTCAACCGATGAGATCAAGAGGCGGTGGTCGTGCATGGAAAGAGAGCCGGCCTAGAGGGATGGAGGCTAAGTCTGTTGGCGACAACCGTTCCAGTGTGAGCAGGAAGCCGATGCTGAATCGAGTTCGGTGTTATGCTTGTAATCAACCCGGGCATTTTGCTTACCAATGCCAACAGAAGCCGGCAGTGAAAGTGGCAGCAGCTAAGGCTGTTGTGGTGGACAATGTTGAAAGTGTGAAAGTTGGGGTGAGGAATAACATACAATGTACTTTGGGATTGATTAAGGGTAATCTTGTGGTGAAGAAAAGAGCTTTAGTAGACTGCGGGTGTTCTGAAAATATCATGTCACCTCAGTTAGTGGAGGAGTTAGGGGGTGAGACTGAACCGTTAGAGACTCCAGTTACCTTTAAGCAATTAGATGGGACGACTATTGAGGGTGGACCTTTCTCTGCGGGGATGAAAGGGTTAAAGGGGCGTGTAGGACCATGGGAGGGGAACATTGACTTTGTTATGGCTCCCATAAAAGGGCATGAAGTAGTTTTAGGTATGCCTTGGTTGGAAAAAGTGAACCCCAAAATTGATTGGAAGGCGGGGACGGTGCAGTGTGCCCCTAATGTGAAGAAAAGGGTTAATGATGAAGTGAAAGGGGTGCCTCAGGAGTATTGGGATTATGTTGACGTATTTAACCCAAAGTTAGCCCAAAAGCTTCCTCCTTTAAGAAATGTACAATGTAGCATAGAGATAAAAGAGGGGGGCAGTTTTACCTAAACCAAAAAATCTATGCTATGACTGTTAAAGAGAAAATTGCATTGAGAGAACAGATAGATGATTATCTGAAGAAGGGGTTTATTAGGCGATCAGAGTCCCCTTTAGCCGCACCAGTGTTATTTAGGGAGAAGAAAGATGGTAAGTTGAGATTGTGCATTGACTATAGAGGGTTGAATGCAGTCAGCACTACAAACTGCTATCCTCTGCCGCTGATCAAGGATCTGTTAGGATTGTTAGGAGGTTGTAAGTTTTTTACAAAATTAGATTTGATCGACGCGTTCCATATGATTCGTGTTAAAGAGAGTGACCAGTGGAAGACCGCGTTTTCGTGCCCCCCTCGGGTTATTCGAGTGGGTCGTGATGCCCTTCGGTTTGGCAGGATCTCCAGGTCTGTTCATGCAATTAATTAATGAGGTGTTGCACCCCCTTTTGTATAAAGGGGTCTTTGTATACTTAGATGACATTGTAGTAGCGACAAGTACGAAAGAGGAGCATGTTAGGTTGGTGCGAGAGGTGTTAGAGCGGTTGAGGCAAGCTAGTTTGTTTGTGAAGCTGAGTAAGTGTGAGTTTGGTAAGAATCAGATTGATTTCCTAGGATATAGGATTGGTGAGAGTGGTGTGGCAATGGATCCGGCGAAGGTGGATGACGTGTTGAGCTGGGAGGCTCCGCGTACCCGGAGGCAGTTGCAGGCTTTTTTTAGGGCTAGCGAATTTCTATCGGACTTTTATCCCTGGATTTGCTGCTATAGCCCTCCCACTCACCGAGCTATTGAAGACCAAAGGGCAAAGGAGAGTCTAGGAAGGTTAAGTCCCCAGGTGCAGTGTTGAATTGGGACCAGGGTTGTCAGGAAGCTTTTATGAGGTTGAAGAAAGCCTTTACTGAGGGCCATTGTTGTTGCATCCGGATGTGAATGAACCTTTTGTAGTTCAGTGTGATGCTTCTGCTTGGGCATATGGGGGGGGGCTTTGTTGCAAGAGGATGGTCAAGGGAAATTGAGACCTTGTGCTTATTTTTCGAAAAAGTTTGGGGAACATGAACGGAAGTGGCCGGTGTGGGAGAAGGAGGCATTTGCAGTGCGCAATGCATTAATAACTTGGAGGCAGTTTCTGGAAGGGGCTGCATTTCCATTTGTGGTTATGACTGATCATCAGAATTTGAAGTATTTAAGGAACCCACAGAAGTTGTCCCCGAAGTTGGTGAGGTGGTCCCAGTTTTTCAATAGGTTTAATTTTAGGTTACAGCACATTAAAGGTAAAGAGAACGTTGTGGCTGATGCTTTGTCTCGATATCCTAGTGTAGGGGAGAATGGGTTGCATAAGGAAGGAGAGGTTTTTTCCAAAGAGCAGTGGGGTTGTGCGGTGCAGACCCGATCGCAGGAGAAGGCGGTGATAAAAAAGGAAGTGGAAGTTGTGGATGAATGGAGCTTAGAGTTACAGAGGAATTATGTGGATGATCAGTGGTTACAGGAGCATGAAAAGGAATGTGTTATGGTGAAGGACTTGTGGATGGTTAGTGGTAAGATTTATGTCCCCAAGAGGTTGCGAGTGAAGGTGTTGGAGATGATGCATGATCACAAGACGGCTGGGCATTGGGGAATGACTAAGACTGTGTTAGCTGTTAAGAAGAGGTATTGGTGGCCTGGCATGAAGGTGGAAATAAGGCAGTATGTGGAAGGTTGTGAAAGGTGTGCTAGAAGCAAGGTTCCCTCTGCTAAGCCGCGGGGGGTTGATACAAGTGGTGGCAGTTCCGGTGACACCGTGGTCGCATGTTAGTACGGATTTTGTAGGTGAGTTGCCTTGCAGCCGAGGTTATCGTTATATATGGACGGTCTTGGATATGTTTTCTAAGCAAGCCCACTTCATTCCCTTAAAGGGATTGCCGTCAGCAGAACGTTTGGCAGAGCTGTATGTGCAGCATGTGTATAGGTTGCATGGTTGTCCGGAGCAGGTGTTGAGTGACAGAGGAGTCCAGTTTACCGCTCAGTTTTGGGGAAGGTTTTTAGAGGTATTAGGAGCACAAAGACGTTTGACATCTGCTTATCATCCCTCTTGTAATGGCGCTGTGGAGAGAATGCATAAATCTTTAGGGACCTATCTGAGGGTGTTTAGTAATCAAGAACAGAATAATTGGTCTGATCTCCTGCCATACGCTGAAGTGGCTTACAATAGCTCCGTGCATTCTTCGACTGGGAGATCCCCCTTTGAGATTGTTTATGGGCAGGAGATCGCTCCATTGCCTCAGCTTTTGGAGGTAGAAGGGGGAGGAGAAAGGGTGGAGTGGAAAGGGCAAGCCAGAGAGGTTTGGAAGGAAGTGGCGGAGGCTTTGAGGAAGGCACAACGGTCCTATAAGCTGTTCGGAGATCGTAAGCGGCAGGAAGGGGAGGAGTATGTTGAAGGGGATTTGGTGTGGCTGTCTACAGAGAATTTAAAACTGGGATATAAGTCAAAAAAGTTAAGTCCGAAGTATATTGGGCCTTTTAAGGTAGAAAAGGTTGTGAATAAGGTGTCTTATACCCTGTTATTGCCTAAGAGTCTGGGGAAGGTTCACCCAACTTTCCATTGTAGTTTTTTGAAAAAGTATGTGAATCCATTTCCACCACGGGATTGAATATGTTTTATTTCCTCAGGGGGAGGACGAGGTGGATGAGACCATTATGTCAGGATTGGGTAACCTGAGCTTTGGGGAAGACCAGGTTCCCAACCTGCCATGAGGCAGCAACGACCTTTGCCTTAATTCCTGATGCGACCTTTGTCCTACTTTTCATGAGACTGCTGAGTCAGACTGGGAGTGAGGTAACTTCCAGGTGCCTAGGAGGGAAGTGAGGTAACTCCTCCAGGCTTGGACATTGGACATTGAGACTCATGACGCTGACTCCGTGACCCCGGGGTCATGCCCCTATGGACTACTGGGATTGCTGATTCATGAAAGGCTGATGAAACCTCCTCTGGACATTGCATGGGAAAGGGAGGGGCTACCGGGGTATTTAAGGTGTGTTTGGGTGGCGGGCCGGTGCTTTAGCTTCACGGGTGCCGTACCTTCAATAAAATCGTGTTGGACCAAGCTGACTTCTACGCGTGATCCCTACCGTGTTTTGGAGAGTCGTTACACCCTGAACGGAGCCTGCAGCTGCGGCAAAGATCATGGGAAGCCTGTCTATACTCCCAAATGTTTGCCCTGCGATCAAACGTCATCCCTTGATCATTAACATTCTCAGGTGCAGCACTATCTCCTTCAAGGTTTTCTGCACCCTTAACGAAGGAATTCTCATCTAACAGGGTTTTGGGAATCAAACTGTTCTCAGGAGCAAAAACCTCATCTGAAGGTTCCCTTTGCACATCAGCATTCTCAATGACAATCCCATCCTCCCTATCATGCACAAGAACACCAGGCTGAAACACCACATATATATATAAAATATATTTTAAGACTGAATTCAACTAAATGTGAGTATATACATACATACTATGAGAAAAGGATTCCCCCGGCAGAAAGGTGGAACCCTGCCCCCCGGCCCGCTCGCCTTGGAGGCCCCCCACTCACTCACCAATACTTGGATCTCACTCCCCGCCACACGGACACACGCACACAGGGGGATACTACGGGCCTCTTGGAGCAATAGGCCATGGCCCCCTCAGGCTCATCTCATGGGCACGTGGAGTGGGCGAGGCTGTGTGGAGCAGAGGCCCACGGAGGTGGGTTCCAACAGGCCAAGAGGCTGACTGACTGACTGAGTTCCACAAAGAGGCTCCCTCAACTCAAGAAGAGTTGCTACTGCCAGGACCTGGTTGCTTGCCCTTATAGGCCTGCCTCCACACTCAGTGTCCCTGACTCGGACTGACACAAAATGGCACCGGGCTTCTCCCCTCAGCTTAGGCCCGCCCACCGTCTTTCCTTCAGTCATTTCTCGCCCATTTTGAGGGCCAATCAGGTTAAGGACTTGTTGCTCCGTTAGCCTTCCTTCCTCCCTCCCTCTCCAGCCTGGATCCGGAGCCCAGAAGGGCTGGGGGCGAGTCCTGACTGAGGAGCACGTCTCTCTGTGTCTCGCTTTCTCCTCCTCCTGCCCTCTCCCTTGGTGGAAAGGCAACAACCCAGAAGGGGCGGGCCCATTTCATGCACACGTTGATGTCACCAGAGAGCGCTGCCTTTTCTGCCTGACATTGCACTCGGCTCAGCCCTGAAAAGGCGCTGTGTGAGCCAAGCAGCAGGCAAAGGCAGCACAGCCCTTCCATCACCATCCAGAAATGAGAAAGCTGTGAAGCAGGGGTGCCTCCCTCCTCCTTTCCTCCCTCCCTCCCAATGAGATGTGTATGCACGCGTACTATTTGAAGTAAGCTGTGTAGTGCACTCACTTGCCTCTACAGTGGCAGCCAGCCTTCTTTAGGCTTTGGGGCAAGGTTCTGGACTTGGTGAGTGGAAGGAGTCATCCTTTTCCTTTTAAGGTTGTGAGTGGACTACAACTCCCATTGTGCCAGATTAACTCCCGGAAGTGCCCTCAGTGTAGAGCAGATGAGCTCCAGAACCAGATGCAATAATCAAAAGAGCCATGCCCGGCTTGTGAGCAATAGGTTCCCGACCCCTATACTAGCTTGGGGACCAGACAGTGCCCGGGTTATTTGAGAAAGTTATTAGTTGGTCTTTATCAGTTATTTTTGAGCCTTGCAGTGGTGTCAGGATGTTAGTGAAGGCACTGCAAGTCCCATTGTCCATGGTTCATCCTCCTCCAAACTGCACCAGGATGTAGAGTGGCTCATGGGGGCTCAGTGTGCAAAGTCTTCACCAGTCATTGGAAGAGGGTCACAGTGGTCTCAGAAAGTGAGTGAAGGTACTGCAAGTCCCATCATCCAAAGTCATTCCTCCCTCAAACCACACCAGAATATTGAGTTGGCCATGGAGGCGCTTTGTGCCAAGTTTGGTCGTTATCGGTCATTAGATGAGGGGCTCAATGGTCTCAGGATGTGTTGTGAAAGTACTGCAAGTCCCATCATCCATGGTCTGCCCTCCTCCAAACTGCAGTATGCTGTAGAGTGGGTCATGGGAGCTCTGTGTGCCAAGTTTGCTCTTTATCTGTCTTTCTTGGGGGCCACAGTGGTCCGTGGGAGCCAAAGGATTTGAAAGTACTACAAATCCCATTGGGTTAGGTTTGCAGCGGTCTCAGAAAGTGAGTGAAGGTACTTCAAGTCCAATCATCCATGGTCCATCCTCCTCCAAACTGCACCAGGGTGTAGAGTGGGTCATGGGGGCTCTGTGTGCCAATTTTGGTTTTGATCAGTCTTTAGATAAGTGCTGCAGTGGTCTCGGGATGTGAGTGGAGGTACTTCAAGTCCCATCATCTGTGATCTATCCTCCTCAAAATGGCACCAGGGTGTAGAGTGGGTCATGGGGGCTTTGTGTGCCTAGGTTAGTCTTGATCAGTCATTGGATGAGGGTTGCAGCAGTCTCGGGAAGTGAGTGGAGGTACTTCAAGTCCCATCATCCATGGTCCACCCTCTTCCAAACTGCAGTAGGTCATGGGAGCTCTGTGTGCCAAGTTTGCTCTTTATCGGTCTTTCTTGGGGGCCACAGTGGTCCGTGGGAACCAAAGGGTTTGAAAGTACTACAAATCCCATCATCCATTGTGCATCCTCCCCCAAAGCTCACTTGGATGTAAAAGGGGTCATGGCAGTTATGTGTGCCAAATTTGGTCCAGATTCATCACCCGCGCTGGTCACAGTGGTCTGTGAAATTGGGAGCCAATCAAAAAGCTGTCAAATATTCACACCTCCGCATACATACATACATATATACATACATACACTGTCAGCTCCAGGTAGCTTTCTGAACAAAACCATGCTCATACAGGAACTTCCTGGGAAATGTAGTTTATTGTCCTTTCTACTCCACAGCAAGCAAAGCTAGATCTAAAGAGTTCCCACCAAACCTTTCCTTCTTAACCCCTCTCTACTCCGACCCCTCCCTTCGCCCATATCCTTTTGGCTACCCTAGAACTGCAGTTCACATTCCATTCCCACAGGAAAATTCTCCTCCCTCCGGCCAGATGGCTCCTTATCAGATTGACTGGTGTGTCCAAGCAGCTTTTTGTTCTAGCTGCTCTGATCATATCCTGACATGACTCCCCTCCTTCAGAATGGCGGTCCTGTGGAAGGAGAAACAAAACAGGCTAGGGTCCAGGTTTATGGGGAAAAGATTTATGAAACATCCTGAGTATTCTGAGGGCCTTGTCATGTTCAGCTGACACCCACTCCATGTGTAAAACTTTAGAAGTCCACTGAACCAAGTACTGTAGTTTGCCACGATGCATTTTCGAGTCTAAAATGTCTTTAATTTCAAAATGTGTGTGTTCCCCAACCATGATGGTACAGGGGTGGTGTCCAGCTTGGTCTGCTTATGGTCAGTGCAAGCTTTTTTCAGTAAGCTTACGTGAAATACTGGATGCGCCTTTTTCCAGGTATGAGGGAGTTTAAGTCTCATAGCAACAGGGTTAACAACCATGGAAATGGAGAAGGGTCCCAGGAACTGGTTTGTAAATTTCCGGGAGGGTTGGGTGGACTTAAGATGTTTTGTTGATAAATAAACCATATCACTCTAACCCTAACCCTAACCCTGCCCCCACCACCACCACCTTAAACAGAAACGTTCCTGTTGAGGCATGATCTGTATTATTATAACAATATTCCGCTATATCCAGCAAAGGAGCCCACTGGTCCTGCTGATAGGTGGAGTAACATCTCAGGAACTGTTGTAGGGTCTTTTGGACTCTTCTGTGGCCCCATCAGTCTCTGGGTGGAATGCTGTGCTCAATGCCCTTTCTGCCCCTAATGTGCCTAGAAAGGACTTCCGAAATCTTGATGTGAACTGAGGGCCTCGGTCTGTTATGACCCTCTGCACCCATGCAGCCTGAATATATGATGCATAAATAACTTGGCCAACTCGGGGGCCGATGGAAGTCTCTTGAGAGGTACGAAGTGGGCTTGTTTAGAAAACAAATCAATTAACATTGATAACACTGGAAAGATGGCGTCGAGGCAGCAGTCCCTATAAGGTAGACTGAGCCTCCGTATCTGATACTTGGTCAAATCTGGACTTACTTGACTATTTTGATCAGATCCAGCTTACAGAAGGCTCCAAGAAGCCATTTAGCCGAATCTGTACAATGGATGACTCCTTAACCGGGCGATTTGTGGCGGATTCCGAGAGGCTCGACATGAGAACAAGCAACCTGGATGGTGGAGCTCGGCCACAGTCGAGACTGCGAGAAGATCCTCATGATCGCCAAAAGATGTACTGGGACACTAGGCTTCTGGACTGTCTAGGTGCGGAATATGCCAGTCCCACCCTAGGAATGAGTATCTTGACTGGGATCTCTTGTGGGACTTTCTCAGGAAGCCAGAGGATCCGGACCCGGAGGGCCATTCCCTCAAAGGTCTCCTCTCATTAAGCAGCCCCCCTTGTCTGCCGAGCCCTCTCCAGAGAAGGATGAGACCTTACCTAGTCAGTTTTGGCAGAACCTCAGTGGATTGGGGTTTGGTGCTGAGTCCGGAGAGATGGATACCAAGCAGAGGTGGGCATGTTGGCCACCACCGAGTGGACCCCCACAGCCGTTGCTGCTGGCCGGGTCCTGGATGGACTCCTTGGGCCAGGTGAGTGATTGGAGTTGTCTGTTTGAGGGTTGCTGCCCCCTGGGCCAGGGCTTGGTCTGCCCTTGGTCGTAGCAGCAGGACTTGGCTGTTTCTGGTCCCAGAGTTGGCGCCAAGGCTTCTCCCATGGCCTCTGCCAGTGTTGCGGGGGCCTCTGGAGGGGAGTCTGGTATGCAGCGTCCTTCGCCTGGGAATGTGGTCCGCCGCCACCACTGCCGGTGACTGGCTCTCATGGAGAGAGAGGCCTGGAGGGAGATGCTGGAGACCGGGGTGCTGGAGCGCAGGCCGGAGAATATGGTAGACGACCTTGGGGACGCACCCTGCCATGCCACCCCATTGAGCTTGCCACGCAGATGCAGGAGGAGCCACAGAAGGAAACGCAGGAGGACCTTACAGCTATTGCAAGAGCTAGTCGAGGACGCTGCTCCTAATTTAATTCCAGTTCCGGATCAGGGAAATGCTCAATTTCCCCCATTGCTCCAGCAGGGGGTTATGGCATTAGCCGATGCTGCTGCTGCCCCTGAGGCCTGGTCAAGGGACCGTCCACCTACAGCTGACCAACTGGGGCCCTTCAAGTCAACTAAGAAGCGGAGGAGGTTCTTTTTGGAACATTAATTCTAGAAGCTGGGAGCATTCTTCGGTGAGTCCCCAGCCCTGGAAACAGGACAATGCAATGGGCCAGAGACTTATTTCCAAGCCACTGGGACCAGAGGGTCGAGATGGTTCCCCTCCCTCTGGACTGGAGATCTTCCACGACTCTCTGGGAGTGCCTCAGCTTCCCTCTTTCAACTGTGTGACAGATGTCACAGTTGGACTACCCCCTCTGGAAGCACGTCTACCTGCACGGGACTTGAGTTTTACCCCAGACCCACGTCTTGCTACTGACTTCTTTAAGAGTCGCATACCCTCCTTGTTTTCCCCTCCTCTGTCTATGTAATCACCCTATTCTACCTTGTTGTCCTCTGTTTATGTGTTATATTCTGTAAACTGCTCCGATCCCTTGGGGGTGGTGGTGGGGGTGGTGGTATATAAATTTGAAGTATAAATAAATTACAGTCCATATAGTGTTATACCCATTGCTGTCTGGCAAATCTACTATGAAGTCCATAGCAATCTCAGTCCATGGTATGGAGGGATTGGCCACCGACTGTAGCAATCCTGACAACTTGCCTACTTTTTGTTTAGCTTTTGCACACACTGTGCATTTCTGTAAGTAGTGTTTTACACCCCTGCACAGTGTTGGCCACCAAAATTAACATGGCAATAATTTTAAAGTCTTGGTGACCCCAAAGTGTCCCGACAACTTAGAATCATGAGCCTGCACTAATACCTTGGCTCTAAGGCTTTCTGGCACATAATACTTTGAACCGTAATGCCACACTCCCTCCTCTTGGTGCAATTCGTTACTATGTGTTTGGAGCCATTTGTCTTTTCGGGTGGCTTCTCTCAGCTCTCCATATATATCTATCGCCTGTTTCAAGTTGCTTGGGGTTGGTTTATCTCGGCATGCCCCTCTGGTCTGCACTAATAAGCCTAACTGTTGTTTTGAAAAAAGCAGTTCCTATCTCTCCCGGGGCAGAGTAATCTGCGGTCGGCATGTGTGTGAGGGCATCGGCTAACTGGTTTTTCTTTCTGGGAAATAATTTCAGGGTAAAGTTGAACCTACTAAAAAATTGATCCCATCTTAATTGCTTTGCATTCAACCTTTGTGGGGTTTGCAAGGCTTGTAAATTCTTATGATCTGTCTACACCTCAAAGGGGATGGTTGTGCCTTCTAAGAAATGATGCCAATGTGCGAGAGCAGTTTGAACCGCAAACTATTCCTTCTTCCAAATGTGCCATTTTTTCCTCCGTCTCTGAAAATTTATTTGACAAGTAGGCACACGGATTTAACTGTTCCTCTTCTTCAGCCTGTAACAACACTGCTCCGTAAGCTGCCTCTGAAGTGTCACAATGTACTACGAAAGGCTTATCCAATTGGGCATGGATCAGTATGGGTTGACTAGTAAATTTCTGCTTAAGATCCTCAAAAACGCTTTGGCATTCTGAAGTCCAGGTAAGCCTGGTTCCGGGGGGCTTAGCCTTTTTGGTCTCTCCTTTCCCTCAAGTCTTTAACAAATCAGTCAAGGGGAGAACTATTTTTAGCGAAACCTTTTATAAACTGCAGGTAGAAGTTGGCAAATCCTAAAATCCCTTGGAGCTGTTTTCTGGTTTGTGGAGGTTCCCAGGTCCCTTGTACCTGTTGCGGTTCCATCGCTAGTCCCCTAGTGGAAATTTGGAAACCTAGGTAATTGAGTTCGGTCTGATGGAACTCACACTTGGAGAGTTTAGCATAGAGCTGATTCTTTCACAGGATTTGCAGTACTTTTCTAGTCATTTTAACACGTTCATTCAATGTTTTTGAATAAATCAAAATGTCATCAAGATACAAAAGTACTCCTTTATACAACAGTTCATGAAAGACCTCATTAACAAACTGCATGAAGACTTTTGGAGATCCTTTTAAACCAAATGGACACACTTTGAACTGAAATTGACCTAAATGACAATTAAAAACTGTCTTCCAACAGTCCTATGGTTTCAAGCGAAGTCGATAGAATAGAATAAGTCACCCTTCCCCAGTTGAGCTAGAATTTACAACATTAAGGGGAGATGATACTTCTTGGATGTGCATATGGCATTCAAGCCCCTATAATCTACACAGAGTCTCAGGGAACCATCTGCTTTGGGCCGGAAAAGCACTGGGGCTGCCATAGGGGAGTTTGAAGGCTCTATGAAACCTCTCTCCAGGTTCTAGTCAATAAATTCCCTTAGAGTCTTCTTTTCTGGCTCTGACATGGCATACAATTAGGGGCTTGGCAACTTGACATTGGGCTCTATTTCAATAGAACAGTCTGTTTTTCTGTGAGGTGGCAATTGATCACTCTCTCTTTCACTGAAGACTTCTGCAAAGTCATGATATACGCTGGTTATGCTCTCTAAGGGAATACTGCCCCTGCTTCTTCGGGCCTCCCCTCATGGGTAGTGCTCGAGGGGGTTTCAAACTTGAGAAAAAAGTTATGAAAATTGAAAGAAATCGTAAGTGATTCGTATGTAATGGGACTTTCTAGTTTATACGCATCGCTGCCGCGATCCCGGAAGTAGACTTTGTTTTACGACACTTTGCGGCGCCATTTTTGTATCTGGTACGTAAGTGTCGTTAGGGCGTCGTATGGCTTCTTTGCCCTTAGTAAGCGTGTTTTCTCATTGGCTAATGGAGACCAGGTGGTACCATCACACCACCTTCTTTCCTTTAGCCAATCAGAGGCAAAGAAACACTTGGAGGGCGGGGTCAAGATCCTTTAAATAGCCGCACACCACGAGGCAGAGCTCATTCAGGTTTCGTTTTCACAGCAGGGAAGAAAGGAGCAGAGAAAGTTCTTGCCAGAGCCTGCCTGCCGCCTGTTAGCACGCTGCAGTACTGCAGCTCTAGGCCGGGCCCTGGGAGAAAATAGAGGAGGAGGCGGAAGGAGAAAAGCAACTCGCCTCCTTTCTTTCTTTATTAACAGTAATATCCTATTCATCCAAAGCTTTATTAATATTCATTCAGCAAATTTTAGTGCCAAAGGCTGCCTGCCTGCCTGCCTGCCTGTGCTGTTGGTTTTTTCTTTTGGTTACCGTTGGCCATAAGCAAGAGATTTCCTTGTTACATTTATTATCAGTAATATCCAGTACTCATCCAATGCTTTAATAATATTCATTCACCAAATTTTACTGGCAAAGGCTGTTTTCCTGCCTGCCTGTGCTGTTGGTTTTTTCTTTTGGTTACCCTTGGCCATAAGCAAGAGATTTCCTTGTTACATTTAATATCAGTAATATCCAGTACTCATCCAATGCTTTAATAATATTCATTCACCAAATTTTACTGGCAAAGGCTGTTTTCCTGCCTGCCTGTGCTGTTGGTTTTTTCTTTTGGTTACCCTTGGCCATAAACAAGAGATTTCCTTGTTACATTTATTATCAGTAATATCCAGTACTCATCCAATGTTTTAATAATATTCATTCACCAAATTTTACTGGCAAAGGCTGTTTTCCTGCCTGCCTGTGCTGTTGGTTTTTTCTTTTGGTTACCCTTGGCCATAAGCAAGAGATTTCCTTGTTACATTTATTATCAGTAATATCCAGTACTCATCCAATACTTTAATAATATTCATTCACCAAATTTTACTGGCAAAGGCTGTTTTCCTGCCTGCCTGTGCTGTTGGTTTTTTCTTTTGGTTACCCTTGGCCATAAGCAAGAGATTTCCTTGTTACATTTATTATCAGTAATATCCAGTACTCATCCAATGCTTTAATAATATTCATTCACCAAATTTTACTGGCAAAGGCTGTTTTCCTGCCTGCCTGTGCTGTTGGTTTTTTTCTTTTGGTTACCCTTGGCCATAAGCAAGAGATTTCCTTGTTACATTTATTATCAGTAATATCCAGTACTCATCCAATGCTTTAATAATATTCATTCACCAAATTTTACTGGCAAAGGCTGTTTTTCTGCCTGCCTGTGCAGTTTGTATGTTCTTTGGGCTACCCTTGGCCATAAGCAAGAGATTTCCTTGTTACATTTATTATCAGTAATATCCAGTACTCATCCAATGCTTTAATAAGTGTTGGCCTGCGACTGAAACGTCGCCGCGTGAGTTCTACTACCCCTCCTCTACTTGTCTGTTGGATTAAAGTCACGATGACTTTCACAGTTTCACTTCTTCGAGTGTCACAGGTGATACTTGTTGCCGCATGAGTTCTACTACCCCTCCTCTACTTGTCTGTTGGATTAAAGTCACGATGACTTTCACAGTTTCACTTCTTCGAGTGTCACAGGTGATACTTGTTGCCGCATCAGTTGCCTCCTGGGGATCGAGTGTTGGCCTGCGACTGAAACGTCGCCAAAGTTGGGGTGTGCATGTCACTTTAATTCCAACAACAACTAAACGTAAAGGGAAAATAACTCTCTCCTCTGTTGTGCCTGTTGGAAGGCCCAGGTCAGCACTCTGTGATCACTTCGTAGTCCTACATGGCTGACAGAGAACAAGTGGGCTGTGGTTTCAGTGTTTGAGCTTTCGACTGCAGGACAAGAGGTCCTCTTTAGTCTGACTCTGGGTTCCCATCTTTCACCAGTTCACAACACAGGGGTAATCAATCTTCTTTAGGTTCAACCTTGCTTCCATCAGAAACTGCTGTTGGTAAACAATTTCTATGTCTTGCTTTCTGCCTCAAGACAAGTATCACTTCTTAGTGACAAGTGAATCAGCTGGGACTTCATTCCATGTAATGGTGTACGTCAGTTAGTCTTGGTACAGATCCTACATCCTAACCTCATAGAACTACAAATCACCCTGTCTTCTGAGTGGCAGAGAGTACAGCTGCATTATCATGGATTTTCAGTTGTTTGGCAGCTGACATTGGTTTACCAGTGAATCCATCCCATGGATCGATTGATGGGTACAGCAGCTGTGTGCATGGAGATCCTTTTCCAGCGCAACAAGGCGTTACCAGTAATCTTGTTAAGGAACTTCTCCCTGTACTGTCTCCAGGAAATTGTCCACTTAGGCCACCAGGGGTAGGAACACAGACCTTTATTTCCCTTCCTTCCCTTTAGAATGGGGAGATATATAAATCTGGCTGTGTTTGGGATCATGTGTATAACATGCATGCGTAATTTGGGAACCACATTGCAGTTCCAGGAACAGAATGCTTTCAATCGTACGTTCACTGATGTGCCGAAAAGCTGTGGCGGGATCGATAGTCATCCGTCATGTACATGGCTGGCAGAGAAATAAAAAGGTCCTCTGGCAAGGATTTTTTTCTGTTTCACTTGAAAATGAGGTGTCTCCCCCTTTAGTTCATTTCTTGCAGAAGTTCACAGCATCGAGCCAATGTCCAGAATAAGTCGAGAGCGTGTCCTGACAAATCGGCAACAGCTGTACATTTATTTATTTATTTATTTATTATTTGCATTTGTATTCCGCCTCTTCCCGAGGGCTCGTGGCGGGTTACAAGACATACATAGTGATCGGCAGGCAACACTCATGCCGACTCACGAACAAAATAAAACAATGCTATAACCATAAAAATAACAAAAATGATACTAAAAACATCATTAAAACATTGTTAAAATTACACTAAGTGACAAAAAACGGTAACACAGAGTCATAAATCGATTGAAGGCAAGAGGCGTTATATGTCAACCGAAGGCCTGCTTGAAAAGGAAGGTCTTACAGGCCCTGCGGAAGGGGGCGAGCTCCCGTATGGCTCTAGCCTCCTCCGGCAGGGCATTCCAGGCCGTTGGAGCTGCTACTGAGAAGGAGCGCTGCCTAGTTGATGATAGGCGGCAGAGGCGGATCGGTGGAATCTCCAGCAGGTTTTGCTCTGCTGAGCGGAGTGATCTCGGGGGATTGTATGGGGCAAGGCGGTCCAAGAGGTACGCAGGCCCTAGACCGTACAAGGCCTTAAAGGTCAACACCAGCACCTTGAAGGTGATTCTTTGAAGGTGAAGCAAGCTTTTAGCCTTGCTTTCCCTTCTGTACTTCTCTGCATCTATCAGATCTTCACAAGGGCTCATTTCTGGGACTTTAACTGAAAAGTGCTTTCAGCAAATACTTTGCTGCGTCTATACAGGGGGTGGGGTGGTGGCCTGCAATTGTTATGACAGAAACACTTCCTGCACATTGATACACTACTTTCGGCAAGAACTTTTTGGCGTCTATCCCGTCCCGGGGGTTGTCTCCTGGCCTGCGCTTCTCCGGCCTGAAACTATGTAAGGATGGGGTGAGGCCACATCAAGGCCGTAATCCGCCGCCTTCTAATGTGGTCTTCTGGAGATGAGTTCGACTCTCACTCAGAAGTAGTTGGGTTAACCAGTTCTAAGTGATGCACTACAGAAAGAAGCATCTTGGGACCCTCGGGTTGAGAACCACTGCTGTAAAGGATCAAGTACTTTTCACTGCCTCTGTGGCTGACAGCGAGGGGTAGTGCTTGCCATGCTATGTCCAGATCCTCACACTCCATTACCTAGCCTCAGCTTGTTGGCTCACTCGGATTGGAAGCTGAACTTGAAAGAATGATTTTAAACTTGTCATTTGCGTGTAACTACTACGTGTAAGGGATGCATTTGGGCCCTCTCATGAGTCTGAGAATGAGGACTTGCCATTGTCGTTGTAGGATGAAATTGGCTCCAATGAAGTGCTGCCCACTGGGTATGCCCCTCCCTCCAACCTTACAAAGTGAATACAAATTTGATAACAGTGATCTATCCTTTAGCATGGCTGACAGAGATAGTGGCTGCTTGAGGACACGTTGTGAAGTCAGACACCTATCACAGTGTTGCTCCTTCCTACGTTACATTTTGTGTAATCACCACTTCTTCATTGTTCTGCACAGTTGCAGTATCTGGAGAACTGTTAGTAAGTAAGTGTGCCTTTCAAATCGAATAAAGAAGTCTGTTAAGGGAACCATCTCTGCTTTGTGGAAGCCAAGTTGCTGGGGGCATGCTGGTTCTTGACCAGAGTTACAAGGAGTTTCTTCCAAGCCATGCGCAAAATGCTTTCAGTCCTTTCTATTGATGTTGTGACTGCAGGGATCGTTCCAGGGGATGGCCGGATAGGAGTGTTAATGACAAAGTTCCTTTTTCTTCCTTCCCTAGCTATCACGGTTGGAGATAAATCCCTTATTCTGTGTGGCTGTCAGAGAGCTATCACTACCGCTGTTCTGGCGCATCTGGTCACAAGATGGGCAGCATGCTTGACAGCAGTTCTGAGATTTAATCTTTTAAGGAAGAGATGTCCTCTTTTGTAAACATGACGTGATTTGCAGTCCTTCTGTAAATATGAAAGCTGTGGGCAGATTACAGAGGCTTGTGTGGTGGCCTGCGCTTCTCAGTCCGGAATTCCTCCAAGTAAGGAGTCGGAATGGGCCAGCTTCCTGCGGCGCCATAGAACGAGGTCTTCCTACTGATGCTTCTTCCAGTTCCTCTCTGAGTTCCAATATGAAGAACTGCTTTATTTGTGGTTCTGGTTCACATATCATATGCTGTTGTGGGGGGCAGGGGGTTAGGCGCATGGGATACTTTCGTTCAGTTTAAGATTATACACGACTTTGTGAATAAACTTTTCCTGTCAATGGTGTGGTGACCTGCAATTGGTGAACTGAAGAGACCAGAAGAACGGGGTGTGGCGCTTCATCCCCATGGGTAAAGTGGCTCTTCTAGATACTTTGTGGGAGATTTTCTGGGGGTTCTTTTACTGTTTTCCCACGACACAGACCAAAGAGCCAGCCCTCGTGGGTAGAAGGTTTCCCCTCAGGCAAAATAGGTGGAGGAGGTAGTGTAGGCCCATGCCGGCCTTAAAAGCATGCTGGCAGGCCATCCTTGGGGGGGAACTTCTTCAAAGTACAGGAGGACCTGGGAGGGCTGACAGCATTCCAATTGCAGGCCATCAGGCCATTTCCAGGATGGGGAGCTATTCCCCCCTAGGTCTACAGAGAGGAGAAGGAGGCGTGGGGAGGCCCAAGGCCTTAGAAGCGCAGGCCAGCAGGCCATCCTTGGGGGATAGTTGAGAAGGAGACCCGAGGGGCTTTCCCACGTTCGTCCAGTAACACAACAGGCATTCAGTCCTTTTGCAGGGTGGTATGACCCCCAGGGTCTTTACGTGAGGGAGGACGTGGAGGGCAGGAGAGGAGGAGGAAGGGAGGCCGAAGGGGTTTGGGGAACAGAGGCCAGGCAGTAACGGTCTGTCCATGGAGAAATAGGGGTGAGTAACACAACAGGGTCTTTAAGTAAAATGTGCAAGAGGACAGAAAGGAGGAGGAGGCCCGAGGGGCTTCCGATCGCAGACATACGTTCTGTCCTTGGAGGGGGTGTGACCCCCAAGGGTCTTCAGTAACACGTGAGGGAGGATGTGGCAGGGCTGAAGGAGATAATAGGATTAGTCCTTGCGGGTGTTCGGGGGGGGAACGTGTGCAGAGGGATGTCCCCCCCCGTTGGCATTGGCGGTGGTGTTGGGGAACAGAGGCCAGGCAGCTCACTGTTTCTCTGTCAGACAGGGAGAAATAGGTGAAGTGCGGGGCTTCCAATCGCAGGCAACCGTTCTGTCCTGGGTGCACTCTGACCCTCAGGGTCTTTAAGTTAAAGGTGCAGGTGTGGGAAGCTGGAAGTGGAGGCCCAAGGGGGCCCGTAGGGCTTCCAATCGCAGGCAACTGTTCTGTCCTGGGGGCACTCTGACCCCCAGGGTCTTTAAGTTAAAGGTGCAGGTGTGGGAAGGTGGAAGATAAGGCCCAAGGGGGCCCGTAGGGCTTCCAATCGCAGGCAACCGTTCTGTCCTGGGTGCACTCTGACCCCCAGGGTCTTTAAGTTAAAGGTGCAGGTGTGGGAAGGTGGAAGTGGAGGCCCAAGGGGGCCCGTAGGGCTTCCAATCGCAGGCAACCGTTCTGTCCTGGGGGCACTCTGACCCCCAGGGTCTTTAAGTTAAAGGTGCAGGTGTGGGAAGGAAGCCCGAGGGGCTTCCGATGCCAAGGCAACAGGCTGATTAATGCTGGGGGTTAACTTGTTCCCCCCTGGGGCATTCTTGGCATTCTTGGTGGAGATTGTTCACGGGGAGGAGTGTTTGGCTGCGAATCGTCCGCCAGTAACCCGTGAAGCAAGGGCAGCAGAGATTTAAAAGGCAGAGAAGGCGTGGGAGTTCCTCTGGGCCTTCAAATGGCAGGCTAACAGGTGAAGTTATCCTTGGGGTTCAGTTCCCCCCCCTAAGCTTGAAAGCCCTGCTAACAGACAAGGAAGGGCAGGGACTTCCTTGTCTGTTCCCTTTAAAGGGAAACCGTCATAGTGCATTTAGATGTTCTTTCTCTTTCCTCTTTATGTGGGCAGATATTTACGTTCAATAAGTAGTTGAAGATAATTTTGTCATTGAGGTGGAGACGGTTTTAAGGCGTTCGTTGTTCACGTTCCTTTGCTGAAAGCAGCAGGCTGATACCTGAGGATTGTATGCTGGCCTGCGCTGTTAAGGCGGCAGAAGCACTCCAAGTAAGGCTTTGAACGGTGCAGCTTACTATGGAACAAAGACTTCCCACTTGGGCTTTGACAGTACCTGTGCGGTGAAGCTACGTTCAAATCAACCGGCTGGACAGGGTGGACCCTCTCTTAAAGATCCCACCGCTGCCGCCAATATGTGACCACTCCACTTCTTGACCGGCCTCAGACTGGACAATCTTTCTATGTCCACACTGCTGACCTCCAATCCAAGGAAACCTCGAAGTTACCTCAGCAACTTCACGTTTATTGGCAGGGTACTGTCTCACCCCTTCACCATTTAACTGACTGGAGTTTTAAAACTTCTCAGTGACCACTTGACCACGCTGCCACCATTTATCCGGCTGACCACTGACTTTGAGGGCCACCACCAATAAAAGAATCAGGAGAGGTGTTTTCCTTTTAAGATGCAAACAATTTATTTTGACACAAATGGGTACAATCTTGGTTGGTTTCAAACTTCCTTAGAGGCACAACTTTTTCTGTTACATAACACAATGGGGACCTATTATAGGGTTTCCACTAAACCTCTATAAACCCCTGCAACTTTAACTAGGGTCTCTATACCCTTTAACTGGACTGCTCACTAGCAGACCTTAAGACACACACTAACACTGGACCGTTCTCTTTCAGTCCTTAGGACACTCTCAACTAGAACATAACTCCTCTCCCTCTCATTTGGCAGTTGGCTTCCCGCTCTTTTCCAACTGTAGAATTCAAACCTGAACATTCTACTAGCCTCTAGCCCTGGTTGCCATGGCGACAGCTCTTCTAAGCTTCTGCCATGCCTCCCTTCTGTTTCACCCACAGAAACAAACCATAGAACATTCAAAACAACATACATTTTAACACATGTCACACAACATTTACACACAAATAATCAACATCATTACAACCTGTCTGAGCTATTCCTATGTCTAGAACTGAGTGGTTAAAAGCTAAGAACGGTATGGTTATCACGGCAGGATGCATGCCATTATAAAGCTATGTAAACCCTCTAAGGAAGGGAAATGAATGAGACCTTCTCTTACTTAGGGAAGCCCTTCTTGATATAAACTTTCCAGTTCTACTTGGCTGCCAGAGAGAAAGTGGGCTCTGGTTTCAGTGATGCTCAATCTTCTTCAGGATCTCCACTGCTTCCTTCACAAAGTGCTGTTGGTAACCCATTTCTAGTAGTTCTGCTCTGCAGCAACACAAGCCTCTCGGGGAGGAGCGTTTTGCTGTGATTGCTAAAACAGGAATCCTTGGAACCATGGCAGTAGAGTTTCTTGAGTAGGAGGAGTCCTTGGAGTTCCGCCAGAGCTTTCAATGGCAGGCCAACAGGCTGGTTGAACCTGGGGGTTAACTTGTTCCCCCCTGGGGCATTCTTGGCATTCTTGGTGGAGATTGTTCACGGGGAGGGGTGTTTGGCTGCGATTGGTCCGCCGGCACCAGTAACCCTTACAGCAAGGTCGGCGGAGATATTGAAGGTGCAGAAGGCGTGGGAAGGAGAAGCAGGAGGAGGAGGCCCGAGGGGATTCCAGTCGCAGACAGACGTTTCGTCCTTGGGGCACTCTGACCCCCAGGGTCTTTGAGTAAAAGGTGCAGGTGTAGGAAGGAAGCCCAAGGGGCTTCCGGTGCCAAGGCAACAGGCAGATTAATGCTGGGGGTTAACTTGTTCCCCCTGGGGCATTAGAGGCATTATTGGCATTGTAGGTGGAGATTGGTCTCGGGGAGGGGTGTTTGGCTGCGATTGGTCCTGCGGTGGGCTCTGGTTTCAGTGTTAGAGCATTTCACTGCAGATCAAGAGGACCCTAATCTGAATCTGGATACTCTTCCACCCGTTGCCAACACGGGAGTGAGGCTCAATCTTCTACAGTATCTGCACTGGCTCCATCATAAAGTGTTGGGGTAACCCATTTCTAGTTGTTCTGCTCTGCAGCAACACAAGTCTCTCGGGAGGAGCGTTTGGCTGTGATTGGTCCACCAGTGAACCCTTGAGCAAGGGCAGCGGAGAATTCAAAGGCGGATAAGCGTTGGAGTGAGTTCCAACGGGCCTACCAAATGCAGGCCAACAGGTGAAGTTATCCTTGGTGTTCACTCCCCCCCCCCCCAAGCTTGAAAGCCCTGCAAACAGACAAGGAAGGGAAGGGACTGAATGGAAGGTTCCTCCTTTAAAGGGAAACCGTCATAGTGCATTTAGATGTTCTTTCTCTTTCCTCTTCATGTGGGCAAATATCGTTTTATGTAGGTGAAATAGTTGAAGATAATGTTGTCATTGAGGTGGAGACGGTTTTAGGGCGTTCGTTGCTCACGTTCCTTTGCTGAAAGCAGCAGGCTGATACCTTAGGATTGTATGCTGGCCTGAGTGGCCTGCGCTTTTAAGGCGGCAGAAACACAACAAGTAAGGCTTCAAAAGGTGCAGCTTAGCTTACTATAGAACAAAGACTTTCCACTTTGGCTTAGCCAGTACCTGTCTGAGGTATTCCAGTCTGTAGAACTGAGTGGTTAAAAGCAATGAACCTTGTGGTTATCACGGCAAAATGCATGACATTAGACAGCTATGTAAACCCTCTAAGGAAGGAAATGTATGAGACCTTCTCTTACTTAGGCAGTGCACTTTGGAAAGGGAATCCCTTCCTGATAAAAACTTTCCAGTTCTACTTGGCTGACAGAGAAAAGGTGGGCTCTGGTTTCAGTGTTAAAGACCCAGGGTCTTTAAGTAAAAGGTGCAGGTGTAGGAAGGAAGCCCAAGGGGCTTCCGGTGCCAAGCCAACAGGCTGATTAATGCTGGGGGTTAACTTGTTCCCCCCTGGGGCATTAGAGGCATTATTGGCATTGTAGGTGGAGATTGGTCTCGGGGAGGGGTGTTTGGCTGCGATTGGTCCTGCGGTGGGCTCTGGTTTCAGTGTTAGAGCATTTCACTGCAGATCAAGAGGACCCTAATCCGAATCTGGATACTCTTTCACCTGTTGACAACGCGGGACTGATGTTTTATCTTCTTCAGGATCTTCACTGCTTCCTTCACAAAGTGCTGTTGGTAACCCATTTCTAGTAGTTCTGCTCTGCAGCAACACAAGCCTCTCGGGGAGGAGCGTTTTGCTGTGATTGCTCTTACAGGAATCCTTGGAACCATGGCAGTAGAGTTTCTTGAGTTCGAGGAGTCCTTGGAGTTCCGCCGGAGCTTTCAATGGCAGGCCAACAGGCTGGTTGATCCTGGGGGTTAACTTGTTCCCCCCTGGGGCATTCTTGGTGGAGATTGTTCACGGGGAGGGGTGTTTGGCTGCGATTGGTCCGCCGGCGCCAGTAACCCTTACAGCAAGGTCGGCGGAGATATTGAAGGTGCAGAAGGCGTGGGAAGGAGAAGCAGGAGGAGGAGGCCCGAGGGGATTCCAATCGTAGTCCGACGTTCTGTCCTTGGGGGGTGTGACCCCCAGGGTCTTTAAATTAAAGGTGCAGGTGTAGGAAGGAAGCCCTAGGGGCTTCCAATGCAAAGCCAACAGGCTGATTAATCCTGGGGGTTAACTTGTTCCCCCAGTGACATTACAGTCTTTCTTGCCATTCTAGGTGGAGATTGTTCGGGGGAGAAGTGTTTGGCTGCTATTGGTCCTCCGTGAACCCTTGGAGCAAGGGCAGCAGAGAATTCAAAGGCAGATAAGCGTGGGAGTTCCAATGGGCCTTCCAATGGCAGGCCAACAGGTGAGTTATCCCGGGGTTATCCCTGGGGCATTAGGGCATTATTGGCATTGTTGGTGGAAATTGGTCTCGAGGAGGAGTGTTTGGCTGCGATTGGTCCGCCGGTAACCCTGCAGTTCATTTTCACGCTGTGAACTCTCATTGATGCCTCCTGGCTAATCTTGGACTCTTGAAGCCTCCTCACTTCATATTGTTCCCGGGGAGGGGTGTTTGGCTGCGAGTGGTCCACCGCCAGTAACCCTTTCAGCAAGGCCAGCGGAGATTTTGAAGGTGGAGAAGGCATTACAGGCATTATTGGCATTCTTGGGCTTAAGAAGAGAGGTGAGCTGTGCAGGCTAGCAGGCCAAATGGCCTGGGAGGTGTCTATGGGCAGCGCCGGCTCTTTGGCTTAAGAATAGAAGGGAGCTGACATAAACCCATAACAAATTAAAGACACACATAGAATAAAGTTAGGGGAGAACTGACAGGTAGGAGAGAAGACAGTAAGGACAGAAAGAGATAGCGTAGCAAGGGAAGGAAGGAAGGAAGGAAGGAAGGAAGGAAGGAAGGAGAAAGGGAAATAAAAAGTGAACAAAGGAAGGAAGGAGACAAAGGAAAAAGTAGAGAAAGGGGAAGGAAGGAAAGAGAAAAGAAGGGATGTGGAACCAAAGAGCAAAGAAAGGAATAAAAGAAGAGGGTAGAGAAGGTCACAATTGTACTGAGAGCTAGTAGCTAGCTCTTATATTTATGTTATACATCTACAGATCCAGTGAATTGCACTGCAGAGGTGAAGGGGAATGTTCCCCTTGATTTTTAACTGTTTCCCTGCTTTTCCTACTTTAGAACTAATTAAGAATTTCGTTAATAATTATGTTACATTTTAGAACTTTTGGGAATTTTTTTTGTAAGTCTTTCTATTACTAATCACCCCCCCCCCCCCAATTTGATTTTAGAATCGTGATTTTTGGGTTCTAAACCATGCCTAAATGTTGTCTGGCTACACAAAAATAGGGGTTGTTTGCTCAACTAGAGCTACGAAAACCACACGAAGGACAATATCTCAGTATCAAAGTGTATATCAATGCAATAAATATTGTGCAATTTAAGACAACCAATGTGGTAAGACTCACTGCGTTATTCAAGGATTATCCCTACAAAGCGATGATGGAGGAAAGTCCAGAGTATTTCAAATAAGTCGAGCTCAGAGCCATCCACAAGATCCTGTCGCTTACCTTTAAGGCCCTCCATGGTGCCGGCCCAGCTTATTTAAAAGACCGCTTGTCCGAACCAGCTCATTTAAGGTCGCCGCGCTCAGGAAACAGGGACCTTCTCCGCATCCCAGGTGTGAGTGAGGCCCGCCTCGACACCACGAGACGGAGAGCTTTTTCCATCGCGGCCCCTGTCCTTTGGAACTTGATGCCGGCGGATCAGAGAGCTATCCGGGACATGCCCCAGTTCCTGACCGCACTGAAGACCTGGCTCTTCCGAAAGGCTTATGGCTAAGGACACCTCCCAGACTTAGCCTGAGCTACTGGAACTATTTTAATTAATCTTTTTATTCTTTTAGCTTTTAACTATTGAATTCTTTTATGTGTTTTTGTGTGTAAGTCGCCCGGAGCACTGACGTGGAGGGCGACTCATAAATAATAAAATCAATCAATCAATCAATCAAAAATAAGAAAGTTCCAGGTAGTCCATATAAGTAACAGCACAATAGTGGGGTTGGTCGAGGATAGTTATTGATAATCCATATAAAGGTCCAAGTCTCAAGTAGAAAACAACGCAGAAGGCTGAATAGTAAAAAATTTGAAGATCCCAAAGAGGTACACCACGGGTAATCCAAATCTAATTCAAAAGGATCCCGCTCCATTTCGCGTCTAGCACTTTATCAAAACCCTTTGTATTCAATCAAAGCTCTATGATAATCAGCGTGTGATCAGATATGAAAATAAATGGGAATGCAAGATAGAGCCTTGTTGGTGGCTGCCCCTGGAAGTTCCCTCCACAAAGAGACTAAAAAGGCTCCCTCCCTATTGGTCCTCCGACAGTATCTGAAAACTGTTTCATTTCAAACAAAAATGGGCTGGGGCTGCTGAATTTTTTTACAGCTTTGGTTATTTTATATCTGTATTTTAATTACATTGTTTTATAGTTTAATTAATTTAACTGTGTCAGTTTTAAAGTTGCTAGCTGCTTTGCATCCCAATCCTGGGGTAAATACATATAATATTGTAACAGCAACAACAAAATCTTTTCATCCTGACCTAGAATGTTCATGCTTTTTCTCCTTGTTCTGTCTTTGTTAGCAGAGAGGGTTTGGGGGGGGGGGGGCTGTTCTTTTTGGTGTCCCGGCATTGGGATACCAAAAAGTGGGTAGGGAGGAAACACAGAATTTGGACATCAGGTTATTCCAATACATTCACGATTATAAGTGCAATAATGCCTATGTTGGAAAGATTGGGATTCTACTCTGGCTGATCCTAAATAGTGCCTGCCTGAAACAGGCAAGATAAACAAATGCTGTCAACGGAATCCCTTACCGAGCTTAATAAACAATGTTTGAGAGCAAGAAATGCATTTTGGAAGAAGCCTTTATGTAGTTTCTAGAAGTTTCAAATAGTTTTAACTTCTGAAGAAGTGACCCAACATGATTGTTTCATTTCACATGCATATAGGGTTTTTTTTTCCAGTTGTGTGCCTTCAAGTCTTTTTTGACCTATATTGATTGCCATAGGAATTTCTTGGCAAGATTTGTTAAGAAGAGGCTTGCTACCACCTTCCTCCCCGAGCCTCCGGGGAGTGGCGGTATACAAGTTGAAATAACAAATCTGTATACCTTAATAAAGCGGAATGTTTGTATGTATGTATGTATGTATGTGTGCGGAGGGCGGAAGGGCGGCTATGTGGCAGCTATTTGCATAAAGTCCTTTGATTGGCCAGCCTCGCCACTCCAAAATTCTAAGGTACCAGACAGAGGGCATTGATTGCCACTGATTAGCCAGCATCCCAGAATCCAGGCCTCTACATTCAAACAACAGGATTTGGATATGTGGCAGCTATTTGCATAAAGTCCTTTGATTGGCCAGCCTCGCCACTCCAAAATTCTAAGGCACCAGACAGAGGGCATTGATTGCCACTGATTAGCCAGCATCCCAGAATCCAGGCCTCTACATTCAAACAACAGGATTTGAATATGTGGCAGCTATTTGCATAAAGTCCTTTGATTGGCCAGCCTCGCCACTCCAAAATTCTAAGGCCCCAGACAGAGGACATTGATTGCCACTGATTAGCCAGCATCCCAGAATCCAGGCCTCTACATTCAAACAACAGGATTTCTTCCCACTGAGGGGAAAATGCACCATCAACATTCCCTCCCCACTTGGCTCTGTGAAAACAAAATGGATTCCTGTTTTCTCCTCCCCCTCAGCTCTTAGAAAATGGCTGCCTGCCATTCCGCCTTTTAAAGTTACCAATTACCAGCAGAGCAGGCCAGAACATTACAGGCCCCAAAAGAGAGTTTAGGACAGGATGGGCCACGAATGATGGGATTTGCACTACCTTCACCCAATTAACTTTCCAGAAAACACTGTAGCCCCTACAAATCACAAACCAGGCCCAAAATTTACAGTACGGCTTCATTAACTTGATTTCCCTGACTAGGCCTCAGTTAATGGGACATTGTGTATGGCCTGAATTAACAGTAACCAACCTTGGCACACTGAGCCCCTATGACCCATGATTCATTCTACTGAAGTTTGGAGTAGGGAGGACCATGGATGATTGGACTTGAAGTACCATCACAGGTTATGAGATTTGTAGTACTTTCAAACTCTTCATTCCCCACAGACCAAGGCGGCCCTGAACCACAAGACCAAACTTGGCACACAGTACCCCCATGACCCACACTCCATCCTACTGCAGTTTAGAGGAGGATGGACCATGAAGGATGGGATTTCAAGTACCGCCACTCACTTCCCAAGCCCGCTGCGACCCTCATCCAGTGCATAATCATGAGGACACTTGTATCACACATCCCACATTACCCAATGGACATCCTTTTGCAGTTCTGAGGGCGGACCACGGTTGATGGGACTTGAAGTACCTCCACTCATTTCACCAGACCTCCACTCATTTCACCAGACCATTGCCAACCTCATCCAAACACTGACTAATCAGGACCAAACTTGGCACACAAAGCCCTCATGACCCACTCTACATCCTGGTGCTGTTTGGAGGGGGATGGACCATGGATGACGGGACTTGAAGTACCTTCACTCACCTTCTGAGACTACTGCGACCCTCATCCAATGAATGATCAACACCAAACGTGGCACTAAGAGCCCCCATGACCCACTCTACATCCTGGTGCTGTTGGGAGGGGATGGACCATGGCCAATGGGACTTGCAGTAGCTTCACTAACTTCCTGAGACCACTGCAAGCCACATACACATCTAATAGGAACCAACCTTGGCACACAATGCCTTCCTCAAATAACCCGGGCACCGCCGGGTCCTCAGCTAGTAAATAAATAAAGTTATTTCTGTCCCCGCTACCGAGTTACCCGTTCCAGAAGCCCTGCCCAGGAATAGCTCTTCTTCCTTCAAGCAAAGGCAGAACAGTCTGGTAAAACTGACCTACTTTACCGGGCGGCGCAAAGGTTGCCGAGAAGAGGATGCCTTGAAGGGTGTTTCTTCCAATCCCCTGGGGCGGGAGGGAAGAAAAAGTTCCGAAACAGGACCAGACCCCCAGAGCCAGCAGGGGCGTTGAGCGGCGGCACTGCCTAAGGCTTACGGGAACTGGAATCCCTTTCAATCTCAAAGAAGGAAAGGAATAAAAGAACACTCTCTTATCTTTTCCAGCGTTGAAGGAGCTCCTCGGGTTGCCCCCCGCCCCGCTCCCACCTTTTGAGAAAGACTAGCTCGAAGTAAGTGAAGGGGGGTAGAGGCGTGGCTTCTGCGACCTTGGCTCCGCCCCGCTTTGCTGGTGGCTGCGCGCGGCGGCCAAGAGCAGGCAGAGAGGAGGAGAAGGAAGAGGAGGAGGGCGCTTGGTGGTCGCAATAGGACCGCGGCTTGAAGGAGCCGAAGATCCCTCCGCCGGCTCTTGAGGACAGAAGAATCCGACCAACCTCGACGGAACCCGGCCAGCGAACTAGTGAGCGAGCAAGCGAGCGAGGATGCTCGGCGTCTGTCGCCCGTTGCCTTGGGTGCTGCTGTGGCCGCTGCTGCTCTTGCCCGGCGGGGCGCTCCGGAGCGGGCTGGGCAGCGCGGCTGGGAGCCAAGGTAAGGGCAGGCCGCTCCGATCGCCTCCTCTTTTTGCCCATTTCTCTTTGGACCCGCTCCTTTGGTGTGCCCCCTCCTCACCTTGCTTTCCCAGCAATTGGGCGGACCTTTTTGTCCATGCTTTCCGACTACTGTGGCCCCGAAGGTGAAGGTCTCATAGGAGCCCCATCTCCCTTACTCTCTCGTGCCGTTTGAAACCGCCTGATACGGCCAGGGTAGCTTCAGATCTTGCAGTTGTACAGCACTGAACTTCTTTCGAAGAGTCGACGCTGACCACAGAATGGGTTGTATGAGCCTACGCTGACCATTTAATGCATTGTGTGAATCTACACTGACTGTTTAATGCGTTATGAGTGTACACTGACCATTTAATGCATTATATTAGTCTACACTGACTATTTAATGCATTGTGTGAATCTTCACCATACCTTACCTTGAGTCTCCACTGACCATTGTATTAGTCTATGCTGACCATTTAATGCATTGTATGAGTCTACACCATATCTTGTCTTAAATGAGTTCACACTGACTATTTAATGCATTGTGTGAATCTACTCAGACCATTTAATGTATTCTATGCATTTATTTGACTGCAAACTGGCCCTGGAATGCATTATATGAGTCTGCCCTGACAATATAATGCACTGTATGAGTCTATACTGACCAAGCAAAGCCTACACTGTCCATAACTACACTGGACATTGTTTGAGTCTACACTGACCATACATTATATGAGTCTGCCTTGACCATATCTCGAATTACACAACTCTACACTGGCCTGTTTCCAGTGACATTATATGTAGATGGGAGCAGGGTTTTTGTTTTTTTTCAAAATTTGAATTTGCTTTGTAGTGAGGCTGAGAGAGTGTTGCTGACTCATGATGGGATTCCATGGTCAAATGGAGATGTAAAGCCTGCCTTCAAGAGTCCTGGTTGAATGCCCAGCCCACCATGCAGACAGGAGGGTAAATTGGGTCATCATTTTCATGTATTTTCTTCTCTCTTTTTTTTTTGAAAAAAAAAGTTCACTTGCCTGGTTTCTGTTGTATGCTGACAGGTTGCTCGCTTTCTCTGTTTCCTTGATTCTAAGGTCAGGGGAAGCTTTCTCTGCCAAATATCTCATTGCTGTTAAAACTACAGCCCAGAAATAGGGCATAGTTAGGAAAGTTGGGAAAACCTCTTAATAGAAGGGTGGACTAGGTCAGTAGCTTCAAACTGCAGGAAACGAAAGCCCACCTCAATATTAGGAAGGTTAGAGTTGTCTGGCAGTGAAATACATGTGGTGGAGTCTCCTCTTCTGTGGGTTTTTATGTAGAGGCTGAGTGGCCATCTGCCGGGGTGCTTTGTTTATATGTTCCTGCATGGCAGGGGCTTGGACTGTTTATAATGCAGTGTGTACTTTGACCGCCCTGTGTCCAATTTAGAGGAGTGGATGTTCCCAAAGAGTCCTTTATTTACCTATTTTTCATTGTGTTTTGGGAATCCAGGGGTCTGCAGCAGGGTAAGAGGGCCTTCTCTTTTTGCAGACTAGCTTAGGCTCCAAAGGTTCACATTAAAATCTAATGGGAAGTTAGGATTTGGGAAGCTGTGGGTTTCACTCATTTAGGGAACAGTGGCATTGCTCTGGAAGGAAGAATGTCTTCCATAAGATGATGTGTGATAAGTAAGGATCACAGGGAAGCCTTGCATGCAAATAGAGGTTGCCTGCCTGTCCACTTACTGTTCTGTTGAGCACTGCATATGTGTGGTGTCAGTAGTTCTTTCTGTTGTGTATTTTACTGAAACTGTACGCTGCAAGTTCTGCCCTGAGAATAGCAGGCCACATTCACAACTTTGATCAGCCCACTGACTTTTCACCTTCTCAGAGACAAAAAAGGAGAAAACATCAATTTGAAAATGTCCTTATAATTCTTGTTTTTAATTTCAATGAAAGATGTAGAAGTGGATTGAAGAGCATGCAGTGGTCCATTGCTTCCTTGGTCAGTGTTTGCATGAGAAAATTACCATATTCTGTTTGAGCCACAATGCACCAGCAAGTTCTTTCTCTCTTTTTCTCAAGGCATTCCTTTTCCAAGTTTTGGCATAGAGAGACTGAAAAGAACTGAACCTACAGTATAACACAAGGTTCCCATATGCTATATTTGTGGAGGAAGAATGTTATAAACCTTTGTGTTCAGGTTTCTGACATGTCTGATTTCATTTTCATCTTTAATTATAAATATAAGGAGAACCAGCTCGTGGAAAGAAGTTGTTAAAAATAGTTTGTTGCTATTAACTTGCTATAGGGCTTTAAAATAATAGTAAATTATAGTCATTACGTGTTCTTTGGGAATGAGGAAAAGTACATATGAAACTGCAATAAAATGATCTAAATTTAAAAATGGCTTCAATATTCCCACCTCAACCATTCATCTCCAAAAGTGAAAGAAAGATGTAATGAAGCAAATATCATTCATAATGTAGAAAAAGTAAAAATGTTAATAATGGTTATATAACATAATTTCTCACTCTTTATCCCCCTGAGGCAATAGCCATTACTTGTAACATGTTACTTCTAAACTTTGCACTGATGGAGAAGATCAGACTGAAGTATTTTGCAACATGAAAACTGAATTTTCTTTGCTGATCATCACTGAATCATTATTTTATTATTGTTAAAGCCAATATGTAAACACACACAGTGAAGTTTTCCAATTTTGGGATTGCTATATTCTTATTGGTGATTTATATTAGCTGTGGGAGCAGGAAGAAAGTGAAGACAAAGGCTTCAAGCCTTTTGCTTTGAAGAACAAAAGGGGTTTTATTAAGAAATATTCAAGTGAACAAATACATCCAATTTTTATTATTATGCACATTGGATGCTTTTTTTTTCAAAATTAGCAGTCATTTTTCAAGTGTTTGGCCAGCCATTTTCTTCATGTATGGATTTCACTCCCAAATCCTCTGTTTAAGGTGAACCTCTTTTCCCCCATCTTTCCAGCTTCTGTGGCTGATGAGATGTGCAGCCCTGGACTATTCAGACATTCTTAAAAATTTCAAATATTGTACTTATGTATACCACAAGCTCCCCTGCCCTTACTGAGCAACCCTCTATGCTTCTCAGTGGTCATGTTTTGGGCACAGTCCTATCAGTACTCGACGCAGAATTAAATGCACTTTCCTCCTGAGCAAATGTGTTCAGCTTTCCTTCCTAAGTGGTTAAGAATCAGCTTTGTCTCTGATTTTATTAGTATGTAATTTAACTGTTTAAGTAGCCCTGAATGAAACATCTTTTTTTCCCTGATGTGCATTTATTAATGCACATCAGGAAAAAACCCCACAAATGATGTACAACCACAAATGATGTACAAGGTTTTAAATTCTTCATGCTTGTTCATAAGGCAGGGTGGAACCAAACACACAATTAAAACAAAAGTAGGAACGAGGGAAAGCTCTGCAAATGCAGAGGATGAGGAAAGCAGTGTGCTGTGAACTGAAATGTCTGTTGAGCAGAATATTGAAGGTTCCATCCCTCAGGGAGCTGAATCATTCATTGGAGCCTGTTGTGCTTAAGCTTGTGGGTTTCGTTAGCCTTTTCAGTTATGCCATATTTGTATTTAACCAGGGGGACAAAATGACATTAATCCTGGTCACATCCTACAAAGTCAACACACACAGCATAGGAATGACTGACTTTGCAGAACCAAACAGATTATTGGCTTGAAATGGCATAGTGAAATTTGGAAGAGAGCAGAGGAAGATTCAAATTAAATAAGAATAATTATTATTATTTCAAATTTATAGGCTGCCACTCCCCGGAGGCTCGGAGCGGCTTATATCAGACATGAGTGATACAATAAAACAGTAAAACAGTAAAATATAAAACTGATTAGCCAGGTGAGAAGGCCTGCCTAAACAGATAAGTCTTGCACACTCTTCAAAACGCTAGTAAGTCTTGGAGTGTACGGACTTCAAGCAGAAGAGTATTCCAAAGAGACGTAGCCACAGCAGAGAAGGTCCTGCGCCTGGTCTTTGTAGATTGTGTGATCTTGAGACTGGGAACTACAAGCAGCATTTGATCTTCAGATCGAAGTGGTCTCTGAGGTTGATAAAAGGCGAGTCAATTTTTTTGATATAACAGGCTGGGGCCATGTAATGCCTTGAAGGTGAGCACCAGTAGCTTAAAGATGATTCGATATTCGATCGGAAGCCAGTGAAGATTTTGTAGAATTGGAGTGATGTGGCACCTTGCAGGGGCCCCCCTCCAAGAGTCTAGCAGCTGCATTTTGAACCAGTTTAAGTCTACGGATGGTAGACCCTGGTAAGCCGATGTAAAGAGCATTGCCATAGTCTAGTCTCGAGATGACCAAGGCCTGGATCACCGTGGCCAGGTCATCTCTACGGAGGAAGGGGGCAGGCATCTGATATGACGCAGATGGAAGAAAGCCGCTCTACTGATGGTGGACACCTGAGCTTCCATCGTCAATTGAGAGTCTAATTGGACACCCAAGCTCTTCACTCAAGGTATGATGGGCGCAATGTCTCGCCGTCTAGGGTCAGTAAATTGATGGTCCTACCACTCGGGGACCCCAGTCACAGGATCTCCATTTTTGCAGGGTTCACTTTCAGCCTGCTAGACTGAAGCCATCTGGTAATGACCTCCAGACACTGATGGAGATTGCATGGTGCTGTGTCTGGTTGACCAGCCATCTTCAGGATAAGTTGAGTGTCATCGGCGTATTGATAAGACTCTAACCAGAAGTCTCGGACTACCTGTGCAAGAGGTCGCATGTACAGTAGATGTTGAATAAGAGGGGTGAGAGGATGGCTCCTTGGGGTACCCCACAAGATAGGGGAGACCTTTCCTGCTGACCTCGATTACGGAGGAAGGAGGACAGCCAGTTGAGAACTATACCTCTGATTCCCACAGTCGAGAGCCGATGAATCAGATGGTCATGGTCACTGTGTCAAAAGCCGCTGTGAGATCTAGCAACACCAGAAGAGCCAACACTCCTTGATCCAGTTGGCAGTGGAGTTGGTCCATGATGGATACCAGCACTGTCTCCGTTCCATGTCCAGCCCGGAAGCCAGACTGAAAAGGGTCTAAACCAGCTGTGTCGTCAAGGAACTGTTGTAATTGTTCCGCAACAGCTCTCTTGATCATCTTTCCAAAGAAGGGAAGATTTGACACAGGGCGGTAGTTCGCTAGGGTTGAGGGGTCTAAGTCTGGCTTCTTCAGAAGTGGAGAGACTATGGCAGCTTTTAGAGCTTCTGGAAATATTCCTTGTGCCAGAGAAGTGTTGATAATCTTTCTTAGAGGGTCACATAAATCCCCCAGGCATGGTTTGACCAGCCAGGAGGGGCATGGATCGAGGGAACAGATGGTCGATCTTGCTGCAGCCACCAATCTCTCTATATCATCTGCATCAAGCAGGGAAAGCTGGTCCAAAACAGGACCCGTAAGGGGCAGTGGGGTCTCAAGTTTTCCATAGTGTCAATTGTGGCTGGAAGGGCCTGCCGAAGCAGCAAGATCTTCTCCAGAAAATAGTTCTGGAAACCCTCGGCCGTGAGGGACACCTCTGAGCCTTTTGGGATTGTAGGCACCGTAGTTAGTGAATGGATAACTTTGAACAGCTGTGCCGAGTGGGAGCTAGCAGCTGTGATCAGAGAGGTGTGCTTATTTTGCTTCAATGATGGCCTGTTCATAGGCCTTCATGTAAGATTTATATGCAGATCTTGTTATTTCATCACGAAGCTCTCTCCAGATGTGTTCCAATCGTCTCTTCTCTTGTTTCATCAATCTGAGTTCATCAGAGAACCAAAGAAATTGGTTTCTGCGGATGCGGATGAGACATTTCAGCGTGATTTCATCTAGCGTTTCTGATAGCCTTGTGTTCCAGCTGTCCACAAGTGCATCGACCGAGTCATTTGTTGGCTCCATAGCCCTTAATGCACTTAGGAATCTGTTGGGTTCCATTAGTCTCCATGGACAGACTCAACGTGGATTTGGAACTTTATCAGGTGGTAGGGTAAGTGGTGAATTAGACAACCAGAGTCAAGGTGGCTGCATTTTGTCTGCTGGACTGATTTTTTTTCAGCAGTATCTATTCTTCTTTTCAGAAGGGCTGGTCATTTGGGCCACTATCGAATGAGATTAGAAATAGACTAGTATTAATTTGTTAATGGCAAGTTGGTACCATTTGGAGATTTATCTGTAAATAAATATTGTTTTCACAGTATAATAGTTTAGCCAGTTATGATGGATTGTCTTTGAAGGGGATTTACCTTACAGAGAATCTGCCCCAATGCCTCAGAGGAATAATCCCTAATGTCCCCTTTCCCTTGGCCCTTGATAGTAGCAAATCATTCAGTTTTCTGAGGTATAGCTGAAGTCTTGCCAACATGCCAAAAAGAAATTAAAAAACTTGGACTGGTTTTCAGGTTGGTGGAAAAATTAAGCCAACCTTTCCCCATCAGCAGTGGTGTTGGTTTACATTGTGGGTAATGTACAGTCCTAATGTAGGTGCCGTAACTGATTTATTTTAAAGAGTTGGCAAGCTTTTATTTTTCATTTAAGTGTATAGTAACTGAAAATTCTATGGCAGGGTTAGGGATCATTGATATCACTGAATTGCCAGTCCCGGCTACTTTAGCATAGCCAATGATTAGGACTGCTGGGAGGTAGAGTCTGACATAATCTACAGAGTTGCATGATTCCCACCATGGTTCTAAAGAATCTTGTCCTATCAAGTCTAATAGAGCTTTTTATTATGCAAAGGCATCTTGTAGCACCTTAGAGACTAACTGAGGGTGCATCCACACTGCAGAATTAATTTACTTAGCACATTGGCTCAATGCTATGGGATACTGTTTTTTGTAGTTTGATAAGACACCAGCACTCTTTGGCAGAGAAAGTTAAAGACTTCGTAAAACTTCAGATTGAATGATTCCATATAATTAAGTCATAGTAGTTAAAGAGGTGCCGAACTGCATTAATTCTATAGTGTAGTTGTGGCTGAGATAACAAAAGTTGGCAGCATAAGTTTTCATAAATTAAGTCTAATTCCTAAAATGCAACTACTTATTCTCCTAGTTAGTATCTAAGGTGCAACCAGATCACTTTGCATTCTGATATTCCAGACTAACATGGCTATGTCTTTGAATTCTAGATTTTTTTATGTGTATGATTTCTTGATTGATTAAAATCTTCAACTACATGTCTGTGAAATTTTGTGTAATTTCAGTCATTATCTATTTCAGTTAAACAAAAACCTGTGTATCAAATATGCTGGATCTGAGAACACATAAAGGATTAGGGGTTCTGAACAGACAGTCTGCTATTAATGAGGCCTCCTGCTCTTCAGAACCTGCAATGGTGAGATGGATGGCTTTGAAAAGGGTATGTTAAATTAGTAGTAAATATTTTCAAAGAACCGTACAGGGTGATAGAGTGCTGCAATGACTCTGGTTTTGTATTTATTTATTTATTTTATTTTATTTATTCGGACTTCTATAACCGCCACATTTAAAGCATTTATATTCCACCTTTCTCACCCTAAAGGGGACTCAGAGCAGAGCACAGCATAAATACGGCAAACATTCATTTCCGAAAAAAACAAACTATAATTATCAACTTAAAAATCAAATCAAACAGAACCTCTTGGTCATTTCCTCACCCAAATTGTATCGCCTGACGGCAACCCGTCAGCGGATCTTCTCAACAGTAGCTCCAATGCTTTGGAACTTGTTGCCTGCTGACATACGCGCCATGCAGAACGTCCTCTCCTTCCGGAAAGCATTGAAGACCTTGCTCTTTCAGCAAGCGTTTGGAATAGGATGAGCTGCAGGCCCTGTTATATGTTGCCGCATATGCCCATCTGTCTTACTGTACATTACCTTGTTCAGCATATGGCTTCTGTGTTTTATTGTATTTTTAGATATGTTTTAACCGTGTTTTAATGTCGTTTATACTTGATTTTATGTATATGCTATGAGCTGCCCCGAGCCTCCGGGGAAGGGCGGCCAATCAAGTGTGAATTAATAAATAAATAATAAATATATATATACTGGTCAATACTTGATGGGGTTGTAAGTGGTTAACTGCTCAATTGTGCTTACAAAGGATGTTATGTTTAGGGTAGTTTTTGACTCCTTGATGTCAGTTTTATTGTTTGTGTTGTTACCTTCAAATTGAAATATTACATAGAATGATCCCTATACCCACAGGCCAGGACCCACTTTTTCACCTACCCATATCTGACAAAGTATGTATCCTCTCAGAGTGTTCTAGGTCTCCAGGGCGATTGTGTGGTAACTTCCATCAAAAGTTATTCATTTCAATAGGGTTTGTTATAATCCATGGTTTCTGTTTCTACAGTAAGTTCAGGAATGTATCTCCCATATTCAGGAATGAGCCTCATTTCGCTCCATTGGACTTAAATTTTTGGAATATAATCAAATGGTGACTGCTGTGATTTTTCTGTGACCCACTGTGTCAAGTAGCACTGAAAATCTTTGGTGGTAGACTTATTGACCTCAGATGTTTTATTGACATGGTTTTCCAATCCACATCCCACAAATAAAATGGAGGGGAATGTGAAAAGCTGAGCCTGCTACTTGTGAAAGTGCAGCTATGAGTTGAGCTTGAAAGGTAGAGTTGTGCTTTGTTCAAGCACACAGATTTCTGATAACTCTGAAGCAGAAACACATTGCTAGCGATATTTGGAAAAAAATGTAAGATAGCAACCTTATCATGTGCACACATTTCACTCTAATACTTTGATATTCAGTGGTGTTATTGTATTGCAAATGAAGTAAAGCATAAACCCGTAAACTGAAAGCTTTACTTCATTTAGTCTATTTGCTTCAAGTTTCTGGTCAACAAAGTCAACGGGTTTTGGTGACATTTACAAAAAATCTTTGTTTGAATTAGACAAACTGTACTAGGTTTCGGTTCGTCCAGGCTTGGGGGGAGTTAGTAAATGCCACTTTACGAAAATACTAGAAACTCTGATATTATTTCTAACTTGGCTTATCAACCCAAGCAGAAGAAAAGAAATCTGTCTGGAAAGGGCAGCCAGTTCCCCACTGGCCTAGAGAGGCACTATAGAGGGGATGCTTCACAGTGGCAAGCTGCTATTTTTCATACTAAAATCATAGGATGCTAGCAGGCATATATTCTTCCATGTTCCAAATGGCAGCTCCCAAGTGGAGGAGCTGTTGTTTACTATGAGAGATTACGGTATCTTGCAAAACTCAGGTCTCTGGCTAGAAACAACACCTCTGGAGCTATATGTGTAGGTGACCTAATCAAGATTGTGTGGGAAATAAGTTTAGCTTTGTTCCATTTAGAGTGGCTTTACTTACTTCTAATCCAAAGGGTGGCCTACAAGGATCTGACCTTCTATAGTCTGTATCCTCACCTAATCATCTTTACGTAGGAGTTTATATAAATAGAGTTGAACAGGATATGTTTACAGGAATTGAGCCAGCAATCCCAAATTCACTTACTGCTGAAATCCATGCAACCTGCTTCTGAGTACCATGCTAGTAAATGCCTAAATGATTGATGCAAGAGCTTTAATGAGCCTTTTGGCTGTCATGTCTATAAAAGGGACACAAAAGCCCTTGGGGTGCGGGCTGAAAGTGAATGGTAAAGTACATGCTTTGCATGCAAAGGGGTTCCCAGGTTAACAGCACCCGGTGAGGCAGCGTGAAATTCCTGCCTGGAAACCCAAGGAGAAAACAATGTAGGCCAGGATGAACAAATTGTGAGCCACAGGCCTTCAGTAGCCCCATCCCCAATCATCCATATTTTGCTGTCTTTTTTATTTCATTAAAATAGATGGGTGTGGTTGGAGTGTGTTCCCTTCCTGGCCTCATAATTCCTGCAGATAAACTGGTGATCTGACTTGCTATATATTCTTAACTTTGTGGATCATATTGCCTTCCAGTTTTGTTCAAGCATGTTCAAGATTTTTAAATATTCGGTCAAATGATTATACCAGTGTCAGATTGTCTTCAATTTTAAGCTGCCTTTTAACTAGAAAAATGTGTATCACTTTTGCATGTGAATGTACACTTCCAAGAGCAGTGTATATGATTTTTTTCCTCTTCTAGAATCACATGAGAAGAATGTATCTTGCTATATACCACTCATAATCTGAAAACCTCTACCTTGTTTCCAATTTCTAAAATGCTCTAAGTAGTCATTTCAGCAAACTTCCCAATTTCCATTGTTTTCACTTTATTTCTTTATTTACTATATTTATATAATGCCCCTCTCAGCCCAGAGGCGACTTAGAGAGGTTCATAAATGGGCAACAATTCGATGCCATAACAGTTATAACAATAAAAACAAGCCAAAAATTCTATTAAAAAACATATGATATAAAAATATCAAAAAATAAAAACATAAAAATCGTACAAAGCCTTAAAACATTGTCATGAGCATCTCCATGTCAAATCATTATTCCATTGCTTTCTCATCATACTCAGCTCTAATTAGCACTGTTTACACTTGGTTTTACAGGATACAGCTGGAAAATGTGGCTGTCCCTGAATGCATCATCACTGGCTGTCATCTTCATTTATCTGGGCAAAGTTAGACTGGGACTTCTGCACCCCCACAGTAAAGGACAGCTGCAGTAATTACATGGAGGACCAAAGAGGGTGGGATATGAATCACATAAATGCACTAGTGTTTTGTTATGTTAAATAGTTGCTATACAGAAGCTCAAGCCACTCACCATGGGGAGTGGCTTGGGATATTTTACTCCCTTTTCCTGCACAGTCTTGTTGGGAAGAAATCTTGTATGTAAACCTATCTAAACCAGCAGTGATGTCTCTCAAAGTGCAAATAGCAACTGGAGAAGGCGGGGGGAGAAGTGAGCATCCCACCCGCAAAGTTTCATTATGCTCATGCTCTTTGTAACGGATTGGCCCACTCTGCAGGGTTGTTATGACAGTGTGGCTATAGAAAGATTTTTTTAAAGGCAGAAGCCAGGCCCCACCCATTTTGCTAGAACGTAGCTGAGGGGGCAGAGCAATCAGGCAATCTCTAGAGCACTGGTTCTCAAAGTGGGCGGTACTGCCCCCTGGTGGGCAGTGAGGCGATCGATGGGGGTGGTGGGAGGCTCAGGGGAATTTGGGGGTGTGTGTGAATAATTGGTTATTTAAGAGAGGTTGCGCGGCCCTCTTCTTTGGCCCTACCCCCTTCACTTTGACCTCCACATGCAGCTGCAGCGCAAAGGCCTCCGCACCCTCCGGCGGAGCCGCCCCGCCACCGTGGAAGAAAGTGCGGCCTTCCCCAGCGAAGGCGGCAGTGGAGGGAGCAGGAGAGCCCGGGGCTTCTGAGGGGAGAGCAGGCCTCGCTTCTTCGTCCCCTCAGGCCGTGGCTGCCCGTCACCTCAGAGCCCTCTCCGGCAGCGGCACAGCGAACAGTGCCACCGGCGGAGAGGGCTCTGAGGGGTCTCAGTGGTCTGTGGAAGTCAGAGCTGAATCGATTGAAGGTACTGTATATCCCATCATCCGTTGTCCATACTTCCCCAAATATATTGTTTTTGTGATTAATCACTATGTTTTCATTATGTTCAATTTGTAACAATGAAAATACATCCTGCATATTAGATATTTGCATTAGAATTCATAAGAGTAGCAAAATTATTTATGAAGTAGCAACGAGAATATGGTTGGGGGGTCACCACAACATGAGGAACCTTATTTAGGGGTCACGGCATTAGAAAGGTTGAGAACCACTGCATTATTACATATATCTTTCTGTTTAATTGCTGTTAATTTTTTTAAAAAAATATAGGGGGCAGTGAGTTAATTTTTTTCTGGAAAGGGAGCAGTAGGCCAAAAAAGTTTGGGAACCACTGCTCTAGAGCTAAAGGTGCAGCCTAATTGGCTGTCAAAATTGGAGGGAAACTGCTCAGTGAAGAATGGTTGGCAGAGCAAGAGCTGAGGCAAGAAGACAGAAGCCATTTTAGTGGAAGTTAGGGCAGTGTAGGAGAAGGATGTAATTTGCAGACTGGTTTGGAAGTGGAAGTTAAGCTTGTGGTTAATCATTAACTACTTGTCCAATGGAGGAACTATTGTTAAACAGACCCTAGTGTAAGAGGGCTGTTTGTGTTTGAGGAACTTTTAAGAAGAAAGTTTAAAAGATTAAGAACATAAGAACATAAGAAGAGCCATGCTGAATCGGACCTCAGCCCATCTAGTCCAGCATTCTGTATCACACAGTGGCCCCCAGTTGTACACGGGGATCTTGAGCAGAAGGGAGGGCAAAACCCTAACCTGCTCCCGACCCCCCACAACCAGTACCCAGGGAAATCCTGCCTACCTCAACCAACTCCGAGGTGGCACTTGAATGTCCTTTTCAGTAACTACCGATACACTTGGTATCCATGAATCTGTCTAATCCTGCCTTGAAGTTGTTCAGGCTGACAGCTGTCACAACCTCTTCTGGAAGTAAATTCCATAACCCAATGACCCTCTGGATGAAGAAATATTTCCCTTTATTAGTCCTAATTTTCCTACCTTGGAGCTTCAGGGAGTGCCCTCTAGTCCTAGTGTTTTGTGACAAAGAGAATATCATGATTTTATACACTTCGATCAAGTCACCTCTTAGACGCCGTCTTTCAAGGCTGAAAAGACCAAGGCGTTGCAACCTGATTTCATAAGGGAGACGCTCCATCCCTTGGATCATTCTTGTTGCCCTTTTCTGTACCTTTTCCAGTTCCGTTTTATCCTTCTTAAGGTGCGGAGACCAGAATTGTACACAGTACTCTAAATGTGGCCTTACCATAGATTTGTAGAGAGGTAATACAACATTTGCTGACCTATTGTCGATTCCCTTTCTGATCATGCCTAGCATAGAATTTGCTTTTTTCACTGCTGCTGCGCACTGGGTTGACATCTTCATTGAGCTGTCCACCAAAACCCCAAGATCCCTTTCCTGGTTTGTCTCGGAAAGCTGTGACCCCATCAATTGGTAGGTGTAGTTGAGGTTCTTTGCCCCGATGTGCATGACTTTACACTTTTTAAGGTTAAAATGCATTTGCCACTTTGTTGCCCATTCACTCAATTTCGAGAGATCTTTCTGGAGCTCTTTACAATCAGTTTCAGTGTCGTCTGCAAACTTTGCTACCTCAAAATTCACTCCTACATCCAGATCATTAATGAATAAATTAAAAAGTAACGGACCCAAAACTGAACCTTGGGGTACACCTCTTTCCACCCAGAGAAATGTCCGTTTATTACCACCCTTTGTTTCCTACAGTTTAGCCGGGTTCCAATCCAGGACAAGACCTGTCCTCTGATTCCATGGCTGAAGAGCTTATTTAGGAGCCTTTGGTGAGGGACTTTGTCAAAAGCCTTTTGAAAGTCAAGGTAAACAATATCAATTAGGTCCCCTTTATCTATGTGTTTATTTACACCCTCAAAGAATTCTAACAAGTTAGTAAGACATGATTTGCCTTTGCAGAAACCATGTTGATTTTCTTTCAGCAATGCCTGTTCTTCTATGTGCCTAGTAATATTTTCTTTAATAATGGTTTCCATCACTTTGCCTGGAACTGAGGTTAAACTGACTGGTCTATAATTTCCTGGATCACCTCTGGATCCTTTCTTGAAGATCGGTGTTACATTTGCCTTCCTCCAGTCCTCGGGTACAGTGCCTGATCTTAGAGAAAGGTTATATATCTTAGCTAGAAGTTCAGCAATTTCACACTTGAGTTCCTTAAGAACTCTGGGGTGGATGCCGTCTGGACCTGGTGATTTGTTGACATTTAGTTTAGTAAGGCATGTGAGAACATCCTCCTTGTTTATCTCTATCTGTTTTAATTCTTTTAATTCCCTCCCTGAAAAAACTGACTCAGCTGCAGGCATATGTTGTCTGTCCTCCTGTGTGAAAACGGAGGCAAAGAAGTCATTTAGCCGCTCGGCATTCTCCTTGTCTTCACTGATTTTCCCTTTCTGACCATTGTCGTCGAGTGGCCCAACTGCTTTTCTAGTTGGGTTCCTGCTTCTGATGTACTTAAAGAAGTTTTTGTTATTTTTTTTTAATATTCTTTGCTATATATGCCTCAAAATCTCTCTTGGCTTTCCTGTCTGAAGATTAAGTGTGTTTAACCTGACTAACGTGATTCAAGTTTGGACTACTTGGATAACTAAAAAGCATTGAACCAGTTTTACTTATTTTTTTTTTTACTTATTAAGCTTATTTTGCCTGTTTAAGTAAAATAAACATATTTTCCTGGTTTGAACAACAAAACATCTCCATGTGCCTCTCATACATACAGTCCCATTAAAGGAGGTAGCCAGTTGAAGTGAATTAATTGGTGGCAGCATATAGTTAAACTTTTAAATAAAGATAAAAACGACAGAATCCTCTGCATTTTATTGGCACATAGTGGTGTCAGCTCACAATAGCTAATCCCAAATGAATACACAGAATGCCATTTGGTGTCACCGGAATTTTTACTACTGGAATCAAAACATGTAAGAAGCCAAGAGTGCCAGAATGGTTCCCAGCTCTCTCCTTTATACCATCCCCCACATTTGAAACACAAATTCCCGCCTGATGAAGTCACCCCACGCATTTCTCCCGCCAAGTCCACCGGCTACTCCTTCCCATGCCGAGGATTGAAGGTGTGTTATGAGAGCACTGATGTCAGTGGCCTTGAGTTTGGCCGCCAGGGTCCAGGCTCCAAACGTCAAGCCCTGACATAGTGGGATATTCCTAATAGCTATTGGGGTATCCACTTCACTCTTCTTGTCTTGCAAGAAAACACCTCAAAAATTAATTGTTTTAATTTCATTAATATCCTGGTTACATCAGTGTTTAGTTGTAAAGTCACAATCATATGTGTTCTTTTTCTGCCCCCTCCCCCTTTCTAAAAACAGAAAACTATGACAATGGACAAAATAAGTATAATGCTTGCATAGCTTCAATGCAATCTTTTCATTGACACTACCTTTTAGTCTGGTGCTGACAAAGAGAGCATTAGGCAGGGGTGGCTCAAGCAAAATGCCAATTAAGCCTTTGCATGGAACGCCACATCACCAGGGGTGCCCCGAGTGCAGTGCGCAAAGCAGTCAAAATGCAAGGGGCGCAGGCGCACAGCTAGCCCGGGCTCCTGGTGAGAGTGCCAAGCTGCATGTGGGCACTTCTTTTCATGAGATCCTAATGTTCTGCACTAAGCCTCATAGGATAGAAGACACAGGGAGCCAATTTAAAACCACTTCTTTCGATGTTCTGCGCTAAGCCTCATAGGATACAAGAGACAGGGAGCCAGTTTAAAACCACTTCTTTCATAGGATTCATGCTACACCATGGCATTTTCTGCCTTGATAATTCTGGGTTATATGGTTGTGTGGAAGGCTGCTTCTACACTGCCATTCACAATCCAGCATGATCTTCTTTGAACTGGATTGTAGGACAGTGTGGACTCATATAATCCAGTTCAAAGCAGATAATCCAGATTATATGGCCACGTACAAGCGGCCTGACACTTTAAAAGCATGCTGCATTGGACTTCAGAATTTCAGGCAGTGTGGACTCAGATAACCATTGGCCGTGCTCTCCACCGCGCCAGGTCCCAGCTCAGGGTGAGACGCTCCGGCCTGTTCTGTAGTGGTGCCAGTGGGGTCTCGCAAGCCTTCCAGGTTATCCTCTCCATCCCTAGATGTGGTCCTGGGGGACCCGCAGAACCCGAATGGGCTAATTTGGCTCGGAACGCCGGCATCTTTATACCAGAGCCTCCATGGAGGAACAGCCTCACCATTTGGATGAGGGCCTATGATGGGACCCACAGTGGGAGGTGCGGAGGACAAGGGGAAGGAACACCTAACCCAGTGATTCGTCCATTCCGTGATGGCCGCTTTGGCCTATATATTGAGATCCCTGGGCAGGAGATGCCCGGAGGAGTCAACCCCTTGGAGAAGGCCAAGCCTATCCAAAAGGGAATTGCACCCAGATGTAGCCCCGGAGAGCAGGGAAAGTGGCTTTCCGTCGAGGCCCTGGGTGCCGAGCGACACACCTGCTGACCGATCCACTGCGATCAGGGAGCTGATGGCCGAGTATCAAGATCTAATAGAGCGCTTTGACGAATTTGGTGACTTTCTGCGCAATGCGGGCGTCCTCGCGGATCAGGCCCCTCCTGTGGAGTCGAGCCCTGAGACGATGGACGGTCCCCCACCCGACTCCCCTGAGGACCCTGAGCTCGATTGGGACAGGTCCTGGGACTTCCCGGTGAAGGACCTGGGACCGGCCCTGGAAGACGTGGAGCCCGGGGCGGACGATGGATTGGGGGCTCCCATGAGCTGCGGTGAGGGCCTGACCGAGGAGGCCGCCGCAGGACCCATGGCAATGGAAAGCCTGGAGGGGGTCGCTAAACCATTGTCCGCTTACCTACTGCCACTTGACAGTCCTGGCCCTGACCTGGGTCGGCAGCCAAAGATGGCGGTGGACCTTGGAAATGCCGGGCTGCTCTGACCATCTTCTCCCCAGAAGGACGCGGCAACCGGAAATGACCACCACCAGAAGCACCCGCCCCTGGAGGACTGGAGCGCCGGAAGGAGCCCGCCCCTGGAGGACTGGAGCGCCGGAAGGAGCCCGCCCCTGGAGGATCGGAGCGCCGGAAAGAGCCCACCCTTGGAGGACTGGAGCACCGGAAGGAGCCCGCCCCTGGAGGACTGGAGAACCGACGGACCTGTGGCCGCCCCCCAGGAAGGGAAGAGACCCCGAACCCGTCGGTCCAGGGCCCAGAGACCCTCCCAGCCCAGGACTCCTTGTAATTCCAGTTTCCGGCTTGAGCTCCCCCGGGCTCGCCCTAGGCCTGAGAAGGTAGCGGTTCCCTCCAACAGGGGCAGCCACTGTGGGCCGCTGCATGATGTGAATGCTGCACCCGTTCCCCTGGACAAGCAGCACCGAGGTGTTTGCCTGGGAACCCCCAGACTGCCTCCTTGTGACCACATACTGATCCTGCTCGGCCTGACTTGGCGAGTGGTTGATCGGCCCTGTATCCCTTTCTCCCTCCCTCCTTGTGTTGTTGTGCAGTGTGTTGTGTGTCCCTTTGTGTATTGTGCTTTTCGCTTTCATGCGCCGGAAGGAGCCCGCCCCTGGAGGACTGGAGCGCCGGAAGGAGCCCGCCTCTGGAGGATCGGAGCGCCGGAAGGAGCCCACCCTTGGAGGACTGGAGCGCCGGAAGGAGCCCGCCCCTGGAGGACTGGAGAACCGACGGACCTGTGGCCACCCCCCAGGAAGGGAAGAGACCCCGAACCTGTCGGTCCAGGGCCCGGAGACCCTCCCAGCCCAGGACCCCTTGGAAATCCAGTTTCTGGCTTGAGCTCCCCCGGGCTCGCCCTAGGCCTGAGAAGGTAGCGGCTCCCTCCAACAGGGGCAGCCACTGTGGGCCGCTGCATGATGTGAGTGCTGCACCCGTTCCCCTGGACAAGCAGCACCGAGGTGTTTGCCTGGGAACCCCCAGACAGCCTCCTTGTGACCACATACTGATCCTGCTTGGCCTGACTTGGCGAGTGGTTGATCGGCCCTGTATCCCTTTCTCCCTCCCTCCTTGTGTTGTTGTGCAGTGTGTTGTGTGTCCCTTTGTGTATTGTGCTTTTCGCTTTTATGCTTCTTGTGAACCGCCCCGAGCTTCCGGGGAGTGGCGGGTTAGAAGTCGAAGTAATAAATAAATAATAAATAAATAAATACATCCCCCAGCGGGGAAGTCCCATGACTGGTCCCAGTCAAGATCTGGGAGTGTAGGGAATACTTGCTGAGGTAGAATCGAGGCTATACCTGTAGTCCCGCTAGGAACAGGCAGTTGAAGGATTCCGACCTTCTCAAGCAAGTCCCCAAAAGTTCTGAACTTTTGGATCAAGTTATCGTATTCCTCTATTAGGTAGTCCACTGTAGGCAAGTCCGGTCTGCTGAGCCACCTCTTAGGGTATCTCAAGGCTGGGTCAACTCCCGATTCATCTGAGATCCCCATCGGTTGCAAAGATGGCTCGGATGAATTCCCCAGTTTTTGGGCGTCGATTCCCGGAGTTTCCTTGTACTCCATGACCTCAATATTCTGGCTGTGGCCGCCGTCACTGGGCGGATAACCCAGCGCCTCGGCCTTCTAACTACCCCCTGCTTCCAGGCTAGACCTCAGCTTCGTGGTCTCCGTGGCGTGGAGGGGTAGTTGGAGTCGCATAGGGTTTTCCCGTCCTTCCAGGGCTCCCTGGGACTGAGGACCGCCATCAGCCGCAGTCAGTGGTCGGGGGTCGCACTCAGATCCATCTAGGTATGCCCCGTACTGCTGGTGTATCTGAACGTCAGAATGTGGCAGGCAAAGTCGGAGCACTCCTGACTGGTGCTCGACAACCGGCACCATCTTCACAGCAGGCACAGCAGACTCAGTCCCTGGCAGGCCTGTGGGCTCAGCTAGCTAGCTATATATATATATATATATATATATATATATATATATATATATATATATACACACACACACACACACACACACACACACAGTATCTCTCTCTCTCTCTCTCTCTCCCTCCCTCTCCCTCTCCCTCTCCCTCTCTCTCCCTCTCCCTCTCTCTATCTCTCTCTCTCTCTCTCTCTCTCTGAGCCCACAGGCCTGCCAGGGACTGAGTCTGCTGTGCCTGCTGTGAAGATGGTGCCGGCAACCAATCAGAAATCACACACATACATACAAACAAACATTCTCTTTTATTTTATATATATAAAATAAGAGAGAGAGAGAGAGAGAGCTGAGCCCATATATATATATATATATATATATATATATATATATATATATATATATATATATAATGTTAACATACGTGCAATGACTGATATAGACAAAGCAACTATAAGTCCCAGAACCACGAAACTAAACAGCTCCATTAAACCGGCCCAAGGTACCTCGCAACACCCCGAGAAACAACCCCCTAAAATTGGCCAACGTAACCTGCATCCCGGCCTCTCCGGTGGCAGCGCGAAAGTTTAGAACGTTTGCGCACCAGCTCTCCTCCTTCCCCCTCCCCCCTGGGATCGGGAATCGCAGCGCCGGGGAGGAGGGACTAAGAATGCATCTCCCTTCCTCCTCCTAAGTCCCTCCTCCTCCGTCCCGCCTCCCGCCACGCCGCTGCGATCGGGAATCTTCCTCGCTCCGGCGGGTTCCCGGGGGAAGCGGGAGGGAAGCTGCCCTTTTCCCGGGCACCTCTTCCTCCTCCTCGCCCCGCCCTCCTCCCTTGATTGAAGGAAGGAGGGCGGGGAGAGGAGGGGAGGGGAAGAGGTGCCCGGGAAAAGGGCAGCTTCCCTCCCTCCTCCGCCGGGATCCGGAGGGAACCCGCCGGAGCGAGGAAGGCCCTGGCGGCAAACCCGGCGAGGAGGAGGCGGAAGAGGAGGAAGAGCAGCGAGGGGGGCAGGATCGCAGCCTCTGTGCATGGCTACGATCCTCCCCCCCTCGCTACTCTTTCCTCCTCCTTACCGGCTGCTTTGCCGCCACGGCCTTCCTGGCTCCGGCAGGTTCCTTCCAGGAGAGGAGGAGAAAATGGAGGAGGAACCCCTGCCGCACATACACGCACAGCAGGAGGCGCCTCTTTCCCCTCCTCTCCCCGCCCTCCTTCCTTCCTCATCTCCGGCAAAAAAAACCCCAAAAGCCCGCGAAAACGGCTCTCCCATCCCCCCTCCCTGATCTTCCCCCGAAAACACATTCACCCCAAACCTTCCTCCCTCGAACACACTCGCCCTCTCCTCCTTCCCACAGTCTAAAAGCAACACACACGCCCCATACATACCACGCCGCCCGCCCACCACAACTATATACATACAAACATATACATATATACACATCCACACACATATATACATACACACATATACATATATACACATCCATACACATATACATACACACATATATATACACACATGCACACACATATATACATACTGTATACACATATATACACATGCACACATACATATATATACACATCGACACACATATATACATACACACATATACATATATACACATTCACACACATATATACATCCACACACAAATATACATACACACACATATATACACATTCACACACATATATACATACACACATACATATATACACATGCACACACACATATACATATACACATATATACACATGCACACGTACATATATACACATGCACACATATATACATACACACATATACATATATACACATTCACACACAAATATACATATATACACATCCACACATATATACATATATACACATCCACACACACATATACATACACATATACACACATGCAGACACACATATACATATACATCAACAAACATCCACATACATATATAGCACAGCAACTCTGGATGGTCCTCTTATTAATGTGGAATTCCAAGCCACTGGAGATCTTTTGGGAAAGGAAGAAGAGCTCCCCTTGAATGGTGTTGATCTCTATCATGGTCTTCTGATTTGAAAGTGTTGGAGGAGGCTGTGGCACTCATCTGACAGTTTGTTATGGGTCGGAATGCAGGGGCGGTCTAAGGTCATTTTAAATGGTAGCGAACATTATTTTGGCGCCCCCAACATTATTTTGCCCCCGTTTCGCAGATTTCAAAGAAATATTAATTTAAAATATATGTCTATTACATTATACACTCAACACTAATATTAAACAGGCATTAAATAATATTGCAAATAATATATAAAATTAAAATGTATATTATATTATAAATATTTTATTATATATTACATTTTATTCTATATTATTAAATACTATTCTATAATATTGCATATTATGTATGCTATAGGGCAGGGGTGGGCAATTATTTTTCAAGGGGCCACAAGAGAGCCAAAAATATTATGGAGGGCCGCGCCTAAAGGCTGAACTACATTCTACATAATATCAATTGAATTTCTTTAATAATAATAAAAAGGCACTAAATTGCGTTTTTGATATATTAATAAGACTGATAAGAGTATATGTTATGGGCAATTAAAAAGAGAGGTTGTCATAGGAAAAATGACATTCACTAAAATTTTACAAACCAATGGTTAACAAAATGTGAACATTTGTATCATTTGTGATTCATTATATTAATGGTCATTTTCAGTCACATTTGCTTCAAAGCACATTTTGAGTTTCACTTATTCCTGGAAAGAATAAAAAACATTGCCTACATTTTGGATTTAATCCCCTCATTTGGTGCTATTATTCAGTTTCTTATTCAGTGAGAGAAATCAAGTCTCTGTTGGTCTTTAACAAGTGCATCTAAGTCAGGTTGAATGTTACAGGTGGAGATCGAAGCACCCCTGACAGATGGCCATCCAGCCTCTGTTTAAAAGCCCCCAAAGAAGGAACCTCCACCACACTCCAGAGCAGAGAGTTCCAGTGCTGAACAACTCTCACAGTCAGGAGGTTCTTCCTCATGTTCAGGTGGCATCTCCTTTCTTGTAGTTTGAAGCCATGGTTCCATTGTGTCCTAGTCTCCAGGGCAGCAGAAAACAAGCCTGCTCCCTCCTCCCTATGACTTCCCCTCACATATTTATCTATGGCTCATCATGTCTCCTCTCAGCCTTCATGCCCAGCTCTTGAAGCCGCTCCTCATTGGGCTTGTTCTCCAGACTCTTGAGAACAATTTATACATTATATAAATGTAGTGTTTATTTGAGAGATTAACATAACTCAAAACCACTGGACAAATTGCTGCCACAAGACACCCACTAACACCCAAGGGTGACCATCACTCAAAAATTGATTTTGTCATCTGAGAGATGTAGTTGCTGGGAGTTATAATTCACCTGCAATTAAAGAGCATTCTCAACTCCACCAATGATGGAACTACACCAAACATGGCACACAGGACTCCATGACCAATAGAAAACACTAGAAGGGTTTGGTGGGCATTGCCCTTGAGTTTGGGACTTGTAGTTCACCAACATCCAGAGAGCACTGTGGACTCAAGCAATGTTGGGTCAGGACCAAACTTGGCACAAATACTGAATATGCCCAAATGAGAACACTGGTGGAGTTTGGGGGAAATAAGAGCTTGACAATTGGGAGTTGTAGTTGCTGGAATTTCAAAGAGCATCTTGAAATCTAGGAACAAAGGAATTGAACCATGCTTGGCACACTGAACTCTTAAGTACTGAAGGGGTTTGGTGAGCATTTACCTTGAGTTTGGGAGTTGCAGTTCACCAACATCCAGTTGTAGTTCAAACTTGGCACGAATCCTTAATATGCCCAGAGGCAGAAGAGAAGGGGGGAGGCTTGGAAGCGGAGGAGGAGGAAGACCAGGAGGGGCGAAGCAAATTGGGGAGCCCGGGAAGGAAGCCCCACTCCAGCCTCGTCCCTGCTCCTGCTCTGACCACGCCCCCCTCTCCCTCACTGAACTCCTCCCCCTTCTCTCTTCCGTTCATTCCTTCTTTCTCTCCTTTTGGCAAGGGAGAAGGAAGGAAACGGAAGGGGGAAAAGAAAGAGAGGAAGGGAAAGAAGGAAGGAAGAAGAGCAAGTAGAAAGGAAAGGCAGGCAAAAGGTGCCGAAGGAAGGAGAAAAAGAAATAAAAGTGAAAGAAGGCGCGAGGCCTGAGAAGGGAGGAGGAGAAGGGGCCTTCCTTCTTCCTTCGGCACCTTTTGCCTGCCTTTCCTTTCCTTTCTACTTGCTCTTCTTCGTTCCATGCTTCCTTCTTTCCCTCCCCCCCTCTTTTCCTCTCTCCATTTCCTTCCTTCTCCCTTGCCAAAGGGAGTGCAGTGAGGAGAGGGCGTGGCCAGAGCGGGACGGCTGGAGGCGTGCGGCGCGCGCGAGGGGCGCTTCCCTTCTTCAATTTACTTCGCCCTCCTCGTCTTCCTCTTTCTTCGCTTCCAAGCCTCGCCCCTGGCCCCTCCTCCTCTTCTCCCCCTCCATTGGCCGCTCTGCCTGCCTGCCAGCCACCCCTCGGCGGATTCGGAGGAAAAGGCACGTGTGGGCTAAGTCCGGAAGGAAATCCTCTTCTGCCTCCTCCTCGCCCCGCCCCACGTGCCTCGGCGGCAGCAGCGCCGACAATAGAGCGGAGGGGAAAGGCACGGGCGGGCCTCCTCCTCCTCGCGCCTTCTTCACAAGGGGCGGGCCGAGAAGGCGGCGCCATTCCCTCCTCCCCGCCCCTCGCAGCGCCCTCCCCCGAGAGAGAGAGTCCTTTCTTCCGCGAGACTCTCTCTCTCTGTAGTCTCGCGGTACCGCGGCACGGACAATAAAATAATATATTAAAATAAAATATTTATTTATTTTTTGCCCGTGATTTCTGCGCCCCCCACGAGATGGCGCTCTACGCAGCCGCGTACTTTTGTCTAATGGTAAGACCGCCCCTGTCGGAATGTTCATGTTGGCTGGCCAGTACAGCAGTTATGCAAATCCGCCCTTATTGGCAGCCAATCATGTTGTCAGAATATAGAGGCTGGGGGAGTCTTTGGCAGCCCCGGAGGATGCTGGGAAATGTAGTTTTATTTTTACTCGTTGTTTTGGGGGCCTTTTAGGTTTTGGGGGGAAGTTTCTTTGCTACAAACGTACCTTGCTTGAGGCCTATTTCTGCTGGCAAGTTTTGTGTTTCTGCGTTGTAAGGTTTCTCTGTTTGAGGTAGTCTTCACATGACTGTTCCTTTATATATATAGATTATGGAGAACAGATCAAATCCCACAGAAGGAAGAATGGATTGTAAAATTAAATGAAATAAAGGATATGGACAAACTGACCTTTTTCTTAAGAAAGAATACCCCGAACCCAAGAAAACAGACTGAATGGATTCAAATTGAAGATTATTTTAAGGAAAACTAAATATATTACATAGAAGTTAAGAAAAGGACAATTAGTAAAACATTCCACCAAGAAGACGAATGGAAGTCAACTTGTACATAGTTATATCGCTTTTCTCTTTTCTCTCTCCCCCCCCCCCTATTTTTCCCTTTTCCCTTCTCTTTTCTTTTAAGTTTTTAAATCCCCATTTTGTCACACCCCCTTTCCCCACCCAACACCCAACTATATTTGTTTGTATTTTCTATTTCCTTTTCATGTATCACAACTCTATACAAAAAACTTAATAAACACTTTTTTTTAAAAAAAAGTTTCAGATGAGGTTTGACCAAAGACAGGCTAAAAGTTATTGCTGCTTACTCAACCTTTTAAAAAATTAATTGACAAATAATGTATCCCTAAATATCACCTCACATTTTTGACAAATAATGTATCTCCAAACATCACCTTCCATTAAAAAGGAATAAACAGATTTCTAAAATTTCCATATTAGTTGTTTTGTAGAGCAAATAATGTTTTAATGGCTTGAAAAAAGTGTATTTCTTGGTTTTCTCATGTGACAAAGTGTAACCTGGGAATCCTCAAGGGAAATATTAAGGAAATCGTGAGCTTTGGAGAAATGAGTAATTGTTTCCATGACATGGATGGAATTTTCAGATTTTCTACATGTACTACAGTCTGTCTTCTGGGCACAAAGCCTCTTGTGGAGTTTTACTTAATTGTACATGAAAGACTGATCTATTGCAGGCATAAAAACATCTTCTGCAGAAATGCTCTATGTTAATTTTTAACAGCTGGAACTGAACCTTTTGTAGGTGCACAAAAATAGGTGTATTTTTGCACATGTGTGATTGGATCTGATTGGATTGAGGAACAGATTTTGCTAAAAGTGAGAGAACATTTTAGTTGATTTCCATTCCTGCAACATGGCTTTGAAATGAATCAGGCAGTCTATCTGAATCTGTATTGTTTGGTTTCAAAGTCTGTATTTGAAAGCAATAGAAACTTTTCTAGGTTCACAAACAGTAAAGTTGGTTGGGCTTTATTACTTTGACAGGAAAGTCAATCTGGAAAAGGCTTCTGCAAAGGTGTTTAGAGTAGCTTGGAACTCTTCCGACCATTGCTCTTTTGCCATGGACCAACCACCACCTGATCAGGTTTAGACTTATTGCACCTTTCCACCTCTGCAGGGGTGGTGGACCCACTAAATTGGTCCGCCCCAGGAAACTTATGGACCCAAACGGATTCCTGACGGCTCTTGGGGATTTTCCCGCCTCCTCGGTAAGCAACCCTGTCGAGGTTCTGGTCTCTCGCTGGGACAGGGAAATGACCAGGACTATAGACACAATTGCTCCAGAATGTCCCCTCTCAAGTAACCGAGCTAAACCAGCTCCTTGGTTTACTGAGGAGCGGCAGCAATGAAGCGAAAGTAGAGGTGGCTACAGTGCGTGTGGCACCGGAAGCAGAGCAGATCAGCCCAAGCGCGTCTGGGTTCGTATTTAAGAACCTATGACACGGCAATAAAGGCTGCAAAGAAAACATCTATCATGGCCAATATTGTCTCCGCTAAGAACCATCCGGCTGAACTGTTCCGAGTTGTCAGAGGACTATTATATCCGCTGCAGAGCGAGATCCCAGGCAGCTCGGCAGATCGCTGTGAAGAATTTTCTCGGTTCTTCGCAGACAAAGTTGCTCTGATCCATTCCACTTTAATGGCAATCTCTGTTGATGTGACACAAGCATCTGCTTGTCCGCTTTTAATGGATTCATTTCAGTTGGTTCAGCTTAAGGATGTCGACAAGATCCTTGGAGAGGCTAGACCTACCACATGCATCCTAGACCCCTGCCCATCTCAGGATAAAAGAAGCCAGAGGGGGTTTGGCAAAGTAGGTGAAGGTGGTGGTTGATGCCTCCTTGTAGGAGGGCAAGATTCCAGCCATCCTAAAACTGGCTGTTATAAAACCGCTGCTGAAATAGCCATCACTGGACCCCACTCAATTAGTCAACTATCGGCCAGTTTCCAATCTTCCCTTCTTGGGCAAAGTAATGGAATGTGTGATGGCTTCACAACTCAAGGGGTTCTTGGTAGACTCCGATTATTTAGATCTGGCACAGTCTGGCTTTAGGCCGGGACATGGTACGGAGACAGCCTTGGTCACCTTAGTACAGTGTTTTTCAACCTTTTTTGAGCCGCGGCACATTTTTTACATTTACAAAATCCTAGGGCACACCACCAACCAAAATGACACAAAATGACACTCTAACACAGTAATACATATAGTTAATATATTTTAAAATGTATTTATACACTCAGTGTGAAACCTGGGCCTGTTTTGATGAACACAACATATATATGACTTCCTCTCACATACTTATACATGGCTATCATGTCTTCTCTCAGCCTTCTCTTCTTCAGGCTAAACATGCCCAGCTCTTCAAGCCGCTCCTCATAGGGCTTGTTCTCCAGACCCTTGTGAAATTTCACCCTGAGTGAAACTTGCTTCCAGATAACTATGGATGTCATGAAGCTGTTATAAACAGTTCCTGGGGGAAGCTCTTGAAAAATCCAGTAAAATAGTAAAAAAAAAATTCCAAGTGGAGAGGCTTAATTTGTTTCTTGGAAACCTGCGAATGCTTCAGCCTCCCAATGCTCCCAGGTTCGCTCACTGCCCAATTAACCGATGTGGAGCTTCCGGCATTCGGCGGAGCCCTTCCTTTGCCTCGGGGAGGATCTTTAGGGAGGGAAAGAGGGGAAAAGAGCTGCTATGAGGGGGAAGAGTGCCAATTTCCCACGGCACACCTGCTGATCACTTACGGCACACTGGTTGGGAAACACTGCCTTAGTAGATGATCTACGCTGGGAACTAGACAGGGGGAGTGTGTCCCTGTTAGTTCTTCTGGACCTCTCAGTGGCCTTCGATATTGTTGACCACGGTATCCTTCTGGGACGCCTTGCAGAAATGGGACTTGGAGGTACTGCTCTGCAGTGGCTCCAGTCCTTCCTGGATGGTTGGTCCCATAGGGTCCCATTGGGTGACACCTGTTCGACTCCACAACCGGTGTCTTTTAGAGTCCCTCAGAGCTCAGTACTGTCCCCAATGTTATTTAATATCTACAAGAAGTCTCAGAGTAAGGTGTTACCTGTACGCAGATGATGTTCAGATAGGTCACTCCTTCCCACCTGTCACTAAGGAGACTGTCCAGACTTTGAACCAGTGCTTGGTTGTGTTAGATTGGATGAGGGCTAAGAAATTGAAACTGAATCCAGACATAAGAACATAAGAACATAAGAAGAGCCATGCTGAATCGGACCTCAGCCCATCTAGTCCAGCATTCTGTATCACACAGTGGCCCACCAGTTGTACACGGGGATCTCGAGCAGAAGGGAGGGCAAAACCCTGACCTGCTCCCGACCCCCCACAACCAGTACCCGGGGAAATCCTGCCTACCTCAACCAACTCCGAGGTGGCACTTGAATGTCCTTTTCAGTAACTACCGATACACTTGGTATCCATGAATCTGTCTAATCCTGCCTTGAAGTTGTCCAGGCTGACAGCTGTCACAACCTCTTCTGGAAGTGAGTTCCATAACCCAATGACCCTCTGGGTGACGAAATATTTCCCTTTGTTAGTCCTAATTTTCCTACCTTGGAGCTTCAGGGAGTGCCCTCTAGTCCTAGTGTTTTGTGACAAAGAAAACAGTTTTTCTTTATTTACCTTTTCTATCCCATGCATGATTTTATACACTTCGATCAAGTCACCTCTTAAACGCCGTCTTTCAAGGCTGAAAAGACCAAGGCGTTGCAACCTGGTTTCATAAGGGAGCCGCTCCATCCCTTGGATCATTCTTGTTGCCCTTTTCTGTACCTTTTCCAGTTCTGTTATATCCTTCTTAAGGTGCGGAGACCAGAATTGTACACAGTACTCCAAATGTGGCCTTACCATCGATTTGTAGAGAGGTAATACAACATTTGCTGACCTATTTTCGATTCCCTTTCTGATCATGCCTAGCATAGAATTTGCTTTTTTCACTGCTGCTGCGCACTGGGTTGACATCTTCATTGAGCTGTCCACCAAGACCCCAAGATCCCTTTCCTGGTTTGTCTCGGAAAGCTTTGACCCCATCAATTGGTAGGTGTAGTTGGGGTTCTTGCCCCGATGTGCATGACTTTACACTTGTTTAGGTTAAAATGCATTTGCCACTTTGTTGCCCATTCACTCAATTTCGAGAGATCTTTCTGGAGCTCTTTACAATCAGTTTCATTTTTAACTACCCTGAACAATTTAGTGTCGTCTGCAAACTTTGCTACCTCAGAATTCACTCCTACATCCAGATCATTAATGAATAAATTAAAAAGTAACGGACCCAAAACTGAACCTTGGGGTACGCCACTTCTCACCTCTTTCCACCCAGAGAAATGTCCGTTTATTACCACCCTTTGTTTCCTACAGTTTAGCCAGGTTCCAATCCAGGACAAGACCTGTTCCCTGATTCCATGGCTGAAGAGCTTATTTAGAGCCTTTGGTGAGGACTTTGTCAAAAGCCTTTTGAAAGTCAAGGTAAACAATATCAATTGGGTCCCCTTTATCTATGTGTTTATTTACACCCTCAAAGAATTCTAACAAGTTAGTAAGACATGATTTGCCTTTGCAGAACCCATGTTGATTTTCCTTCAGCAATGCCTGTTCTTCTATGTGCCTAGTAATTTTTTCTTTAATAATGGTTTCCATCACTTTGCCTGGAACTGAGGTTAGACTAGCTGGCCTATAATTTCCTGGATCACCCCTGGATCCTTTCTTGAAGATTGGAGTTACATTTGCCTCCCTCCAGTCCTCGGGTACAGTGCCTGATCTTAGAGAAAGGTTATATATTTTGGCTAGAATTTCAGCAATTTCACACTTGAGTTCCTTAAGAACTCTGGGGTGGATGCCATCTGGCCCTGGTGATTTGTTGACATTTAGTTTAGTAAGGCATGTGAGAACATCTTCCTTGTTTATCTCTATCTGGTTTAATTCATTTAATTCCCTCCCTGAAAAAACTGACTCAGCTGCAGGCATATGTTGTCTGTCCTCCTGTGTGAAAACGAGGGCAAAGAAGTCATTTAGCCGCTCAGCAATCTCCTTGTCTTCGCCGATTTTCCCTTTCTGACCATTGTCGTCGAGTGGCCCAACTGCTTTTCTAGTTGGGTTCCTGCTTCTGATGTACTTAAAGAAGTTTTTGTTGTTTTTTAATATTCTTTGCTATGTGTGCCTCAAAATCTCTCTTGGCTTTCCTGACTGTTGCTTTGCATTTAGTTTGCCAGAGCTTGTGTTCCTTTCTGTTCTCCTCGGTAGGAAGAGCCTTCCATTTCTTAAATGAGGTTTTCTTCTTTCCAATCACATCTTTTACTTCATTTGTAAGCCATACTGGTGTCCTTTTGGACTTTCCATGCCTCTTTCTTTTATTGGAATGCATTTTAGTTCGGCCTGTTTTAAGGTATTTTTAAACAATTTCCAAGCATTTTGGAGGGATTTGATTTTTTTACTGCTCCTTTTAGTTTGTTCTTTACAATTTTTCTCATTTTGGTGAAATTCCCTTTGTGAAAGTTTAATGTCTCTGTGTTAGTTTTCACTGACAGTTTGCTATCCAAACTTACGTTGAAGGTTATTGTGTTATGGTCACTGGTACCTATGGGCTCAGCTACAAGGACATCTTGAACGAGATCGTGTTCATTAGTTAGCACCAAGTCCAGGATCCCCTTTCCCCTGGTTGGTTCCATGACCATCTGCTCAAGGGAATAATCAGCTAGCATGTCGAGGAACCTTGTCTCTCTTTCATCGTAGAACAAGAATTTGGCCAATCTATTCGGGGATAGTTGAAGTCCCCCATTATGACTAATGTATTTCTTTTTGAGGCCTGTTTAACTTCATTTTCCAGATAGCAGTCTGCCTCTGGAGTTTGGTTGGGAGGGCGATAGCAGATCCCTAATGCTAGATTAGTTTTTTGTCCTGGGACTTTTACCCACAATGTTTCTGTAGGTGAGTTTGAAATTTCTTGAAGTTCTAATTCATGAGATTCTAGCTCTTCATTTATGTACAGGGCCACACCGCCACCATTTTTCCCTCTCCTGTCTTTCCTGTACAGTTTATAACGTGGGATCTTTGTGTCCCATTTGTTTTCCTCCGTCCACCATGACAGAGGTCCTCCTGGTCAGTCTGTGTTGGATCAACTCAATCAATCAACTTTATTTCTTATGAGTCACCCTCCACCAAAGGTGCTCTGGGCGACTTACACAATTGAAATAAACAGGTTACATAGTCACAGCTTGTTACTTAACAATCATAGGCTCTTCTGAAGAGTCATGTATTAAATGCCTCTAAAAATGTATGTAGATCAGAAGTGGCTCTTTGGTCTAGTGGTAGGGAGTTCCAAAAGATTGGGGCTGCGATTGGATGGGGTTACACTCCCCCTGAAGACGCAGGTCGCAGCCTGGGAGTGATCTTGGATTCATCGCTGAGCCTGGAACCCCAGGTTTCAGTGGTGGTCAGGGGAGCTTTTGCACAGTTAAAGCTTTTGCACCAGCTGCGCCCCTACCTTGGGAAGTCTGATCTGGCTACGGTGGTCCATGCTGTGGTCACATCCCATATAGATTACTGCAATGCACTCTATGTGGGGCTGCAGTTTGGAAACTGCAATTCATCCAACGGGTGGCAGCCAGGTTACTAACAGGAGCTACATACAGGGAGGCCAATCTTTTAGTTGTTCCATCCGTAAAGCTGGCCCACTTAACATCGACCCGCCGGAGGGCGTTCTCAGTAATAGCCCCCACGCTGTGGAACGCCCTCCCGGCCGAAGCCAGAGCTTTGCGTGACCTACTCCCGTTTAGGCGGGCCTGTAAAACCCACTTGTTTAGACAGGCCTTCGGAGAGTAGGCTGGTGTAAATTCTACCTTGCTGTTGGACCTGCTGTTCCTATTTTAACTGTATTGCCTGTTTAAATTGTGTTTAATTTGTTTTTAATTGTTTTACGTTGTTGTTTTAACCCTTGGCGCTGTGCCATTGGCTTTGTGAGCCGCCGCGAGCCCCCGGGAGTCGGCGGCCGAGAAGTCCCAATAAATAATAAAAATAAAAATAATAATAATACCACCGCCCTGCTGTGTCAGCTCCACTGGCTGCCTGTCCACTTCCGAGCTCAATTCAAAGTGCTGGTTTTGACCTATAAAGCTCTATATGGCTCTGGCCCAGCTTACTTGTCTGAACGTATATGCCCCTATGTTCCACCTTGTAACCTAAGATCTTCTGGGGAGGCTCTGCTCTTGCTCCCGCCGTCACAAATTCGGCTGGTGGGGACGAGGGACAGGGCCTTCTCGGCGGTGGCTCCCCGCCTGTGGAACGTGCTTCCAAATGAGATATGATCGCCCCCATCCCTCCTGGCTTTCAGGAAGCAGCACTTTGGTTGAAATGGACTGGAAATATGATTTATTTTTATTATTTTATTATTATTTATTTCAGCTTGGTAGACCGCTCACTCCGAAGCTCAGAGCGGTTTACAACAATAAAATACCAATAAAAACACATAACAACATTAAAACAGCGTTAAAACCAATTCCACCCCACCCCCCAGTAAAACTGTAACAGGACAGTAGTGATGTAGCGGCAGTTATGCGGTGGGTGGCAGGTTATGGCGGGCACTGGTCAGAGCCGAATGCCTGCCTAAACAGCCAGGTCTTAACAGCCTTACGAAATGTCATCAAGTCCCGCAGGGCTCGCGTCTCTTCAGGCAACGAATTCAATAGCGTTGGCGCGGCCACTGCGAATGCCCTCTGCCGCGTACTTGCTAGCCTGTAGGTCTTTATGCCAGGCACTTCCAACATGTTGAGCCCCTCTGAGCGCAGTGATCTTCTGGGCACGTATGGGGTAAGCCGCTCCCTCAGGTACACTGGCCCCAAACCATATAAGGCCTTGAAAGTTAGAACTAACACCTTGAAGAAGACCCGGAATTCAATTGGGAGCCAGTGCAGTTCGCGCAGCAATGGAGTTGCGTGAGCAGATCTTACGGCTCCTGAGAGCAGGCGTGTTGCTGCGTTCTGCACTAGCTTGCATTTCCGGATCGTTGACAAGGGCAGGCCAATGTACAGCACATTACAGTAATCAAGCCTCGAGATGACCGTGGCTTGGATCACCGTGGCCAGGTCACAACGGGAGAGATAGGGAGCCAGATGTTTTGCCTGTCGGAGATGGTAAAAAGCTGTCTTGCAGGTGCAGGCAACCTGCGCCTCCATAGACAGCTGGGGGTCCAGCCGGACCCCTAAGCTCTTTACTAGAGGCTGCGGGCATAATGCCACGCCGTCAAACGTTGACAACTGGATCTCCCCCGGGCTGGTGTTTTAGTAATTGTGTTTGATATTGTTTAATTAATGGCCTATGTATTTTATGTATTTTGTGCATTTTAATGGTTAATGGTTAGGCTTAATTGTTATTGTTTTAATTGTTCTTGTAATGGCATAGAATTGCTGCCTATGTAAGCCGTCCTGAGTCCCCCTCCCGGGGTAGAGAAATGACGGGGTATAAATACCATAAATAAATAAATAAATAAATAATGAATTCTTCTGAATGCACACAGACTACATTATCATCAGCATAATGGAGTTCTATAACAGATAATGTTGTGACCTTAGTGTTGGCTTTCAATCTGCTGGGATTAGTTTGCCATTTGTCCGATAGGTGATTTCCATGCCGGTGGGAAGCTTCCCACCAACAAGATGAAGTATCATAGTGATGAAGATGGAAAATAAGTTTGGGGCAATAACACATCCCTATTTGACACCTGATTCCATCTTAAATGGGTCGCTTTGGGAGCCATTGCTATCCAAGAGTGTTATAAACACACAGGTTAAGGCAAAAAAGCTGTACGTGCCTGCAATATATAGTGCTGTATGTATATACTAAACTAGACCACACTACGTGGAGTCAAAGGACATAATCAAACCCATACAATGTTATCACAATATATATTGCAGGCACGTACAGCTTTTTTGCCTTAACCTGTGTGTTTATAGCTTAGCAAGCAGCCTTTGAGTTTGTTTAGTATCCAAGAGTGTTGCCATCTTGTCATCATGGAGGAGCCACATTATGTTCACAAATTTGTCAGGGCACCTGATCTTTTGGTGGATGGTCCAGAGAGCATTGTGTCAAATGCTTTTACAAGGTCAATTAATGCCATGTGCAGAGGTTGATTTTGTTCCCTACATTTTTCTTGGAACTGTTGTGCAATAAAGATCATGTCTACTGTTCCTCTGGAGAGGCGGAAGCCATTCTAGGATTCTGAAGAGATGTCTTCTGAGATTCTGAGTTTGTTCTTTCCCTTCTTTTTTTTGAAAAGTGCGACCTCTCATTGAACATCAAGAAAACCAAAGTGCTCTTTCAGTCGTCACCAGCCAATCCCTCTGCAATGCCAGAAATACAGCTTAATGGTGTAACATTAGAAAATGTTGACCATTTCCGCTACCTTGGCAGCCACCTCTCCACAAAAGACAACATTGACACTGAAATACAACACTGCCTGAGCTCTGGTAGTGCAGTGTTTTTCTGAATGAAGCAGAGAGTGTTTGAGGATTGGGATATTCGTAGAGATACCAAGGTGTTTGTTTATAAAGCTATTTGTCTTCCCAACCCTGCTATATGCTTGTGAAACGTGAACTGACTACAGATGTCACACTTGACTCCTGGAACAATTTTGTCAGTGTTGCCTCTGGAAAATCCTGTAAATCTCTTGGGAAGACAGGCAGACAAATATTAGAGTGCTGGAAGAAGCAAAGGCCACCAGCATTGAAGTGATACTCCTATGCCATCAATTCTGCTGGACTGGCTACGTTGTCTGAATGTTCAATCATCATCTCCCAAAGCAGTTACTATAATCTCAACTCAAGAATGGAAAATGTAATGTTGGTGGACAGGAAAAGAGATGTAAAGATGGGCTTAAAGCCAACCTTTAAAACTGTGGCATAGGCACCGACAACTGGGTAAGTCCTAGCCCTTGAGTGTTTTAACTGGAGGTCAGCTGTGACCAGCAGTGCTGCAGAATTTGAAGAGGCATGAATGAAGGGTGAAAGGGATTTCTCCAAGAGGAAGGCACATCAAGCCAACCCTGATCGGGACCACCTTCCACCTGCAAACCAATGTTCTCACTGCAGAAGAATATGTAGATAAAGAATAGGTCTCCACAGCCACATACGGGCCCACCACCAAGACACTACACTTGGAGGGCCATCATCCTCAGGCTATGAGGGATTGCCTAAGTATGTAAGCCAGTCTGGAAAAGGCTTTCAGGTCTCATCCCATGGAATCTATGCATAGCTCCAGTTAGATTCCAGTACTTGCAGTCAATAACAGAGCTCAGGGGCTAACAAAGCCAATAACAACAGTACCCACGAGGGGTTCAATATAATTAATCACCAAATCAAATGTATATCAAAAATTCTGTATTCAGTATGCGATTATTATTCATCACAGATGGATAGTACAATTCAATTAGGAGTGTATATAACACACAAATCAAAAGTCCCACGTAGGGGTTAATGCATTCAATGGTTCAATGTATATCTCACGTAGGGGTTAATGCAAAATAAACATATATCAATAGTCTGTATATAGCATTCTCATCAAATTATAAGTCTTTAAAGTGTACTCATCCCCGTGGGGACTTGTGGAATGGTAGGGACGCAGAGGAGTAAATTAGTCCCCTCTTGGTGGATCAATCAGGCCGACGGAGTCGCCATGCGTATTGAGAGGCCCAGAAGTCCGTTTCACTGGTAGTCCAGTTTTCTCAAGGCTAATCAATAAGCGTCCAGTATCTGCGAGACAATTATAAACATAAACCTCAGGTACAATACCCCAATATATCATCATATAACAAAAGGCAGAATAACAGGGATACATACCATATCAAATAGGCAAATACAATATAACCCAGGCGTAGTAGCCGATCAAGGGTGACCCAAAGGTAAACAGTAAAGCTGCTAGGAGGGTATATATTGATGAACAGGGGTTAAGCCAATGAACTGAGGGGATTACGTCATTCAACCCGTTGGGCCATTCAGTGTCAGGAGGAGTGTCCATTTAATTTCAGCTGATCTTAGCAAGTCATTAGTATGTTGGTGAGGACGTGGTTTTATTTGTTGTAAGATCATGAGTTTTAAAGAGGAAGCATCATGTTTCTTTTCCTTGCAGTGTTTGTAAAATGCAGAATCCTCAAGCTCTATAGATCTTGCTTCTATGTTCAATAAAACGGGTCCGCACCTCCCTCGAAGTCATCCCCACATAAACCAATGAGCAGCCACAAGAGATCCCGTAAATGGCCAGTTTAGAAGCCAGGTCCCATAATCCCAGATCTTGAAAGTTCTATTTTTAGCCATGCTATAGATTTCTTTATCCTGGGATACATTAGCACATACAGAGCAGTGGGAGCAAGGTTTCATGCCTGGACTCATGATGCTCCTGATGGGTGGTCTATGTCCATGAGAGTGTACCAGAAAGTCTTTCATGTTGCGGGTACACTTGTGAGCTATGAGAGGGAAATTAGATAGGCCCGGAATATCTTTTAAGAGAGGCCAGTATTGTTTGACAATTTTCGCCAGGGTGTTAGAGTGAGGCGTGTAAGTCACAGGCCACACTATCTTCTCCAATTCTTTGCTTTTTGGGGGGGTAAATAATGAAGATCTGGCATGTTTCATCATGCCCAATCGAATGATCAGCCACATCCCGGCTTCCTGATGTCCTTGTTTGATCTAGTGAGCGATTACAATTATTTTCAATTTTTGGATGAGTTTTACCTTCAAATCCACGGAATTTCCATGGGCCTCAGTTGCGCCCCCTGTCTGGCAAACATTTTTATGGCTCATCTTGAAGATAAATTTATATTTCCTCGAACTCATAACCGGTTTTCGCCCTTGGTGAAACTATATAGCCGTTTCATTGATGATTTATTTCTAATTTTGCATCATGATACCAACATCACCGAATTTTTAGAGTGGATGGACACCTTGCACCCATCACTAACCTTTACAGCCACCATCAGCACTGACAGTGTTAATTTTCTGGATGTAACAGTAACTAATGTTAATCATCGTTTAAAAATTAGGGACTTTAGAAAGACTGTGAAGAAGAACAGTTATTTACATTTCACGAGTCATCACACTCATGCCTTACGCCATAATCTCCCATTCTCCCAATTTCTTCGGATTAAAAGAAATTCATCATTAAAAGAGGACTACACTGTAGCAGCTGACAGACTTACATCGGATTTCATGCAGAGAGGATACCCGGCCTCCATCATAGAGACAGCCAGGAGGCGAGCTGAAGCTCACCCCAGATCTTCATTATTTACCCCCCAAAAAAGCAAAGAATTGGAGAAGATAGTGTGGCCTGTGACTTACACGCCTCACTCTAACACCCTGGCGAAAATTGTCAAACAATACTGGCCTCTCTTAAAAGATATTCCGGGCCTATCTAATTTCCCTCTCATAGCTCACAAGCGTACCCGCAACATGAAAGACTTTCTGGTACACTCTCATGGACATAGACCACCCATCAGGAGCATCATGAGTCCAGGCATGAAACCTTGCTCCCACTGCTCTGTATGTGCTAATGTATCCCAGGATAAAGAAATCTATAGCATGGCTAAAAATAGAACATTCAAGATCTGGGATTATGGGACCTGCGCTTCTAAATCCGTCATTTACGGGATCTCTTGTGGCTGCTCATTGGTTTATGTGGGGATGACTTCGAGGGAGGTGCGGACCCGTTTTATTGAACATAGAAGCAAGATCTATAGAGCTTCTGAGGATTCTGCATTTTACAAACACTGCAAGGAAAAGAAACATGATGCTTCCTCTTTAAAACTCATGATCTTACAACAAATAAAACCACGTCCTCACCAACATACTAATGACTTGCTAAGATCAGCTGAAATTAAATGGACACTCCTCCTTGACACTGAATGGCCCAACGGGTTGAATGATGTAATCCCCCTCAGTTCATTGGCTTAACCCCCTGTTCATCAATATATACCCCTCCTAGCAGCTTTACTGTTTACCTTTGGGTCACCCTTGATCGGCTACTACGCCTGGGTTATATTGTATTTGCCTATTTGATATGGTATGTATCCCTGTTATTCTGCCTTTTGTTATATGATGATATATTGGGGTATTGTACCTGAGGTTTATGTTTATAATTGTCTCGCAGATACTGGACGCTTATTGATTAGCCTTGAGAAAACTGGACTACCGGTGAAACGGACTTCTGGGCCTCTCAATACGCATGGCGACTCCGTCGGCCTGATTGATCCACCAAGAGGGGACTAATTTACTCCTCTGCGTCCTTACCATTCCACAAGTCCCCACGGGGATGAGTACACTTTAAAGACTTATAATTTGATGAGAATGCTATATACAGACTATTGATATATGTTTATTTTGCATTAACCCCTACGTGGGATATACATTGAACCATTGAATGCATTAACCCCTACGTGGGACTTTTGATTTGTGTGTTATATACACTCCTAATTGAATTGTACTATCCATCTGTGATGAATAATAATCGCATACTGAATACAGAATTTTTGATATACATTTGATTTGGTGATTAATTATATTGAACCCCTCGTGGGTACTGTTGTTATTAGATTCCAGTACTTGTCAGACATTGCTCATATATTTCAAGTGATCATTTCCTGGCAAGAACGAGGCTAAGAGTCTTCTTGGATCTGTGACAGGCACCAGACTCTGCATAAAGTACGACGAACTTGCAGAGGCCTTGCAAATAATGTTTGCTCGAAATCTTGCTCTTAGTGTAAGTGTGAAACAAAGAGCTGAATAATATACAAAATGAAAATATTAAGTCAAATACAAAGAAATGTAAATATTGCACTGTCAGATAATGGATTTTATTTGTGTCACACCACCTACATCACTGTGTTGACTGGTGAGGATTACTTACTAAAATGCTGGGAATTTGTAGTATGAATTATTTTTTTTACACATAGCTGACCTGTCACTGGTTCTAGGTGAGCAAAAGTTTTTGGATGTTGAACTGGGGAAAACCCCTAGTATTTGATGACAACTGACTTCCCCGAATAGAAAATTGTATGTACCCTACATACACCACTTTGTTGTTGTTGTTATTATTATTATTTCAAATGTATAGGCCACCACTCCCCGGAGGCTCAGAGCAGCTTACATCAGACATGAGTGATACAATAAAACAGTAAAACATAAAACTGATTAGGCAGGTGGGAAGGCCTGCCTAAGCAGATAAGTCTTGCACGCTCTCCGAAACGCTACTAAGTCTTGGAGCATACGGACTTCAAGCAGAAGAGTGTTCCAAAGAAACGGTGCCACAGCAGATGGTTATGTGATGGTCTATGACGTTTTGCTTTTGTATATATACCACAGCAGGAAGGCACCAAGCTTCCATAGCAAAACATATACATATATATATGCTCATTTTGTGTAATTTTATAGAGACATTTCATGTGGGGTAGGTTTTCTTTAAACATTTAAACTGGATAATTTTCTCATTAGGGCATGATCTAATCGGGTATGTATATTTTGTTTAGGTTGAGTGTCCCAGCAGTCAATGTGTACTTGTTTAGGCAAAACAACAACAAATTAGCACATGTAACACATTTAAGATATTATATTTTCCGACAAAACAGAACTTTATGCGAAAATTAGTTTTAAAAATATATAATGCACCAGGAATGTGGTGTAGCTGGCTGGGAGTCAGCTGCATAAGCTCTCTACTGACCAGAAGGTCATGAGTTCGAGGCCTGCCCAGGTCGGGGTGAGCTCTCAACCAATTGTGTTGTCTGTCTATATATGTTGTCTGTCTATGTATGTTGTATGTCTATGGCATTGAATGTTTGCCTGTAAATGTGCATTGTGATCTGCCCTGAGTCCCCTACGGGGTGAGAAAGGTGGAATATAAATGATGTAAATAAATAAATAAATAATGCCGTATATTGAAATAAAGTGATATATTGGTTTATTTCATTTGTAAGAAATAAAGGAAAAGGAGTAAAACTGTTGTCAGTAACGTTACACTACAAAATGAAATGTAGATAATATGTTGCAATCATGTATCAATTTCAGGGGTTGATAGATATGGAAAAATAGGGACTTACATTAGTCCCCCAATAGACCTTAGAGAGTTACATTTTCTCCCACCACATTGCCACACACCTCAAATGCCCTCCTCTGATCTGTTTCCATCAGTGTTTCACTATTTTATTTATTTATTTATTTATTAGATTTATCAACCGTCACTCCCAAATGGCGGTTCACACTCAGAACAAAGCAATACAATAAAAGCGACAAAAACAGTTACAATAAAATACACTTTAATTTGTGTGTTAGGACTCGAAAGCCTGCTTGAACAGAGCAGTCTTACAGGCTTTATGAAAAGCTAGTAAATTTCGTAAAGCTCGAGTCTCAGGGGGTAATGCATTCCAAAGAACTGGAGCAATAATGGAGAACGCCCTTTTCCGAGTTGCGGTCAGATGGTACGATTTCACACTGGGCACAACTAGGAGGTTCTGCTCTTCAGATCGCAGTGATCTCGTAGGACAATATGGGATAAGGCGCTCCCTCAGGTACACTGGCCCCAGACCATACAAGGCCTTGAAAGTCAAGACTAGCACTTTGAAAGTGATCCGGTACTCAATTGGAAGCCAATGCAGTTCCCGCAAGAGATGGTAGCTCACAGGAACTCCTGCGAGCAGCCGGGCTGCAGCATTCTGCACCAACTTGAGTTTCTGGGTCACCGTCAGAGGCAGGCCAATATAGAGAGCATTACAGTAGTCTAACCTTGAGCATATGCATAAGTGACAATCAGTTACCTGGAACCTGTCTATTCCCATATTTTAACATTTTAATATTTTAAAATTTTAATATTTTAGTATTGTAGATGCCTAGCTGTGTAAGTCGCCCGGAGCACATTTGTGGAGGGCGACTCATAAATAATAACATTAGTTAGTTAGTTAGTTAGTTAGTTAGTTAGTTAGTAGATGACCGTAGCTTGGATCACCGTGGCCGGATCGTGCCGGGACAAGTATTGGGCCAACCTCCTTGCCTTTTGAAGATGGAAAAACGCCACTCTGTTGACAGTGAAGACCTGGGCCTCCATTGATGGCAGAGGGTCCAAAAGGTCTCCAAGGCTTTTTACTGATGATGATGGGCATAGTGCCATGCCATCCAGGGTTGGAAGCTGGACATCCCTACCACCCGGACGATCCAGCCAAAGGATCTCCGTCTTTGCTGGATTCACCTTCAACCTACTGGCTCGCAGCCATCCAGTAATGGCTTCAAGGCAAAGATGGAAATTATCGGGTACGGATTCGGGCTGGCCTTCCATCTTCAGAATGAGCTGAGTGTCATCAGCATACTGGTGACACTCAAGCCCAAAGCTACGTACCAGCTAAGCAAGTGGTCGCATATAGATGTTGAATAACAGAGGAGAGAAAATGGCCCCCTGGGGAACCCCACAAACTAAGAGGGAACCCTCGGAGACCAACTCTCCCCTCCTCACTCGTTGTAGCCAGTTCCGGAGGAAGGAAGACAGCCAATTTAAGGCTGCCCCCCTAACCCTGTCCCCGAAAAGGCGGTGAGTCAAAAGGTCGTAATCGACTGCATCAAACGTCCCTTGACAACATAGCTGATCTGAGATGGAGACCAGAACCGTCTCTGTCCCATGCCCCGAACCGAAGCCGGACTGGAAGGGATCTAGCCAAGCTGTGTCATTTAGGAAGGTCTGCAACTACTCCATTGCTGCCCTCTCAATCACCCTGCCCAGAAATGATAAATTCGAGACTGGGTGGTAATTGGAAGCATCTAAACCCGATTTCTTCAGCAATTGAGAAACCACAACCTCTTTTAATCCCTCTGGAAACACTCCTTCCTCAAGGGAGGTGTTGATTATGTTCAACAGAGGGCCACGTAACCCCTCCAGGCAAGATTTCACAAGCCAGGAGGGGTACGGGTAGGGTTTCCACTTTTTGATATAAGAAATCAGGGACATTTATGGGATTTTTCACAAAAATAAGGGACACTTCATTAAAAACTAGAAACTCAAACGTTAGGTAGAAATAGTTTTATTAACGGAATAAGATAATGATTGAAACTCACAAAAGAAACTGACTTATATCCTCTTAACAGTGCATGGTATGTTTAACTACCTAATTTTCTCCATCTGTATTTAGTACTTGACTTTGCTGACTTTAAAAGTGCACTTGTTTAAACATTAAAATAAAATTAATTTTATAAGACAGTACATCTTCATGATTATTATGTCAATAGTTAATGGTATAGTATAGTATGGGATACACAGCATTGTATAGTATTGGGATGCATAGCTAGGCCTATTTTAAGAGTAACTCTCAAGCAACCAGAAACTATCTTTATCCAACATGATCCAACATTCCCCTTAGGTAATGGTTAATTAGTCTACTGTACTTTGAAAAAATCCTGTATCACCTCTTCCTTCCAACAGGGATGCAGGCTGCCCTGCAAGTTGGAATCCCCGGGCAGGCATTGCCACAGAAACTGCAGCGCGCAACTTCCTCTGGTCAACCCCGCCCAGTCCTGTCCTGCTAGTCAATAATAAGGGACAGGGCCTGAAAAAAAGAGACACAAATTTTAGGGCCAAAATAAGGGACTTCCCTTAGAATAAGGGACTTCCCTTAGAATAAGGGACATATGGCAACCCTAGGCACGGGTCGAGGGAGCATGTGGTTGACCTAGTTGCAGCTACAATCCTATCGACAGCCTCTGCATCCAGTGGTCGAAACCAGTCGAAGGTGGGCCCAATGAGAGGCCACAGAGTCTCAAGTTCACTAACTGTATCAATTGTGGCTGAGAGGTCCCGTTGGAAGGTCGCTATCATGTCTGCAAAATAACTCTGAAAAACCTTGGCAGTAAGGACCTCATCATCATTTTTTGGGATGGTGGGGACCATCATTAATGACCGAATTATATTAAATAATTGAGCCAGGTGTGAGCTAGCAGACGCTATCATGGTTGCGTAATACAATTTTTTCGCTTCCTTTATAGCGTGCTCATAAGCGAGGAAGCTGGCTCCCTACCTGTCCCGTCATGACCTAGCCACAGTGGTCCAAGCCACGGTTATCTCAAGATTGGACTACTGTAATGCCCTCTACATCGGCCTTCCCTTGTCAGTGATCCGGAAGCTTAAGCTGGTGCAGAACGCTGCAGCCAGGCTGGTGGCAGGCCTCCCATCTTGCTGCCACATCACTCCTGTCCTGCGCGGACTGCACTGGCTTCCAATAGAGCACCAGATCACCTTCAAGGTGCTGGTTCTGACCTTCAAGGCCTTGAATGGTCTGGGGCCAGTGTACCTAAGGGACCGCCTCTCCCAATACAATCCCCCTTGACCACTGCGATCCGAGTTCCAGAACCTTTTGGTGATACCTAGCTGTCATTCCATCCATCTGTCTGCAACACGGAGGAGGGCTTTCAGTGCTGCTGCGCCGGTCTTGTGGAACACCCTTCCATCCTCAATTGAAGCACTGACCAACCTGCTAGCCTTTCGCAGGGCTTGTAAAACCCTCTTGTTTGTCCAAGCCTTTGGTCCATAGATACCTCTAGGCCATGGAGTACAGTGCAGGCCTACGAGTTATTCTAATGTATATCTGCTGCTGCTTGTTTTAAATGTTTAAATTTTAATATGTAGACATGGTCCGTTGTTTTTATCGTGTTTTTATGGTTTTATATGTATGTAAGTTGCCCCGAGCCCCCCGGAAGGGGCAACTAATAAATCGAAACAATAAATAAGCATCCATAAACTGCTTATAAGCTGATTTCGAACCTTTGTCACAGAGTCTTCTCCACAGGCTCTCTAGCAGCCTCTTCTCCCGTTTCATCGACCGGTAAACCAAGGCGATTGAATCCTATGGGATCGGTGAGGGTGTCTAGGGGCAATCCCATTGAGAGCGTTAGATAGTTTGGTGTTCTATGCATCCACTTGCTCATCAACCGAGACGCTGACAGGCTCCAGATCTCTCAGAGCATTCAGGAACCTACTAGGTTCCATAAGTCTCTTCGGGCGAACCCAAATTTGTTTGGCGCCCTTGCAGGGTGGTGGTGCCAGCTCTAATCGGATTCTCAAGGCACAGTGATCCGACCATGGAACCTCTATTACATAGGTTAGGGCCACTTGGATACCTGAGCTGAAGACCAAATCCAGGGTGTGCCCTGCCTGATGTGTGGGCCCCGAATTATGAAGTGAGAGTCCTAGTATCACCATGGTTGATACTGGGTCCGTAGCTGCTGGTGAAAAGGAAGCTGTATCGTCGTGGACATTGAAGTCCCCCAGAACAATATGTCTAGGGAACCTCAATGCCCACTCCGACAGTCTCAAACAGCCGGGATAGACTTTCCGCTGCTGCGCTAGGCGCACGGTACACCAGCAGAAAGGCTATGATCTCCTGGGAATCCCACTGTAACGGCTCACATTCCAACGCCACGGATCAACTCACGAGGAGACTCTCGGATGCTGCCACATAGCTTTTATTGAAGATGGACACCATACAATTTCATGCTAGAGATGCCGGCACACTGCCAGGCATTCCCTTATATAGCCCCCCCCCAGCCATCATGTGATTACCTTCTGCCCAGCAACAGTACAGCTGGACCTTCCCGCCAAGTGTCTGCTACTCAAGGTCGGCCAGTAGTTGCTTATCAGAAGTTTTGTAGTTAGAATGTGTCAGGTTGCTGTTTCCCAGCTTATGCTACTGAAGCTGGAAAAAATGGATCCTGACACCCACACTAGGCCTGCACTTTCAATCCCAGTGGTGTTCAGCACAGGAACCACCTTGAGAGATAACAGATCATGAGAGAACATGGCTCCCCCAGCCTCCCATTTCTATTCTAGTGATACGGGCCCTTCAAGACCTCCTGCCTTTCAGGCGAGCATGTAAGACATTTCTTTTTCTGCAAGCTTTCGGCCCATAAGACGCTTTAGCGTGTCAGCCTGTCCACTGATTCGATCATTGTGTACACTGTATTATTCGGTGCATTTGTTCCCCGCACACCATGCAGAGTTTTAATCTATGTTTTTAGTATGTTTTAGAGTCTATAATGTGCTTTTAAATACGTTTGTATCCGACTTGTTGTGAGCTGCCCCGAGCAACCCGGGAGTGGCGGCCTAGAAGTCTGACTAATAAATATATAATAATAATTTTTGACTATGGATGTTGTTTTAACCCCATTTTATTGCTATTGCATAATGTGTTATGGCTTTCATTATGATTTATTTTTATGATTGAATATGTATATTGTTTATTTGTTTTGCTCAATTTATTGTTTATTATTTCACTAGCTTGGGGACCCGGCCCTGCCCGGGTCATTTGAGAAGTGCAGCAGGATGTAGAGTGGGTCATGGGGGCTCTGTGTGCCAAGTTTAGTCTTGATCCATCATTATTGGGAGTTGCAGTGGTATCATGAAATTACTGAAGGTAGTGCAAGTCCCATCATCTCTGTGTGTCCCGTCCCCCCCAAAGTGTAGTAGGATGTAGATTGGGTCATGGGGGCTCTGTGTGCTAAGTTTGGTCTGTATTGGTGAATGGATGAGGGATGCATTGTTTTTCGGAAGTGAGTGAAGGTACTTCAAGTCCCATCATCCGTGGTCCGTCTCACAGTAAACTGCACCAGGCTGTAGAGTGGGTCATGAGGGCTCTGTGTGCCAGATTTGGTGTTGATCAGTCATTGGATTAGGTTTGTAGCAGGATTGGGAAGTGAGGGAAGGTACTGCAAGTCCCATCATCCATGTTCTGTCCCCCTCCAAACTTCAGTAGGATGTAGAGTGGGTCACTGGGGCTCTGTGTGCCAAGTGTGGACTTTCTCGGTGTTTGTTGGGGGCCACAGTGGGAACAGAGGGGTGTAAAAGTACTACAAATCCCATCATCCATTGTCAGTCCTCCCCCAAACCTCACCAGGACGTGAAGGCAGTCATGGGGGTTATGTATGGCAAGTTTGGTCTCGATCAGTGATTGGATGAGGGTTGCAGCGGACTTGGGAAGTGAGTAGAGGCACTTCAAGTCCCATCATCCATGGCCCACCCTCCTCCGAACTGCACCAGAACGTAGAGTGGGTCATGGGGGCTGTGTGTGCTGAGTGTGGTCTGTATTGGTCCTTTTTGGTGGCCTCAGTGGTCTGTGGGAACCAAAGTCTTGGAAAGTACTACAAATCCCATAATACGTGGGTCATGTCATAGGGGGTTATGTGTACCAAGTTTGGTGCAGGTCCATCACCGCGCTGGTCGCTGTGGCCTGTGAAAGTGGCTGCCACATATCCGCCCTGGCCTGTGAAAGTGGCTGCCACATATCCGCCCCTGGCCTGTGAAAGTGGCTGCCACATATCCGCCCTGGCCTGTGAAAGTATACCGGTGTAAAACAGAAAGGAGTTAAAAAATGGAAAAGGCCTGCATGGAATGGATTCTGGGTTGCTGGCTTTTTCCCCTCAGTGGGAAGAAATCCTGTTGTTTGAATGTAAAGGCCTGGATTCTGGGTTGCTGGCTTTTTCCCCCTCAGTGGGAAGAAATCCTGTTGTTTGAATGTAAAGGCCTGGATTCTGGGATGCTGGCTTTTTTCCCCTCAGTGGGAAGAAATCCTGTTGTTTGAATGTAGAGGCCTGGATTCTGGGTTGCTGGCTTTTTTCCCCTCAGTGGGAAAAAATCCTGTTGTTTGAATGTAAAGGCCTGGACTCTGGGTTGCTGGCTTTTTTTCCCCTCAGTGGGAAGAAATCCTGTTGTTTGAATGTAAAGGCCTGGATTCTGGGATGCTGGCTTTTTTCCCCTCAGTGGGAAGAAATCCTGTTGTTTGAATGTAAAGGCCTGGATTCTGGGATGCTGGCTTTTTCCCTCCTTGGGAAGAAATCCTGTTGTTTGAATGTAAAGGCCTGGACTCTGGGTTGCTGGCTTTTTTTCCCTCAGTGGGAAGAAATCCTGTTGTTTGAATGTAAAGGCCTGGATTCTGGGATGCTGGCTTTTTCCCCTCAGTGGGAAGAAATCCTGTTGTTTGAATGTAGAGGCCTGGATTCTGGGTTGCTGGCTTTTTTCCCCTCAGTGGGAAGAAATCCTGTTGTTTGAATGTAAAGGCCTGGACTCTGGGTTGCTGGCTTTTTTCCCCTCAGTGGGAAGAAATCCTGTTGTTTGAATGTAAAGGCCTGGATTCTGGGATGCTGGCTTTTTCCCTTCAGTGGGAAGAAATCCTGTTGTTTGAATGTAAAGGCCTGGATTCTGGGATGCTGGCTTTTTCCCCTCAGTGGGAAGAAATCCTGTTGTTTGAATGTAAAGGCCTGGATTCTGGGTTGCTGGCTTTTTCCCCTCAGTGGGAAGAAATCCGGTTGTTTGAATGTAAAGGCCTGGATTCTGGGATGCTGGCTTTTTCCCCTCAGTGGGAAGAAATCCTGTTGTTTGAATGTACAGGCCTGGATTCTGGGATGCTGGCTTTTTCCCCTCAGTGGGAAGAAATCCTGTTGTTTGAATGTAAAGGCCTGGATTCTGGGTTGCTGGCTTTTTTCCCCTCAGTGGGAAGAAATCCTGTTGTTTGAATGTAGAGGCCTGGATTCTGGGTTGCTGGCTTTTTTTCCCTCAGTGGGAAGAAATCCTGTTGTTTGAATGTAGAGGCCTGGATTCTGGGTTGCTGGCTTTTTTCCCCTCAGTGGGAAGAAATCCTGTTGTTTGAATGTAGAGGCCTGGACTCTGGGTTGCTGGCTTTTTCCCCTCAGTGGGAAGAAATCCTGTTGTTTGAATGTAGAGGCCTGGATTCTGGGTTGCTGGCTTTTTCCCCTCAGTGGGAAGAAATCCTGTTGTTTGAATGTAAAGGCCTGGATTCTGGGTTGCTGGCTTTTTCCCCTCAGTGGGAAGAAATCCTGTTGTTTGAATGTAGAGGCCTGGACTCTGGGTTGCTGGCTTTTTCCCCCTCAGTGGGAAGAAATGCTGTTGTTTGAATGAGGCCTGGATTCTGGGTTGCTGGCTTTTTTCCCCTCAGTGGGAAGAAATCCTGTTGTTTGAATGTGCAAGTCCCATCATTCTGGGTTGTCCCCCAAAGTGTAGTTTTTGGGTCATGGGGGCTCTGTGTGCTAAGTTTGGGAATGGAAGGGATGCATTGTTTGAATGTGAAGGCCTGGATTCAAGTCCCATCATCCGTGGTCCCCCTCAGTAAAGAAATCCTGTGTTTGAATGTATGAGGCCTGGATTCTGGTGTTGCTGGCTTTTTCCCCCCTCAGTGGGAAGAAATCCTGTTGTTTGAATGTAGAGGCCTGGATTCTGTTGCTGGCTTTTCCCTTCAGTGGGAAGAAATCCTGTTGTTTGAATGTAGAGGCCTGGATTCTGGGTTGCTGGCTTTTTTTCCCTCAGTGGGAAGAAATCCTGTTGTTTGAATGTAGAGGCCTGGATTCTGGGTTGCTGGCTTTTCCCCGCAGTGGGAAGAAATCCTGTTGTTTGAATGTAGAGGCCTGATTCTGGGTTGCTGGCTTTTTCCCCTCAGTGGGAAGAAATCCTGTTGTTTGAATGTGAAGGCCTGGATTCTGGGTTGCTGGCTTTTTTTCCCTCAGTGGGAAGAAATCCTGTTGTTTGAATGTAGAGGCCTGGATTCTGGGTTGCTGGCTTTTTTCCCTCAGTGGAAAGAAATCCTGTTGTTTGAATGTATAGGCCTGGATTCTGGGTTGCTGGCTTTTTCCCTCAGTGGGAAGAAATCCTGTTGTTTGAATGTAGAGGCCTGGTCTCTGGGTTGCTGGCTTTTTCCCCTCAGTGGGAAGAAATCCTGTTGTTTGAATGTAGAGGCCTGGACTCTGGGTTGCTGACTTTTTTCCCCTCAGTGGGAAGAAATCCTGTTTGAATGTAGAGGCCTGGATTCTGGGTTGCTGGCTTTTTCCCCCTCAGTGGGAAGAAATCCTGTTGTTTGAATGTAGAGGCCTGGAGTCTTGGTTGCTGGCTTTTTTCCCTCAGTGGGAAGAAATCCTGTTGTTTGAATGTAAAGGCCTGGATTCTGGGTTGCTGGCTTTTTCCCCTCAGTGGGAAGAAATCCTGTTGTTTGAATGTAAAGGCCTGATTCTGGGTTGCTGGCTTTTTCCCCCTCAGTGGGAAGAAATCCTGTTGTTTGAATGTAGAGGCCTGGATTCTGGGTTGCTGGCTTTTTTCCCCTCAGTGGGAAGAAATCCTGTTGTTTGAATGTAAAGGCCTGGATTCTGGGTTGCTGGCTAATCAGTGGCTATCAATGCCCTCTGTCTGGTGCCTTAGAATTTTGGAGAGGCTGTCCAATCAAAGGACTTTATGCAAATAGCTGCTACATATCCGCCCTTCCGCCCTCCGCATACACACACACATACACACATACAAACATTCCGTTTTATAAAGGTATACAGATGTTGTAAGCCACCCCATGGGGAGATAGGGCAGGATATAAATAAAGTTTGATTGATTGTGTCAGTTGCACCCAGAGATATAAACAAACTATCTGGCCACAACTGGCATCTGATAAGAAACCATCACGCCGGAGGCGGACTGGAAGATCAGTGCTTTGGAATGTGTATTGTGGGTTGTAAAGGACAAATGGTGGGAGGGAGAAGGAGGAGGGAACTGAGGGGGATTTGAATGTGTGTTTGAGCAGGAACCCCTCAGTTCTGTCTTTGCAAGCTGTGAGACAGGAGCAATAAACTACTTATCCCAGGAAGAACCTGTGTGAGCGTGGTTTGTTCGAAGACCCTCCCAGGAGCTGACATAAAGACAGAACTCCACTTTTGCTTTTCCTGTGAGGAGAAATTTCCATCCAGTGAGAGCAACGTGACCACCGAAAGGTGCGAGGAATTGTTGATTGAAACCTCTCCGTCGGAGGGCCTGGAGGATCAGCTGGGAGAAGCAGCAGGCCTGGAGGAGGAGAAGGAGGACTACATCCCCCAGAATCGAGGAGTTGGGGAACCCATGTCCAGAGACTGGAACCAGATGGCGTCGGCCCAGATGCCCTCCCACAAGGATGTGACCATGAGGCGGAAGGTCCCCTTGACTGAGGCCATGAGATCCCCTGGAGAGGACTCTTCCAACACCCTGCGGCTGGAACAGAAGGTAGATGCGATGGAGCGAATGCTGCAAACTTTCGCATTCCAACTGGGAGAGATGCGCAGGGAGTCAGTTGCGGCAGGGAGGCTGTCCGAGGGAGGACGAGGCAGGAGGCAATCCCAATAAACCGGATTCTATCCAACGTCGCAATGACACATAAGTAGAATTCCGCATATACACAACGTGGTAGTCCAATCAATAGCACATAAAGTCTCTAGTATTGTGAAGTCCAAACACAATCAGATAGAAGGACAAAGGAGGCTAGAATTTTGCTCCTTAAAAGTTCGTTTGAAGTCAATCATGTGTTTGGACTTCACAATACTTTATGTGCTATTGATTGGACTACCACGTTGTGTATATGCGGAACTCCACTTATGTGTCATTGCGACGTTGGATATAATCCGGTTTATTTGTATGTTTCACCACAACGCCATATGTATACGTGGGATTGGTATGTCTTTCTTGAATATTCATATTGTCTACTCTAGATTGTTCACTAAAGATTGATATTTTTATATTGTATCTACCCTGCTTTTGTGTTTTTCTGATATGTAGTGGGAGACCTAGTTTACTTGCCAACCAAATACCTTAAGACCACCCAACCTTCCCGGAAGTTCGCGGAACATTTTGTGGGTCCTTTCCATGTGGTTGCTGTTATTAACCCAGTGGCATTCAAGCTGGATCTCCCTCATAATTGGAGGAAGGTCCACCCGGTTTTCCATGTCAGCTTGCTGAAGAAGGCTTGTGCCAGCCACAAATGGACCACGCCAGAGTTAGCCCCCACCCCCTTCATGGTGGGGGCACACACCCATTTTGAGATCAGAGACATTTTCGACTCCAGGCAGTGCCGGGGAAAGTTTTGCTACTTGGTGCAGTGGATCAATAAACTACTTATCCCAGGAAGAACCTGTGTGAGCGTGGTTTGTTTGAAGACCCTACCAGGAGCTGATAGATTGATTGATCGATGCACCAAAAGGTGCGTAGTGTCTAGATCAAGGGAAGTCATGGTGCCTCTTTATTCTACTTTGGTTAGATCTCACCTGGAATACTGTGTCCAATTCTGGGCTCCATAGTTTCAAAGAGTCCGAACGCATCTGCCGCTACGTCCCACCTCGTAACTTAAGATCTTCCGGGGAGGCCCTGCTCTCACTCCCATCAACTTCGCAAATGCGGTTGGTGGGGACGAGAGAGAGGGCCTTCTCGGTGGTGGCTTCCCATCTGTGGAACGCGCTTCCTAGCAACATACGTTCAACTCCATCCCTCCTGGCATTCAGGAAAAAAGTGAAATCCTGGCTGTGGGACCAGGCATTTGCACACTAGCACAAGGCAGCACTTTGGACTGGATTTTAATGGCAAGTTTGTGGATTATTTATTTATTTATTTATTTATTTGTTGGGATTTCTGCACCGCCGAACTCCCGGGGGCTCGCGGCGGCTCACAAAAGCCAGTGGCACAACGCCAGAGGTTCAACATAAAACACATGATATGGCTCAATGATCTTTTTATGGACGGAACACTGTTTTTAACTTAAATGAATGTGTATGATGTGTTAATGTTAATTGTATTTTAATGTATTTTAATGCTGAATGTTTTTGGGGTTTTTGTATTTTACTGTGTTTGTTAGGCCACTCTGAGTCCTCCCTCGGGGGTTGAGAAGAGCGGGGTAAAAATGCAGGAAATAATAAAATAAATAATATTGACAAGCTGGTGTTCAGAGGAGGACTAAAATTGTCTAAGGTCTGGAGACCATACCATATGAGGAGCATCTTAAAGAACTGGGTATATGGCAGGACATTATTCAAAGCTTGGAAAAACAAGTATTTGACTCCTGCCCCTGCCATCATACCTGAAACAAGGTCAGCATTATACAAACGAACATGGAGAAGAGCAGTCCTGTGTAGAAGCATTAATCAGGAGTAATAGTTAACAGGCGTTGGAGAAGCGTTTGGAAGGGGAGGAGGAAAGAGCACTATAAAAAGGACTGAAGGTACATGCGGAAATTACTTCTTTCCCTAGTAGCAATAAAGCTGGCTACATCCACCTGGAGTGTGAGTACTGGTTAATTGCTGGAAACTACCAACAGAAGCTGAAAGTATGCTTTTTCACATGTGGACCTTTCCTCTCTTTTCTTCCTTCCCTCCTCTCTTTTTCTTTCTTGCCTTTCTTCTTTCCTAACATTCTTGCTTACTTCTTTCTTTCACTCTTTTCTCAATTCTCCCCTTTCATTCTTTCCCCTTCTTCTCTTTTATTCTCTTTTTCTTTCTTTCCACCCTTCTTTCTTCCCTTTCTTCCCTCTTCCTTCTCTTCCTTCCTTCCCTTCTGTAATGAAATATTTAATTATAATATAAGTTTTGAATATGTTTATTAGTGTTAGAATATAGTAAGTGCAGTCTAGCCTTGGTTATAGCTGCTTGGTTGGTGCATTCATAGCAATGAAGTCTGCAGTAGAAATGTATCAATTTCAGTAGAGCTAGGGAGAGAAAGGGGTGGAGCTAACTGCCAACAAAAGGGTGGACATTTTAAAATGTTAGTCGGGCTTTAGCCAGGTGAGCTAAAGGAAGGTTGGTTCTAGCTATGTTAGAGCTGGGCCAAAGGAGTTTGGGTCTTCAGCCTTAATAATTCGAGCGTTAAAATGAAGAAGTTCTGAATTAGGAAATAGTTTGTGAGCTAAGAGGAAAAGGAATTCCCAGTATTATACTGTTTCTTCAGTGGCAGAGCTGAAGTAAATAAAAAGAAGAAATGGTGCCTAAGTGTCAGTCAGTGGGACTGAGGAGAAAAGTGTTATTTGAGTAATAAATTCACAGTTAAGCTATTGTTAAGGTAAAGAAACTACAAGATTAAAGTTACCCAGTCAGCAGACTGAGAACGGACTATATTTTAAAGTGAAGGAAGTTACTGAACCAGGCTGGTAAAAAGAGAAGTCATTCTGGAAGTTATATAGAAACCATTTCAAGTGTTAATGATAATAAAAGTTAACTGTAACTATAACTAAAAGATACTGGGAAGAAAATACTGTGTAACCAATATACATGTGTGTCTGAGAATATTTCTTTGTTCTATTTCTTACAACAAAGTTTCTGAAGTGAAGATTTACCTCAAGGAAGACGGCTGAAGATCAGTTGGAACAGGATTCAGTTTATAGTATTGGGTTACACATATTAAAGAGCCTCATACAGAGCATATTAAAAGTCAAACCTCTCTCATACGAGTTTATCTCATGCCTCTCCCAGACAAGCCTCACTCAAGATACTCTCTCTCAAACAAACAGATAATATAATATAATATAATATAATGCTCAGCCACACACACCACCACTATTCTCTTCTCCTCTTCACCTTGTTTTATTTGTTGGATGCTTGTTTTATTGCACCTTCCTTCTTTTGCACTACAAATACATATGTGTAGTGTGCATAGGAATTTGCTCATGCTTTTTTCAGTTAGTTCACACAAACACTCTCCAGCCATCTGCCATTGACCTGGCCCATATGTCAAATTTTAAAATGTGATGTGGTCCCCATGTCCAATAGTTTCTCAGAGCTCCATAAGAAACATTTTCCTTTGAAATGGGCTCCACAGTTTTAAAAGTTTGAGAAACCCTGCTCTAATCTATTTTACCCTGAGATTTCAGGGCCCAAACCTAAGACCTATGGACACTATGTGATGTTATGACAGAGTAGCCCCTTGCGGTGAAATTACAAGGATGATATGTTAAAGGGACCCCCAGTTATGTTATTAAACGCAACACACTATACTGCCTGTTACATCAGTGACAACTTTTGCACAATATGCCATTCAAATATAAACCATCAAGATTAACAATTGGGAAAATAAATGTGTAGTATGACCCCCATTTTGATGGAACCAGCACCTATGATTTTACTTGTCTGTATCCAAAAATGTTTTTGCCACAAGTTGACCATATATTCAGCTAGAGGACCTGGAAGGGTGTCAATCTACTAATTATGTATATCCTCCAATGCAATTATATTGTGTGTGTTTTTGCTTGAAGTTGTTCATTTTAGTGGTATTTGCTATTATTTGTGGTTTCAGGAATGTATCCCCCAAAGAAAATACAGTGGAACGATGACTTAAGAGCACCCCAACTTAAGAGCATTTTGAGTTAAGAGCTCATTCACAGAATGAATTAAACTCTTAACTCAATGCATCATTGTATGGGTATTCTTTAGATACATTTTTCAAGGCAGTTACCTTATTCTAAAATTCATCTTACTCTCCCTAAGGATTGAAGGAAAAAAGTCAGGCCAAGACCCATAGCAAGGCTCTCAAACAGGGGATTTCTACAAAATACATCTTCCTCTAGAAATCAAGATCCTGATCAGGTGTACACATTTCTCCTCTTTCTCCGTAAGCAGATTACTCCCCACAGACTGTACTTTTCTTTCCAAAGATTTCTAAGATACAGGAAATTTATATAGAGTGTTGGGACTCTTTTGCTGGTGAATCATAGAAATTTGCTTAGTGTTATGATAAAGGCAATGTCAGAAAATATCCATTCTTAGAAGGACTTTACTGGGGACAAGCCTGTCTAAATCATTGATGTCCAAAACTACATATTTATTTTATTTATTTATTTACTCGGCTTCTATGCCGCCACTCCCAATATGGCTCGGGGCGGCTCACAGCCAGAAAGCAAGACAATACACAATAAACATATACACTCTAAAATGCAATACAAAATGCAGGTTAAAAATACACAATAAAACATCATTAAAAACACAGTTAAAATAATTAAGACGGTCTGGCAACAGTGGCATGGCTTGAGGAACCCGCTGGGCCTATACCTGGAAAGCCAGCCGGAAAAGGTGAGTCTTACATGCCCGCCTAAACGGGAGTAAGTCATGGATAGCCCGTGTGGCTGGCGGAAGGGCATTCCACAATGTCGGTGCTATGACCGAGAAGGCCCTTCGGCGAGTGGCAGTTCTTTTAGCCACCTTAGCGGAGGGGACAGCTAGAAGATTAGAGTCCTCCGAACGAAGTGATCTAGAAGGGTAATATGGGGTGAGACGGTCCCTCAGATACGCTGGCCCCAGGCCGTGTAAGGCCTTAAAGGTGAGAACCAACACTTTGAAGGCAATCCGGTGCTTGATAGGCAGCCAGTGCAGATCCTGCAAAATGGGTGTTATATGTCTTCTCGGATCCCCCCGTGGTCTCACTCCTGAACTGTGTTTCCATGTTTCCCATCTTTACCATCTCCCTCATCGTTTTCCTGCACTCCTGTCTTGCTTATTCGCTACCACTGTGGTTTGAACTGCCGCCAAACACAAGCCGCTACGTCGCAAAAGTTTTCCTGTGAGACGGCGTTTACTACTTTGCGGCGCGCCCCAGCAACGGCTTGGATTACGGCCGGGCGTAATTTGTTTTGGTTTGGCCGCGGGAGTTAGGCTACATTTGCCCTGAAGTGCGGCGATGCCTCTCCCATACATCGTTTAATGACCCATTTGGGTACATACGGACACCAGGACAGTGAGTAAAGACCATCTGGAACCTGCTAGCATATACGGACTCAGCATTTAGCTGTTAATAGTTATATTATTTGACTGTACATTGCTAATGCGGTATCCATAGGAGCGATTTATGATTTCATTGTTTGCTATACATGGGATTACGACACTGTGTATCATACTGTTATTACTTATATGCCACTATATTGTGTTATGTTGTGAGTATGATGCCATGAGGGGAACTCTTCATTGTTGCTCTATCAGATAAATAGATATATTTTGCTAAACAGGCAGTGATATTCTTTAGCTTGCATTTACAGAATCCTGCTGGGGAGCCAGACAGGAGCCGGGCGGCAGTGTTCTGCACCAGCCTGAGCTTCTGGGTTACCGACAGAGGAAGGCCAACGTAAAGAGCGTTACAGTAATCTAGCCTCGAGATGACCGTGGCTTGGATCACCGTGGCCAGGTCAGACTGGGACAGGTAGGGGGCCAGCCTCCTTGCCTGACGGAGATGGAAGAAGGCAATCTTGCTGACCGCAGAGACCTGGGTCTCCATGGTCAGCTGGGAGTCCAAGTGGACCCCCAGGCTCTTCACGGAAGACGATGGGCATAACGCTGCACCGTCCAGGGTCGGAAGCTGGACATCCCCACCGCCCGGACGACCCGGCCACAAGATCTCCGTCTTCGCCAGATTCAGCATCAATTATTATGCACCAGCATCAATTATTTATATGCAGTATCAATTATTTGCACCAGACTTATTCACAATGAGAGAAGTCTGTAAAATACAAAAACATAATGCCCAGGGACTATTATTGAGATTTGAGAGGAGAGAAACTATCTATATTCATCATTGTAATGAGAAATCGGTCACATTTTGACCTCAAAGAGGCACCTGGGAAATATGAGTTATGGGCTTTTCCAAGATCCCACTTCAGGCTAGGTAGAGATGTACTGTACATCTCATTATATATAACAGTTCACCAGTCAAATTAAGAACTTTGGTCCAAAAGAAAGTGCTGGCTGCTGGAGCTGATGAACAACTGCAGTGCATTCTGTCAGATCCCCAAAATCTGGGGGAAAGCAAGAGTCATAGCCATTTTGAAACCAGGCAAAGTATGTAATGATCCAAAAAGCTATAGACCAATCTCCTTGTTTTGCTACCTTTACTTATTTTGCATAGAATTATGGAAAAAATAGACCCATGTCTGATTCCACAGCAAGCTGGCTTCAGGAAAGGCAAAAGCTGCACATCACAAATGTTGAACTTGACTCAGCACATAGAAGATGTCTTTGAAAGGCAGTAGATTACATGAAATGTCTTCATAGACCTGTCAGCGGCTTATGACACTGTAAATCATTACCTTCTCCTGATAAAAAATTTTAAATCTCACAAAGGACTACCATCTTACCCACCTCATAGAAAATTTGCTACAAAACAGGAGCTTCTTTGTTGAGTTCCAGAGCCAAAGAAGCAGATGGCGAAAACAGAAGAACGGCCTGCCTCAGCGTGCTTGCTCCATCAATGTTCAACATTTACACAAATGACCAGGCATTCCCAGAAGGGACAGAGAGTTTAATCTATACTGACGATCGTGGCATTACCACTCAAGCAGGGAGCTTTGAGATGGTTGAACAGAAGCTCTCTGAAGCTCTAGGTGCTCTTAATGCCTATTACAGGAAAAATCAGCTGGTTCCCAATCCATCTAAAACACAGACATGTGCTTTTCATCTTAAGAACAGCAAACATCTCAAGCTCTGAGGATTATCTTGGAAGGAATCCCACTGGAGCACTGCAGCATACCCAAATACCTGGGATTTACCCTGGACCGTGCTCCGACCTACAAGAAGCACTTCCTGAATATCAAGCAAAAGTGGGCACTAGAAACAATATCATACGAAAGCTGACTGGCACAACCTGAGGATCACAACCAGATACAATGAAGTCATCTGCCCTTGCACTTTGCTACTCTGCTGCTGAGTATGCATGCCCAGCGTAGAACACATTTCACCACACTAAAATAGTGGATGTGGCTCTTAATGAGACATGCCACATTATCACAGGGTATCTGCGGAGAAATTAAACTGTTTAGCTGGCATTGCACCACCTGACATCCGCTGGGAAGTCTCAACCAACAGTGAAAGGACCAAGGGAATGATATCTCTGGCTCATCCCTTGTTTGGATATCAGCCTGCATGCCAACAACGTAAATCAAGAAATAGTTTTCTAAGATCTGCAGAGACACTCGCTGTAACACCTCAGCAAGCGAGAGTCCAAAAGTGGCAGGCTAAAACCCAGATGCCCGAGAGAGTATAGCCTTTCTGCTGCTTGAGACTGTGTCGGACTGGGCATTGAGGTTTCCCAGGCTTATTGTTTTGGGGGACGTCAATGTCCACGCCGATACAGCCTCAGTGTCACCTGCAGCAGTGGACCTAGTGTCTACCATGGCAACACTAGGGCTCTCGCTCTGTGATTCGGGACCCACCCACCAGGCGGGTCATACCTTGGATCTTGTCTTCAGCACAGGCATCCAAGTGACCCTAGCCTCTTCCATCGAGGTGCCATGGTCGGATCACTGTGCCCTGAAGATCCGAATTGAGCAGGCTCCCCCACCTTGCAAGGGCGCCGAACAAATTTGGGTTCGCCCAAGGAGACTTATGGAACCAACTAGGTTCCTGAATGCTCTGAGGGATCTGGAGTCTGTCAGCATCTCAATTGATGAGCAAGTTAACACCTGGAACTCTTGCTTAGCCAATGCTCTCAATGAGATTGCCCATAGACGCCCTCTCCGACCCCGTCGAAATTGGTCTCCTTGGTTTACCAATGAGCTTAGATCAATGAAACGGGAAAAGAGATGGCTAGAGGGCAAGTGGAGGAAACTCCGTCACGAAGGTACAAAATCAGCTTATAAGCTTGTTATGGAGTCTTATGAGCATGTTATCAAGGTTGCGAAAATTTCATACTATGCAACCTTGATAGCTAGCTCACACCCGGCTCAATTGTTCAAAGTTATTAGGTCGCTAGCGATGGTCTCTACCATCCCAAATAATAATGATCAGGCCCTTTCTGCCGAGTTTTTCCAGAGCTATTTTACGGACAAGATTTAGGCCCTCCGCCGGGACCTTCCTCCTACTCTTGATAAAGTTAGCGAACTTGAGACTCCGTGGCCTCTTGCCGGGCCCACCTTCGACCGGTTTCGACCACTGGACGCAGAAGCTGTTGATAGGATAGTTACTGCAGCTAGGCCGACCACTTGCTCCCTCGATCCGTGCCCCTCCTGGCTGGTGAAAGCTTGCCTGGAGGGATTACGTGACCCCCCTGTTGAAACTAGTCAACACCTCCCTTGAGCAAGGAGTGTTTCCAGGGGGATTGAAAGAGGCAGTGGTCACTCCATTGCTGAAGAAGCCGAACTTAGATCCGTCGGTCCCTTCCAACTACCGCCCTGTGTCGAATTTATCGTACCTGGGCAAGGTGGTTGAAAGGGCAGCAATGGAGCAGCTGCAGTCCTACCTAGATGATGCAACTTGGCTTGACCCCTTCCAGTCTGGCTTCCGTTCGGGGCATGGGACGGAGACAGTGCTGGTCGTCATCACAGATAAGCTGCGTTGCCAACTGGATCAAGGTGGATCGGCGCTGCTCGTGTTATTGGACCTCACAGCAGCGTTCGATACTGTCGACCACGATCTTCTGACCCACCGATTGGCCGGGGCCGGGGTGAGGGGGTCAGCCCTTAGTTGGCTGTCCTCCTTCCTCCGGAACTGGTCTCAGCGAGTGAGAAGGGGTGAGATTGTCTCCGGGAGCACCCCACTTCCCTGTGGGGTGCCTCAGGGGGCAATCCTCTCCCCTTTATTATTTAACATCTATGTCCGACCACTTGCCCAGTTGGCACGCAGCTTCGGCTGGAGTGTCACTAGTATGCGGATGACACCCAGCTCATTCTGGGGATGGAAGGCCAGCCTGACTCCGTACCCGATAGTTTCCATCGTTGCCTCGAGGCCGTTACTGGATAGCTGCGAGCCAGTAGGTTGAAGGTGAATCCGGCTAAGACGGAGATCCTGTGGCTGGGTCGTCCGGATACGGGAGAGATCCGGCTTCCAACCCTGGACAGGGCGACACTTCACCCGTCTCCATCCGTAAAAAGCTTGGGAGTCATCCTTGAAAGCTCGGAAGCTGTCAATGGAGAAACATATCTCCATTGTCAGCGGAGTGGCCTTCCACCACCTCCAACAGGCGAGGAGGCTGGCTCCCTACCTGTCCCGTCATGACCTAGCCACAGTGGTCCAAGCCACGGTTATCTCAAGATTGGACTACTGTAATGCCCTCTACATTGGCCTTCCCCTGTCGATGATCCGGAAGCTTAAGCTGGTGCAGAACGCTGCAGCACGGCTGGTGGCAGGCCTTCCATCTCGCTGCCCCATTACACCTGTGCTGCGCGAACTGCACTGGCTTCCAATAGAGCACCGGATCACCTTCAAGGTGCTGGTTCTGACCTTCAAGGCCTTGAATGGTCTGGGGCCAGTGTACTTAAAGGACCGCCTCTCCCATTACAGCCCTCCGTGACCACTGCGTTCCGAGACCCAGAATTTGTTGTTGGTGCCTAGCCACCATTCTAGTCACCTGAGTTCTACACAAAGGAGGGCATTCAGTGCTGCTGCGCCGGTCCTGTGGAATTGCCTTCCTTCCACAATCCGAGCCCAGACGGATTTGTTGACTTTCCGCAGGGCCTGTAAGACCCTCCTTTTCACTCAGGCGTTTGGTCCATAAGCATAGGAACATGTATGCTGTAATTTTAAACACTGTAATTTTAATATGCTGTAATTTTAATAGGTGGATTTGCTATTGTGTTTTTAACTGTCTTATTGTGTTTTATGGTTCTCATGTATGTGAGTCGCCCTGAGCCTACGGGAAAGAGCGACTAAGAAGTCCAACTAATAAATAAATAAATAAATAAATAAATAAATAAATAAACCTCAATCAATGGCTGATACCAAATAAGAGACTCCCTCCTGGGCACACAGAAAACTGGGCGACTTGGAAGGCGCTGAACAGACTGTACTCTGGCACCATGAGATGGAGAGCTAACCTTAAGAAATCCCCCATTGACCTGTGAGTCGTATTGCATGTTAATACTAACACTTGAAAATAGGCTGACTGTTGGTATAAACGTATCTTTTCTATTACACTATGTAACAAAATGCAACACTGTTTCTGTTCCTGATTTTAAAGTGTTATTACCTGTTTAATTGTGTGGTACTTACCTCTTAAAGTAGTTGTTATACTCCAGAAACTTTGTTTTTGTGGCTGCCATTTTAAACCTTTTGTGTAGACCACTAAAACAAAGCTTTTGCAGTTTAATTTTTCTCTGTGTTTTTATGATAGAACCTATTAGGAATTGACATTTATAACCTAGGAACAAAAATCATGTTACATATTGTTATTCAAAAATTAAATAGCCTACTTAGCTTGCATTTGTACTTGCGCTCCATTTATTTTACCCTCGGGTCATGAATGTTGATGGGTATGTAGATCCAATACAATATGGCTCTGTACATTTGTATTGACTATGTGTTAGTGATAATTAGGTCTTGTAAAACAAATATGGGTGCTGCTTTTTCAAGGTAGTATGGGACTATATTCTAGGTCAAGGGTGGGCAATTACATATTGGATCATCAGAGTCATAACTGCTAGTGGTGATACTCTAATTGCATGTCATTAACATAAGCAGAATCCCTACAGTATTTCCATGAAAAATAATCTTTCATATTAGAATTGGTTAACACATTACAATTTTGATTCATCTTGGAACAATGTTGCTTGGCCCTCTTTCTTAATATGTGACTGACCTCCCCTGTCTTCCCTTGCTTCTCTCTTGTGACAGATGGCCTGCAAGATGACATTTACTGCATGTGTTATTTTTCTGATCCTTTGTTTCCCCTTCTTCCATTTTACCTCAATGCTTGCCGAATCCAAATGGTGGGGACATGATCATTGCAGTGACATCACACCACATGCCATTGTTAATCACTGTTAGGATGACAGAACACAGATTTGAGACAGTCTCACGTTTAAGGTGATGTGCAATTTGGCTGATAGATTAGAAATTATGTTGAAAAACACCATATGCATTACTCCTTTTTATGGTTTCAGTGATTTTTAGTGTTTTCTCATAATTTTTAAACTTCTCTGAGACCGTGATGGTTAAATACTGTATATTTATACATATAGGTCATATTCTAGTGTGATTAAAAATCAGAATGTAGAACTGGACTTTGTAGCAAGGATGGGCTTGATTTGTAATGACTGGAATCACTTGGAGCAGGGAACAAATTTAATTCCATCTGCAAGGCAATCTTTTTCTTCTTCCTCCAGTTTAAAGAAATATTGATCCATATTGATCCGCCGAGGCTTTCCAGAATCACTTTGCAGACAAGATTACGACGCTCCGATGGGACCTCCCTGCTACGGTTGATACAGTACAGGAACTTGAGACTCAGTGGCCCTCCGCCGGATCCAACTTTGACTGGTTTCGGCCACTGGACGCAGAGGATGTTGACAAGATTGTCGCAGCCCTTCGACCTACCACCTGCTCCCTCGCCCCGTGCTTCGAGCTTGCGCGGAGGGGTTACGAGGCCCTCTGTTGAATATAGTCAACTGCTCCATTGAGCAAGGAGCTTTTCCAGAGGAGTTAAAAGAGGCGGTGGTTAGTCCATTGCTGAAGAAGCCCGGTTTAGACCCTGCGCCCCCCTCCAATTACCGCCCAGTGTCCAATTTACCATACCTGGGCAAGGTAATTGAGAGGGCAGCAATGGACCAGCTGCAGGCATTCTTGGATGCAACCTGGCTAGACCCCTTCCAGTCCGGCTTCTGTTCGGGCCATGGGACAGAGACTGTCCTGGTCTCCATCACAGACCTACTCCGTTGCCATTTGGACCGAGGCGGATCGGCGCTGCTCGTGTTATTGGACCTCATGGCAGCATTTGATACTGTCGATTACCAACTTTTGACACACCGCCTGGTGGTGGCGGGGGTGAGGGGGACAGCCCTCAACTGGCTGTCCTCCTTCCTCCAAAACCGCCTGCAGCGAGTGAAGTGGGGAGGGGTGGTCTCCGAGGGCTCCCCCTAACATTGTGGAGTCCCTCAGGGGGCTATTCTCTCCCCGCTGTTATTTAACATCTACATGCGACCACTCACCCAACTGGTACGGAGTTTTGGACTGGAATGTCATCAGTACGCTGATGACACCCAGCTCATTCTGAGGATGGACCCCGGGGCGGACTCTGTACCCGATAATTTCCATCTCTGCCTGGAACCCGTAACTGGATGGCTGCGAGCCAGTAAGTTAAGGTGAACCCGGCGAAGACGGAGATCTTGTGGCTGGGCCACCCGGGGGGGGGGGGGGTAGAGACCCAGTTGCCGACGTTCGACAGCGTAGCTCTTTGCCCGCAACCATCAGTAAAGAGCCTAGGGGTCTGGCTGGACTCCCAGCTGTCTATGGAGGCGCAGATTGCCTGCGCCTGCAAGATAGCCTTCTACCACCTACGACAGGCAAAATGTCTGGCTCCTTACCTCTCCCGCTGCAACCTGGCCACGGTGATCCAAGCCACGGTCATCTCGAGGCTCGACTACTGTAATGCGCTGTACATTGGCCTACCCTTGTCGGCGATCCAGAAACTCAAGCTGGTGCAGAATGCTGCAGCTCGTCTGCACTCAGGAGCATCAAGATCTGCCTACGTGACTCCACTCTTGCGCGAACTGCACTGGCTTCCAATTGAATTCCGGGTCACTTTCAAGGTGTTAGTTTTAACTTTCCAAGGCCTTATATGGTTTGGGGCAGTGTACCTGAGGGAGCAGCTTACCCCTTATGTGCCCAGGAGATCACTGCGCTCAGAGGGGCTCAATCTACTGGATGTGCCTGGGATTAAGGTCTATAGACTTGCCAGCACGCAGCAGAGGGCGTTTGCCGTAGCCGCGCCAACTCTGTGGAACATCCTCCCTGAAGAGTTACGAGCCATCCGGGAATTAATGCCGTTCCGCAGAGCCGTAAAAACCTGGCTATTTAGACAGGCATTTGGCCCATAACTAATGAGTATTATCAGCATCCTGTTGTGCTGCTGCCAGCATATTTCTACTATTATGAAAGTCTGGTTAGAGATAACTCACAAAGTAGTTCAACACAATATTCAAATCATATGTTCATTTATCAAGCATAAATCATTAGAAAAGTATCATATATACATAAAGCATTGTTATGCAACCGTCTTTGTACCGTGTCCGGCGAGTGGCTGGAATATCAAGTTCATCTGATATAATCAATATGAGATTAGTCCCAAGTCACTCGGGGGTTTCCCCTATTGGCTCAATAGGAGCAAAGGACACGGTAACCAGGATGCGGTGGGTGAAATCAAGCACCATAGACCGTGATGAACCAGAGCCGAGCAATCCGGGCTCTCGGGAATAAAAGTAGAGCAAGCCTGACGGAGGAGTATTCCTTGCAATCTGGGCCGCTGGGTTCCGTTTCGGAATCTTTATCAAAGGCATATGTCCATTATGCAGGTTCAGGTCCTGGAGGATTACATATTTATATACAATAACACATATAGGGCATGGTGAACAAAGCATAACCAATTATAATATACATTTAAGCGTAATCGCTATACATACCAGGAATAGGGAGAGAAGCCACACGCAACACATCCAGTGCGGTAGACCAATTAAGGTGATTTTACACCACAGAGTATACACTTAAGTACATTATCCTAAATTAGGAGGGAATGCAAATTAACCGACTCATTAAGGCCAAAAGGTAATTCTGAATTTAATTTGATTGTCCAGGATACTTCAAGCTTACTTCAAGGTGCTCCGTAAGCTTGAAGTATCCTGGACAATCAAATTAAATGTGTTGCGTGTTGCGTGTGGCTTCTCTCCCTATTCCTGGTATGTATAGCGATTACGCTTAAATGTATATTATAATTGGTTATGCTTTGTGCTATATGTGTTATTGTATATAAATATGTAATCCTCCAGGACCTGAACCTGCATAATGGACATATGCCTTTGATAAAGATTCCAAAACGGAACCCAGCGGCCCAGATTGCAAGGAATACTCCTCCGTCAGGCTTGCTCTACTTTTATTCCCGAGAGCCCGGATTGCTCGGCTCTGGTTCATCACGGTCTATGGTGCTTGGATTTCACCCACCGCATCCTGGTTACCGTGTCCTTTGCTCCTATTGAGCCAATAGGGGAAACCCCCGAGTGACTTGGGACTAATCTCATATTGATTATATCAGATGAACTTGATATTCCAGCCACTCGCCGGACACGGTACAAAGACGGTTGCATAACAATGCTTTATGTATATATGATACTTTTCTAATGATTTATGCTTGATAAATGAACATATGATTTGAATATTGTGTTGAACTACTTTGTGAGCATATTTCTACTGCCATCGCAGTTTGCTGGAATTGATTTTAACTGGGGGTTTTAAATTGGTCTTATTGTATTTTATTGCATCTTATGTGTTTTATCTATTAACTCTGTAAACCGCTCTGGGCTCCAGAGAGAGCGGTATATTAAGTCGAACCAATAAATAAATAAATATTGATGGTGAAAAGAAAAGTCAGATTAGAGGGCAGGGGGAAACCAAGTGAGCAGTAGGATGAACCTACACTAGAGTTTAAAGTAGCTCTACAAACAGCTGAATCTTATTTCTAGGTGGGTTCAGGATCTTGGCCAGCTCCCACTGTAAATCCCATTGACATGGAACCTATCAGCAGCCACTTCAGTGAGAACATGTACATTGTGGTTCTTCAATAGGAGGCACAACACTGAAATGGAATCATAGGAGCCATAAAATGCTACTCTGAGCAATAGAATCCAAGTATTGTTGCAGCAGAAAAGACCAACAGTTTTACGTGTGCTTGAGCAAATTAAGATTTATCTCACACATAGTTCTAAAGATCTTGGGTCCTGTTGAAGCCATAACACTTGTAATAGGGATATCCAGATTTGGAGGCTTTATTTATTCATATTTTTGACAGGGAGGGACATTCTAGAAATGGAAGCAGGTTTGTCACTTAGTATTGAATCAGCAGATCTCAATCCCTATACCTTTTATGGACCAAAAATCTTCTCCAATCAGATCTGTGTTACCTGGAAGGGGAAATGAGATGCGAGGTACAAAACCTCTTCTGTTGCCATTCAGAACTTGGAAAGAGACTACTCAAATCTGATTTAGCTTTTCCCACAGTGACCCAAAACTAAGGAAGAGGCAGGAATGAATATACTTTTTTTGATAGAGAGAGATATTAAGTTGCCTGGGCTTCTCTTCCAGTAAAAGCTCTACTCCAGGCCTGGCCAGGTTTCCATCATTCCTTGGCTGAACTGTCTGGGGATGAAGGGGAGGGTCAATCTATATGTTCCCAACCACTAGAAAGGAAGATTAAGGAGACTCCTGGGACACCACCCCTGCTTCTCCATTCTCATCATTCCTTATATGTGAAGAGCAACATGCTAAAAATATTGTTTTTCAAGAGTTCTGGAACCTCAGTAAAAGGCTCCATGTGTAGAGATGGATGCTATAAGAATACTCATAGATTATTCTGATCTTTGAGGTTCAAAAAATCTGGAAGATATGATCTGACATTTTTTCTCATGAAAAGCAAAATGGTGTTTGATATTGCGCAAGCTGAATGCGGTACTATGCTAATCAGAACTAAATTGTTTTGAAGCTGAAAGAAAATATATCTAGCCAGCATTTCATAATGTTCTTCATCATGTATAGAATATGAACGGATAGGAAAGCTTGTTGGTACAGATCATATTTTTCAATGCTTCAGATTTTCTTTAGGGTCAAGTTTTCAATGCTTTTCTTTCACAGAGTTGTGAGTGACCATTTTGTATTTCAGCAGAATGATTGCCCAAATGCATCTGTTTTATGACCCCCATTTTCTTCAAACATAGCAAATTGGGATGGCATAAAACTAGCTTTGGGGTGAAAAGTAGTTCTTTATTATTAGCATATTGTCTTAAGCACTGATAATCTTGGCTATATGTGAGAGAAAAACAAGCATCAGTATCATTATACTAATTTCATTTTGTTCACTAGTATTCCAGAAACATTTAGCTATGTTGCAAAACTGAACCTAGTGGGATTACATTTTTGATGTTTTAATTAATTTATGCAAAGTAGCCATGCTATCAAACATTCCATCTAATTATATTCATTACTTGTTTTTCCTGGACAGGATTTAATTAGTCATACAACAATGTAGATCAATACTCATCATATGCCATTGCAGTTTGCAGAAAGTATCCACACTTTGAATAGCTTAATTGTTATACTCTGAGTTCCCTTCAGATCATATAACTGTAGAAGGAAGTCTCTTTGTGATTTGGTCTTCTTTTTGCCCAAGTTTTCTTTTTAAAAACAGATTGGTCTTTATAAAAATGAATATTTTTGTTGGGTCTGTGGCTTCTGAGGCTTCAGGGGTTGTGGGTTGTGGTGGGGATCTGTGTGATTTTCAGTGCAGGGCCAAGGTGAAGAAACTCTGGAAAAGCAGTTAAGGAAATTTAGTTTTTCGTAGAGTCCAGTGGGCGGGAATTGAGACACCTGGCTTGCTGATTCTAGCCACAGTTGTTACTTTCCCAGGGAAAAGGGAGGGAAATGTTAGAATGTTGAGGTCTTGTTATTAGCCCTGTAAAGGTTGAAATTCACTTCCTGGTCAACTTTCGATTCTACTGCAACCAGTTCCATGAACTCCTGATTTTATGTTTCTTTGGTCATTCATGACAGAACTTTGAGCTTGCCTTTTTTGGAACTATCCTAGTTTTAAGTTCTGTTGCTTCTTAGTGGATTTATATTCAGAGACCTTACAACTTAATTAGCCCGAGGCTTTGGGAACATTTCCTGGGATTTTCTCAAATGCTTTTTGCCTTGGCTATTTTCATGTTTACTGTTATTTTTTGGACATTGTTTACTTCAATAAATAGACTGTTATTTCCAGCCGTGGTTGTGTGAATATTTAAAGGGCCCTGGTTCCCGGCCGGTGTGCGACAATTTTCAAGTATATTCTTGATGGAATCACCTCTCAGTGACAACACTATGCCAAAATTTGTGATAGTTCTTCACTTTTGGATTCTTTTTTAATCACAAGTGCCCTTGGACTTATGGGTTGCTTACATATAGACTGCTTAGATGTTCCAAGGAGTTTCATATTTCCTCTCCTCTTTTAAAGTGGAAAATCATCTTTTATTTTGCAACTATCAGTGAAAAGTAGCAGGAAAGGATCCCTAATATCTTTTTCCTTTATTTATTTGAAGCTTCAGGGAGAAGGGTGTAAGTATTAGAGGCTAGTGACTCAGATTATAAGTGCCATAACCTCTTTGAAAGTTTGACTCTATAATCTGAGTCAAAGGGTTGGAAGAGACCACTAAGGCCAACTCCCTGCAATGTAAGGATACATAATCAAAGCACTCTCGGCTGATGGCCATGCAATCTCTATTTTAGAACCCTGAAAGAAGGAGATTACACAACACCCCAAGACATGTTCGACAAACTTTCAAAGAGGTTATGGCCCTTTTTAATCTTTTTTATTTATTTATTACTTTGATTTTATATACCGCTCCATCCCAACAGGCTTGGGGCAGTTTACATAAGGCAACATCAACAATAAACACACTAAGAAAACAATAAAAACAATGCTAAAACCAACAACGAAACAGTCACCCCTAGTACACCTAGTTACATTGGGTCAGTTTAGATTGAAAGCCTGCCGAAATAAAGTTGTTTTGTAGGCTCTTCGGAATGAATGAAATGAAATGTACGACCACTCGCTCGGCTGGTTCATTGCTTTGGGCTGGAGTGTCACCAATACGCTGATGACACCCAGCTCATTCTGGGGATGGAGGGCCAGCTCAAATCCGTACCCGATAATTTCCATCACTGCCTTGAGGCCGTTACTGGATGGCTGCGAGCCAGTAGGTTGAAGGTGAATCCGGCGAAGACGGAGATCCTTTGGTTAGGTCGCCCGAGCGATAGGGATTTCCAACTGCCGACCCTGGATGGCGAGGCACTACGCCCGTCACCATCTGTAAATAGCCTGGGTGTCCATTTGTCCATTGGGCGATAGGGAGATCCAACTTCCAACCCTGGACGGCGCGACGTTATGTCCGTCGTCATCAGTTAAAAGTCTTGGTGTCACTATGGATACTCAACTGACGATGGAGACACATATCCATCTACGCCAGGCAAGGAAGTTGGCCCCCTACTTGTCCCACCGCGATTTAGCCACAGTGATCCAAGCCATGGTCATCTCAAGACTAGACTACTGTAATGCTCTTTACATTGGCCTGTCTTTGTCGGTGATCCGGAAACTGAAACTGGTGCAGAACGCAGGCTGTTGGCAGGTGCCTCTATGAGCAGACATGTAACATCCATCTTGTGCGAACTGCACTGGTTGCCAGTGGAATGCCTGATCACCTTCAAGGTGCTGGTATTGACCCTCAAGGCCTTGAATGGTCTGGGGCCAGTGTACCTCAGGTACCGCCTCATCCCATATTGTCCCACTAGACCGTTGTGCTCGGAGACAGGAAACCTTTTGGAGATCCCAAATGCTAAGAAGTACCACCTCACAGCTACTCGGAGGAGGGCATTTTCAGTCATAGCCCCCACTTTATAGATCGCATTGCCTCCCGAGATTCGCGCCCTCCCAGGCTTGCTGGCATTTCAGAAGGCATGCATTTGGCTTCTAAACAGGCATTTGGCTTCTAAAAATCTGGCAATCTTTTATGACACCATATGCCCCCTATTTTAATTGAATTATAATGCTGTTTTAATCTTGTATTTTTATTGTGTATTATTGTTGTCATGCAATGTTTTATTCTGTTTTATGTTGTGAATTTACTGTTGTGAGTCGCCCCGAGCCGTGATATATATCACTGAACTGGTCAAGCAACGAGCCTAAAACATGCGGATACTTTATATGCAAGGGTTCCATTTCATTTTGTATAGCTGTACTGGCCTCCTCAAAATACTTTTTTACTTGAGGAAAATACTTATAAGTTTTAGTTTCTATATCTCGCTTGAAAATTGTAAGTTTTAAGGCAGACAGTCAAAAGAGAACGTAAGAATAATAGTAGACGCCACAGAATATTATCGAAATAAGATACAGAAAGAAGTGGCTTTTCTATTTGTCGATGCCGAAAAGGCCTTCGACAGGGTTAACTAGGACTTTTTAACACTACTGTTGAGAGAACTAGACATTGGCTATAGCTTTGAAAATGCAGTGAAAGCAATTTATACGCAACAATATGCGAAAATAATCATAAATTGTCAGGAATCAAAAACCTTATCAATATCTAAAGGTACCCGTGAAAGCTGCCCTCTGTCACCTTTTTTTATTTATACTAGCTTTAGATATACTCTTACAGAATATAAGGAACGATAAAAACTTAATAGGGCTAACTATAAAAAAGGAGGTCTTCAAGATTTGGGCATTTGCTGACGATATTTTTATTTATTTATTTATTATTTGAACTTATGAGTTGCCACTCCCGTACGGCTCAGGGCGACTTACAGAGTTCACTGGTAAACCAGTATGCATATACAAATAGCAAACTAACAATATAAATACAATATATTAAGAAATAAAGAGGACAGACAGCAAGAGAGTGCTAATCTATAAGAGAGAAAGTATGTATCGTCGAAAATCCATTAGAAAAAATGAGCCTATGGATAAGTAAATTTGAAGAATTTGGAAAGATAATGGGATTAAAATTAACATGGATAAAACAAAAATGATGACAAAGAATATTGACCTAAAGAGAAAAGTAATTTTGGAGAAAAAAATTGGAATAAAATTGTTAATAAAGTTAAATATCTGGGGGTGACACTGACATTAACAATATTAACTTAATGAAAAATAATTATGATAATAAATGGCAGGAAATTAAGAAAGATTTAGAAAAATTGAGACACCTAAATCTATCTTTATTGGGCAGAATATCACTCATAAAGATGAATATACTACCCAAACTAGTATTTTTATTTCAAAACTTACCCATCATTAGAGAGGAGCGGAAATTTATAGAATGGAAAAAAGAACTGACAAAGTTTATATGGAATGGGAGAAAACCTAGAATAAAATGGCTTAATATGATTGATACGAAAGATAGAGGAGGATTCAGAGTACCGGACTTAAAATTATATTATGAAGCATGTGTTTTGGAATGGACTACGGAATGGACGACCCTTAAGAATACAAGACTTCTTGCCCTTGAAGGATATGATCTGAGAATGGGGTGGCATGGGTATATGTGGTATGAGAGAGAAAGAATGGAATTTTTTTAAAGAACACTTTATCAGAGGAGCTCTGCAAAGGATATGAAATAAATATAAAAGTAGAATAAATGGGAAAAAAACACCACAATGGCTTTTCCCACAGGAAGCATTCTACAGGAGGAATATGGCAAGGTGAACTGGCTGAGATATGAATATATGCTTTTTTTAAAAAAACAAAAAAAACAACGATTCTGGGTTAATGCTAAAAGTATGGAATAATTAAAGACCCTTGATAACACAATTAATTGGTGCCAATATAATCAAATTTTTGAAATATATAAAAAGGATAGACTAATAGGCTTTGAACAAAAATCAAATTTTTGGGATAATCTAATTTTAAAAAAGAATAAGAGAATATCGATACTATATCAAAAACTTTTAGAATTGCAGACTGAGACAGAACTAATTAAACTCTGTATGACCAAATGGGCACAAAATTTTGGTCATAATATACCCTTAAGATTATGGGAAAGATCATGGAACACCCATTTAATTGGTAGGTTACATACCTGTGACCATCTTTCTTCGAGTGGAGCTCTGTGAATCCACACTTATGAAGTTTGCGCGCCAGCGCGGGCTTCCAACGGAAACTTCCCAGTTTGAAAAGTTTTGGCGGTAGCTCCGCCCAGCCGGCCCGGAGGGCATAAAAGGCGCCTCCATGCGCGCCCACCCCATTCCTACGCCACAAATGCAACTAGGAAAGGGTGGTTTGAAATAGAGGGACGGCCGGGCGGGTTCGTGTGGATTCACAGAGCTCCACTCGAAGAAAGATGGTCACAGGTATGTAACCTACCATTCTTCTTCGAGGGCTCTGTGAATGCACACTTATGAAGACTTACCGAGCTGAGGTAAAGAAGGTGGGAACAAACCAGCCAATTTTTTATATAAAAACCGAACAGGTTTATTGCAACCAGCAATATGTATAAATAACATAATCAACAATGTAATAAATAAGAGTGGAAGACATGCTCCCACTTGTAAACATAGTGCAACAAGCACCATTCCTGTCAGGCACGCAGGCCTCGCAGTATAAAGTGCAACAAGCACCATTCATGTCAGGCACGCAGGCCTCACAACAGTAAGTGCACAACAGGTGCGACATAGAACCATAGGATTCTAAATAAGCGCTTTAACCGGTAGACTGTGCCCCGAGAGTCGGGGCACGGCAAACACTTATTCCTCCTACAAGGTAGTGAGGCTTTGATCGACTTAAAAGCTGTCGATCGAACAGTGTAAAGAGGGGAGAACAGGGTAGCCTGTTAGACACTAGCCCTGGAGGCCCTTGGGAGTGAGAATCGCTCGACCAAAAGCCGCCTCCCTCCCAAACAGGGTGTCTACACGGTAATGGGATGTGAAGGTGGAGGGGTTGGCCCAGATGGCCGCCCTACAAATCAAGTCCAAGGGGATCCCCTGGAGGAAAGCCATCGACGTGGCCACTGCTCTAGTTGAGCAGCTCCTGACCCTAGGGGGACATGGTTGACGGGCTATCTGATAGCACAGCTCAACCAGGGACGCCACCCAATTAGACAGTCTCTGGGACGACACCGGCAAGCCTAGCTTGTCGGTGGTGTAGGAGACGAAAAGTCTAGTCGACCGTCGGTAGTCTGCCGACCTGCCCTTGTAGACCCAGAGGGCTCTTTTGACATCGAGGGCTCTGAGTGTCGACTCACCGTCCCCGGACGGAGAGGACTCCAGGTCTGGGAGTACAATGTCAGTGTTGACATAAAATGGGGATACCACCTTCGGCAGGAAGGTGATGTCCATTCGCAAGATGGCCCTGTCCGCTAGGAACAGCAGGTAGGGCTCGTCCACATGGAGCGCCGCCAGCTCGGAGGGCCGACGCGCCGAAGCAATGGCGACCAGGAACGCCACCTTCCAGGAGAGGAGACGTAGGTCGATGGACGACAATGGTTCGAACGGTGGGGCTGCCAGGCAGGACAGCACCAGGTCAAGGCTCCAACCCGGCGTCGGTGGGTGCACCGGGGGACGGGTGTTGTTGACCCCTCTCAGGAATCTCTTGACCATCGGGTACTGGAACAGCGAAGGGCCACCCCTTTGCTGATTCTGCCAGGTGAGGGCCGCCAGGTGGGTCTTCACCGAGGACGTGGACAGCCCCCTGTCGACCAAACCGGCCAGGAAGTCAAGGACCGCCGGAATCGAGAGCGGGAAGACGGCGCTGGAACGGGTGGCCTGGAACCTGGCGAAGCGGGTGATGCAAGCCGAATACACTTTCGACGCCGCCGGTTTGTGGGCTGCCGCCAGGATCACTGCTACGGCCGGTGAGACGTCCGGCACCGGGAGATCCTCCATGCAGTCAAGTACAGGGACGGCAGGTCCGGATGCAGGAGCAACCCCTTCTCCCGAGTCAGAAGATCTGGTCGGTGAGGGAGAGGCATGTAATTGCCGTCGGCCAAGTGGAGCAGGGTCGGGAACCAGACCTGCCTCGGCCAGTAGGGAGCGATGAGGATGCAGTCGGTCCCCGATAGCTGGATCTTCTCGATGATGCGGAGAAGAAGCGGGAACGGCGGGAAGAGGTAGAAGAATCCCGTCGTCAATCGAGCAGGAGTGCATCCCGAGGCATCCCCGGTGAGCATCCGGGGCAAGCCGGGCACCGAAAACTGGCAGCTGGCTGTTTTCCGGCGATGCGAATAGATCTGCGTCTGGGAATCCCCACCGCTGGAAAACACGGTGGAGCTCCTCCGGATGCAGCATCCATTCGTGGGACGACCAGCTCGTTCTGCTGAGCGAGTCCGCCTCCAAGTTCTCGGCTCCCGGGAGATGAACGGCTCTGGGGGTCACCTGGTGACGGATGCACCACTCCCACAGGCTCTGGGTTAGGGCCAGGAGTTTCCTCGAGCCCGTTCCGCCCTGCTTGTTGACGTAGTACATGGCCACTATGTTGTCTGTCCTGACCAGTACTACTTGTCCCCTGACGAGGGGGGCGAAGGCCCGGAGAGTCTTGACTATGGCCAGGAGCTCGAGGTAGTTGATGTGGTGGAGCCTCTCCACCGCTGACCATTGGCTGTTGATCGACAGGTTGTTTGCGTGACCTCCCCAGGCGAGCAGCGATGCATCGGTCGTCACCGTGATGGACGGGGTCACCGTGTGGAACAGTACTCCCTTGCACACGTTGGCCCTGGCAGTCCACCACCGGAGGGAGTTCTTGACCTCCACCGGGAGGGAGAGCTTCTTTGAGTGGTGTCCTCTGACTGGGTCGAAGTGGTCGAGAAACCAACGCTGCAGCGGTCTGAAGCGTAGCCTCGCCAGCGGAGTGACGGCCACCGTGGATGCCATGTGGCCCAGCGTGACTTGGATCTGCTTCGCCGTGATGCAAGGCCGGGTGCAGCTGTTTACCTCGCGTCGAAGTGCTTGAAATCTGACCTCTGGCAGATAGGCGAGCTGATCGACGGAGTCGAACATTGTCCCTATGAACTTTATGGTCTTGGACGGGACAAGTTGGGACTTCTCCTCGTTGAGACGTAGGCCTAACGAAGAGAGCAATCGCAATGTCGCCGCGACCTGTTGTTGTAACAGTTCCGGAGACTGAGCCGCCAGCAGCCAGTCGTCTAGGTAAGGGAAAATCCGGATTTTCTCCCTTCTCAAGTGCGCAGCCACGACCGACATGCACTTGGAGAATGTTCGGGGAGCCGTCCCGAGGCCGAAGGGAAGGACGTTGAACTGGTATGCCCTTCCTGCCACCTTGAAGCTCAGGAAGCATCGGTGAGCAGGTCTGATGGAGACGTGGAAGTATGCGTCTCGGAGGTCGATCGAGGCGAAGTGGTCACCTGACCGGAGAAGTGGGAGGATGGACGACACTGACACCATCCTGAATTTCCTCGGCGAAACGTACCCGTTTAAGTCTCTGAGGTCCAGGATGGGTCGCAGGGAACCGTCTGGCTTCGGTACGGTGAAGTACCGTGAGAAGAATGCCTCTCTTTCCTTGCTGTGCGGGAGCTGTGATATCGCTCCCTTTTGAAGCAAGCTGTCGACCTCTTCCAAGATCACCTCGGACGGCTCCATCTCGACGATGAACCCCGTTGGCGGGAGCTCGTCGAATTCCAAGGCATAGCCGTCTTCGACAATCCGGAGCACGCATGCATCTGAGGTGATGCGTCGCCAAGCACCGATGTAGCGGGCCAGGCGGTCTCCGAACGGCGGGTGAGATGGTGGAGGCGAGGAGGCGGTGTCGTCCCTCGCCCCGTCAAACACGGCAATTCGATTGTCCATTGCCGTTGTTTTGGCGTGGCCTCGACTTGTTGCCATGGCGAGGTCGGTTGGACTGTTGCTGCTGCTGTTGTCTCGGCTGCTGCTGTTGGTGTTGCTGCGGAGCCGAGTATGGCCTTGGGGATTGGCGGTACTGAGACCTGGGCTGGAACTTTGCCCGCTGGTAGTACCGGGTCCTGGGTTGCGCCGGTGGTCGATCCAACTTGGCCGTCAGGACTCTGAAGTCGTGAGTGGCCTTCAACTTGTCGTCTGTGCCCGCAAAGAACAGTCCCTGGGCATCGAACGGCAAGTCCTCAATGGTTTTCTTGGAGTTGGAGGACAACCCCGATGACTTCAGCCACGCGTGGCTGCGGATGGCGACACCGTGGGCCAGCAGCTTTCCCGATGTGTCCCCGGTGTGGCGGGCCATCAGGATTTGGTGGTGTGCCAGCGCCTCCGCCTCCTGCGAGATGGAGGCCAGTGCAGTCTGTTGCTCTTGGGAGAGATTCTGGAAAAAGGGTTGGGCCCTTTCCCACAGGATCTGATGATAGGCTCCCATGCACGCCCCATAGTTCACCATCTTAGTCAGCAGGAGTCCGGCTCGGTAGATCTTCCTACCGACCGTGTCGAACCTCTTCCCTTCCTGGTCAGAGGGGGCTGTGGACTCTCTGCCTGAAGACTGGGAGGAGGTGACGATCATCGAGTTGGGTGTCGGATGATCGTGCAGCCATTCCTTCTGCCTCTCGTTGATCTTATACCACGCCTCGATACGCCCTGACGTGGGTGGGATGGTCGACGGGGTCTTCCACGACGCTTTCACCACCTCTTCCAGGGGTTCCAGCATGGGCAGATGTGACCTGCACCCTGCTGAAGACGGGGCAGGCGCTGGATCTTGTTGGGACATACGTCTGCATGCCCAGAGCCCTTGCCATCCGGCCCACTTGCTCGCCGAAGGCTCTCGCGGAGTCTGTCGGCGACGAGGAAGGCTCCATCTCACAGCCTCTGTGGGAAGGTGTTCGGTCCATGTTGAGGGACAAGATGGACCCTGACCTCACCGATCGAGGGGCCTCGCCTTCCTCGGCCTCGTCTCCCGACCATGGTCGAACCACTTCCGGTGCCACCTGAAGTTGTGACGGTGGCGGCGCTCTCGATGTAGATGGGACCGCGGTCACCACCGTCGATGCAGGGAGAGGGCTTCGTGTTGCCGGGGCCATGGCGAGCCTCGTGGTCTGCCTGCCTTTTTCAGGCGACGTCACGAAGAGTTGTCGGACCGAGGGCTGAGCCAAGGGGACTCTGACGACGGTCTGGACTGAGTCCCCCAGCGAGATGTGTTGCTCTGCCCCTGTCTCCACAGCGAGAACAGGGGCGGGCGGAGAATCAGGGCACGACGCCGATGAAGATGACGTCAGAGTCCTGCGCCTCTTCGGAGACGGGGGTCTCGAGGCTCCGGCCTCCAGAGACTTGCCCGGAGTCACAGGAACCAGGCCTCTGGTCTGGGCTCTACGGGCTTCCTCGCTCGACCTCCGGAACGCTATTTCCATAGCTCTATTGGAGGGAGTCCTCGAGATGGCCGACCTCTGGGAGAGGCCCGACGCCATCGAGCTCGTCGACAACCGGCGAGGTGGAAGCAGCTGAACCATCTCTGTCGTCACGGTGCAGGGCCTCTTCGACACCGAAGTCTTCGAGGAGACAGACTTCGTGTTCTTCTCCTTCCGTAGACGCTTCTTCCCAGCCGGGTGAGCGGTCGATACGGTAGGGGCCGGAGCAGCCGCCCCGGACCCCAAGGAGGTAGATGGGACAGCCGTCTCCATCTCTGGAGGGTAGAGAGCACGCTCCGTCAGGTAGGCCTGAAGCCTGCGGGCTCTCGCTCTTCTGGTGTGCGACGAGAAGGCCTGGCAGTGTCGGCAGACAGGAACAACGTGCCCCTCTCCGAGACACCGAAGGCACTTCGAGTGACCGTCGCCATCCGGGATCTTGCTACCGCAGGATGAACACTTTTTGAAATTGGTTGTGGACATGCTATGCTCACACAACCAGCCGTATTTCCGATGTTGCCCAAGTGGCGGAAAACAAAGGAATGGGGTGGGCGCGCATGGAGGCGCCTTTTATGCTCTCCGGGCCGGCTGGGCGGAGCTACCGCCAAAACTTTTCAAACTGGGAAGTTTCCGTTGGAAGCCCGCGCTGGCGCGCAAACTTCATAAGTGTGCATTCACAGAGCCCTCGAAGAAGAAATATACTTATGCCTATGATCTTAAAGAAAATAATTTGAAGATATTACATAGATGGTATCTCACGCCAGCGAAAATTGCCAAATACTATAGTAATTATGACAACAAGTGCTGGAAATGTAAAAAAGAGATAGGAAGTTTCTATCATGTATGGTGGAAATGTATGAAAATCAGAAAGTTCTGGAGAGAAATATATATGGGAATACAAAAATACTAGATATAAAATTGACATTTAAACCAGATTATATGCTTCTAGGTCCCCTCGACTTCCCTTTAGAAGAAAATACTGAAAAATATTTATATACTGTATAACGGCAGCAAGATTAACCATCGCAAAAAAGTGGAGGCAAGAAGAAGTACCAGAGATTGCTGAATGGAGAAACAAACTCATGGACATAATACAGATGGACTGCCTCACACACGCATTAACTGAAAATATGAATAGGAAAAGGACAGATTGGTCCCTAGTTATAAGTTATCTCAAAACACACAAAAATGACTGGTTGGTCAATATGGAAATAGGACTCGGGGAACTGAATTAATAGAAGGCGGGCATAATAATCTGCTGGCATTTTGTCATGTACTGTGTTTTTACCTGATGTTTTTATTGTATGTTTTATTGTATGTTTTATCGCTTGTTGTGATCCGCCCCGAGCCTGCAGGGAGGAGCGGAATACAAAATTGAATAATAAATAAATAAATAAATAATATAAGACCCATATAGATGACAAGACATCCATTTAATTTAAGACTATGGGGAAATGTATGGGGTGGAAGTACTCATTTATGTTTTGTCTTACCCCTTCCCTTCCCTCTCCAACCCCTCACTTCCCTTCTAACCCCCCTAGACCCCATCCCTATATGTGTATTGTGTGTTAGATATTATAGTACTGTATTGTTTATTGTCTGTACTGCTTTTATCTATGCTTCTACCTTGGGGAGTATGGGGAAGGGATATGGCAAAGGTGAAATAGTACAACCCCTCATCTGAATTATGGGGGTCCTTGGCTTTAGCTTGGGGGGTCTGGATCCAAGCGGCTGAATTTCAAAGGTGCGATGGCTGGGTTTGCTTGAAGCCTGATTGACTGCAGGAGAACTGTGAAGGCTAGCGGTTGGAAAATGTAGTTTAAATGGGCTTTAATTCTCAATCGTTAATATATTTCTAGACATATATTGAACATGCACATTGTTGTATATGCCTGCATAGATATTTCCCTGCATATTGCTCAATATTGTCACTTGATATGTTGTATATATTTATATTATATTGTGTTAAATTGTTTATTACTGCGGATTGTATGTCTCCCTGACTGTTCTTTCAGACTGTTTGCTTCTCTCTTGGTGTATATACAGTATTTAATACATTATTCTTTATTAGTCACTATACGTATTTTATGGTATTCCCTTGACTCTCATCTCTATGCTTTCTAATCAATATACAGTCCTAGACCCTTTTGTTGTCTTTCTCTTCTAAGTGACGGCCACTACAGCAAAAATTTTGAGGTCGTTAAGTAGGAGGAATCCTGCAAAGTCGGCCCCTAAGCAGCAGGACGAACCGACTGAGCCGGACCGCCACCATGCAAAGACCCCTGAGACTCATGGGAGTGGCCTAACTTCAGAGCCGCGAGGAGCATAGCCGATTCAACCAGACCCTTCAACAGTTGAATTCCTGATCGAAGAATACAGAAGACTCGTAGAGCTTTTCCATAATTTTGACAACCTCCTGAGGAGAACGGGCATCTTAACTCCACAAGATCCCCATTCAATCTTTGGAGCCGCAGCATCAGTCAACTCCCAACCAGATCCCCCGGTGGTCCCCGAGATGGACTGGGATAAATCCTGGGACTTCCAAACTGGAGGCCTCTGGGCCGATATGGATTGCCCGGAGACCAGAGGGGAGACAGAACTGACCGCTGCTCGAACCACCCATATTAACATAGAGAGGACGACTAGGGAAGGAATCACATGGACACCCACCTTCAGCAGCTGACCAGAACCCAGGTCCGGACTTTGGCCCACCATCCGGGTGTTCGCCACAAATGGCTCAAGCCATCTCCTGGTGGCGACCCCGGGCAGAGACCCCTTCATGACATCGTCCCAGGAAGTGGAAATGACGACAGAAGAAAAAGAGTCTCCTAGAGTGAACTTCCGGCCTCGCCGAAGAGCACCGAGAAACCAACCAGATCGCCCAGCCCAGGACCGGATCAACAACTCATCGTGATCACAGAGTCCCCAGGACTGCTGTGAATGCTGTAGGTCTTCAACAGCAGAAGAGGACCAGAGTGTTTAGCTCGGGGACCCAGAGGACATTTCATTCGAACCAAACCAAAAACTTTATTATGGTCACAGACCAGCACAACATTTCATTCGAGGACATTCTGGAGTTCAAACTTTGGAGCTTCGAAACGTCCTTCGGAGAGCTGCCAGCCCTCGAGTCAGGTCGCTGGACTTGTAAGGAGACAGCCTTTGAGAACACAGGGCCCAAGGGTCGGAGATGATCTCCTTCTCCTTCCCAACCTTGTGATCCTACAGAGCTCTTTGGGAGTCCCATGGCTGCATCCCTTTGATGGTTAAACACGAGCGGAAGCAATAAATTATCAAAATCTTTGCATATATTATAAACATGAATAACATTAACGGAATGCCCATGTACACAACGAAAGGGCATCCCGCATGCAGCACAAGCCAAAGTTCGGTATGGAGCGACAAGGTATGTAGGAAAACAGTTCCGGGAAGGGAAATAGACAAAAAGGAAAGTCTTTAAGGGAATTCAAACATTGTCCATCCTTCTTCCATTCGTAATGAACATATACCCATCCAGGTTTTCCACATAAGTCACAATCCTGTGTATAGTATGCAAATGGCTGGCTCATGAGGCAAGCAGGCGCCAAGGCCGCGATGGTGTGATGACGAGCCCGATCCATGTCTCCCCCTACGGGGCTTCCTCAAGTGGCGGATGGTGTCAATGTGGGGCAGCGTAACGCAGGACAACACATACTCTGTAATATCAACATCATATACCTTATGTTACAACAGCAACCTAATTTCCACAGTGGTAAGAAACGCATAGAGGCATACCATACATACCAGCATCTGGTTAGAATCTGGCATAACGCATCCTGCGGACCCGAAGGTAAATTAGTAGGGCAGAAATAGGGAGGGGGTCGTTTAACCCTAATGGAAATTTGCTTTGAAGGTGGACTATCCACCAGGATTCTTTCCTAAGGAGAAAATCATGGGCGTTACAGTGGGGAGGTAACCTCACTCTTTCAAGACCTGTAAATTTAAAGGAGTCAGGAGCATGTTTTTTATCCTTAAAGTGTCTATACCCAGGGTGGGTCAGCCCTGCTTGTTTTGTTAGATCTAACAGCAGCGTTTGATACCGTAGATCATGTACTGTTAGCCCACCGCCTAGCCGTGACTGGAGTCAGGGGGACTGCCCTTAAATGGGTGGCCTCCTTTCTCCACGATCGGGGACAGCGTGTGGAGAGGGGAGAGGAGGTCTCCGGCAGGCTCCCATTAAGTTGTGGGTCCCCAGGGGGCATCCTTCGCCCTTATTATTTAACATTTACATGCGCCCCCTGGCCCAGCTGGCCCGCGACTTTGGTCTGGAGTGTTATCAGTACGCTGATGACACCCAGCTTCTGCTGAGAATGGACGGCAGGCCGGATACCGTACCCGATTGTTTCCATCAATGCCTAGAAGCCGTGCCAGCCGGCTGAAGGTGAATCCGTCGAAGACGGAGATCTTGTGGCCTGGTCGACCTGGGCTGGATGAGTGCCGGTTGCCTACCCTGGATTTATTTATTTATATTTCGGGATTTTACCCCGCTCTTCTCAACCCCCAAGGGGGGACTCAGAGCGGCTTACAGTACGGCACAATTCAATGCCCACATAATAACAATATGAACCCAAAACACTTCAACAATTAAAATACATTAAAAATACATTAAAATACAACTACATTAGCACCATACACATTCACTCTTGATTAAAACAATGTTCAGTCCATAAAAACATTGGCCATAATCACCCACTTTCATTAAAAACCAATCTAAAATGCTGCCTTGTGCTGGTGTACGAATGCCTGGTCCCACAGCCAGGATTTTACTTTTTTCCTGAAAGCCAGGAGGGATGTGGTGGATCGTAAATCAATAGGAAGCGCATTCCACAGGCGGGGAGCCACCACCGAGAAGGCCCTATCCCTCGTCCCCACCAGCCTCATCTGAGACGTAGGCGGGAGCGAGAGCAGGGCCTCCCCGGATGATCTTAGATTACGAGGTGGGACATAGCGGCTGATGCGTTCGGACAAGTAAGCTGGGCCAGAACCGTATAGAGCTTTAAAGGTCAAAACCAGCACTTTGAATTGAGCCCAGAATTGGACAGGCAGCCAGTGGAGCTGACACAACAGGGGGGTGGTATGCTCCCTGCATGTAGCTCCCGTTAGCAATCTGGCCGCCGCCCGCTGGACTAATTGCAATTTCCGAACTGTCTTCAAAGGCAGCCCCACGTAGAGTGCGTTGCAGTAATCTATTCGGGATGTGACCAGAGCGTGGACGACCGTAGCCAGATCAGACTTCCCAAGGTACGGGCGCAGCTGGCGCACGAGTCTTAACTGTGCAAAAGCTCCCCGGCCACCGCTGAGACCTGGGGTTCCAGGCTCAGCGATGAATCCAGGATCACTCCCAAGCTGCGAACCTGCGTCTTCAGGGGGAGTGTAACCCCGTCCAACACAGGCTGTAACCCTATGCCCTGTTTGGCCTTGCGACTGACCAGGAGGACCTCTGTCTTGTCTGGATTAAGTTTCAATTTGCTAGCTCTCATCCAGTCCGACACAGCGGCCAGGCACCGGTTCAAGGTCTGGACAGCCTCCTTGGTGACAGGTGGGAAGGAGTGACAGATCTGGACGTCATCTGCGTACAGATAACACCTTACTCCGAAACTCGAATGATCTCTCCCAGCGGTTTCATGTAGATGTTGAATAACATCGGGGACAGAACTGAACCCTGAGGGACTCCACAGGACAACGGCTGTGGAGCCGAACAGGTGTCACCCAATGACACCTTCTGGGTACGACCTTCCAGGAAGGATTGGAGCCACTGCAGAGCAGTACCGCCAAGCCCCATGTCTGCAAGGCGACCCAGAAGGATACCGTGGTCAACGGTATCGAAAGCCGCTGAGAGGTCCAGCAGAACCAACAGGGACACACTCCCTTGTCGAGTTCCCGGCGTAGATCATCTACCAAGGCGACCAAGGCTGTTTCAGTACCATGTCCCGGCCTAAAGCCAGACTGTGCCGGATCAAGATAATCAGTGTCTACCAAGAACCCCTGGAGTTGCGAAGCCACCACACGTTCCATGACTTTCCCCAAATAGGGAGATTGGAAACTGGCCGATGGTTCACTAATTGAGTGGGGTCCAGTGATGGTTTTTTCAACAGCGGTTTTATAACAGCCTGCTTTAAGCTGGCTGGAATTTTACCCTCCTGTAAGGAGGCATTAACCACCACCTTCACCCACTCTGCCAAACCCCCCTCTGGCTTCCTTTATCAGCCAGGATGGGCAGGGGTCTAGGATGCATGTAGTGGGCCTCGCCTCTCAAGGATCTTGTCCACATCCTCGAACTGAACCAATTGAAACGAATCCATTAAAACCGGACAAGCAGATGCTCGTGTCACATCCTCAGAGACTGCCGTTAAAGTGGTATCGAAATCGGAACGGATCAGCGCCACTTTATCCGCGAAGGCCTTAGCAAATTCTTCACAGCGTACCACCGAGCCGTCAGGGATCTCGCACTGTGGCGGATTTTAAAGACCCCTAATGACTCGGAACAGTTCCGTTGGACGGTTCTTCGCGGCGACCACCTTGGCCGTGATAGATGTTTTTTGTGCGGCTTTTGTTGCTGCATCATAAGTCCTCAAAAAGGGGATCAGGCGCGCACGAGCTGATCTGCTCCGCTTCCGACGCCACACGCACTCTAGCCTCCTCTTTTTTCGCTTCATTGCTGCCAGCTCCTCAGTAAACCAAGGAGCTGGTTTAGCTCGGTTACTCAAGAGGGGGCATTCTGGAGCTATCGTGTCAATAGCCCTTGTCATCTCCCTGTCCCAGAGGGAAACAAGAGCCTCGACAGGGTCACTTACCGAGGAGGCGGGAAAATCCCCAAGAGCCGTCAGGAATCCATTCGGATCCATAAGTCTCCTGGGGCGGACCATTCTAATAGGTCCACCACCCCTGCGGAGGTGGAAAGGGACAGTGAGTCTAAACCTGATCAGGTGGCGGTCCATGGCAATGGAATGATGGTCAGTTCCTCCACTCCGCCACCTTCATCCCATCCCTGGCAGAAAACCAGATCTAACGTGTGTCCTGCACTATGGGTGGGACCTGATATTAGCTGGGACAGGCCCATGGTTGCCATGGCGGCCATGAAGTCCTGAGCCGCTCCTGATAGAGTGGTCTCGGCATGGACGTTGAAGTCTCCCAGCACAATGAGCCGCTGAGACTCCACGGCCAGGCCTGAGACCACTCCAGCTAGCTCAGGTAAGGAGACTGTAGTGCAGCGGGGTGGTCGGTACACTAGCAGAATCCCTATCCTGTCCCGATCACCAACCCTTAGGCCGACACATTCGAACGTGGTTGACTGTGGGATGGGGCACCTGGTCAAGGGGATGGCGAGCAACTTAGCCCGTCATCCTTGGTTAAGAGCTTGGGTGTTAGATTGGACTCCTTGCTGACCATGGAGGCCCAGGTCTCCATGGTCAGCAAGACGTCATTCTTCCACCTACGACAGGCTAGGCGACTGGCCCCCTACCTGTCTAGGGATGACCTGGCCACGGTGATCCAAGCGACGGTCATCTCGAGGCTGGATTACTGTAACGCCCTCTACGTGGGCCTTCCTTTGTCGACAATCCGGAAACTCAAGCTGGTGCAGCTCGCTTGCTGGTGGGAGCACCAGTGAGGGAGCACATCACTCCCCTCCTCCGGCAACTGCACTGGCTTCCTATTGAGTACCGGATTGCCTTCAAGGTATTGGTTTTAACCTTTAAGGCCTTGCACGGTCTAGGGCCTGTGTACCTGAGGGACCGCCTTACCCGACGTTCCCCGAGATCACTGCGCCGGAAGAGCAAAATTTGCTGGTCATACCATCGTCCCGCTCCTGTCACTTGTCCAGTACAAGACAGAGAGCTTTCTCTGCGGCGGCTCCAGTACTCTGGAATTCACTCCCCGACCATATTCGAGTGGTCTCTGAACTTCTCCCTTTCCGAAGGGAATGTAAGACGGCCCTCTTCAGACTGGCGTTTGGGTAACCTTAAATTTATTTGGGTCCGTCTCGCCTCAATTAAGGAATCGTAGACCTGTACCACCATGGCTACGTATTGTGCTTTTACTGTATGTTTTACGACATGTCTTATGATGTGTTTTTATTGTTGTATTGTGTGTTTTATTGTATGCTTGCATTTTGTGATCCGCCCCGAGCCTGCTGGGAGGAGCGGAATATAAAACCGAATAATAAATAAATAAATAAATAATATACAGGATGCTATTATCCATGCCTGTGCATACACGGGAACGATGCTCCGACATCCTCTGGCGTAAATGGCGCGTCGAAAATCCAACATAAATCAACCCACAGTCGCAAAATAAACAGTACACACACGCCTCCGAATCACAATTAGTGTGATCACGCAATACATAAGTCTTTGCAGTACGGAGGCTGACAACCCCCTTCCCTCTAAACACCTGTTTGCCTGATGCACAGTTCTTACCACAGGGTCTACATCCTGGGGATACTATACTCCTGGCTGTGTGTCCTGAAGATCCTTAATGGACAAGAAGATCCTTAAAGTTTTGGGTGCGCTAGTACACTATCATGGGCGGGGATTTAAAGGCTGGAATATACACTTTAAGGATAAAAATCCTGCCTCAATCAACACAGAGGTGGCACTTGGATGTCCATTTCAGTAACTACTGATTCCCTTGGTATCCATGAATCTGTCTAATCCTGCCTTGAAGCTGTCCAGGCTGACAGCTGTCACAACCTCCTCTGGAAGTGAATTCCATAACCCAATGACCCTCTGGGTGAAGAAATATTTCCCTTTATTAGTCCTAACTTTCCTACCTTGGAGCTTTAGGGAGTGCCCCCTAGTCCTAGTGTTGTGTGACAGAGAAAATATTTTTTCTTTATTCACCTTTGGTGATAGTCCTGGTGGATAGTCCATCTTCAAAGCGAATTTCCATTAGGGTTAAACGACCCCCTCCCTATTTCTGCCCTACTCATGTGATCTGTATCAGGATTTCTGTATTTAAGACACTGCTTCCGCGGACTAATTTACCTTCGGGTCCACAGGATGCGTTATGCCGGATTCTAACCAGATGCTAGTATGTATGGTATGCCTCTATGCGTTTCTTACCACTGCGGAAATTAGGTTGCTGTTGTAACATAAGGTATATGATGTTGATATTACAGAGTATGTGTTGTCCTGTGTTACGCTGCCCCATATTGACACCATCCGCCGCTTGAGGAAGCCCCGTAGGGGGCGATACGGATCGGGCTTGTCATTACACCGTTGCGGCCTTGGCGCCTGCTTGCCTCATGAGCCAGCCATTTGCATACTATACACAGGATTGTGACTTATGTGGAAAACCTGGATGGGTATATGTTCATTACGAATGGAAGAAGGATGGACAATGTTTGAATTCCCTTAAAGACTTTCCTTTTGTCTATTTCCCTTCCCGGAAATGTTTTCCTGCATACCTTGTCGCTCCATACTGAACTTTGGCTTGTGCTGCATGCGGGATGCCCTTTCGTTGTGTACATGGGCATTCCATTAATGTTATTCATGTTTATAATATATACAAAGATTTTGATAATTTATTGCTTTCGCTCGTGTTTGACTGTTTAGTTTCCACTAAGACATTCTGTATTTGTCCCTTTGATGGTCACCAACTGCCACCATAGGACAATCCCAGTAAGGGGTCAATTGGTATGGACCCTGGTTCTATCCAATCCCTATCCTCATTCCATTGCTGAATGTATGTGATCCTTATGTTTCCTCCCTTATTTATGTTCCACCCCTGTTTTTCTTCTGTTGTAATGTCTGTTCTGTATTGTTATTGTGTTATGAATCAAACTGTAAACCGCTCCGAGCCTCCGGGGAGTGGTGGTATAGAAGTTTGAAACATAAATAAATACATCTATATATATATTTTCTTACAGTCGTGCATTGACGATCATAGACAACGAAACTATACAACGCAGAACCACTAAACTCGGCAGCCCATACAACCATATCACGAGGTACCTATAGGGCCAAAAAAACCAGCCCTAGGTACCTCGCAACACTCCCAAACACCAGCCCCCAAAAACGGGCAAAGGAACTCCCACCCCGGCCTCTCAGCTGCCAGCGCGGATGTTTAGAACGTTCGCGCATGGCAACCAGAGCGCCTCCTCCGCCGCCTCCTCCTTCGATCAGAAACAGCAGCGGCAGCGGCGGCGAGGAGGGAGGGGGCCCTCCCTCCTAAAGCGTCATGCCGGGCGGCCTCAGAACCGGCGAAATCCCCGCTTCTGAGGCCGCCCGGCATGAGGCTTTAGGAGGGAGAGGAGCCAATGGGATGCCTCCTCCGCCTCCTCCTTCCACCTCCCCCGCCGCCGCACGGATCGGTAACAACGGCAGGGGGGGCGGAAGGAGGAGGGGCTGAGGAGGAGCAAGGGTACTGGCTCCCGTCTTCCGCCGCCGCCCCACCGCCGCCGCGGAGATCGGCAACAACGGCGGGGGCGGCGGCAGAAAGAGGAGGGGCTGAGGAGGAGCAAGGGCGCTGGCTCCCGTCCTCCTCAGCCCCTCCTCTTCCGCCGTCACTGCCCCGCCACCGCCACACAGATCGACAACAACAGCGGGGGGGAAGGAGGAGGGGCTGAGGAGGAGCAAGGGCGCCGGCTCCCATCCTCCTCAGCCCCTCCTCTTCTGTCGCCGATGCCCCGACGCCGTTGTTGCCGATCTCCGTGGCGGCAGGGGAGGCGGAAGAAGGAGGCGGAGGAGGCATCCGCCCGGGTGGAAGAGGCTTTCCCCCCCGAGGAGAGCCTTTCCGCCTCGGGGGAAAACAGCCTCTCTCACCCGGGCCACGAAGACGCGCAGCGCTCTCCTCCAGCCTCCGCCACGGCCACCCCAGCCCACCATCGGTGAGTAAGGGGCCAGGGATGGGAAGGGGGGGAGAAGGAAGGAAGGAAGGAAGGAGGAAAGGGAAGAGAAGGAATGCAAGCAGGAAGGGGGGGGGAAGTAAGAGATGAGGAAGAGACAGAAAGAAAGAGAGAAAGAGAGAGACGGAGAGAAAAAGAAAGAGAGAAAGAGAGAGACACACAGAGAGAGACAGAAAAAGAAAGCGAGAGACAGAGAGAAAGAGAGAGAGAAAGAGAGAGACACAGAGAGAGAGAGACAGAAAAAGAGAGAGAGAGAGACACACAGAGAGAAAGACAGAAAGAGAGACAGAGAGACAGACACACAGAGAGAGAAAGAGAGAGACAGAGAGAGAGACAGAGAAAGAGAGAGAGACACACACAGAGAAAGAGAGAGACAGAGAGAGACAGAGAGAGAGACAGAGAGACACACACAGAGAGAGAAAGAGAGAGAAAGAGAGAGACACACAGAGAGAAAAAGAGAGACAGAGAGAGAGAGACACAGAGACACAGAGACAGAGAGAGAGAAAGAGAGAGACACAGAGAGAGACAGAGAGAGAGAGAGAGAAAGAGAGAGACAGAGAGAGACACACACAGAGATAAAGAGAGAGACAGAGAGAGAGAAAGAGAGACAGAGAGAGAGAGAGAGAGAGAGAAAGAGTGACAGAGAGAAAAACAAAGAGGGAGACAGAGTGAGAGAGAGAAAAAGAGAGAGACAGAGAGAAAGAGAGAGAGACAGAGAGAGAGAGAGAGAGAGAGACAGAGAGAAAGAGAGACACAGAGAGACAGAAAAGAAAGAGAGAGACAGAGAGAAAGAGAGAGACAGAGAGAGAGAGAGAAAGAAAGAGAGAGAGAGAGAGAATACACACAAATATACATACAGACATGCACAACATGAATGGACGGGAGAAAAGACAGGAAAAGATAGGAGGAAGGATGGATGGGAGGAATGAAGGAGGGAAGAAGAAAGGAACACATACACACATATACATGCATATACATATACAACCACACATGTATAAGTACACGCATACACATATACATCAGAACACACACATATGCACACACACACAGATGTACACATAGACACAAATCCATATATATACATACATAAACACACACAGCACATACTGTATATACAGACTGGGCCACAGGAAAGATAAAAAGCCACAGCAAAGCGTGGCCAGGTCAGCTAGTAAACAAATAAATAAGCAGCCTTCCCAGCGTTTACGTTCTGCTTTCAAAGCCACGGATCGAAAGGAAAAGATTCCTCTTCCTTGCAGCAGCGGACTGGCCGCGTGTCAGTCAAAATTGCCAGGCATGTCACGGGTGACATGAGTGTCACAGGTTCACCATCAGTGTCTTAGAGCATGACTTCCAGAACATTAATTATTTTGGCTTGGGAGGTGTGGGATGCGTCAGCCGGAGTAGACGCACTCGAACTTCGCTCCCTAATGGCAAAGAAATAAAAGCTTTAAAAAGCTTTAAAAAGCCCAATGAGACCATAAATCTATCCATAAAACTATCCTCGACCTGGAACTGGACTGAAAGAGAAGCTGGGAGGTTGCAAGCGATGTGCCTGGAGCTATAAATCTCAGAAAGAACAAACAGACCAGTGGAGGAGGAAGCGAGGAAAAGCGAAAGTAAGTTGCTGTGATGGCGGAGCAAGCAGAGTGGAGTAAAAAATTGGATAGAATAATTAAAGAACTTCAGGAGCTTAAGATAAGTACTGATTGCTTAAGAAAAGGAAACGATGAAATAAAAGAGGAAATTACAGTGGTGAATGCCCGTCTCGGACTCATTGAAAATAGGGTGGAGAAATATGAAGTAATGATGAATCAGTTTGCTGATGAATCTAGGAAACAGAAAGAGGAGATATGCAATTTAAAATATGCAAATCAAGAACTCCTAGACAAAATTGCTGACCTGGCAGATCGTTTCCAGACGTGCAAACATACGTTTGAGAGGAGGAGGAGGAGGGGAAGATTTCCAGATCAAGGAGAGCCTGAAAGAGGACATTGTTATATGGTTACAGACATTGACTCAGATTTCATCAGAGCAGATAGAGAGAGTGCATTGGGCTAATCGAGGGAAGAAAGCACCCAAGGACATTCTGATTCGATTTTCAAGAGAATCAGATAAGGAATTTGTTTTTCGAAGACTTAAAAAAATTAAGGACTTGAACTTTGCTGGCAAAAAAGTTTGGCCACTCATGGACTTATCACCAGAGACTCTTAGTAAAAGGGCTGGAATGAGGGAAATTACAAGAACTCTAGAACAGAAGGGCCAACGTTATTCCTGGGCATTTCCTGCAACATTGATTATCTTCAAAAATAATAAAACATACAAAGCTGTGGATTTGGAGAGTGGGAAGAAAATGCTCAGGCAACTAAAATTGGACGGAACGGCGGAATCAGAGGAAGAAGAAGAGGAAGAAGAAGAAGAAGAACAGGCAGCAGCCCAGACTACTAAAGGGAGAAATGAAAGGAGTACAAATGTCAAGGACATTCACAAGACAGCTGGAAAGATAACAGAGTTGGAGGCGACAAATGCAGAAGGAGGACTGACAGAGTTATGTGCATCTCAAACACTATTTGTTGTCGGACATGAGAAGGAAAAGGAAGGGAATAAGGGACAAGAGAAAAGAGTTTCAAGTGAGCTGAAGATGCTGGATTTCCAAGGACTGAAAGATGTGGAGAAACAGATTCGAGAATTGAAAAAACAGAAACTTAAAGAAGAGTCAAGAAGAATGGAAACAAGATCCAATATGGGGATATAGAAAGAAGCAGACTCAAAATAATTAAACTGTGATAAATGGGGTGTAAGAACTTGCAGGAGGGGAGCTGGGGAAGAGTAACACAACCTCTTGGAGAGTCTGGGGATGGAAGGGAACAGATCGAACTCTCTTTCAGGTCTTCCTCTGAGAGGAGGAGGGAGAAGACCGGACTCTGGGGGGACTGGGGGAGGGGGAGGGGAAGATGAGCAAACAGGGAAAAGAAACTACAGGGTAAAGGTAAACAATATCTTGTTATGGGGAAAATTGTAATCATGTCACATAACTGTAATGGCTTATCATCTCCACAACGAAGGCAAAACTGATGAAAATGGTGAAAGATAATAAGGTTGACATACTTTTTTTACAAGAATGTCACAAACGGCCAGGGGACAGTGCCCCACTATTAAATGACAGGATTTGGAGCCAGATTTATGAATCTAGAGGTTCAAATAGAGCACGTGGTGTAGCTATTTTAATTAAAAGCACAATAGACTTTCAGGTGGAAAAAATAAAAAGGGATTCAGAGGGGAGGTGGGTAATGATAAAAGGAAATATAGGGAAAATTAGAATAACCTTGGTTTGCATATATGCCCCCAAACAAAAATCAAAAAAGATATATAAAACAAGTATTTAGAAAGGTGGATGAATTTGCACAAGGGGAAGTGTACTGTGCGGGAGATTACAATCTGGAATTAGTAACAACAAGGCAAAATAACAACAGGAAGTTAAATATAAGGGAATACAACATGCAGGATCTATTAGAAGGGGAACCAGAGAACAATAGGGGGACATATTATTCAGGAAGACATGATATATATAGCAAAATAGATTACATTCTTGGGAAAAATACAAACCAATCATTAATTCTAGAGGCAAAAACACTTCCAATACATTTGTCAGATCATGCACCACTAAGAGTAAAAGTAAAATTAGAAATAGAGAAAAAAGAAAGAATCTGGAGATACAATACAATTTTAAACAGTAGAGAGCAAGAGTATGAAATAATTAGGAAAGAAATAATCAAGTATTTTGAGATTAACGACAATGGACAAGTAACTAAAGATATAATTTGGGATGCAAGCAAGGCCGTGATAAGAGGTCATTGTATAAGTCTAGAGGCAAACCTCAGAAAGAGATGGAGATACGAACAGGATAAGAGAATAAAAGAAATAGAAACTCTGCAGTACAAACATAAAATAACTAGGGATAAAATGATCTGGAGAGAATTAAAGGAAAAGAGAAAACAATTAGAAGCCTTGGAGGAAAGGAATATAATGAATAAGTACTTATATGTTAAGAGTTATTCCCAAAGTTGGAACATAAAATCAATGAAGAGGATGGCTTATTATTTGAAAAAGAAAAAGGAAAAAACCTGGATAAAGAGATTAAAAGATGAAAAAGGGAGAGAACAAGAGGAGCAAAGTAAGATCAGGAGATAATGACAAAATATTACAAGGATTTATATAAGGAGGAGGGGGTAGCACAAGGGAACTTAAATATCAGAGAAAAAAATTGCAGAGGAAGACAGAGAGTTGTTAAATCAACCAATAACACAAGAGGAAATATTAAACGTAATTAAAGGGTTAAAGGGGCTAAGTCTCAGGGCCAGATGGATTCCCAGCGGAATATTATAAAGCATATATTGAAGAATTGGTACCACATCTAACAGAGTTGTTTAATGAAATATACATTAAGCAAAAAGTCCCACAAACATGGAAAGTTTCAGAAATTATCACCATACCAAAAATGGGAAGAGATCTAACACAACCAGGGTCATATAGACCTATCAGTCTATGTAACCAGGATTATAAAATATTCACAAAAATTTTAGCAAAAAAGATTGGAAACGATAATGCCAAAAATAATTAAAGAAGATCAATATGGATTTGTAAAGGGAAGAAAAATCGGGGATCCAATAAAAATGTGGTAATTGCAATGAATCAGGCAAATTTGAATAAGGGAAAAATTGGAATACTCAAATTGGATGTCTATAAAGCTTTTGATAAGGTTAACCATAAATATCTGTTAAATGTATGTCAACAATTGAATATGGGGGAAAATTTTTGTAAAACATTGCAGCAACTGTATAGTAATTGTAAGGCAAGAGTAAGAGTGAACAACAGAAGGACAGGAGAGATACCTATTCTAAATGGCACAAAACAAGGGTGTCCATTATCCCCCACTTTATTTGTAATAGCAATAGAGATACTAGCCGAAAGTATCAGAAATAGCACCAAGTGGACAGGGTATAAAATAGAAAAGGAGGGAGGAAGAAAAGAAGAAATAAAGCTGAACCTCTTTGCAGATGATGCAATGATTATTACCAACCAACCATTAATTATGATAAAAGATATGATAAAAATATTGGAAGAATTTAGGAGCATATCAGGATTATTTGTTAACATTGAAAAGTCAGAGATATTATGTCTTAATACCCCCCAAAAGAACAATTGGAGATTAGAAAAATATCGGGATTAAAATTAGGATTAAAGAAGATAAAATATTTAGGAGTGTGGATATATAAAAATCTAAAGAGTATAGTTGAGGGGAATTATAAACAAAAATGGAAAATAATAGAGAAACAACTTAAGAAGTGGGAAGGGAAAACGTTAGCAAGAGTGGATAGAATAAGGGTATTGAAAATGTTCGTAATACCAAAAGTATTATATCTATTCCAAACATTGCCAAATGCAGTAGAGAGGAAGACATTAAAGATATGGGATAGAAGAATAAAAACATGGGCAGTTGAGGAAAAGACCCAGAATAAGGGACAAATGGTTAAATGCCAAAGAGGAAGAGGGAGGCTGGGGGATCCCAAGTTTAGAAGTTTACCATGATGCATTTCAAATACAAAGATTGTTGGAAATACAATACACGGGGAAAAATGGGTAAATATGGAAAAGATAATAAATAATATTAAAGGAAAAGAAATAATATTTACGGATTGGAAGAGGAGAGGAAACAGAATTTAAGGAACCCTTTAAAGGAACAGTAAAAGTGTGGAAAAAAAGAAAGAAGAAGTTAAACCCAGGCAACGAAAGCAAGGTGGCAACTATATGGCAAATGAATTATAACAATGATGTAAGCATAGGTAGAACACTGAGATTAATCGAAAGTAGAGGGAAAAGGTTAGTGGAGGATCTGTACACAGAGGATGGAAACCCTGTAGAACAAAAAGAAATTCAGAACTGGATTGGGTCAGGGAACTGGATCCAAAGCTGGGCCATAAGACAGGAAATTTTCAGACGAAGGGAAAAAATAAGAGAACGGGATAGTCCATTTGAGAAGGTGATTAGGAAATGTTTGAGAGGGGAGAAGAAAGTGGCAGGAGATCTGTACGAACAAATCATAACAGTAAAAGAAGAAATAATAGAGGAAATTTTCCAGACATGGAGATTGGACATGGAAATTGAGAGGGAAGACATCCAGAGGGAAATAAGTAATATAGCAAGAGAAAAGTATAATGCATTAAGGGAAACCAGAAGGAAAATGTTACAAAAATGGTACAGAACTCCTGCACAACTTTCACGCTTTGTACCAGGGATGAAAGATAAGTGTTGGCACGGCTGTGAACAAAGAGGGGTGTTCAATCATATGATATGGGAATGTGATAGAGTGCAAGATTACTGGAAAATGATTGAAGGAGAAATCAATAGAATGTTAGATTTACATATTGTAATAGTTAATAGAAATGTATTACATGCACGGATAATAGGAGTGAAGAATATGCAAAAAGAAAAATTGATTGATAAATTAATAGCGTGTGCACAGATAGTTTTAGTGAGGGGTTGGAAGGATAAAACAAAATGGACATTGATCAACTGGTATAACTATATAATTAATATGTTAAATGTGGAAATAACAAATTGTAAATGGAATAATATAGATAAAACTGAAAAGATAATAATAACAAAGAGGATGTGGGAACCAGTTAGAAATTATTTAGAAAATGTGTTAAGAGGTGGAGTAGAAAAATTAAGACTGAGACTGATATTTCAAATGTAACCTCTGTAGTTTGATGTATAAACTGTATGTACAAGGAGGGGAGGGTGGGAGAGGGAAAAAACCAATAAAAAATTAAAGATATATCCATGGTCTCTTCCTTCATTTCCATTTAGATCTCTCTCTCTCTCTCTCTCTCTCTCTCTCTCTCTCTCTCTCTCTCTCTCTCTCTCTCTCTCTCTCTCTCTGTTGATGCATTGCCACTCCCAGAAGCCCTACCATAGCCAGCGATGAGGTTTGATGGAGAGGTATAGTCAAACAATATCTGGAGCACCTTAAGTTACCAACACCTACTTAAGTGTTCTGCCAGTATCAATATGCAGGGGATTTATTTAGTGAAAAAGAATATTTGATTATGTGAGCATACAGCTATAGTATGTTTCAGATATAAGTAAAAACATGGACCTGGCATCCTAAAATTGTGTACACTATATGTATGTGAATGTGTCTTCAAAGAATTCTTAGAGAACACACACAATAATGCTGAAATCATATCTTCAAGATACTTCAATAGGATCTTGCAGATCATATTTCATTTGGCCTGAAGTCTTTTCACAATACACAATTATAGCAATGTGTTTCCACTTTAACTGCCATGGATATATTTCATGGAATCCTGGGGTGTATTGTTTGGGGAGGTACTAGAATTCTCAGTCCCTCCTTAACTTGGATTCCTTAGAACAGAGCCACAGTGGTTAAATTACAGTGCTATAAATATGTAGTGAGAAACAGTAAATGTGATTCATCTAAATTACTAAGGTGTTCTCAAGCTATCTCCTTATCTTATGTGGGTTACAAGTCCCTCCTAATCTGTATTGCTTGCCTTAGGTTTAATACATAGAAGATAGAAGCAAAATGTCACAATTTGTTTAAACAATGGCATTACTTCTTTCTTGATTATCTTATTGCTGTTATCAGAGTGCAAGAAATAATTCTAATTTTTTCAACATCTCTTATAACTCCAGCTGACTTTGGGCAATTGACTTTCTTTTTAATGTTTTTTATTAGTTTTCGTATATACAATATAGTTAAAAGAAAAAATAAATATAGTTAGAATTGGGAATAGTCAAAGGTATCTAATCCGCAAGGATTTAAGTGTGTCAAAAATACATTTTAAAAATGCCAGCAAGAATACTAGGAATCTGGAGTAGGTCATTGAAAAGTAAGAAAGATTTAAAAAATCAAGAGAGAAAAAACCACAACAAACAACAAACAAACAAACAACAACAAAAGAACTTCCAATCTTCTTCACCGTGGTATTTTCTAATGTGTACATAATTCAGTATTTTATTTCACCATCCCTCTTCTTCATTTCTTTCCTAAGGGCCATTTCTCTTGTTTTCTTCAGTTTAGTTGTACTGTATTATCAGTTTTATTTTTCCTTTTTTCATATAGTCTCTTAATAATGTTCAATCTGTTGTTTTTCTGTGTCTTTTTGTGTGTTTGTTCAGTAATTATGTTAAATTGTCCATAGACATTCTGTCCAATATTTTAGACATTGCTCTTTGGAAGACATAATTTATTCTAGCCACCGTCAGCAAATAATTCAGTACTCTGTCTTTGTTTTTTTCCAATTCTATATCAATAATTCCCAATCTATATAAGTAAAAATGTAAATGATCGTTTGTAACAGACATCATATCTCCCAAAGTACTTTGCCGATTACAACGAAATTTTGACACGACACAGCAAATGAACTGGTGAATGTTTTAATGTTTTCACATACCTACTACATAGTTTATTTATTTATTTATTTATTCAGCTTGGTATACCGCTCTCTCTGGAGCTCAGAGCGGTTTACAGCCATAAAATATTGGGTAAAACACATAAAAGCTTTTTAAAAACCAAGTTAAACCCCCAGTAAAACCCCATTCCCAACAGTAACACTGCAGGACGGCATAGCGCAATTGCCAATCACGATGACACGGCAGAGTGGCAGATTATGGCAGGCACCGATCGGGGCCGAATGTCTGCCTAAATAGCCAGGTCTTAACAGATCTGCGAAATGGCATCAAGTCCCGTATAACTCCTGTCTCCTCAGGTAGGGAGTTCCACAGAGTCGGCGCAGCCACAGCAAACGCCCTCTGTCGCGTGCTAGATAGCCTGTAGGTTTTTATGCCAGGAACCTCCAGTTGAAAAACCCTACTGCTGTTATGCCTTGCTTCTGTGAAAGTTTAATATTTTGTTCCAGGGAAATGTTGTTCATGTCTTCCATCTCGCTGGGTGGCTTGTACAAGACTTCTGCATGGATTCGTTTTGGCCATTTTCTTTCTAGCTTCTTCAGACGCCCATAATGGCATAGGCTCCACCATAGTTTTTTTGACAGAGCCAGATCACATGGCTTCCGGTTGCAGCTCTTTCTGCTTTATTCAGGATCACGTGGTATGCAGAGAAGCTGTTGCATGCTTGCATGGGGTTCCCTGTGAGCCCTGCCTGTTGAGACAATCAGAGTAGACAAAACAGCCATGATGTGTCTTGCATGAGCTGTGTCTGTTCAATGGGGTGATAACTTCAATTTCTCAATTGCTTCCTGGTTCTAGAGAGAGGGGCTTCAGTCTGATTGCCTTGCCTCTTCTCACTCTTCTCTTTAGCTTTTGGTTTAGAGTGGCCTCTCTCTAGCATTGATTTAAAAAAAATTCCTTTATTTTCTGGATTCTTTATTTAGTGGAACTGGAAGTTGGAAAGTGCTGGTGGGTGGGTGTGCAGCATTTGTGGGTGTTTTTTTAGGGTGGCTCTGAGCTTTGAGTAACCCTTTAGCCTCTACTAAAACTTTTAGCTTCTCTTATCTCTCCTCCCTCCTGTCTTTCATCAAAGCATCTAAAAGATTATTGTTATTAACAATTATAGGAATTCCAGCAAACATCAAAGCCTCATTTTCAGAAAAACTACCTACCTGCCTACCTAAACTTACCATTAATACCTAATAATTTCTGGATCATACAGGAGTATTTTTCTAATAAGGGAACATGCTGCTTGCTTGCTTATGGGCTGCTAATATCCTCCAGTATGTTGTGAGAACAATAAATGCAAAAAGTTGGACCCATCGCTGTCCATGGAGACCCAGGTCTCCATGGACAGCGATGGGTCCAACTTTTGCATTTATTGTTCTCACAACATACTGGGTCTCCATGGTCAGCAAAACATCATTCTTCCATCTACGACAGGCTAGGCGACTGGCACCCTACCTGTCCAGGGACGACCTGGCCACGGTGATCCAAGCGACGGTTATCTCGAGGCTAGACTACTGTAACGGCCTCTACGTTGGCCTTCCCTTGTCGACAATCCAGAAACTCAAGCTAGTGCAAAATGCCGCCGCTCGCTTGCTGGTGGGAGCACCAGTAAGGGAGCACATTACTCCCATTCTACGGCAATTGCACTGGCTACCAATTGAGTACCGAATTGTCTTTAAGGTGCTGGTTTTATTATTATTATTTCAGGATTTTACCCCGCTCTTCTCAACCCCCGAGGGGGGACTCAGAGCGGCTTACAGTAAGGCGCAATTCGATGCCCACACAGTAACAATATAATACCCCAGAACCCTTCAACAATTAAAATACATTAAAATGCAGTTACCTAAACATCATGCACATTCATTCCAGATTAAAACAATGTTCTGTCCATAAAAGCATTGGCCCTATTCATCCACTTTCCATTAAAATCCCATCTAAAGTGCTGCCTTGTGCTGTTTTTGACCTTTAAGGTTATGCACGGTCTAGGACCTGTGTACCTGAGGGACCGCCTTACCCCGTATGTTCCCCCGAGATCACTACGCTCAGAGGAGCAAAACCTGCTAACCATACCATCAGTCCGCTCTTGTCACTTGTCCATAACAAGGCAACAAGCTTTTTCAGCAGCGGCCCCTGTACTGTGGAACGCACTTCCAGGTGATGTCCGTGTGATCTCAGATCTTATTCCCTTCCGGAGGGCATGCAAGACCACTCTCTTTAGACTCGCCTTCAATTGAAACCTGGAAGTTTAATCCGCCTGCCTGACCACTGTTTTATTCGAATTTAATGTAATTTTAATGTTTTATGCACATTGTTGTTTTATGTATGCTGTGTGAACCGCCCCAAGCCTCCAACTGTGTCCATTTTCATCCTGATAGTCCTAAAAATGATGGGAAGGAGAGCCTGTGAAGCCCCCCCCTATTGTTGCCAATAATAGACCAAAAATAGTTATTTGGCTGCCCACCCATTTTTGGGAGGGGTGTGAAAACGGATCAGTGGCTCCCCTGGAATTGGGACAGCAGCAACAGCCCGAGGTACAGCTGAAATGCACAAGCCTAGTCTGTACTAGTTTATTGTTCCAACACGATTACTCTTATTTTCTACTCTGGCATAAATTCAGTTTTTCATCTTTACTACAGAAGATCCATTGAATTGGTAGGGGTTTGGAAAGTCAGTGCTTAGGAACATTCCACTTTTCTTGTTGAGAATGACAATTGAATTTATCTTTCTATTCAAAGGCAATACATCTTGCAAAAAAAAACCCTCCATGACCTTAGTGTCATAAATTGGTAACAGTTTGGACACAACTACTCAAACATTTCAATGGGAATTTCATTTTTAGAATCATGATTTTTTAAAGAATGGAACCAATGATTAATTTTAGCAATTTTCTTCCAGTTTTGGCAAAACCTTCACAAACTGTGAAGTTCTCGGGGACTATTTGTAGATTGGGACTTGGTGTTTGTGAAATTCACACATGCTATTTCATAGAAGATGTAAGTACAGAAACAGTATTTTCTGCACATAAAGTGCTTTTTCCTCCAGAGTCACTCTATTAATATTTATTATTTATTATTCAATTTTATATTCCGCTCCTCCCTGCAGGCTTGGGGCGGATCACAGCAAACAATAAAACATACAATAAAACATGTAATAAAAACATCAGGTAAAAACACAATACATGACAAAATGCCAGCAGATTACAATTCTCAGCTTAGGCAAAAAACATGCCGTCCACATTCAGGTTTAGCCAAACGCCAGCCTAAAAAGGGCCGTCTTACAGGCCCTTCGAAAGGGGACAAGTTCTCGGATCGCCCGAACGTGGCTAGGAAGTGAGTTCCAAAACGCGAGAGCCGCAGCAGAGAAGGCCCGTTGTCTCGTACTGGACAAATGGCAGGAGCGGGATGATGGTACCACCAACAAATTCTGCTCTTCCGAGCGCAGTGATCTCGGGGGAATGTACGGGGTAAGGCGGTCCCTTAGGTACGCAGGCCCTAGACCAGGGGTGGGCAACTATTTTTTCCAAGGGGCCACATGAGAGCAAAAAAATATTATGCAGGGCCGCACCTAAAGGCGGAACTACATGCTAATCTACATAATTTATTTATTTCACTTACTATATTTACCATATATTACACATCATTAATATTAACATATTAATATATCAAGAAATATGCATATATTATTAGTATTATTATCATAATTATTATATTATAGTACAGGGGTGGGCAATAATATCCATGAAGCAATTAAATTTATATTATATCTCCCAGAACACAATTATATCAATGAAGCAATCAATTTAATATTATATCTCCCACAACAAAATTACATCAATGAAGCAATCAATTTAATATTATATCTCACACAACAAAATTACATCAATGAAGCAATCAATTTAATCTTATATCTCCCAGAACACAATAACATACCTCTTCTTTCCTCCTTTGGAAGAGGAGGTCCGGGCAGTGCGCCTTCCTGGCGTGCCAGGTAGCCGTGCAGCGCTGCTTACCGGGCGAAAAAGGAGGCCCGGGCAGGTAGAAAGCCATGCGTGGCCTTGTTTACGGCAAAAGCAAGCAAGGGAGGCGAGCGCGGGGTCCCCTTCCTCTCGCGCACGCTTGAAAACAAACTCTGAAGGACGCCCCGCCCCCTGAGCGTCTCCCGCGATGACGGCGCAGCCGGCATCGCCGAACATGCTCAGGGGCGGCGCTTCGCAGTTTGTTTGGCAACGTGAGCGAGAGGAAGGGACCTCGCGTTCCTCCTATGCTTGCTTTTTTGCTTTGTATCTGGCGACAAACAAGCATAGGAGGCGACGCAGGGTCCCCTTCCTCTCGTTCACATTGCCAAACAAACTGCGGAGGAGCGCCGCCCCTGAGCATGTTCGGCGATGCCGGCTGCGACGTCATCGCGGGAGACGCTCAGGGGCGGGGCATCCTCGGAGTTTGTTTTCAAGCGTGCGTGAGAGGAAAGGGACCCCGCGTTCGCCTCCCTTGCTTGCTTTTGCCGTAAACAAAGCCACGCATGGCTTTCTACCTGCTCGGGCCTCCCATTTTCACCTGGTAAGCAGTGCTGCAACGGCTCCCCCCTCCCCGGTAAGCGCTGCCCAAGGCCCTCGGGCCGGATGGGGGCGCCCAAGGGGCGCATCCGGCCCCGGGGCCAAATGCCCATCCCTGCCCTAGACCGTACAAGGCCTTAAAGGTTAAAACCAGCACCTTGAAGGCAATCCGGTACTCGATGGGAAGCCAGTGCAGTTGCCGGAGGATGGGAGTAATATGCTCCCTCACTGGTGCTCCCACCAGCAAGCGAGCAGCGGCATTCTGCACCAGCTTGAGTTTCCAGATCGTTGACAAGGGGAGGCCTACGTAGAGGGCGTTACAGTAGTCCAGCCTCGAGATGACCGTCGCTTGGATCACCATGGCCAGGTCGTCCCTGGAGAGGTAGGGGGCCAGTCACCTAGCCTGTCGTAGATGGAAAAACGACATTTTGCTAACCATAGAGACCTGGGCCTCCATGGATAGCAAAGGGTCCAATTGGACACCTAAGCTCTTGACAAGGGATGACGGGCTAAGTTGCTCGCCATCCAGGGTAGGCAACCGGCTCTCATCCAGCCCAGGGCGACCGGGCCACAAGGTCTCCGTCTTCGACGGATTCACCTTCAACCGGCTGGCACGCAGCCATCCAGTCACGGCTTCAAGACAATTGGGTACGGTATCCGGCCTGCCGTCCATTCTCAGCAGAAGCTGGGTGTCATCAGCATACTGATAACACTCCAGACCAAAGTCGCGAACCAGCTGGGCCAGGGGGCGCATATAGATGTTGAATAATAAGGGTGAGAGGATAGCCCCCTGGGGGACCCCACAACTTAATGGGAGTCTCCCAGAGACCTCCTCCCCCCCTCTCCACACGTTGTCCTCGATCCTGGAGGAAGGAGGTTACCCATTTAAGGCCAATCCCCCTAACCCCAGTCACGGCTAAACGGTGGGCCAACAATGCATGATCTACAGTATCAAACGCTGCTGTTAGATCTAACAAAACAAGCAGGGCTGACCCGCCATGGTCCAGCTGGCGGCGAAGTTGGTCTGTAATGGCGACAAGCACAGTTTCCGTCCCATGCCCAATACGGAAGCCGGACTGGAAGGGATCAAGTCCAGCTGTGTCTTCTAAGAACCGCTGCAGCTGATCCGCTGCTGCCCTCTCAATTACCTTGCCTAAAAAAGGCAACTTTGACACAGGTCGGTGGTGGAGGGCCGAAGGGTCTAAATTCGGCTTCTTCAGCAGCAGTCTTACCATTGCCTCTTTCAAGCCCCCTGGGAACACTCCTTGCTCAAGGGAGCTGTTGATAATCTTTCCCAGGGGGTCTCATAACCCCTCCCGGCAAGATCTCACAAACCAGGAGGGGCCCAGATCGAGGGAGCAGGTAGTTGGTCTAGCTGCAGCAAGTAACTTATCGACAGCTGCTGTGTCCAGCAGTTGGAAACGGGTGAAGGTGGGCACGCCAAGTGGCGGCGGAGTCTCGAGTTCACCTACTGTATCAAGAGTGGCTGGGATATCCCGGCGGAGAGTCGAGATCTTGTCGGCAAAATAGTTCTGGAAAGCCTCAGCTGTGGGAGCCAAACCCCTATCGTTTGGGACTGTCGAAATTGTTGTCAATGACCGAATTATTTTTAAAAGTTGAGCTGGGCGTGAACTAGCCGACTCTATCAAGGAAGAGTAATGGACTTTTTTGGCTTCCTTGATAGCTCGCTCATAAACGTCCTTAAATTGTTTATAAGCCGATCTCGATGCTCCGTCACGGAGGCCCCGCCACACGTCCTCTAGCTGTCTCTTCCTCCCTTTCATCGCTCGTAGCTCCTCGGTAAACGGGTCTTCTATAGAGGTTAGGGTCACTTGAATTCCGGCCACGAAGATCAAGTCCAGGGTGTGCCCAGCCTGATGCGTGGGACCGGTCTTACAGAGTGAGAGTCCTAGCGTCTCCATGGTGGACACTAGGTCCATGGCTGCTGTAGAAGGGCAGGTGGTATCAACGTGGACATTGAAGTCCCCCAACACAATAAGTTTAGGGAACCTCAATGCCCACTCCGAGACCATCTCCAGCAGCTTAGGCAGACTCCCTGTTGGTGCGCTGGGTGCTCGGTACACCAACAGGAAGGCTACACTCTCACTAAGGTCCCACACAAGACCTGCACACTCTATTTCTGGGATGTTCGCAGTTGGAATCGTCCTGGAATTAAAATTGTGTCGACTGAGAATGGCCACCCCTCCCCCCCGTCTCTCTGTCCTCATCTGGTAGCTGGCAATGAACCCCGGGGATGTTAACTCGTGCAAAAGGACCTCGTCCCCCTCCTGTAGCCATGTTATGGCAGAAGTGTCAAACCAATTTTTATTGAGGGCGATGTCAGCCTTTTGATTGCTTACAAAGGGCCATGGTATCAACGAGTGGAGAATCCATGGATACAGAGGGCTAGATATTTCTTTACATAGTGGTTTGTACTCTTTACCTGTCAGGAACTCCAATTCGACCAGAAAAGACACGCCAAAAGTCCTCCGTCTTCCAATGGTGATTTATTGTAGTACAGCAAACTTGTAAAGCTAAGACACCCGAGCCCCTCCACCACAATCCTTAAATACCAACTCCCTCCCTATGCAACATCCTGTAAAGATTACATCAGCCACCCTGACTCAGCATACCCAGTAGTCCTTTTCCCACCCAGAGTCCTCTTGGATATTACTTCATATCCTCCTGGTAACTGGAGCAAAGTTCACAATCCCATTGTGTTCCTTAGCAGAGAAGTAGAGCAAAGTTCATGGCTGCAGTCCTATCCTTCTGACTCAGCTGAACATCATCCCACTCATGGCAGAGTGGAATCTACTCTGGCCCAAGGCATAGAGATTCCATTCCTGACATTATGCCTCCTTCGTCCTCCCCCTGGGGAAACAAAGCACTGGTCAAGATCGTGGTACAAGGGGATTCACATACCGTTTCAATAAGTTACAGTGGAATACAGGATGAATCTTTCCCATAATCTTTGGTAAAGCCAACCGATAAGAAACCTCATTCACACACTCATTCACCCGGAACGGCTCTATAAACTTTGGGCCCAACTTACGAGAGGGTAACCCCAGCTTTAAATTTTGGGTGGACAACCATACTAGATCGCCCACCTTATACGCCTCCCCTTCCTGTCGCTTCCTATCTCCGAAACGCTTGTATGTACTTTGAGCCTTCCGCAAAGATTCCGTCACTCTCCTCCACTCCTCCTGAGCTCTGTTCCTCCACTCCCCTGAATCTTCCACGAAAGCACCTAGTCCAACCGGCAACGGGACTATCTCCTGCCCATACACCATGGAGAACGGAGTCTTCCCCGTGGAGGAATGCACAGAGCCATTATACGCCACTTCCGCATATGGCAAAAGATCCGCCCAGTCGCTCTGCTGCTCATTCACAAAGATCCCAAGTAGCTAGCTAATGATTTTTGCGTTCTCTCAACGCCTCCATTACAACATGGATGATAAGAGGTGGTCAACTTCCGGTCTGCCCCCAGCGTCTCTAAAAACCTCTCCCAAAACTTGGCAGTAAACTGCACCCCTCTATCACTGAGCACCTGCTCAGGACATCCATGTAATCGATATACATGTTGCACATATAGCCTGGCTAACTTTTCCGCAGACGGCAATCCTGTTAAAGGAACAAAATGAGCCTGCTTCGAAAACATGTCAGGATCGTCCAAATATATTTGTATCCCCTACTAGGGGGCAACTCCCCCACAAAATCAGTGCTTACATGGGTCCACGGTCTAACAGGAGCGGCTACTACTTGAATTAATCCTGGAGGCTTAGCAGTAGACAACTTCCCCCTAGCACAAGCCCCACAGCGGTTAATATAATCTTTCACCAACAACCTCATTCCCGGCCACCAATATGTACTCCTAATCGCCAAGAAGGTCTTGGTGAATCCCCAATGCCCTGCAGACTTATGATCGTGAAACAACTCCATTATCTTATTCCTCAGTACTGCCGGTACATACAACTTATCCCGCACTAGCCACAACCCCTTGGCTCTCTTGCACTCAATCTCATGGGACTTTAACCACTCATCCCCTTCATAACATCGCTGGAACTCCTTCATCCAGTCTTCCAATCCCTCATTCTCCTGCTTCACTTCCAGTTTACATTGTACCCTCCTGACTGGGGGAAGACTATCTGCTAATACCGGATTAAATACATCCCTTAAATCAGCATACTCTTCCGGAATCAGCGGCTCTTCCTTTTCCCCTTTCCCCTCAGTCATGCTCACATTCACATCCAATTCCGGCCGACACTTTAGGGTACCTGCTTTCCAGTCAATAACCGGGTCAGCCTGCTGTAACCATGGCAATCCTAAAATTATATCATGTTCCTTAATTGGGGCCACTACACAATCCAGTGTTCCCTCCCAATTGTCAACCTTACCCTTTAAACATTTGGTCCCTAAGGAAAAGCCCCCAAAAAGTACCATCTAATTGAGCAAAATGCACCGGAATCGGTAACTCCTGAGTTTCACATTCTAGATTCTTAACTAATGTGGGACATATAATATTTTCAGAACACCCACAGTCAATTAATGCTTGATGTAATTGGTATTGTCCCTTCTTCTCTAACCCAATATCACACATAATACTTGGGGCTTTCTCGCTCACCCCTTCCTTCTCCTCGACCTTCTCTCCTAAAGCCCCTCTAGCCACCGCCACAGGTCTGCCATCAGGGCCTCTTCTTTGTGGACACTGAATTGCGAAATGTCCAGACTGAGAACAAATGTAGCACAAGCCTTTCCCTTTTAACTTGCCACCAGTTCCGTTCCTCTCAGTTGGCTCTCACTCCCAGCCGGCCGCCTCAGCGTAGGCCGTGGTTTCGCAAAGGTCAGAAGTAGACTTCCGTCGCTGGACCTGAGCCAGGATTCCTTCGACAGCACCAGCCAACTGAATCCATCCATCCACATTAACTGGGTCTCCACGATGCAAACACCATTCCAGTAGTTCACGCCGCAATCCCTCTTTGAACAGTTCCAAAAGAGTTGCCTGTGACCACTCCACCACCTTCCCCGCCAGGCTCATGAACTCCTCCCATACTCCGTCACCGACTTGCTGCCTTGCTTCAAGCACCTCAACGCTTCCTTCGCCTTTACTCTTTCCAACGGATCACGGAAACGAGTTCTCACCGCTCGAAGGAATTCTCGTAGATCACCCAAACACGGATCTCGTCGGTCATGGCACTGGACGTACCAGTCCGCCGCTCTTCCCTTTTAACACCGCACCAACAGCATGCACCCTGCTGCCTTCACTGGGGTACAGGTGGCCGTAGTCCTCCATATGGTCCCCCACAGCCGCCACAAAGAAGGCCACTTTGGAAGCCTCGCCATCGAATTCCACCCGAAGTGGTTCTTTCCGGGGCCGCTCTCTCTCACCATACAAGGGTCTTCTTTCCGCACCAGCTGGGGCTGGGACAGGAACATCACCATTCCTCCTCAGCAACTGAATACCTCGGCCTAGCCCTGCAGCTTTGGGTTGGACTGGAATCCCCTCACTCGTCACTTTAGGCCGGGTTCCTCCAACCGTTCCCTTCGGGCCTCTAGTCCGGGCGTCCACCCCCCACACTCCCGCAGGAGATCTAGGGCGGGTTTCAACCCTCTCCTCGTCCATCCAAGAATAGCGGGTAAAATCACCTCCTCCAACCGGGCCCCACATGGAGTCTTGGCTAGGGTTCTTCGCCAACCGCTGTGACACCCTCTGGAGCGTCTTCTCCATAGCCTCCATTCGGGCCTTCAACACCTCCACTTCCGTGGGAGAGCGTGGCTCCGTGGTCTCACTCCCATACGCCGCATCTCTAGACTTACTGCGCACCGCCGCCGCTGCAGCCCAGAGCCCCGCTCCACCGACACGCTGGGATGGGAACATCCAACTTCCATCTCCAGCACCAAAACGGAGAGTATTTCTTTCCGGAACGGAGCCGCCCCATGCCATCGCTGGGTCTCCGCAGAAATCACTTCTCTCTGGAAAGGAGCCGCCCCACGCCCCTGTTGGGTCTCCAATCCAATCAGGGAGGCCAACCTCATCCATGGTATTCCACTCCCCATCCTGGGCCTGCTGGGTTGCATCCGTAGTGAAATCCCAGCTCTCCAGGTATTCTTCCGCTTCATGCAAAAACCTCTCCATCGCCTGGGAAAGTTTCAGGGGTCTTAGCTTCTGTCAGGAACTCCAATTCGACCAGAAAAGACACGCCAAAAGTCCTCCGTCTTCCAATGGTGATTTATTGTAGTACAGCAAACTTGTAAAGCTAAGACACCCGAGCCCCTCCACCACAATCCTTAAATACCAACTCCCTCCCTATGCAACATCCTGTAAAGATTACATCAGCCACCCTGACTCAGCATACCCAGTAGTCCTTTTCCCACCCAGAGTCCTCTTGGATATTACTTCATATCCTCCTGGTAACTGGAGCAAAGTTCACAATCCCATTGTGTTCCTTAGCAGAGAAGTAGAGCAAAGTTCATGGCTGCAGTCCTATCCTTCTGACTCAGCTGAACATCATCCCACTCATGGCAGAGTGGAATCTACTCTGGCCCAAGGCATAGAGATTCCATTCCTGACATTACCTTTATCTAGTTTTGGTCTCCTAACAACAACTCCCATCACTTTTGATTACCTGATATGTGGCATAATGGAAATTGCAACTAACAGCACTCTGAGATTGAGGAAAGGTTAAATAACATTTTAAAGTCAGATATCATATCCACAAGCCTTGTATCTAAATTCAAATTCCACTATCCTGACTAAACAGAACAACCTGCAGCTTTCCAGATGTTACTGTACCACATGAGCTTTAGTCATGATGTCTAATGATGAGGAATACAGGAGTTATAGTTCGGTCTCTGAAGAGCCACATAAAATGACACAGTAGGCCGGATTTGGCCTGTGGGCCATGAGATTGTCACTGAATCACCTGGGTGGCCTAGAAAATTACTAGATAGGACATTTTGTTAGATGGATAGGGTGAAATTTGCAGGTATCTGTCCCACAGGTGTAAGGGATTGTGGCATATACTCTTACATTGTTATATTACAGCTAACTGCATTTGAAAAGTAAAAATGCAATAGACTGAAATGATAACTGAAAGAATTAATTTGGAAAGTTTGGTTTATTAATAAATGTAATCAGTTAATACAGCAGGAAGCAATCTAATTAATACACCTCCAAATTTGTGAAAATTTCAAGTTCAGTGTTAGTTTAACATATTAGTTTTATTTGTGGGGGGGATAAAAGGACTCAACATACTCTTAACAATAAGACAAAAAAGAAAGCAGTTATAATTTTCCTCAACTTGTTTAAGTGTGTGTAAATTTATTTTTTAATTATGTTCTCTATTTGGACTATGGAATTTAGGTAATGCAAGAAAAATGTTGTGAGCTTTGGAATAGTTTATTGCTATTTAATGTAAAACTGTCTGTTAATTGGCTGCATAGTTTGACAGGGTAAAATGTTATGGATGTAAGCACAGGCAGGGCTGCAATTCTGCCTAGAGCAGAAGGCACAATCTGCCAAGGACTGCTGCTCCACAACCTCTTTGGAGGTGCCTGGAATCTTAAAATGTATGATTGCCCCAGTTCCCTCCTCCACTGAAGCACTGCCTTTCATTTCGATTGTACAATGTGATAGACCAGGGCTGTCCAACTGGCGGCCCGGGGGGCAGTATAAGGCCCCCCAGCCCCTTCCCTACGGCCCCCTAAGCTTTTTAATAAAAATTAAAAATTAAAAAATAAAATAAATAATAAAAAATTAAAAAATACCTATTTCCGGGTTCGGAGCAAGTATCGCGAGAATACGCAATCCACACGGGATTTCGCTGTCAACACGAGATCACACCGGCGTTGACAGCGAAATCCCGTGTGGATTGCGTATTCTCGCGATACTCTTCGGCTACTGTACTACTGGATCGCTGAGGCCCACAGACGCGATTAGGACCTTCTTCGACTCAGTCAGTCATCGCCTCTCTCGTCGTCCGGGTACTCCTGGATCCTGCGCATTTGGAAAAGGTAGGCCGAAGCAGGGGGCTCCTCAGGGGGCTCCTCATTCCCTCCCCCCATCTTCCCTCATGTATTAAATATAAAATTAAATATATTTAAAGATGAAATAAGGGGAGATGGGATACATTAAAATAAGGGGAGAGGGGAGGATGGAATTAAATATATTTAATATTAAATAAAAATAAGGGGAGAGGGGAGGATGGAATTAAATATATTTAATATTATTTATTTTATAATTAATAATGCAACTAGGAATTGTAAGTAAATTGGAGCCGGGGGGAGGGGTGGGAGCAGGGAGGGGGTGGAGCCAGGGTGGGGAGGGGGCAGAGCCGGGGCCGGGGCAGACCCTACGGCCCCCCAGGTCATCAGTGACCAGAATTCAGGCCCCTGGGCCGGTAGAAGTTGGACAGCCCTGTGATAGACTAAGCCTGAAATCCCTTTGCAAACAGAATCTTTCTGGGAGCAGAATTCTCGCTGCAGTCAGCACACCCCGGTACTCCACCCATTCTTCCCTCTTGCTCAGCCTTAGCACATTGGTTGTATTGCATAAACTGTACATATGTGCATAGTCCACTGCCAACTGCCTGATGCATCTGAGAAGTAATCCTTAGGGATGTGAAATATCTCCTTTTCAATTTCATTGTGTTTCTATGAACACCACTTGCATTTTCTTTCTGCCCTTGCTTTCTATTGAATTATGAGGTTTTGTCACCCTGCCTTGAAATTTATTCAATCTTTTTATACATTTCCCTTAATAGGCACATTTCTTTGTGCACCTAATTTACAGAATTTTCCCATTAACCAAAATGTGGTCAGTGTAAACTCTCCCACCCAATTTTGTGCCTATGAGTTGCACACTTTGAAAAAGATATGCATTGTTCTGCACACACACTTCTTTCTGTCTGTATTTCATTGATTTTATTTGTGCTTTGTATTTTCCCCAAGATGAGGCCACTAGGAAGCAACTCATAAGCTTTGAAAACTTGCAGATGCTTTGTAGGCAAGGGCTGCATTTTCTTGCACAACATGTTTCGGGAAATGTGAACATGCTACTTTTGTTAAGGCTATTGCATACAACAGGTTTTCATTCCATGCCCAATAATCCTCTCCTGACCTGATTTAATTTCAGATTTTAATCATTCAATAAAAATATTGCCTACAGTACTAACACAGAAGCTAGTCTTAGGATAGAGTAGGGAGAGGGAGAGGGTTGGTGCTCTGGCAGGATGCTGCTGTTTTGGCAGCTCTAAACTTTAATTTCCCTGCATTTCCCAGGTGGATGAGGCAAGGCTGAGGAGGAGGTGGAAAAGAAGGAAAGAGAAGGAGGTGGCGAGAAGCAGCATGGTGCCACAGAGCCCTTCACTATCACTTGCCTTTGGGCTCTGTGGAGCACAGTTTCAGAACCTTCTCAGCCATTTAAATCTACTGCATAACTGTGGACAAATCATATCCTCTCAGAAAAAAGCAAGGGAAAACCTCTTATAAACAAATCTTCCTAAGAGAATCATGGGGTCTTTGCTGGATTCACCTTCAACCTACTGGCTCGCAGCCATCCAGTAATGGCTTCAAGGCAACGATGGAAATTATCGGGTACGGATTCGGGCCGGCCCTCCATCCCAAGAATGAGCTGGGTGTCAGCAGCATATTCGTGACACTCCAGCCCAAAGCTACATACCAGTCGAGCAAGTGATATCGCACATAGATGTTAAACAACAGAGGGGAGAGGATTGCCCCCTAGGGAACCACACAGAGTAGGGGGGAACCCCCGGAGATGACCTCACCCCTAATCACTCGCTGTGACCGGTTCCGAAGGAAGGAAGACAGCCATTTCAGGACTGTCCCCCTCACCCGCAAGGTGGTGGGTCAAAAGATCATAATCGACTGTATCAAACGCTGCTGTGAGGTCCAATAACACAAGCAGCGCCGAGCCGCCCTGATGGAGCTGGTCTGTGATGGATACCAGAACCGTCTCCATCCCATGCCCCGAACGGAAGCCGGACTGGAAGGGGTCTAGCCAAGTTGTGTCATGCAGGAGGACTGCAGCTGCTCCATTGCTGCCCTCTCAACTACCTTGAGTATAATCACAAAAGTGCAAAGAATTAGATTCAAATATCTATATTAATATTCATATTGTGAGTACAAAAAGTAAAGATCATAAATACACATATACATGCGAGACATTCATTCCCAGTCCTACCGCAAGTTCCAACAATAAAAGCGAAGTAGGTAAAGTTCCTCTTGGCACGAATCCACAGCTAAATCAACGGGGGGGGGGGGGCTGGGATATTTGTAATCCAAAGGTGAATCAAAAAGTAAATAAATCCAATGGCAGTGGGAACACGGAAATCCGGGGGAAGGTGTCTGCAGGGAAATGAAGGAGTTGGTTGGAGAGGAAAAAAGGTGTTGTTTCCTCAATGCGAATGCTCTGTTGGTCTCAGACGCCGACGGTAAACAAATGCTGATGATCCCAAGGCCATAACAGGTCCGTTTCTCCCAAACTGGGTTTTTTCAAGGTGTGGTATGAATGGTGATGGAAACCAACTTCATTCTGAGTAGTACCAAGAGCATAACCCTGTACTGTATAGGAGGGTCTCCCCTCCTATACGGTACGGGGTTATGCTCTTGGTACTACTCCCTGCGGACACCTTCCCCCGGATTTCTGTGTTCCCACCGCCATTGGATTTATTTACCTTTTGATTCACCTTTGGATTACAAATACCCCCCCCCGGTGGATTTGGCTGTGGATTCGTGCCAAGATGAAATTTACCTACTTCGCTATTATTGTTTGAACTTATGTAGGACTGGGAATGAGTGTCTCGCATGTATATGTGTATTTATGATCTTTACTTTTTGTACTCACAATATGAATATTAATATAGATATTTGAATCTAATTCTTTACACTTTTGTGATTATACTTATCGGAATTATAGCCAGGCTGTTCACCTTTTTTTCTTCTCTCAACTACCTTGCCCAGAAACGATAGATTCGAAACCTGGTGGTAATTGGAAGGGACCGTAGGATCTAAACCCGTCTTTTTCAGCAATGGGGTGACCACAGCCTCTTTTAAACCCTCTGGAAAAACTTCTTGCTCAAGGGAGGTTTTGATCAACAGAGGGTCACGCAACCTCTCCAGGCAAGCTTTCACTAGCCAGGAGGGGCACGGATCGAGGGAGCATGTGGTCAGTCTAGTTGCAGTAACGATTCTATTTACAGCTTCTGTGTCCAGTGGCTGAAACCGGTCGAAGGTGGGCCACGGAGTCTCAAGTTCACTAACTGTATCAATTGTAGCTGAGAGGTCCTGGTGGAGGGCTGAAATCTTGTCCGCAAAAAAGCTCTGAAAAGCTTCGGCAGAAAGGGCATGATCATCATTGTTTGGGATGGTAGGGACCATCGTCGAGGATCTAATTACTTTAAACAATTGTGCCGGGCATGAGCTAGCGGACGCTATCAAGGTTGCATAATGTGAATTTTTCGCCATCTTGATAGCCTGCTCATAAGCGTCCATAAAAAGCTTATAAGCTGATTTCGAGCCTCAGTCCCAGAGTCTCCTCCACATGCTCTCTAACCGTCTCTTCTTCCGTTTCATCGATTGAAGCTCCTCGGTAAACCAAGGCGACCAGTTTCGGCGGGGTCAGAGAGGGTGTCTAGGGGCAATCTCATCGAGAGCATTGGGCAGTTTAGTGTTCCAGATGTCAACTTGCTCATCGATAGAGACGCTGACAGACTCCAGATCCCTCAGAACATTCAGGAACCTAGATGGTTCCATAAGTTTCTTTGGGTGAACCCAAATCTGTTCGACGCCCTTGCAGGATGGAGGAGCCAGCTCAATCCGGATTCTCAGGGCACAGTGATCCGACCATGACAACTCAATAATAGAGGTTAGGGTCACTTGGACACCTGCGCTGAAGACTAAATCCAAGGTATGACCCGTCTGATGGGTGGGCCCCGAGTCATAGAGCGAGAGCCCCAGTGTTGCCATGGTCGATACTAGGTCCACTGCTGCAGATGACAAGGAGGCTGTGCTGTGAACTAATGCACGTCAAGGCTTGATGCGCTTTAGGTCTTAGCAGGGAAGGAGGAGCGTCCGAGCCTCCTTTCCTGCTAAGAACTAAACCGCGTCAAGCCTTGACGCGCTTTAGTACTTAGCAGGGAAGGAGGTGTGGAGGGCATCCCCTCTCGTTCTCCTTCCCTGCTGAGAACTAACTTTGAGATTCGGTGGAATTTCCTCCTGTTCTCCAGGCTCTCCTCCGCTTGTGAGGGAGAGCCTGGGGAACAGGAGGAAAGCTCGGCCGGGCTGCTTCCAAAGCGCCCACCTCAGCTCTCAGCTGGCGAGAGGAGAAAGGAGAGTGCTGCTGCCCTCCAGTCTCCTCTCTCGAGTTGAGAACTGAGGAGGGGGAAAAACGACCTAATAACGTGCACTTTACAAAAAATGGCGATCCCGGGTTTGGTTTTGAAACTTCACTTCTGGGTTGGATGCCGTGGGTCGATATAGGGTCAAAATAATTTCAAATACGAAATATTAACGGGTTTCAAAGTATTTAAATTGGAGATATCCACCCCTAATATATATATATATATATATATATATATATATATATATATATATATATATATCAAGAGATAGAAGGAGGGAGAGAGATAATGTATCCATATATATGTGGAAAAATTAGGCAAGTAAACAGAATAAAAATTGGCTGAAACCAATTACAGTTCTTCATTAAATATTATTAAAATAATAAAAATTCACCTACTCTTTATTAACAAATGACATCTCCCTGCTCATACTTATTTATTAATACATGCATTCTAATATATAAAATGACTTCAAATGTACTTAATTTGAAATGAATTACTATGATACTGATATTGATAATTTAATTTGAACTGAAAATAAATATTGTAATTAGATGTTGAACTATTTCTTTGACTATAGCACAATTCGTTTCTTTCCCTACTGAATATAATTCAGTGGCCAAAATCACTGGGTTGCTCTGAGTTTTCTGGGCCGTATGGCCATGTTCAAAACACAGGGGAATTCCAGACAAGAATAATTCAAGGCCAGCTAACACCTCCCAACAAAGGATCCCCCAGGCAGCAACTTGCCAGGCTTTGAAGTTGCAAGGCTATTTGAGTCTAATCAAGTTGACCAATTGTAACATTCACACCTGTCTTTCTCTCGCCCTAGACTTTCCACAGATATATAAACTTCACTTGCCTGGTTTCCAACAAAACTCACAACCTCTGAGGATGCCTGCCATAGATGTGGGTGAAACGTTAGGAAAGAATGCTTCTGGAACATGGCCATACAGCCCAGAAAACACACAGCAACCCATTTCCATTACTGCTTTAAAATATTTATACATCTTGGAAATATTGCAAATACTGGAAGACACAGAAAAAAGGAATTAGTGGCTGCACGTAGCCTGTGGAATGAAGTGATGTTAACACTTATCTAGAGTTTCTTACATTTTGTTGTGCATTGGTTATTGGCAGTGGATGTAGAACGATGTTACAGTTATTTGTTGCTTCTGATACTTCACATTCATTTAGTATTTTCTTGTTTCACATTCAATGAAATAATCTTTCTGTTGTTTGTTTTCCCCAGTGAATTTATTGGACTCACGATCAGTAATGGGGGATCTTGGATGGATCGCATATCCAAAGAATGGGGTAAGTCTTTGAGGTGTCATTTGTTGTGCTCATGGTTCTCTTTTCTCATTGTTCTCCTTTTGGAACTTGAAATTCTTCAGGCCAGTTGCCAGTACTATGAACTACAGGAAATTTAACACTCTGTGAAGTGCTACAGTTTTGTCAGTCATCCTAGTATCATATGCTCTTCATTTCTGAGTGGCAATGAGTTCATATTAAAGGATTTCCCCCCATTTGATATATGAGACTATTGAAGATGCACCATATCTTATTTATTTTGTTTGTATAAGTAGTGAATATTAGAGCCAAATGAGACAACGTTGTGTAGCATTTTTAGTTTTACAGAAAGTGTGCATCTATTCTGTAGAAATAATGCAGTTTGACACCAATTTAAATGCCATGGCTCAATGCTGTGGAAACATAGGGGTTATAGTTTAGTGAAACACCAGCACCCTTTGGCAGAAAAGACTAAAGGCCTTGTAAATCTACAGCTCCCATGATATCATAGTGTTAAGTTATAACAATTAAAGTGGTGTCAAACAGCAGTATGTCTACAATATGGATGCACTTCAGGATTAGCTGTGCTAGATAAGAATAATCGTGTTTGCAATCAAGCCACATATAGAAGGCTCCATGATTCCCACTTGAACTAAATGAAGAAAAAAGGAAGGGAGTCAGAAGAACCATGGCCATACAAGATAATATTGGTGACTGCCAAATATAGTTTATCCTTAAGATCTGAAAGACTTTGGGTGGAATTTCTTTGAATATGGACTGCAGCCATGAGATTATGAGGGACTGGCTGCAGAAGTTGTCCTCTAGTAGCCCATTCACTTCCTCCTCACTGTTGTGTGTTGAAGGACCCTCTGACATAGGTAAGCCTTACGTATGGTTGTCTTACAAAGATTTGTTCAGAGACAGTAGTCCATTATTTTCTTCTAAGGCCCCTTTTACACTGCTCCTATATCCCTGGATCTGATCCCAGATTATCCCATGTGTGATGAAGTCATGTTGTTTTGTTGCAACGTATATTTGCCTATACGTTTGATGGTAAAATGTTTAACAAGCCACAGAGGGTTGGCGGGGAATGTTGGAGCAGCAGGCCCCTATGAAGGCTGCTACCACGGAGGCGGAAGTTATAACTGCACCTGTTTTAGAACTTTCAGATTTTTTAAATAAGTCAGTTGGTTTTGTCGGTTGGTGGGAGGGAAGCTGTCTTTCGGAGCTTTTAGAAAGTAGTTCGGTTAGGGGTTTGAGAAACCCAGGTGAAAGACAGACTTTGTCCAGGTTAGAGTAGAAAACTAACTTAATAGATAGGTAAAGCCTATAGTTGGCTATTTACCTGCTGGAGCAGTTAGTTATTAGGACTGCTTGATTTTGTCTTAGGAAGTACAGCGGAAACTGTACCCTATTGTTGAAACGTTGTAACCACAAGATTTGTAGCTCTTAGGAGACTTGTTTGCAGCCAACTAAGCTCTGTACTCAGTGAAAGAGCACGATGACTGTATTTCCCCTTTTTTCATGCAGTCATGGCAGCAGCACTCATGGCAGTGAAGCTTGCAAAGACAAATAAATATGGCAAAGGACTCAGAGGCAAAGTGGGTGATTGAAGAGAATCTGCTTAGTTCTAAAATTAGAAAAAGCGCTGCTAGGGTGCAATAGGAGGAGCGGATGGAGTTTTGATGATAAGAAAATCGGAACAATGTGGCAGCAGGATAAAGCAACACATGCTAATTAAGTAAAATAAGATGAAGAAAAATGTATATCTCATTTTGTCTACTTTCACCCCTTTACCCAGGAGCCCATTCACATTACAGTAATATAGCACAATTGTTGCAAAATCTGCCATGGATTTGTCCTGGGGAATCTGCAATTGGCAATTTAGAGAAGAGAATATATAAGTCTCAAAAATGGCACTGTGGTCTCCATGTTCTCTGCAGTTTTATAGAATGGAACCATGACAGCTGAAGTGGAATAATAGTGCTACAATTCTGTAGTGTGTTTGGGCCCCATGCATTATTCTTATATCTGTGGGACTAAGATTGGTGATAGGGATGTTTGCAGATAATCTTTCTTCCCACATCTCAGAGTCCTAGACCAAGATTGAAACCACTATACCAGAGTCTTCTAAACATTTCATGTTGGTGACACACTTTTTTTTCATTTTAAAATATTTTATTAAAGATAACAAGTACACATGGCTGAAAAAGAATAAAAACATATACCTTACCCGACAGTTGCGCAAGGTATTCAGAGCATACAGTACAACATAGTACAGTGAGGTTCCAGTAAGCAGTGAAAAGAACAAAGTATGAAGTATAGAAAGAAGTGCGGGCAGGGTAAGTCAGAGGGGGGGGGGGGGGTAGAAAGAAAGGTTTTATAAAGAAGTGAAGCTAAAAGGGCCTAGTGCCCTTACGAAATAGAGCAGCTAAATAGGAAAAGTATCTTTAAACAGAGGAGATAAGGGAAAAGATAAAAGATGTTGACTTCACATCTCGAGGCTAGGGCCAAATTAGAAATCTTCTGGTATGATTTAGGTCTCATATTCTTAAACCTTGTAAGTTTATATTTTTCCTCCTTAATAAACTTAACAAAGGGGTTCCATGTTTCCTCATAAAGTTCAGTTGAGTTGTTACGTAGAAGACATGTTAGTTTGTCGATTTCTGCTACTTCCATCGTTTTCTTTATCCAATCCTCCACTTTCGGGATTTCTGTTGATTTTCACAGTTTGGCATATGTAGTTCTGGCTGAAATAATGAGATAAGTTAGGAGTTTATCCATGGCTTTACATTTTAATTGGCCCGTGATATTTAAGAGATAGAGTTCTGGTTTTTTCACAATGTCAAAAGGAAATTTTTTTGAATATTTTTATGGATCATGTTCCAGAAGGTATTGGCCGATTTACAGGTCCACCACTGGTGGAAAAACGTTCCTCTTTCTTTCTGGCATTTCCAGCAGATGTCATTATTGTTTTTATAGATTTTGGACAGTTGGTAAGGTGTTATATACCATCTATAAATAATCTTGAATACATTCTCTTTTAAACAGTATGCGTAGGTATACCTCATTTTAGTTCTCCACACATTTTCCCAATCTTCTATTGGGATGTTAAAACCTAAATTAGCTGACCATTTCTTCATAAAGTCTTTAATGGGATTTTTTTCATTTTCAGTTTCTAATAAGAATTTGTAAATTAGACTCACAGTTTTTCTTTCAGAATGCAACCATAGTTTCTTTCCCTTTGTTATTTGATTTGTCCAACCACATTTTATATCCTCTTTATATCTTTTGGAGACTTGATTGTATTGGAACCAATTGAAGTTCCATGGGGCTAGTTCTTCTTGATTTTTTAATACAAAATTTTGGCCGTCTTTTTTTAGGAAGTCTGCATAGGTTGGCCAGCCTTCTGTCTCATTTTTTTATTTGATAAGCCTCCACAGGGGAGGTCCATACTGGTATTTTTTAGTAAAGTATTTCTTTAAATTTGTTCCAGATATTAAGGGTAGCGGATCTAATAATGTGATTGTTGAAATTTTTATCTTTGTTTGTCTTATTGTAAATCAAATAGCCGTGCCAGCCAAATTTGTTCCTAAATCCTTCTAGGTTTAACATCGCCTTGTTTTTCAGTAGGGCCCAGTCTTTTATCCCCTCGATACAGTTTGCCTCATAATATTTAGTCAGATTTGGGAGTCCAAAACCACCCTGTTCTGTCCTTTCTTGTAGATGCTTTGTTTTTATCCTAGCCTTTTTGCCTTCCAAATGAAATTAGTAAGGTCAGATTGCCACTTTTTTAGAATCTGTACATTTTTTAAGATTGGTAGCATTTGAAAAAGAAAGTTTATTTTTGGAAAAATTTTCATTTTGATTGTGGATAATCTGCCCAATAATGATAAATTTAATGTTTTCCATTTGTTCAAATCATTTTTTATTGTTTTCCACAATTCTTCATGATTGTTTTTCACTAGTTGGCAATTATTAGCTGTAAGGGTGATACCTAAATATTTGGGTTTTTTGACTACTTCCATGCCTGAAATAGTTTCTATCTTTTTATTCTCTTTTTCTTCTAAGTTCTTTGTTGTTATTTTCAATTTTTTTAACTTAAATCCTGAGATTTCTCCAAACTGTTAGATTTTCTTCAGCCACTTATCTATGTTTTCTTGGGGATCATCAATGACACAGACTAAATCATCTGCAAAGGCATAGATTTTGAAGTTTACTTTTCCCACTTTAAGTCCTTTCATGTCTTTATCTTTAATAATATTTTTAATAGTAGGTCCAATACGAAATTGAAGATTAAAGGGGACAAGGGACATCCCTGCCTGGTTCCTCTTTGTATTTCAAATAGTTCCGACTTTAAGCCGATGACAATCACCGTGGCAGTTTGTTGATTATATATGCCCTTAATCGCTGTGATAAATTGACTGCCCAAATCCAGTTCCCTTAGAAGTATGTCAATTACGTCCCAATATAGTTGGTCGAACGCTTTCTCAGCATTCAAGAAAGCTAAGGCGACCTTTTTATCTATGTTCTTGTCGAGAAACTCAATTATGTTAATGATGCTCTTTATATTGCTTTTCATCTGTCTTCTTGGTAAGAATCCAGTTTGATTCTTACTAATCCATTTGTTTAGAAATTCTTTAAATCTGGTAGCTAATATATTTGTAAATAATTTATAATCTTGGTTTAGGAGGGAGATTGGTCTGTAATTTTCGACCGCTTCAGGGTCTTTCCCTTCTTTGGGGAAGATTACAATGTTGGCACCCTTCCAAGAATTTGGCATATTTCCTGATTGCAGAGTATTGTTCATAGCTTTTTTTAGATAGGGAATTATTTCTTCTTTCAGTTTTTTATAGAATTGTGCAGTTAACCCGTCCAGTCCCGGTGCTTTCCCATTTTTTAGTTGTTTGATTGCCACTTCAATTTCTTTTTCTGATATTGGTTTGTTTAGCATTTCTCTATCTTCTTCATCTATTTTTTCAAATTTTAGCCTACTTACATAGTTTTGGATTTCTTCCTTATTGTTATTTTTTGCACTATAGAGATTTTTATAAAATTCCCTGAACTCCTTTAAAATTTCTTTATCTGAGGTGAACTCTCGTTCTCCTTTCTTTATTTTATTTACTACTAGCTTGGGGACCCGGCGGTGCCCGCGTGATTTGAGAAGTGCAGCAGGATGTAGAGTGGGTCATGGGGGCTCTGTGTGCCAAGTTTGGTCTTGATCCATCATTATTGGGAGTTGCAGTGGTATCATGAAATTACTGAAGGTAGTGCAAGTCCCATCATCTCTGGTCCACCCTCCCCCAAAGTGTAGTAGGATGTAGATTGGGTCATGGGGCTCTGTGTGATAAGTTTGGTCTGTATTGGTGAATGAATGAGGGTTGCATTGTTTTTAGGAAATGAGTGAAGGTACTTCAAGTCCCATCATCCATGGTCCGTCTCACAGAAAACTGCACCAGGACGTAGAGTGGGTCATGAGGGCTCTGAGTGCCAGGTTTGGTGTTGATTAGTCATAGGATTAGGTTTGTAGCAGTCTTGGAAAGTGAGGGAAGGTACTGCAAGTCCCATCATCCATGTTCCGCCCCCTCCAAACTTCAGTAGGATGTAGAGTGGGTCACTGGGGCTCTGTGTGCCAAGTGTGGTCTTTCTCTGTATTTGTGGGGGCCCACAGTGGTCTGTAGAAACAGAGGGGTGTGAAAGTACTACAAATTCCATTATCCATTGTCAGTCCTCCCCCGAACCTCACCAGGACGTGAAGGCAGTCATGGGGGTTATGTGTGCCAAGTGTGGTCTCGATCAGTAATTGGATGAGGGTCGCCGCATACTTGGGAAGTGAGTAGAGTCCCATCATCCATGCTCCACCCTCCTCCGATCTGCACCAGGATGTAGAGTGGGTCATGGGGGCTGTGTGTGCTAAGTGTGGTCTGTATTGGTCCTTTTTGGTGGCCTCAGTGGTCTGTGGGAACCAAAGTGTTTGAAAGTACTACAAATCCCATAATCCATGGGTCATGTCCCCCGAACCGCACCAGGACGTAAAGGGCGTTAGGGGGGTTATGTGTACCAAGTTTGGTGCAGGTCCATCACCCGCGCTGGTCGCTGTGGCCTGTGGAAGTGGCTGCCAATCAGAACGCTGCCACATATCTGCCCTTCCGCCCTCCGCACACATACATACATACATACAAACATTCCACTTTATTAAGGTATACAGATATTTGTTTCTGTTTTTTGAATTGATAGGCTAACCACTTACCAGGCTTGTTAGCATTTTCAAAATTCTTTTGTCTCAAGAATTTTAATTTTCTTTCTACCTGTTCTAAGGTTAGTAAATTAATTTGTTTTTAGTTAGATATATTTTGTTTTCTATTTCAGAATCTGTGGGATTTGTCTTGAGTTCATCTTCTAATTTTTCTAGTTCTTTGTTGAGAGTAAGAAGTTCCCGATTTTTTTCTTTTCTAATATAATTCGATTGAGCAATGAAAAAGCTGCACATCACGGCCTTTCCTGCATCCAAGAGGGTTGTTATATCTATTTCAGGTTGGTCATTTAGTTCAAAGTATTCTCTCAGGAGTTTTTTTATTATTTTGTATTTATGTTTCCGTTAATAGAAGCCAATCATTTAATTTCCAGAAGAGTTGCTTATGTCCAAATTTAAGGATTGTCTCAACTAGTGCATGGTCAGATAGGAGTCTAGGATAGATTTTGGTCTTAGTGCAGTCATTAATGATATTTTTGGACACCCATATCATGTCTATTCTAGACCAGGTTTTTCTCCTTCCTGAAAAATGTCCTTTGAGCTGTTGTTTTGGAAGCGCCATGTATCTTTTAAATCATAATTTAGTTCCAGATCAAAAAAGGTTCTTGGTAATTTACTTGATGTGGTTGTCACACTTCAGCCGCTTCAGGCATCATCTTGGCCTGCGCGGCACCCCAGCCAAGGTAATCAAAACTTACTTTCTGAAACAGCTTGTCCTGCTCGTAAACTGTGCTCAAGCCCTTCTGACCTGGCCTGTGTGAACCTAAGGGGAGGCAATCATAACAGAGCCTCCAAGGCCGGGTTGCCCCGGCATTTGATAGTGAAAGCAGCTGAGAGAATGCCTCCCCTCAGCCAGATGGCTCCCAGTAATGAGGCCTGCATTCCGAGAGGCCTGAGATCACATCAACATGTTAAGGATCATCCATCATGGGCTTTGACGTGCAACGCACTTTCAGGATCCTATAATTGCCCCGTGCACCCTCCAGCTTTTGTCTTCTACCAACATCGCATCCAGGATGGACTAGGGGAGCGGCCGGTCGGGCCTTCCCTTCCAGCGAGGGCCAACCAGCCAACTCCGGGCTGGTTCGTCTCTGCTCCACCGAAGCTCGTCCCTGCTTCACCAGCGGTTCGGCCGTGCCATGCCTGCACCCCAGGTCGAAACCCGAGGAGGAAGCATGCAGTCGTTACAGTGTTTGGACTCCCTGCTAAAGGGCCATTGTTCCTGCCTCCTTGCCTCAGCAGGGATTCCCTCAAGGTTGCTGGATCCTCTGCTACTGAATGCGCTGCCTCCCGCCTCCTTGTCTCCGCAGGGATCCCCGCAAGGTTGTTGGACCCTCTGCTACTGAAAGTGCAGTTTCCTGCCTCTTTGCCTCGGCAGGAAATCCGCAGCATCTTCCGTGGGTTGCTACAGCTGTTCCTGTCTCCCGCTACGGTGAGGTCTCCCTTTGAAGGGCCTGTGCCAGTGAAGAGGCCACCCCAGCCTTATTGCATCGGCTGTGATTCTAAAGAGACTATTTGCTTGCTACTTTGACCGTCCCTGTCTGTTAGCCACGGCAGGGATTCCTTGGGGAAAAGACTCTTGTCTTGAAGCCATTTATCCCAGCCATCTTGCCTCGGCTGGGATACTTTCTATGGACCCTGCAGCGTCTGGCCCGGGAACCTGTTTGCCAGCCTCTCCCAACCGGGCTGCCTTGACCAACGTTCCGGGGTGCACTTGGCTTCATCGCAACTTCTAAGGGACTCTGTTGCCTCTGAACTCTGTGCTTTCCGAGCCGCAACGTTTGCTGATCCAGAGGGACCTCTGCTAAAGGCTTTCCCTCTTGCTGCTGGCATCCGGCTTGTGGTCCGAACTACAGGATCATACTTACCTGTAGATCTTGCCTGCTACTTTAAAGGCGCTATATAGGCCTTCAAGCTTTCTATTGTTTCCTGCACAATAAAACCCGGTTGTACCCATGTCATTGTGTGATTTATCCAGGGAGGTCGTGAGCCAAGGCCCTAGGGGGGCGACAGTGGTTTTGTTTTTGGAATTGTTATAGTTTTTGTCGAATTTTTCATTTATAATCTCATTAAAGTCTCCAAGTAAGATATATCCCTCACAATCAGTATCAGACAGTTTTTCATTTAGCCAATCAAATAATTTCACTTTTGATCCATTAGGAGCATATAAACAAATCACCAAAATCTTTCTCCCCTTTACATTAATCGACACCACTACGATTCTGCCCTCATTGTCTTTGAATTCCAAATTCGGTTTAAATTCTCGTTTTATATATAGTGCAACCCCTTTTTGTTTTTTTTCAATTGTAGAGGTGAAAAGGGATCCAAGAGATTTTCTCTCAATTAGGCCAATTTTTGAGGTTTTTATATGAGTTTCTTGTAGGGCATAAATTGCCGCTTTTTGTTTTTTTAAGTAGTGAAATGTTTGTTTCCTTTTCTCGGGTTTGTTCAGTCCGTTCATATTTAATGACAAGCATTTTACCTCCATTGTTGTTTAGATTTCCTCATCCTCCCCTAGGCTCTCTTCCCCGGTCGCGCTTGAGTTTCCCGTTTCTTCCAGATCCAGATCCTGATCTGGTTCCTCTTTTTGTTCTCCTTCCTTTGGGGTATTTTTCTGATCCTCCTCTCTCGCTTCCCTTCTTGTTTTTTCGGGGGGGGTGTATTGAGGGCTAATTCTTCCTCCATTTCGAGTAGTCCTTTTGAATTCCATTGATTTATCAAATTTAGCTTTTTCTTTTGGGCTTGCTAAATGTGTTTTGAAAAAGTTTTCAGCTTTTTCTTGGGAGTTAATCCAAAATTTCTCATTTTTCCAAGTTATTTGCAGTCCTTCAATTTTTTACTATTTGAAACATATATCTCTTTGTTTCAAAACATCTGTTAAAATTGTATTTCTTTCTATTTTCTAGAATGGCATTTGGGATTTCTTTTAGTATAATGATTTTTTTGTCATTCAGGGTGTAAGGAGTCTCGTTTTGCCTTCTTAGGATTTCTTCTCTGATTCTCGTTGAATTATATTGGATAAGAATATCTTGTTGAGATTTATTCTTCCTCGAGTAAGCAGTTTGAATCCTGAAGGTTTTGTCTATCTTGTCCTCAATTTGGGATGTGTCTTTTTGAAGGACCGTCGCTGTCATTTCAAGTGCAATTCTCCTAATATCCTCCAGGCTCTCTCTTCCTGGTTCTGGCACGCCTCTCATCCTCAATTGAAAGTCTTTCTGAAAAAGTTCCAGATGGATGTTCTTTTTGTCTAGCTCGTTTTGGACCTTGTTTAATTCTTGTACCTTTTCATGATCATATTGAAGTTTCTTTCTTGTGTCTTCTTCCTTTCTCTGCATTTGGTCAACCTTATCATAAAGGGCAATCACCGCTTTCCTGATTGTGGTGACATCTTTCTTCATATCCTTTCTTAAATCGTTTAGGCTGTCTCTAATTTGTCTTCTTTCATCTGCACCTTTTTCTACCGAGTCATTTAGTCTTCTCATTTCAAAGATTAATTCTTTGAATTGATCTTTTAGTTGGTTCAGAATTTGGGGTTCTTCTTGTGTCGAGTCCCTTCTTCCCTGATTGTTTCTTATTTCCCTTTCTCTGTCAGGTTTCTTTCTTGTTCCCATCATGGGTGTTGTATTTCACTATTCCTTTTGTGACTTTTAAATTCTCCCACTCCGTTTGAGCCTTTCCAGGCTGTCAGGATTGGGAAACCTGAGCTTTGGGGAGGACCAGGTTCCCAACCTGTCATGAGGCAGCAGCGACCTTTGCCTTAATTCCTGACGCGACCTTTGTCCTACTTTTCATGAGACTGCTGAGTCAGACTGGGAGTGAGGTAACTTCCAGGTGCCTAGGAGGGAAGTGAGGTAACTCCTCCAGGCTTGGCACCAATTATCTTTTCTTGACCACCAGTCTTATAAAGAGTGGTGAGGAGACTGGTAATCGAAATGAAGTCACAGGGAGAGAGTTTTGAATCAAAACTTAAATAGTTTATTTCACACAACTGGGCACAAAGCTTGGTTTGATACTTTATATAACTCTTCCGAAGAGGCACAACTTAAAAAGGTTACAAAGTTTAACTAGTGCTATTATTCAGCCAGATCAGCTTCTCTATATCTCAATGTATAGGCACTCTTGCCTTCTAAAGGCACCTTGCCTCTATCTAGCCCTCAGGCTTTACACAAACCGGCTGTCTTGCAAGCTCAGCCCACCAGAACTGTCTCCCTACAGCTCTTGAAACAGAATCCCCAGCCGAGCTACACTCTCCGCTTCGCTGACAGGAAAACTCTAACTGCTCTCTCTGCAGTTTCAATAACGTGATTCCTACTCCTCTCCTCAGAGCAGAATCTAACAGATCCTTCTGGCTTGACAGCCAGGCACCCACTCTCTAAGAATTCTGAGCTAGCCTTCTGGCTGGCTCCGCCACCCATCTCCATGGCAACTCATTCCACCAGGAGGTAACTGCCTCCATTATCACAGTTAACCCTTTGTGGTCTGTCCATAACATGACCACTTAATATAACACAAATAACCACCTCATCACAAGCGGAGACACGAAAAATGAGAGAGGAGAGTTCCTCTAGCAGTACTCATAAGGACGCAGTCCCAGAATGCTCTCAAAAGGAGTGGAAATCATAACGGTGTTGAGTTATATTGTCCAAAGTCTTATAATTAATAGTCCACAAATCAGTCGATGAAAATCCCAAAAGGAGGCGTCCAGTGGTCGACGAGAAAAGCTAATGCTGGCGCTCGATCGTTTCACCAAGGGGCTTCATCAAGACCCGGGGCGTGGTCCAAGTAACCATCTGAAGGCGTCTCGCAGCCAGATTAGTTACACTGGAGTGTGATATAATATAATAATCAGAATACAGTTCACCAAACAAAAGGCTCCCATGTGGGGACAGCCTGGGTCATTCAAATAATATAAATATAATACATATTAAGTGTAGAAAGGTCTAAGTACACTCAACAATAAAGGATACCAATCAGTTTGGAAACAAAGGCGCCGCAAATCCAAGCAGTATCCTTGGATACGGGGCTAAATAGCACAGAGTCCTCAAACAACTGGGCTAATATAGGAATATAGACAGGTGTGGGGATTAAATTAGCAGTTCGTTGATGGACAGCTTATCATTCAACCCTGAAGGCGTTTCACAATTAAGATTCACAGTCCATCTATTTTCTAATTCTAGTAATTGGTGTTTGATTTTGGAGTGTGGCTGGGGGTTAACTCTTTCTAGTATCGTCATAGTGACATCCTCGCAAGCGTGATTCTGGGTTTTAAAGTGCATGTATAGTACAGAGTTGTCATATCCTGTGCGGAAATGTGATCTATGCTCCCAAATTCTAGTCTTGAGTTCCCTTGTCGATTGACCCACGTACAGGTTCCCACATTCACATTTTAGACAATATACCATATTTTCCGAGCTGCAAGTGGCCCATGTATTAAATTTAAACTGGATTTGTGTGGCTGTCTCTTTGGATTTGAATTTAAAATGATACTGGGATAACAGAAATACGAGGTTTCTGCCTCTTTCATAGAAGAAAAATATTTGTGTGTTAAAAAGTATATGTATATGTGTGTTAAAAAGTATATGCATATACTTTTTAACACGTGCTGAAGAATTGCCCAGCTAGCATTACAAGCTCAGATTGATCAATAGCAAATTCTGTCCAAGATTAACTAGGTGCAACAATATTCATAGGGATGTAGAATTTCCTGAGGAAAGAACTATGAACTCCATTTCCAATTTTCCAAGTGGTTTGAACTACCCAAATTTTCTTGTAGTTGTGCAGCTTTCAAACAGATTTGTAATTGTTCTAGAAAATTTGCCAGTAAACGAATTAGTAATTTCTGGCTTTAGTATTGTAGCACCCATGGGTCCGTTCGTGCCACTGGGGGGGGGGCGATGCTCCGGGGGTCCCGTTGGCATTGGGACCCGCACAGGCTGGAAGGGACTCGGAGGATGAGTTGGAAGGCCCAGAGCAAGATTGGTCAGCCATACCTTTGCCCAGTTCACCTGCAGAGAGCTTAGCCTGGGATCCCGGGTGGGAGCATTCTCCCGGGGAAGGAGCGGACCAGGTGGAGATGGGAGGCAGCGAAGCAGATAGCGGAGATAGTTATGAATTCCCAAACGGCCGAGGTTCCCAAGAGCTAGCCGAGCAGCAGATGGAGGCTAGCGGCTGGGAAAGTGAATCTTGGAGCCTAGTTTGGCTCACCTTGAATCAAGACCTTGCCTTGTATTGGATTCGCATTGGTGCGGATCCCTTGCTACGTTCCGGAGTGAATCCGGGAGCCTTGCCAAGCTTTTTACCACGCTTGCCTTTGAATCTACCTTTTGGAACTTTGCTTACTTCACTGAACTGCAGCTTCGTGCTGATTGCTTTATTTTATGAACTTTATTAAGTGAATTGCTTTTTGGATCTGTTTTTATTCAATAAACATAGTTAGCCTTTGCTACGTCTCCGTGTGTGTGTTAAAGGGGCAGTTCTAAGTCGGTGATTGTGACAGTTGGCCGGAGAACTCCCCGAACCCCTTTTCGCACCACGGGACGTACCAGGAACCGCCGGCAGCGCACCCAGGCTCCCATCGTCCCCACTGTCGCCATGGCAAACTTGACGGATCAGCAGGTGGTGGCGTTGCAGCAGGAGGTGGCGGAGTTGCGAACCCGAGCGGGGCGGCACCCGTCGGTGAATGCCCCGACACGTTTCAATGGACATCCGGCGGCGGTGGAAGTTTTTATTGCCCAGGTTAGGATGTACCTGGAGCTGCGGCCCAACGAGTTTGCCACCCCCCGAGCCCAGGTGGGGTTCGTGTTCAACTGCATGGAGGGGATGGCAGCGACTTGGGCAACTTCCTCATCAATGCAGCGTCTCCTCATGTGGCTACTTTGGACGCTTTCCTGTTGGCGATCCGGGCGACCTGGGACCTCCCGTCAATGAGGACCTGGCGGAACGGGATTTGGCGCGGCTGAACATGCAGGACATGTCCCTGGCCCAGTACATTTCCCGTTCCGAGTGTTGGCCAGCCAGACCAAGTGGCAAGTGGCGGCCTTGCGCTATACGTATCTAGCGGGACTCTCGCCCGAGCTTCAACAACAGATGTTACAGCTGCCCCGGCCGGCCGACCTGGAGGAGGCCATCGCCCTGAGTCTGCGGGCGGAGGCGGCCACGCAACACAAGAGGAGGTGGGGGGGGCGGCCCAACGGAGAAACCGCCGAGCAAGCGGGAGGCCGGGACCGGCCAGTTTGTGCCCCGCCAGATTCCTGCTCCCACTCCTTTTGTGGATGACTCTGAACCGATGCAACTGGGCACGGTGCGGCCTAAAGTGGACGCCGCCGAAAAGGCCAGGCGCCAAAGACTTAACCTTTGTTGGTACTGTGGGGGCTCGGGTCATTTTTCTCGTGATTGCCCCCAGAAACCGCGTGGGAAGACCCCTCGCGCCTCTGCAGCGGTGGCCAGCCCCCCGGAGCCTGAGGAAGCCCTTCAGGCGGCGGGGGAAGGGTCCGGCCGAGTGTAAGAGGGTTCGCTCACTCGGCCGCCGTCGCTCATCTTCCTCCGGAACCCAAGACTGGGCAACTGTTCCTCGTTATGGTCACCCTTTGGTCTCCCGAGAAGGGGCCGCTGATGGTCCATGCCATGATTGACTCGGGGGCTACCAACAATTTCATTGACGCAGACTATGCCCAGTCTGCTGGATTACAATTTCTGGATCTTCAAGAGCCCAAGGGCGTTCAGACTATTGATGGGAGGCCCTTGAAAGCTGGGGCTGTGACCCAGTATACCGCTCCCACCAGGATGTGGACTAGTTCTCACAAGGAAGAGATTTCCTTTCTCCTGACCAAGCTGTCGGACTTTCCTATTGTATTGGGGATTGTGTGGCTGACGCTCCATGATCCCCAGATCTCCTGGGCCAAGAGACAGCTTGTTTTTGCTTCTGACCATTGCCAGAGCCAGTGCATGATGGCCCGGGCGTGTGCGGCGCAGGAGGTCACTACGGTGGCGACGCTGCCCAGGAAGTACGCGGGCTTTTGGGACGTTTTCAGCGAGAAGGAGGCGGAACGGCTGCCTCCGCACCGGCCTTATGACTGTGCCATTGATTTGGAACCCGGAGCCTCGATCCCGCGGGGGAGGCTCTATCCCTCTCTCGGATCCGGAGCAGCAGGCCCTTCGCGATTTCCTGGACGAAAACTTGCGGAAGGGGTTCATTCGCCCTTCGCAGTCCCCCGGGGGGGCCCATCCTGTTTGTCAAGAAGAAATCAGGGGAACTGCGGTTGTGTAATGACTATCGGGAGCTCAACAAGATCACGATTCGCAACCGCTACCCCTTGCCCCTGATCCCCGAGTTGCTGGAACGGATGTTTTTTCTCCGGATCAGGCCACCCATGACCGCCATGTCCGGGAAGTACTCCAGAGACTGCGGGCCCACGGGCTCTATGCTAAGCTGGAGAAGTGTGCCTTTGATCTGCGTGAGGTGGACTTTCTGGGCTACCGTATTTCCTCCACGGGCATTGCCATGGATGATACCAAGATCCAGGCTGTGGTTGACTGGGCGGCTCCGGCCAGCAAAAAGGACATTCAACGCTTCCTGGGCTTTGCCAACTACTACAGAAAGTTCATTCCTGACTTTGCCAAGTGGGCTGATCCGATCACCCAGTGCCTGCGGGGTAAGGTGCCGTTCCGGTGGACGCCGGAGGCGGATGCGGGGTTCCGGAGGCTGAAGCAGCTGTTCACCACTCAGCCGCTTTTGCAGCACCCCAACCCCCGCACTCCCTTCATCGTGCAGGCTGATGCTTCTGATGTAGCAGTGGGAGCGATCCTGCTACAGCCACAGGGGACGGACTTGTTGCCCTGCGCCTACTATTCCCGGCAGCTCACGGCGCCGGAGAAGAACTATACCATTTGGGAGAAGGAACTTTTGGCCATCAAGGTGGCGTTTGAAGTCTGGAGACACCTCCTGGAAGGGGCCAAATTCCCGGTGGAAGTTCACACCGACCACCGGAATTTGGAGCACTTGAAGTCTCAGCGCAAATTGAACCAAAGGCAACAGAGATGGTCCCTGTTCTTTGAGCGCTTCAATTTCCGCATTCACTATGTGACCCCAAGCAGACCAAGCAAGCTGATGCCCTGTCCCGAAGCCGGAGTATGTCCGCGGGGGAAGGCCTCCCGAGCAGCCTCTGCTCAAAGCGGAGAACTTTGCAGCCGCTCGAACGGCCCCCGTGCCGGCTCCGGCGGCCCCGCCTGGCCCGGTAGATAAGCGGCCGTTGAGTGTGCGGGTCCCGGCCCGCCAACGGGACGATCCTTGGGTGCAAGAGCAGCTGACTAAGGGGGTGCAGGCTCCGTTTCAGGTACGAGACGGGGTGCTCTATCACCGTGACTCTGTTTATGTTTCTCCGGGCCCTGAGCGGGGGGACATTCTGAAGCTTTGCCATGACACCAAGGCAGCGGGACATTTTGGGCTCTTTAAGACTCTGCAGCTGGTCCTACGGGACTTTTGGTGGCTCAAAGTACGCAGGGACGTGGAGGACTTTGTGGGATCCTGCCCTGTGTGCCAGCGGGCCAAGAACCCGGGGGGCAAGCCGGCCGGTTTGCTCCAGCCGCTTCCGACCCCCTCCGCTCCCTGGAAGATGATTTCCGCCGATTTCATCACTGATTTGCCCAAGTCCAAGGGGTTCACCACGATCCTGGTCGTGGTGGACTGTCTCACCAAGATGGGACACTTCATCCCCTGTGTGGGGGTGCCTACGGCCAAGGAGACGGCCGATATGTTTGTGCAACATGTGTTTCGGTTGCATGGCCTGCCCGAGAGTTTGGTGACGGACCGTGGTTCCCAGTTCACTTCCCAGTTCTGGAAGGGTGTCCAGAAGCAGCTGGGGATTGAGGCGCGGATGTCTACGGCCCATCACCCTCAGACCGATGGCCAGACCGAACGGGTGAATGCCACCTTGGAGCAGTATCTGCGGTGCTATGTTAACTACCAGCAAAGCAACTGGGCGTCTTTGTTGTCCATGGCGGAGTTTGCTTACAACAATGCGACGCAGGAATCCATCAAGGAGACTCCTTTCTTTGCCAACTATGGATACCATCCCCGGTTCTACCCTCCCGTGACTCCATCGGGGGAGGTGCCGGTGGCGGAGGATTGGCTGCGGGAGCTCGCTGCACTTCAAGACTTGCTACGTACTCAATTGGACCAGGCCAAGGCTGACTACAAGCGGATGGCTGATCGGCGGCGCCAGGAGGGTCCTGACGTCCTCGTGGGGATCGTGTTTGGTTGTCTACCAAGAACTTGCCCACCCAACGCCCGAGCCGCAAATTGGATGCGAGATTTTTGGGCCCCTACAAGGTGTTGGAGAAGGTGGGCCCTGTTTCCTTCAAACTACAACTCCCAGCGGACATGAAACTCCACCCGGTGTTTCATCGCTCCTTGCTCCGCCCAGCGAAGGGGGTGCGGCCTGACGTGACGCAGCCGCCTCCTCCCCCCGTGATGCGGGAGGGCGGAGAGGAGGTCGAGGTGCAGGACATCTTGGATGCCCGCCTCCGTTACAGGAAGTTGGAGTACTTCATTGACTGGAAAGGTTTTGGCCCGGAAGAACGTGCTTGGGTCAAGGCTCGAGATGTACACGCGCCGGAGTTGGTGGCTCGTTTCCACCGCAAGTACCCTGACAAGCCCAAGCCCCGGGGGCGGCCCAGGGGGGGCCCTGAGGGGGGGGGATAGTGTAGCACCCATGGGTCCGTTCGTGCCACTGGGGGCGATGCTCCGGGGGTCCCGTTGGCATTGGGACCCGCACAGGCTGGAAGGGACTCGGAGGATGAGTTGGAAGGCCCAGAGCAAGATTGGTCAGCCATACCTTTGCCCAGTTCACCTGTAGAGAGCTTAGCCTGGGATCCCGGGTGGGAGCATTCTCCCGGGGAAGGAGCGGACCAGGTGGAGATGGGAGGCAGCGAAGCAGATAGCGGAGATAGTTATGAATTCCCAAACGGCCGAGGTTCCCAAGAGCTAGCCGAGCAGCAGATGGAGGCTAGCGGCTGGGAAAGTCCGGGGGAGGCTGCTTCTCAGGAAGATAGCGATACTAGGCTGGCTGAGCGGGGCCGTTCTCACAACAGGCGCAGGGACATAGAGGAGGGCAGGAGGAGCTGGCATCTGTCCCTAGACCGTCACCGTTCGGAAAGTAGAGACTGGAGACGCCGGGCCCTAGATCGTCGGGGTTCCAGGCCGAGGGATTAAGAACGGCCCCGTGGGAACTGATCCTCAGTTCTCCGGCCACGTCTGATCTGAAGGGCGTTGAAGCGGAGTGAATCTTGGAGCCTAGTTTGGCTCGCCTTGAACCAAGACCTTGCCTTGTATTGGATTCGCATTGGTGCGGATCCCTTGCTACGTTCCGGAGTGAATCCGGGAGCCTTGCCAAGCTTTTTACCACGCTTGCCTTTGAATCTACCTTTTGGAACTTTGCTTACTTCACTGAACTGCAGCTTCGTGCTGATTGCTTTATTTTATGAACTTTATTAAGTGAATTGCTTTTTGGATTTGTTTTTATTCAATAAACATAGTTAGCCTTTGCTACGTCTCCGTGTGTGTGTTAAAGGGGCAGTTCTAAGTCGGTGATTGTGACAATAATTTTATTAGTGTCTACTAGTGTCTTATCTGCTTTTTATCTCCTTTGGTAATTTTGAAGCATTTAAAATCCATTCAATGTTAGGGTGATATTCTTAAGAGATTTGATTGAATTCTGAGTTTGAGAATCTTAGCTCACATCATACAACCGTCTCTCTCTTTCCTCTTTCAGCCTTCAAATAGTCGCTATTGTCAGAAACAGTTATATAATCCTCTTACAGAAACCTGTAAGCGAAACATGCAGGAATAGGTCACGCTATATGCAGCAAGTAAATTTTGTGGAATATGTGCAACAGTTGTTTCAAGCTGATGGTTGTGAAAGCAAAGTTGTCCATACAAAACCATTGTGCGTATGATAACATATTATATGTCAGAAACAATTAACGTCACTGTTAAATTGGAACTTTTAAAAATTACTATTTAAATAATTAGATTTTGGATACCAATTTACGAATGCCATTGATGCAATATATGATAGTCAGGAAGCAAAAATAGCCTTTGAAATTTTGCTCCATGGTATAAGGGAAGACCCAAACTTGAAAGGCCTAAGAATTAACAAAGGAAATTACAAAATAATAGCCTTTGCCAACAATTTAATTTGTATTATCAATAATCCATTGGAAAATATTACAAATTGGATAAATAAAATGGAAGAATATGGTAAATTGGCAGAACTGAAAATAAATAAAAGGAAAACCATGATTTTAACAAAAAATATCACAAAAAGGAGGAGCTATCAAGATTAACAGAATTTATTTATTTATTTATTTATTATTCACTTTTGTATTCCGCTCCTCCCAGCAGGCTCGGGGCGGATCACAGCAAAAATACATGGGCGGCATGTTGTGACATCAACATGTGGCCCTACAACTGATAAAAACATAAAAACATAAACCACATTTAAAACAGGTTACATTGTCAAGACACAGGTTAGGAGGACATATGTCAGAGTTCTTAGTCCTGTGTGCCTAATTAAAGGCCAGCCCGAAGAGGGCCGTCTTGCACGCCCTCCGGAACGGGCCCAGTTCCGAGATGGCTTGGGTGCTGTCCGGGAGGGCGTTCCAGAGCACTGGTGCCGCCACAGAAAAAGACCTTTGTCTGGTCGTCGACAGGTGGCAGGAGCGGACTGATGGAATTAACAACAGATTTTGCTCATCTGAGCGCAGTGATCTCGGGGGCGAGTACGGGGTAAGGCGGTCCTTCAGGTACGCAGGCCCTAGGCCGTGTAAGGCCTTAAAGGTCAAAACCAGCACCTTGAAGGCGATCCGGTACTCAATAGGAAGCCAGTGCAGTTGCCGGAGAGTAGGTGTAATATGCTCTCTCGCCGGCACTCCTGCCAGCAAGCGAGCCGCGGCGTTCTGCACTAGCTTGAGTTTCCGGATCGTCGACAAGGGAAGGCCAACGTAGAGGCCATTACAGTAGTCTAGTCTCGAGATAACCGTCGCTTGGATTACCGTGGCCAGGTCGTCCCTGGACAGGTAGGGTGCCAGTCGCCTAGCCTGTCGGAGGTGATAAAATGCCGTCCTGCTGACCACAGAGACCTGGGCCTCCATGGTCAGCAAGGAGTCCAACACGACCCCCAAGCTCTTAACTGACGGCGATGGGTTAAGCCGCTCGCTGTCCAGGCTAGGCAACCGGCACCCACCCAGCCCAGGCCGACCAGGCCACAGGATCTCCGTCTTCGATGGATTCACCTTCAGCCGGCTGGCACGCAGCCGACCAGTTACGGCTTCAAGGCATAGATGGAAACAATCGGGTACGGAGTCCGACCTGCCGTCCATTCTCAGCAGAAGCTGGGTGTCATCAGCGTACTGATGACACTCCAGACCAAAGTCACGGGCCAGCTGGGCCAGGGGGCGCATGTAAACATTGAATAATAAGGGGGTTGACATGATATAATACTTGCATCTTCCTTTAACAGCTAAAAATTCCCAATTGATGAAAAATAATTATGAACAGAATTGGAAATAAATAAAGGACTTAGATAATTGGAAACATCTGAAAATATTCCTATTAGGAAGAATATCAGTTTTCAAAATGAACATTTTACCAAAATGCTATATTTATTTCAATCATTGCCAATTATTAGAAATTTGAGTATCTTCAATTTTTTTAATGGAGATTTATCCAAATTTATATGGCAAGGCAAAAAAAACAAAAACAAGAATTAAACACTTAAATCTGATTGATGAAAAGAAAAGAGGTGGTTTTGGACTACCTGAATTGAGATCTTGACATTCCCCCATTTGAACTAACACCCTCAAGCTTTAAGATTTTTCAACAATCTAGGAGCGAGGGACGGGTGGAGGGGTTGCAATTCTCATTCGTGACCATTTCATTACCAAAACTTTTCCTACTCCAAAGTTAGCTGGCATTGAATGTTTGGGCTTAACTCTGGACCAGGGGTGCTCACACTTTTTCAGCATGCGAGCTACTCTTAAAGCAACCAAGTCCAAAAGATCTACCTGCCCCCGCTGCCGTGCGCTCCTGCGGCTCCCGCCGCTGTGCGCTCTTGCCACCGCACGTGCTCCTGCTGCTTTTTCCGCCCGCGCAGCACTTCTTCCGCCTGCGGGGCATTGCAGGAAGCAGAAAACACGAGGCGGGGCATCCAGAAGGAGCGCTCCGCCCTGCCTGTCTCGCCGGCAACGGAGGCTGCACAGCTGCTTCCAGACGAGAGAGGGGTAGGACGCTCCCTCCAGAGGCCCCGCTTCGTGCTTCCTTCTTCCTGCAATGCCCCTCAGGCAAAAGAGGCACCGCAAGAGCAGAAGCCAGCAACAGGAGCGCGCGTGTGCGCAGGGTGTGCGTGCGCATGGCAGGAGCGCCCAATCCAGCTGGTGAGGCCTGAAGATCACCTGGAAGAGGGCCAAAGATCTACTAGTAGCTCCCGAGCTACCTAATGAGCACCCCTGCTCTGGACAGTAGAGAGGGTGTGGTCATTTTTCTGATATACTGGGCACCTGGGTCACTGGGGGATGGCCTGTCCACACTATTGGACCTGGTGACAGACTGGGTTTTGAGATTCCCTAGACTTATTGTCCTGGGGTATTTTAATGTGCATGTTGATGCACCTTCATCACAGTAACAAAGGACCTACTATCAACGATGGATGCTCTAGGTGTCATGACTCACTGGAGCTGCCCTCAAGAAGGCTGAGAGGAGACATGATGAGGGCCATGGATAAATATGTGAGGGGAAGTCATAGGGAGGAGGGAGCAGGTTTGTTTTCTGCTGCCCAGGAACAATGGCTTCAAACTACAAGAAAGGAGATTCCATCTGAACATTAGGAAGAACTTCCTGACTGTGAGAGCCATTCAGCAGTGGAACTCTCGGCCCTGGAGTGTGGTGGAGGTTCCTTCTTTGGAGGCTTTTAAACAGAGGCTGGATGGCCATCTGTCAGGGGTGGTTCGCATCTCCACCTCTGACATTCAACCTGACTTTGATGTACTTGTTAAAGACCAACAGAGATTTGATTTCTCTCACTGAATAAGATAAAAATAACTGAATAATAGCACCAAATGAGGTGATTAAACCAAAAATGGTTTTTACTCTTTCCAGGAATAAGTGAAACTCAAAATGTGCTTTGAAGCGAATGTGACTGAAAATGATCATTAATATAATGAATCACAAACGATACAAATGTTCACATTTTGTTAATCATTGTTTTGTAAAATTTTAGTGAATAAATGTCATTTTTCCTATGACAACCTCTCTTTTTCATGGCTCATAACATATACTCTTATCAGTCTTATTAATATATCAAAAACGCAATGTAGTGCCTTTTTGACTATTATTAAAGAAATTCAATTGATATTATGTAGAATGCAGTTCAGCCTTTAGGTGCGGCCCTCCATAATATTTGTTGGCTCTCGTGTCGCCCTTTGGAAAAAATAATTGCCCACCCCTGCTCCAAATGAACCAGGGCTAACGCCTTTACGGTCCATATGGTGTATATGGCAGGGACACTGAACTTGTCATGTTGGAAAAACATACCCCAATGGGTGGCCTCATCTATCCTCTACAGCAGTGTTTCTCAACCTTTTTTGAGCCACGGCACACTTTTTACATTTACAAAATTCTGGGGCACACTACCAACCAAAATGACACTCTAATAATAAATATAATAACAATAGAATAAAATAATAAATGTAATAATAACAATGGAATAAAATAATACATGTAATAAATAATAAAAATAGAGTAAAATAATAAATGTAATAACAACTATAATATAATATAATAAATGTAATAACAACAATAAATAGAGCATGGCATCCCCTCACCCCAGTCTTCCTTTCTGGGAACCCCAAAGAGACACAAACAGGCTCCAACTTTTCCTCAAAAGACAGGAGAGAAGAAAGAGGAGCCAAATAATGGAATATGCTGATTTGGGGCATGGTGGAGTCTCCTTCCTACTCTGGACTCTTTTAAGCAGAGCCATCTGTCCAGAGTGCTTTGATTGTGTGTTTCTGAGTGGCTGGAGGTGTGACTGGATGGCTCTTCCCTCTGCTCACCTGAGTCTGTTTTTCTTTGGGGAAAAGGCTGTTTGCAGAGACTGGGAAGGAGAGGGAAAGGAGGAGCCACGCCAGATCTCTGCTTTGTCTCCAGGGCTGCTTCTGCCCTTGGGAAGGCAGCGGTAGCAACCTTTCCTCCCCTTCCCTCCCTCCTTCAGGACCCACTGAATCTGAGCAGGGGCCAGCCTACTGAAGGAACAGGAGCTGCCTTGGAGGAAAAGAGAGAAGACTACATTACCCAGCAGGCATGTCCTGCTTCTCCCTCTTCCACTTCAAATCAGTCAACGTTCTGCCGAGGGGAGAGGAACGGAGGGAGTCTTGAGACCCAGGTATCCCGGTGGGATTGCCTTCCTGCTCTCCTTCCTCTTGGGGCCAGCAGAAGAGCAGCTGCCTAGGGAAGATTGCAAAATGAGCAAGATGGGGGAGCAAAACGGAGGTCTTTTGCACCCCAATCTTGCTCAATTTGCAAGGAGAGCAGGCAGGCAGGCAGCCCCACTGGGTCTCAAAACTCCCCCCGTTCCCCTCTCTTTGGCAGAATGTTGGATGGAAAGATGGAAAGAGTGCAATGGGAAGGGAGCAAGTGAAGATGTGGGGAAAGAGGCTGGGAAAGTGGAAAAACGGGGGTGGGACAAGGGGCAAGACAGGAAAAGGGGAAAGACAGGCTGGGATGGAAAGGGAGCTGGAAAAGTGGGAGCTGGGATGGAAAGGGAGCTGGAAAAGGGGAAAGACAGGCAGGGGATAGGAAGGGAGGAACTAGACAGGGGTGGGAGAGGGAGGCATGTGCCGAGAGAGCTCAGCATAGGCGCACGCCCTCTCGGCGCAGCAACCACGCGGTCTCTCCTCCTCCAAGAGTGCTCTCTCTCTCTCTCTCTCTCTCTCTCTCTCTCTCTCTCTCTCTCTCTCTCTCTCTCTCTCTCTCTCTCTGCAGCCGGAGAGGGGTGGGCAAGGCAAGGGCCTCTCTCTTTCCCTCCCTCCCTCCCTCCTTCCTTGGTGGAGAGAGACCCGGCCGGGCTGCCTTTCTTTGTGTGGCCCCTCCTCTTGTCTGCGCCGGCGGCCGCGCCTCCTCCTTCCCAAAGAGACAGACACACACAGAGAGAGAGAGACTGCGAAGGGAAGAGAGGGCAGTGCCCAGCCCCTTCTTCGCTGCCGCCCGGGCCCTCCTCCCCTCCCCCAAAGCAGCAGTAGCAGCCAGGAGGGGGAAGAAAGGCGGGGGGAGAGAGAATTTTCACGGCACACCAAGTGATTCTTCAAGGAGCACTGGTGTGCCGAGCAGCAGCGGTTGAGAAAGACTGCTCTACAGCAGTTCCACTTTCTGACTCCTGCAGTTTTACCTTTGTTACCCTCCCTTCTGTAACTAGTCGGATCGTCAGGTGTTGTGCTGGTGTCCATCTCTCCTGTCTCAGAGTGAATAGATTCCCTGTAATGAGTCGATCTCACCTCTGCCAAGTTGGGTGTCCCATTGATCAGAACCAAATTTGGTGGTAGTGGACATGATTTAACCCTGTAGATCTAATTAGCCCATGTCGACTCCATTGGACGAGGGAGCAGGAACATGGGCTCTATGGGTAGAGAGGTACACGTTTCACCAGGCTTATTCACTGGCCTGGCACAGTACGGGGCATATGTGGAACCTATCAAAGTCTGACGTAGTATAAAATCACTGCCCTCCATACGGATAGGGGACTGAAGCATAAGCAGGCAATGTATCAGTCAGCACACAACTGTTGGTTTCCTGATTAACCCTGAGATGTCCGTGATGATGTTTTCAGCTCATTACTCGGAGCTTTGAGCACCCTTTTTTGTTGTGCTTGAGTGTCTTCTGTGTGGAGCTTATTGTTGGGTATCCTATATTGTATTTTACGCTGCTGGCCTTGGCCTCACTCTGACATGGGATAGCCCAACTGGTTACCCTGTTGTTTCCTTGTTATGTGTCATTGGTCCTGCAAGCCACCCGATTCCCGTTGGGGTGATGGTGGCGAGGTATGAATAGAGTTAATAAATAACAAAGAAATAAATACCTCATCAAGTTTTATAGTCAACCAGCGGTGTGCTATTACCGCTTAACACCAGCCCTCCCTCCCTGTGTGGGGAGGCCCAGACCCTGTTGCAAAGGGGATGGTCACTTGCAACCTCCAGTGCTCCTCGGTTGCTTTCTCCTGTTGCTCCTGAGTACCTAGAAGGAACAGTGGCTTACGTCCTATGCCAAGCGTAGGGGACATCTACCGAGTGTCTGTCTCCCAAGCTTCAGGTGACAAGGCTTCTATAGTCAATATCTGCATATTGAGGGCTGGCTACTGTTAGCTAAATCAAAACCCTTCTTCCTCTTCATACCAGTTCTATGCTGTACTTTCTCCAGTTACTAGAGGTGAAGGCAACGCCTCATGCATGCCTCCACCTCCAACTATAAGGGCATGTTTTTGTTGGACTCAAGGACATTCATCATATCTTCTTCAGGACCACAACAGGTGTGTCTTCTACTTTGATAGTCCCCATCAAAGCAAGGTCTGTGTGGTTTGTCCTTCGGACCATCTTATGGGGGCAGACTCCATCTTATGGGGGCAGACTGTACCCGCTGTCCTGCTGCTAGTATCCTGTACCGCAGCTTGGCTGCAACTTGTTTTATTCGGGGGGTTTGAAATTGTTTTTAATGTATTTTAATGTATTTTATGTGTTTTATGTTTTTATTCTGCCATTCTTGTGAACTGCTCTGGGCTTCAGAGAGAGCGGTATATCAAGTCGAACCTAATAAATAATAAATAAATAAATAATATGGACGTTTGCTGGCCACTCTGGTGGGACACTGGCCATCCCTCATGAATGGTCCCTCTGCCCTGAGGGGGTAGGTTCTATATTCGGACTGTGTCATGATTTATAATTGTTGTGTTTCTTACTCCACCTTGCTCAACCAAAAAAGGGGGGGGGGACTCTAGATAGTTTTACATATATGCATTTATTCATTGGCTTACAATTCAGAAAAATTTCAAAAGAGAAGTCTTACCACAGTGAGAAAATAAATAAATAAAATAATAATAAAACAAATACAGGACAAAACCAACATTACTTTCTCTATTAACCACACTATCTACTTACGTGTTAGATCAGATTCACACTCAGTGCACATATATTTCATGTTTCTCTGTTTCGCTACAGTTTGGAGATAATCTGGCTGTGACGAATTAAATCATCAAGTTCCTCCCTGTGTTTCTTTACTGATCCTCCTGGTAGTCAAAGGGTGCCCAGTTTACAGTGGGCTATATTGTCTGTATCCTCATTGCCTCATGGGAGTTGTGCCATCCGGGCTTGTCTTCCCTCGTTACCTTATGGTGGTTGTGCCAGCCGGGTTTCTCTTCCCTCCTTGTGATACCCTGAGATCAACTTGAGTTGTTCGATCCTCCTCACGCCTCAAAAGGACCGATTTTTTATTTAGGAGTAATTGGATTCCATCATAGTTCTCAGGCTGTCTGTTTATTATATTTCTTCAAGAGCTTATGATAATGAACCATCAGTTACCTTCCTGCCCCATCTTTACGCTTAGAGAGTGTGCTTTACTTTGGTTTTTGACCTCTTAAGGGAACATCTTCTTCGTTCCACGCCATGCCGTGTGAATGTTATTAACTTCTTTCTGGGTACGTGACATCAACTATAATTTACTGGGACAATGTTGTGATGCGTACTGACCCCCGTTCCCATCTCTCTTAGGAGGTCTCCTTGCTAACCCTTTCCTTGCATCAGATGTCACGAGAGCTTGGGCTCTGATGTTGTAGCCTGACAGAACTTGGGAAGTGCAAAAAATGAAAACAATATACCTATCCTGTGTAACAGTACACTGTTAACGCAAGCTAAAGAATATCACTGCCTATATAGCAAAAAATATATGTATTTAAATGATCAAGCAACAATAGGGAGTTCCCTCCATGGCATCATACTCCCAACATCACACAATATGGTAGCATATAAGCAGTGTCAGTATGATACAAAATATGGCATTCTCACGTAACAGAAATTTGCTTCCTATGGGTACAATGTTAGCTCTATACAGTATAAACAATATGCAGCTTTCAGTTTAATCAGCTAAATGCTAAGTCCATATATACTAACAGGTCCCAGATGGTATTACTCACTGTCCCGATGTATGAGTGTCACCCAATGGGTCAAATGAATGGGCAATATGAGGGAGAGGCGTCGCCGCAATCTCAGGCAAATACAGCCAAACTCCCGCCGCCAAACTAAAACAAATTGCGCCCGGCCGTATTCCAAGCCGTTGCTGGGGTGCGCCGCAAAGCAATCAACGCTGTCTCTCAGGAAAACTTTTGCGACGTAGCGGCTTGGGTTCGGCGGCCGCTTGGAAGCACAATAGCAGTACGTATGCAGGACAGGAGAGCAGGAAAACGATGAGGGCAAATGCAGTAGATGGGTAACGTGGGAAAGCTATAGAGGAGTGAGACCACGGGGAGAATGGAGAAGGCAAGGAGATGGCTCCGATCCGCCTACGGGTAACCATAAATGGGCCCAATCCCGTTTCGTTTTTCACTTCCTCAGGGCGGGGCTCTGGGTGCATGTAGCTTCTCATCAATAATTACCAGGAACATCCAATATAGGTATGTCAAGGTCAAGTCACTAGGGTCATCACCAAGAAGTATAGACCGCGTATACGCGTGACTTGACCTTGACATATCTATGTTGGATGTTCCTGGTAATTATTGATGAGAAGCTACATGCACCCAGAGCCCCGCCCTGAGGAAGTGAAAAACGAAACGGGATTGGGCCCATTTATGGTTACCCGTAGGCGGATCGGAGCCATCTCCTTGCCTTCTCCATTCTCCCCGTGGTCTCACTCCTCTATAGCTTTCCCACGTTACCCATCTACTGCATTTGCCCTCATTGTTTTCCTGCTCTCCTGTCCTGCATACGTACTGCTATTGTGCTTCCAAGCGGCCGAACCTGCCGCCACGCCGCAAAAGTTTTCCTGAGAGACGGCGTTGATTGCTTTGCGGCGCACCCCAGCAACGGCTTGGAATACGGCCGGGCGCAATTTGTTTTGGTTTGGCGGCGGGAGTTTGGCTGTATTTGCCTGAGATTGCGGCGACGCCTCTCCCTCATATTGCCCATTCATTTGACCCATTGGGTGACACTCATACATCGGGGCAGTGAGTAATACCATCTGGGACCTGTTAGTATATATGGACTCAGCATTTAGCTGATTAAACTGAAAGCTGCATATTGTTTATACTGCATAGAGCTAACATTGTACCCATAGGAAGCAAATTTCTGTTACGTGAGAATGCCATATTTTGTATCATACTGACACTGCTTATATGCTACTATATTGTGTGATGTTGTGAGTATGATGCCATGAAGGGAACTCCCTATTGTTGCTTGATCATTTAAATACATATATTTTTTGCTATATAGGCAGTGATATTCTTTAGCTTGCGTTAACAGAGAACTTGGGAAGTTTCATACGCTGTCTCTAGAGTACCGGGAGGATGCCAGTGGCCACCCATTGTTTCTGCAATGATTGTCTTGGTCAGTCTTCTCAAAGGCTCATCTTTTTACCAGATAATTGGTCACAAGGTTGTGACATGTAATGACCCTGCAGTTCCATATCTCTTAGAAGATCTCCTTGCTAACCCTCTCCTTGTATCGGGTGTCAGGAAGGTTTGGGCTTTGATGTTCGTAGGGCAAGAGGACTCAGGAAGTCTTCTACGCTACTTCTAGAGTTCTAGGAGGATGCCAGTGGTCTCCCGTGTTTCCACAATGATTGCCTTGTTCAATCATCTCGACGACTTGTCTGTTTTACCAGGTGACTAGTCTCACTCTACATGGCAGGTTCACTCCACTAAACCTGCAGTACCTCCACTGCCTGCTGAGGGGCTTTTTGAGTTAGACATCTATGGGATAGATGCTTGGTCTACTCTTCTCACCTTCGTAATACATGGCAGTGTGGATGGCTGCTGGTCATTAAGGTGCATTCTTTGACAGTGCAGGCCTCTTCTCTGAGGTGGTATGACGCCCACCAGCCACGCTAGTAGCTCGCTAGTCTACCATATGTACATATTCACAGGGACCACGACAGGGAATTATTGGTTGCTTACCTGTAACCGTAGTTCCCTGAGTGGTCACCTGTGAATTCGTACATCCCCGCCCATCCTCCCTGCTGTTGTCATGCCTCAGTCCTTCAAGCTGCTTTTTGCGGCAGAGTAAAGGATCTGAGGTTGTAGCCCCTCCCACTGGCTATATATGCTTGAGGCAAGTGTGGGCGGGGCTACCATTTAAAGTGATAACAACTTTCTAGAACATTCCGAACTGTGTGGGCAGGCACAGGAAATACCATATGTACGAATTCACAGGTGACCACTCAGGGAATTACGGCTACAGGTAAGCAACCAATAATTTTCCCTTATCATTCTCCTCCGACTCTTCGCTTTCCACCACCGAAGCCAGCTTGGCTGCGTTGGTCTTAGGGCAGGCTCCCAGCTCTTCCTTCCCTGGCTTTCCTCGAGATCCAGACAGCACAGCGAACTCAGGGCTGCTTCCCGGGTGAATGCTACACGGTGCTTGGGCCTGAAACTCCGTCACTTCGGGGCGAGCTGCTGCTAAGAACTTTCCTTCCATCCAGCGGCACATCACAGTAAGGGCAACCATCTGCTGCTCCATGAACACCAGTCTCCTGGGGTATAGATATTCCATCTCAGGACTTTCCTCACCCCTTGCCGGCTGCTGGCTGCCCCGTCACCTGACCACTCTGCTCATCTTGTTGCAAGTCGTGGAGGTCGCCAATCACCGCGCTGCTCCAACTCTAGTTGGGATACTTCAATTCTCAGCTCGGGGCCACCTCCGACAGCTCTACTTATCTCCTCCACCACAAATGCAAGGTCGCCTTCTGTAGCTCTGAAAGGCACCCTCACCCATGCCACTCTCCTCTCCAACATTTTGTACTCTCACTGCTGCTGCAGGAAAACCGATTTTACTCTTGGCTTTCTGTCATGACTCACTGTAGCCGCCCTCAAATAACTCACAGGAGATGTCCTGGATATTACTAAGAACTTTTACTACAGGATATCTAACATGGATAAAGCCAAGAGTGAAACACCCACTCCCTGTTTCCCCTTATATACATACCCACAAAATTTCAAACACCACATTCCCGCTGTCCCCAATTGGCGCGTAGTCATTCGTGACAAGGCTGCAGCCGTTTTATTTATTTATTTATGTTTCAAACTTCTATACCGCCACTCCCCGGAGGCTCCGAGCATTTTACAGTTTGATTCATAACACAATAACAATACAGAACAGATATTACAACAGAAGCAAAACAGGGGTGGAACATAAATAAGGGAGGAAACATAAGGATCACATACATTCCGCAATGGAATGGAGATAGGGATTGGATTCTCCTCTCCAGATGCAGCTGGTTTCTTATCTCGTGTTGAGTCTGTCAGGATCCAGATTCAGGGCCTCATTCTCCAGGCTCTGATTCTGGATCATGACAATAGGGCTCTCTTTAATTAAGACTGGTCCCACCCATTGGGCAACGCATACCCTGGACCTGATTTTTAACATCGGATTGCGTATGTCTCTATCCGCAGTGACTGAGGTCCCTTGGTCCGACCACTCTGTCCTGAATGTTCAGATGGAGATTCCATCTCCTCTTCCCCGTGATGCAAAGCCAATTTTCGTTCGGCCTAGGAGCCTTATGGAACCTACCAGGTTTCTGAGTGTCCTTAAGGACTTAGGAAATGCTAATGATGCTTTTAATGAGCAGTTTAACAATTGGAATGCCAGTCTGTCAGCTGCTTTAGAGGAGATTTCTCCTAAATGCCTCATCCACCCCCGCCGCAATTGCTCTCCTTGGTACACCAGCGAGCTGCAGCTGATAAAACGAGAGCGAAAACGGTTGGAACATCGGTGGCCTCGGAATCCGGATGAGAAATCGTTGTCTGCTCTTAAGGCCTTTCTTAGACTTATGAAAGCACAAAGGTCTGAATCGGATTGGTTAATTTTAACTAGTGTAGACTGGTTGAATCAATGATTCAATGGTGAGTCAATACATACCTGTTGATTTAGTAGTCTTAATCTAGGTGGGGGATTTATGATAACAGTTAAACCAGAAAGGAGTCAGTTTACTGAAATAATGGGAAAGCTGAATATTATTGTGGATTAATAAATGAGTTCTTTTATTGCACAAGCAAGGTAATAGTAGGACTCAACTGATTGTTTTGCTTGGATGGTGTCTTGCTAGAAAATGTTGAAAAATATTGGTAGTTTATATTAAATATATCTGTACATATATTTAACCTTGAGGTGCCATTGTTGCTGGCCATTCAAAAATACCCAGAGTGGGACTGTAGAGATTTGGTTCATTGAATCATTGAAAGGTTCTCCAAACTCCAAATGCTGGTCTGGCATAGTGGTCCATGCCCCCCTCCCCCTTTGGTTTGGTGCCCATTGGGGCTCTTGCTACTTTTTGAACTGCCTCACGATGGGAGTGAATTTAGTATTGAAAATTAACCTTTTGCATTGTGCTCACTTAAAGTTTTTTTAAAATTCAACTGATGATTGAATAAGGTCTTTGGTATATGATATGGCATCTATTATTTAGTCTTTGGAAACAAATATGGAAAGCCAATCCTACGAAAAGTTTGTTTCATTTCCCAACTTGGTTTCTTCATGTTGTTTCTTCTGGGTCTTTCATTGTGATATTTAAAAATATGTGTTCTCTAAGATCCCTTCTGTCATCATTCACCTCTCTCGCATCAAGTTAAACCACACAACCTTTCTTCAGAAATCTACCCCATTTATATTCAGTGCAGCCCTCTTGGCCACTCTTAGCTCTGTGTTTCCTTTGTATTCGTTCCCTTTCTTGTGATCTTTACTTCTTGATCTTTTCAATTGCATCATGTTCCCTTAGTGTTTCAGTCATATAATCCAGCTTCTCAGCAGTGTCCTTTTGTCTAAAACTTTCAGAGCATTCTGTTGTCTAAGGGTTTCATGGCCAGAATCACTGGGTTGCTGTGAGTTTTTTGGGCTGTATGGCCATGTTCCAGCAGCATTCTCTCCTGACACTTTGCCTGCATCTGGGGTTCCATTGGCATTGAACCTCAGAATATGCCAGTCACAGATGCAGGCAAAACGCCAGGAGAAAATACTGCTGGAACATGGCCATACAGCCCGAAAAACTCACAGCAACCCAGTGATTCTGGCCATGAAAGAGCATTTGGCACCACATCTTTCTTCCTTTGCCAAAATCCTTTAACAAGTTCTGTGAAGATTTTGTCTTTGCCTTTTACTCCTTATGTGCATCTAAAATGAAGCTCAGCTGTGTGTATAGTCCTCCCTTGCCAACCTAAGTTCTTTTCTCTGTCTTTATTTTCCCTTATGACGAAATAATGATAGTAAGGGATAGAGAACATGTCCCTCTTGTGTCAGGTCACTCTACAAAGACCTGTGCACATTTGAGAACCTATTATACCAAATGATTGATGAGATGAAGGTGATTTGAGCCACATTTTGTCTTTCTTTCATTTGACTGCCTTACATTCTTCAAATACTTGCCATGCATGTAAAAGCTCTTGTGTTGCCTTAGTTTTACAACTCATAGCCCACCAGGTTTTACTAGGGTTACCCTGGTTAGATCGAGCCAATCCCTGCATTGATTAGATGACACGGGAGCTCAGCTTCCGTTGAGAGCCAAAGAAGAGACCTAAACATAGGAAAAGGAACTCATACAAAGAGAAGGTGGCAGTCATGCCAGAAGAATATAAAGACTATGTCGATGTGTTCGATGCAGAGGGGGCTTGTAACTTTTCCCCAAAGCGCCATGTAAAGTGCAGGATAGAGCTTGTTGAAGGAGAGGCGCTGCCCAAGCCTAAGATTTACCTGATGTCCCCAAAGGAGAAGGAGGCACTCAGGGATCATATTGACAAAAACTTTAAAAAGAGGACTCATTGAAGTCTCGGAATCCCCCATAGCAGCCCCCGTACTGTTTAGGAAAAAGAAAGACGGTGGTTTAAGACTTTGCATAGATTATAGAGGGCTGAATGCCATAAGTTCTTCCAACAAATACCCATTGCCATTAATCAAAGATCTCATGGCCCAACTTGCGGGAAAAAAGATCTTCACGAAACTGGACTTGATTGATGCGTTCCATATTATTAGAGTGAGACCCCAAGATAAGTGGAAAACGGCTTTTGCCTGTGCATTCGGGCTATACCAATGGACTGTGATGCCATGTGGTTTGTCGGGCTCTCCAGGCATTTTCATGCCATTAATCAATGAAGTTTTACATCCCCTTTTGTACAAGGGGGTCTATGTTTATTTAGATGACATAGTTATAGTGTCGACCAACAAAAGGGATCATGTGAAATTAGTGCGAGAAGTGTTACAGAGGTTGAGAGAGGCTAGACTTTTTTGCCAAGCTCAGTAAATGTGAATTCCATAGTAGCCAAATTGACTTTCTAGGATACCGAATCTCTGAGAGTGGTATTGCTATGGACCCTAGTAAGGTGGAGGATGTTGCAAGCTGGGAGGCCCCCAGAACACGGAAGCAGCTACAGGTCTTTCTAGGGTTTGCTAATTTTTACCGGGCCTTCATAAAAGACTTTGCACTGTGCCCCTTACTGAACTGTTGAAAACCAAAGGGAAGGGTGAAACCAGGAAAACAAAATCCCCAGGGGCCAAACTAATGTGAGTGCGAGTGCCAGAAAGCATTTGAGGCTTTAAAAGCAGCTTTCACCCAAGAGCCCCTGCTAACTCACCCAGATGTAGACAAACCATTTATCATTCACTGCGATGCTTCAGACAGTGCGTACAGCCGTTCTTATGCAGGCTGATGAGCAAGGGCAATTAAAACCATGTGCATATATATCTAAGGAAGCCCCGCCCTCCTCCTCCTTGCCCGGGAATGAAGAACTTCAGCACCACCAACAGGACAGAGGCCTGACATCAACTCCACCAGATCTGACTGCTGTGTCACAGCAGAGCTATCTGAGGGCCCAGCCACTGCTGATCCACCCACCAGAGGAGTTGAAGGACTTAGGAATTCCATCGGCCTCTGGCCCTACCCATGATGAGATAACCCTGGAATGTGACCCACCATCAGAGGACCAGAGAGAAACCGCTCCTGAAGCGGGGGGGGGGGGGTCCTACCAGGTCACTGGCAAAAGCAAAGAAAACAAAATTTAGATCCAGGACCTTTTGGGGACTGGGGTTTTCCAGCTGGGGTCGTAGACACTCTACTGGCTCCGCGCCCATTACCAGGCCTGCATTCCCCGATATAGGGTTGATTGCTGGTCCCAAACCATCACTGTTCCCGGATCTTAGACTATCATTTATAGGTCTACAACAAAACCCTAAGGGGGCTGAGGGAGGGAGCCCTGCTAAGCTGTTTCTGCCATCAGGCCGATTTAGCCAAAGTGACAATGAACTAAACCAATGCGCTCCCCCTTTTCGGAGGGCGGGCAGAAGGCCGGACACTTAAGTGAACTGTCAATGGATGACATGCAGGGGAGGGAGATACCAGTGATCTCGGGCAGGGGTAACTGGCACGGTAGACGTAGGCCTTATGAGAGAAGGAGGATGAGTCGCGAAAAGACTCCCCCCCCCCTTCTGACCTACAAGCTATCCCTAGGCACTCAGATGGGGAGACGCTAACTAACTCTCCTCCAACTCTGGTACTGGCGAACACTAGATCCATGCGAAATAAAACAGGGGCCATCAGGGACTTCCTCCTGGAAAAGAAGGCAGATCTAGCCTGTTTCACCGAAACTTGGCTACAGGAGGGAGACGAGGTCCTCCTGCACGAGTTAGCATCCCCGGGGTTCACTGCCAGTTACCAGATGAGGACAGAGAGACGGGGGGAGGGTGGCCATTCTCAGTCGAGACAACTTTGATTCCAGGACGGTTCCGACTGCGAACATCCCAGGAATAGAGTGTGCTGGCCTGGTGTGGGACCTTAGTGAGAGTGTAGCCTTCCTGCTGGTGTACCGTGCACCCAACGCACCAGCGGGGAGTCTACCTAAGCTGCTGGAGATGGTCTCAGAGTGGGCATTGAGGTTCCTCAAGCTTATTGTCTTGGGGGACTTCAATGTCCACACCGACACCACCTCCCCTTCAACAGCAGCCATGGACCTGGTGTCCACCATGGAGACACTAGGACTCTCACTCTGCAAGACCGGTCCCACGCACTAGGCCGGGCACACCCTGGACTTGACCCTAACCTCCATAGAAGAGGTTCCATGGTCGGATCACAGTGTCCTGGAAGTCCGTCTTGAGGTGGCCCCTCCTCCTGGTAAGGGTGCCGAACCCATTTTGGTTCGCCCGAAGAGACTTATGGAACCCACTAGGTTCCTGAATGCTCTGAGGGGGTTGGAGCTCTCCAGCGACTCAGTCGATAGGCAGGTGGACTGTTGGAACATCTCTTTGCCCACAGCCTTAGACGAGATCGCGCCTAGACGCTCTCTCATCCCCGTAGAAATCGCGCACCTTGGTTTACCGAGGAGCTACGAGCGATGAAATGGAGGAAGAGACAGTTAGAGGACGTGTGGCAGGGCCTCCGTGACGGAGCATCGAAATCGGCTTATAAACAATTTAAGTATGTTTATGAGCAAGCTATCAAGGAAGCCAAAAAAGTCCACTATTCTTCCTTGATAGAGTCGGCTAGTTCACGCCCAGCTCAACTTTTTAGAATAATTCGGTCCCTGACAACAATTTCGGCTGTCCCAAATGATAGGGGTTTGGCTCCTACAGCTGAGGTTTTTCAGAACTATTTTGCCGACAAGATCTCGACCCTCCGCCGGGATATCCCAGCCACTCTTGATACAGTAAACGAACTTGAGACTCCGCCGCCGCTCGGCGGGCCCACCTTCACCCGTTTCCAACTGCTGGACACAGCAGCTGTCAATAAGTTACTTGCTGCAGCTAGACCAACTACCTGCTCCCTCGATCCGTGCGCTTCCTGGCTTGTTAGATCTTGCCGGGAGGGGCTATGAGACCCCCTGGGAAGGATTATCAACAGCTCCCTTGAGCAAGGAGTGTTCCCAGGGGGTTTGAAAGAGGCAATGGTAAGACCGCTGCTGAAGAAGCCGAATTTAGACCCTTCGGCTCCCTCCAATTACCGACCTGTGTCGAATTTGCCTTTTTTATGCAAGGTAATTGAGAGGGCAGCAGCGGATCAGCTGCAGCGGTTCTTAGAAGACACAGCTGGACTTGATCCCTTCCAGTCTGGCTTCCGTATTGGGCATGGGACGGAGACCGTGCTTGTCGCCATTACAGACCAACTTCGCCGCCAGCTGGATCAGGGCGGATCAGCCCTGCTTGTTTTGTTAGATCTAACAGCAGCGTTTGATACCGTAGACCATGCATTGTTGGCCCACCGTTTAGCCGTGACTGGAGTCAGGGGGATTGCCCTTAAATGGGTGACCTCCTTTCTGCAGGACCGGGGACAACATGTGGAGAGGGGGGAGGTCTCCGGGAGGCTCCCATTAAGTTGTGGGGTCTCTCAGGGGGCCATCCTCTCGCCCTTATTATTTAACATCTACATGCGCCCCCTGGCACAGCTGGCCCGCGACTTTGGTCTGGATTGTTATCAGTACGCTGATGACACCCAGCTTCTGCTGAGAATGGACGGCAGGCTGGACACCGTACCCGATTGTTTCCATCTATGCCTTGAAGTCATGACTGGTTGGCTGCGTGCCAGCCGGCTGAGGGTGAATCCGTCAAAGACGGAGATCTTGTGGCCCGGTCGCCCTGGGCTGGATGAGTGCCGGTTGCCTACCCTGGATGGCGAGCAACTTAGCCCGTCATCCCTTGTTAAGAGCTTGGGTGTCAAATTGGACCCTCTGCTATCCATGGAGGCCCAGGTCTCCATGGCTAGCAAGACGTCGTTTTTCCTTCTACGACAGGCTAGGCGACTGGCACCCTACCTGTCCAGGGACGACCTGGCCATGGTGATCCAGGCGACGGTCATCTTGAGGCTGGACTACTGTAACGCCCTCTACGTTGGCCTTCCCTTGTCGACAATCCGGAAACTCAAGCTGGTGCAGAATGCCGCTGCTCGCTTGCTGGTGGGAGCACCAGCAAGGGAGCACATCACTCCCACCCTTCGGCAACTGCACTGGCTGCCTATTGAGTACCGGATTGCCTTTAAGGTGCTGGTTCTAACCTTTAAGGCCTTGTACGGTCTAGGGCCTGAGTACCTAAGGGACCACCTTACCCCGTACATTCCCCCGAGATCACTGCGCTCGGAACAGCAGAACTTGTTGGTTGTTCCATCACCCCGCTCCTGCCACTTATCCAGCACAAGACAGCGGGCCTTTTCAGTTGTGGCCCCTACGACCTGGAATCTACTCCCTAGCCACGTCCGGGCAATTCGGGAGCTCGGTCCTTTCCGAAGGGCCTGTAAGACTGCCCTCTTCAGGCTAGCATTCGGCTAGCCAGAATTGTAGTTGGCATATCATCATCTGAGCTAGGAACCAAAGCTATGGGCACTCTGGCTGTGTATCGGGTTTTATTGAATTTTATTGTATGTTTTATTGTATGTTTTATTGTATGTTTTATTGTATTTTTATTGCTGTTGTGATCCGCCCCGAGCCTGCAGGGAGGAGCGGAATATAAAATCGAAGAAATAAATAAATAAAATTATACCGAACGAAAGTGGCCCATTTGGGAGAGAGAGGCTTACGCAGTGAAGTTTGCCCTCAAACATGGAGGCACTTTTTAGAAGGGGCTAAAGAGGCTTTTGAAGTCTGGAGCAACCACAAGAACTTACAATATCTCCGAAATCCACAAAAAACTCTTTGCCAAGCAGATACGTTGGGCACAGTATTTTTCTAGGTTAAATTTCCGCTTGCGGTTTTTCAGAGGAAAGGATAATGTTGTAGTGGATGCACTCTCCAGATTCCCTCAGCATTACAAAAACCAGACTCCTACACATGGTTTTCACAGAAGCCCAGTGGAGGATGGCAGTGTAAACGCATTCCCCAGTCTCGGAAGGAGGGAGGGGAACAAAAAGGGAAGAGCGGAAAGAGAGCAAGTGGGAAGAAGATTTGAAACAATGTTATGAAAAAGATGAATGGTTGGGCAACAATAAAGGCATGTGCCAAGCTCAGAATGGTTTCTGGTTTATGGATTCTAAACTATATATCCCTAAAGCATTGCGGGGTAGGATGTTGGAACGTTTCCACGACAGCAAAAGCACTGGACATTGGGGTTTAACCAAAACGTTGATGTTATTAAAAAGACAATGCTGGTGGCCAGGGATGCGGGGTGATACAAAGAAATATATTCAAGACTGTGAAACATGTGCTATCAATAAAGTCCCTACTGGGAAGCCCTGAGGACTGTTGCAAAAGGTGGCAGAACCCACTTTTCCCTGGTCACATGTCAGCATGGATTTCATGGGCGAAATGCCCCCTAGTAAAGGTTGTAGATACATATGGACAGTAATGAACCTGTTTTCAAAACAAGCACACTTTGTGCCATTAGCCAAGCTGCCTTCTGTAGAGAGACTGGCCGAATTGTACATAAAGAACATTGATAGATTACATGGATGCCCCGAAAAGGTGATTAGCGACTGAGGGGTGAAATTCACAGCCTAATTTTGGAAACACTTTATCAAAGCTTTAGGAGCGGATCAAGGCTTGAGTTCAGCGTACCATCCGATGTCTAATGGCTTGGTCGAGAGAGCTCAGCAATCATTGGAACATTTCCTACGGACATACACAAACCACCAGCAGAACAATTGGGTGGATTTATTGCCATTTGCAAGATGGCTTACAATGGGACACTGCACTCTGCCACTGGACAATCTCCCTTTGCCTAAGCTACCGGAATGGGAAGATACGGCGGGGGGAGGTTGGGTTCAAAGAGCCCGCAAGAATTGGAAGGAGGTCACCAGGGCACTGTGTGAATCGCAGAAAACACATAAACGGTTCGCAGACGTGAAACGGAGGGAAGGGGAGGATATACACCCGGGGGACCTGGTCTGGTTATCATCAAAGAACATAAAACTGGGACTCCCGTCCTGGAAACTGGGGCCCAAATTTCTGGGGCCATTCCGGGTAGCCCGTCAGGTCAATGCTGTCACATTCGAGCTCAAACTTCCCAAAGACATGGGGAAGGTTCATTCTGTGTTTCATTGTAGCTTGCTGAAAAAATGGATGTTGGGAATTGACGCATCCTTCTTCTGTCCACAGGAGGAGGAAGAGGCCATCATGTCAGCAACTGATGCTCGCGGCCTTGGCTTAGGCCAGCGGGATCCAGATCCTGACATAGGCTAAACAACTGGATCAGCGTGAGAACATACTGGCTGGCAACATTTTGGTACCCAACAAAAAAGGGCACAATTCTAAGATTTGAACAGGAGGGGGAAACCTATAAATTCTGAGGGCTGGTGGAAGATAATCACTTTCGACTTTGGATATGTTTGTTTCTTGTAGTAAAGGAGTAGTAGAAACCTTATGTATGGTTATTTGCACCTGACTGCAGTGAGCTGACAGCTAACTATGGAAGCACTGGGGCTCTCACTAATCGAGACTGGTCCCACTCACCGAGCTGGTCACACCTTGGACCTGATCTTTAAAACTGGAATTCGAGTGGCTCTATTTGCAGTTATTGAGATCCCATTGTCTGACCACTTTGCCCTAAATATTCAGGTAGAGATCCCACTTCCCCCCTGTTTAGAAGCTCAGCCAATTTTCACCCGTCCTAGGAAACTCATGGAACTTGTCAGATTTTTGAATGCTCTCAAGGACTTGGAAACTGCTAACGACTCTCTCAATGAGCAAGTCAACAACTGGAACGCTAGTTTATCAGCTGCCTAGAGGAGATCGCTCCTAGACGTCCCTTTCACCCTCATTGGAACAGTTCTTCCTGGTACACAGATGAGTTACGGTCGATAAAGCGAGAGCGGGAACGACTGGAGCACATGTGGCGCTGAAATCCTGACGAGATGTCGAAATCTACTCTTAAGGCTTTCTGTAAAACTTATGAGTTAGCTATTAAGGAGACTAAAAAGGTATACAATAAATCCTCGATAGCCTCTGCCAGATCTTGTCCAGCACAAATATTTAAAATTGTTCAAACCATGACTAATTTGGACCCCTTGGTCCAAGTTTTAGCTAATCCGGCTATTACAGCAAAGTTTTTTTTACAGATAAGATTACCTTGCTCTGTCAGGAGTTGCCCCCTACAGCTGATACATTGAGGGAGCTGGAGATTCCGTGGCCATCTGCCGGGCCCATCCTTGACCAGTTTGCTCTACTGGACATAGAAGCTGTTGATAAGACTCTGGCTGCGGCAAAATCAACCACTTGCTCCCTTGATCCGTACCCCTCCTGGGTAATTAAGGACTGCCTGGAAAGTCTATGGGGCCCTTTGAGGAATATAATTAATGGCTCCCTTGAATAAGGAGCCTAAAAGAGACAGCCTAAAAGAGGCAGTAGTTCACCATCTATTGAAGAAGCCGAGCCTAGATCCCATGACTCCTGCCAACTACTGCCCAGTCTCGAATCTTCCATTCCTACGCAAAGTGATTGAACATGCAGTAGTTGGGCAACTGCAGCAATTGCTGGAGGATACAGCCAGCCTGGACCCTTTTCAGTCCGGCTTTTGCCCTGGCCAAGGGACTGAGACTGTCCTAATTGCCATCACAGACAAACTCCGTCGCCAGCTTGACCGAGGTGGATCGGTACTGTTAGTACTTTTTGACCTCACTGTAGCATTTGACACCGTTGACTATGATTTGCTGATGCACCGTCTTGCCGTATCCGGAGTTTGTGCCCTGGCCCTCAAATGGTTCAGCTAATTTCTCCGAAATCGGGGGCAGTGTGTGGAGTGGAAGGGTCAAGTCTCTGAGAAGTCACCTCTCCATTGTGGGGTAACTCAGGGTGCTATTATTTCCCTTTTGCTATTCAACATCTATGTTCGACCACTCGCTAGACTGGTACGGAGTTTTGGTCTGGAATATTACCAATATGCTGATGACACCCAGCTCCTACTGTGTCTGGAGCCTGGGGCAACCTCAGTACCTGATAATTTCACCTTGTGCCTTGAGGCTGTTACGAGATGGTTGCGGGCTAGCAGACTCAAGGTGAATCCGGCGAAGACCAAGAATTTTATGACCCAGTCGTTCAGCAGGAGTGGTGCGTCCGCTGCCAACTTTTGATGGTGAACAGTTATCTCCATCTGCCACCGTTAAAGGCCTAGGTGTTGTTTTGGACTCAATGCTGACAATGGAGACTCAGGTCACCGCTGTCAGCAAACAGGCCTTTTTCCACCTTTACCAGGCGAGGCAGCTGGCACCCTATTCCTCTAGGGAAAGGCCTTGGCAACAGTAATTCATGCTACGGTCACCTCCAGGCTGGATTATTGTAATGCACTTTACGTCGGCCTTCCTCTGTCAGCGACCCGGTAGATTTGTATTGTGTTAAACGTGGTCGCCAGGCTACTTACGAGAACTCCTATGAGATGCCACATAACTCCAATTCTACAGCATCTGCATTGGCTGTTTCTTATACGGTGTTGAACCTGACTTTTAAGGCCTTATATGGTCAGGGGCCGTCGTACCTCAGGGATTGCTTTTCTCCCTTTCACTATCAGTGGTCGCTGTGACCCTCCCAAGAAAACCTTGATGCTTGGCCCGTTGACACACTGGACAAGTAGCCACATATTTCTCCACATCCCTTGGGATCTTTGGCCACCAGAAGTCTCTGAGGATAAGTTGCATGGTCTTGAATAGTCCAAAGTGCCCCGCAGGCTGTCTATAATGGCATGGAGATATATATATTATATTGAATAATTCTGTATGTTTGTGTGATAATTTATTGTAGTTGTGATACAGTATGTATCAGTGAACTACTACCTTGTGTATTTTCTAGTTGCATCAGGACACAGTTTATTATTATTTAGATGTTGTAGTCTTATCTCTGAGCTCCACTGACTTCAAACAGGCTAGTTCCCAAGAGAAACTGTTCTGCCTCTGCAAATTTCCATCCCTTTGCATTCGAGATCCTACAATCCTGAAGCCACAGGCCCAACACAACCCTTCATTTCTAAAGTGTTTTGTGTGCAGCAAAAATCACATATCTATCAGGAACAGAAACAAGGTCAGCTTAAAATGGGTGTGCCATTCACCACCTACAAATTCATTAATTTGTTAAAAATATTGAAAGGTTGGAATTGGTTTGTTTCTAGCAAAATGACTGGAGTGGACAAAAGACTTGCTGTTCTGCATTTCAGGTTGAGCAACTACAGCACAAGATGGTCCTTTCACATTAAACAGTTGTAACATTGTGATTTTGGTTTTGATCTCAACAGCAATATCCTTTGGAATCCTGGTGAAGGGGGAACTCTGCATGCTCTCAGAGGTTCCCTTTTCTGCTCTCAGGGGGGGCTGTGCGGGGATGGACGACACATGCGAGTTGAGTCAAGTGAAGAAGGCTTTATTTGCTGGCCAGCAAATAGCGGACAGTTGGCTTGAAGCATAAGGAACTGCTTCAAGTTCCTTATGCTTCAATGGGGCCGTGATCTTTTATCATTTTACAGCAGATCAAACAGCACAATTTTGGTTGGTGTTAACATTTTGTATTTTCTATTGGCTTATTCTTGTTCATTGTATTCTAATTGGCTCTCTAGTCTATGCACACAAACAGCTAAGAAATTTACTGGAACTTCATATCCCTAGCACTGATCCTTACTTGCTAGAGCAGCAGCCAATCACTGGTCTTATCTTTTAGTTTCACATACAAATAATTCGGGAGCTGTTTTTTTAAAAAAAAAACTTCAGCATCTGCTCTTTTCTTTTAGGACTACAACTCCTATGATCAATTTTCAGACTACTGCCTATATAATCCATACTTTTTATTTTGTGAAGCATTGGTTACATAAACTGAACAAACAAATATTTAAATCTATCTCAAAGTAATAATCCCCTTTTGTGGCCACTTGTCATCATCTGGTTCTTTTAAAATAATTTTATTATTTTCAATCATATAGTTGAAATGCAGTAAAGGGGGGACGGGACAATGTGAGATTATAGAAAAGTAAGAAAGTTGAGAGATAGAGTGCTAGAAAAATCCAGCAAAACTAAAAAAAAGTAAAAAGAAGATAAAAAAGGTACCAAATGATTTTTTTAAAAAAATGTGTATAGAAAAAAAGAAGTTATGTGACTTCCATTCTTCTTCCATTCCTTTCTTGAATTCTTAGTTTCTGCTAAAATAAGCAGTCTTTTATAATATTTTATAATATTTTTATCATAGCTATTATTTAGTCTTTTTATATTATATCCGTTCTTCCTCCATATTTACTGACCACTGTCCATCTCTATTTTTATTTAAGTAGGAAAGAGATAGGAATACGGAAGTTTTAAAGTTTATGTAGCGAGTGTATGTTACTATATGGTTTTATCCATGAATGCTACTCCTGCCATTCTGCTGTTGTTTTAATGTTATTGTGCTATGTGTTTTATTGTGTTTTTATTGTGTTTTTATTGTGTTTTAACTATGTGTGAGTTGCCCTGAGCCAATCGGGAGGGGCGACTAAGAAATAGAAACAATAAATTTAAAAAAGTTCTTTTTCCACGTATTCCTCTAATACTTTCCAATTTGTTTTGTTCAGTCCTTTTCCATTATTCTGTTTGAGCCAACATGTCAATTCATCCATATCTTTAATGTCCATTATTTTCTGCAACCACTGTATTCTTGTAGGGATTAGATCTTTTTTCCAATACTTTGCAAAAATAATTCTTGCTGCCATGGTAAGAAATACAAATAATTTTTCTATGTTATGTTCTTCAAAATTTTCTTCATCCAGCATACTGCCCCAAGCCTGTTTGGAGTGGTGGCGTAGAAATTGAATAAATAAATAAATAAATACCTAGTAAATAGAATTCTGGTTTCATTGGGAATTCAATATTTAAAATTTGTTTACATTCTTTATGAATCATTTGGCAATACTCTATTGTTTACGAACAAGTCCACCACATGTGGTAAAAGGATCCTTCATGGGTTTTACATTTCCAACATATATTATCCACATTTTTATACATTAAATTTAATTGTTTGGGAGTTATATACCATCGGTGAAGCATCTTTAGCCAATTTTCTTTGAGATCCGATGCATATGTCAATTTTAATCTTTTTGTCCAGATCTGTTCACACTCTTTTAACTGTATTGATCTTCCTATATTTTGTGCCCATTTGATCATGGAATGACTAATAACATCAGTTTCTGTTGTCCAACTTAGCAATGTATTATAGATTCTTATTATAATCTTTTTCTCTCCCATTAGGATTTTGTCCCAAAGTTCTTCTTTTCATTGAATCCTATTTTCTTATCCTTGTTGAAACATTCCTTAATCTGGTGGTAATGTTACCAGGGCACATTTTTATATTGTCGTGAGATATCTTCTTGACTCTTTAACTCGTATTTTCCCTGTATTTTGGCCATAACGTCCACCCTAATAGTCTTCTTTGATTCACCTCTAAAGGTGAGATCCATAGAGGTATTTTCTTGTACATGTACTTCTTATATCTTTCCCATATCTTAATTAGTGATGAGCAAATAAAATGATTACCAAAAAATTTATCCAGCTTAGTCTCATCATAGCAGAGATATGCATGCCACCCTTTCCTTAGGTCAAAGCCCTCCAGTATCAGAGTCTTAATCTTAGTCAATGTTGTCCAATCTCTTACCCACAACAGAGCGCAAGCTTCATAGTATCATTTCAGGTCTGGGAGGCCAAGGCCTCCTTTTTCCTTCTTCGATATCATTGTTGTGAATTTTATTCTAGGGGTTTTTTTTCCATCTTTCCAGATAAATTTCATTATATCTCTATTTCATTCTTTGAAAAAATTCATATTTCTAATAATTGGTAGATTTTGAAATACGTATAGCATCCTTGGTAACAAATTCATTTTTACCGCCGATAGGTTAAATTTTTTCCATTGCTCCATTTCTTTTTAAAATTTTCTTGCATTTCTCAATGAAATTGTCTTTCAGTAAGTGTAGGTTTCTTGACGTTATCCATATCCCTAAGTATTTTATCTTACCAACTGTTTTTAGTCCCGAGATCTCTTCCAGTTTCAACTGGTTATTTTTATATATATTCTTAGTCAGTATCATTGATTTCTTTTTGTTAAGTTTAAATCGTGCTATCTCTCCATATTCCTAGAGTTTTCCCATCCAATTTGTTATATTTTCTCTCGGTTCTTCAATAATACATATTATGTCATCTGCAAATGCTCTTATTTTGAATTTCTGTTTATCTATTTTTAAACTTTTCAATTCCTTATCTTCTCGAATATTTTAAATCAAATTTTCCAGTGCAAAAATGAAGATCAAAGGGGATAAAGGACATCCCTGCCTCATCCCCTTTTCAATCGGAAATTCTTCTGTTAGACTTTATTTATTTATTGTTCAAATTTGTGAGTCGCCACTCCCGGGTGGCTCGGGGCAACTTACACCATACATTCAGATTAAAAACAGATATAAAACACCATAAAACACATAAAACACAGTAAAATACAATAAAATACACAACAAGCACAGATGTGTATACTACATCAGGACACACAACACAAGGAGGCAGAGTAGCCCACGGATCTCAGCATTAATGCCCAAAGGCCTGCCGAAACAGGATGGTTTTGCACACCTTCCGGAATGCTACTAAGTCCGTGAGGGCACGGACTCCAGAAGGCAGTGCGTTCCAGAGGGTAGGGGCAATTACTGAAAAGGCCCTCTGTCTCGTGGCCGTCAGGTGGTATGTTTTAATGGCAGGCACCTCTAGAAGTTGGCCTACCTCTGAACGTAGTGGCCTAGTGGGACAGTATGGGATGAGGCGGTCCCTAAGGTACACTGGCCCCAGACCGTTCAAGGCCTTAAAGGAATTTCCCCAATGGAGAGGGCATTGGCCGGCTGTATCAACATGGAATTTCAATTGCGTTTTAGAAACGTTAGGAGAATGATCAAGGAGAACTGAGGGAGATAATGGTGGAAATTGTAGCTAAGCTTCTTCAGTTATCAGTAGAAGAAGCAGACAAAGAGATGGATAGGACTTTCAGAATCTCTACAAGCTTCTCAAAAAAAAAACCAAAGCTATTCGGGATGTCTTAGTGAGGTTCAACAGGAAAAAGATAAGAAATGACATCTTAAGAGAAAATGCCAGAAGTCCAATCTTCTGCAATAAAAGGAAAATTATAATCATGAAGGAAATCCCTCCTTCCATCCTAGCCAAGAGAAAAAAATACTATGCCCTGACAGATGAACTCAAAAAGCGGAACATTAAGTTTCGCTGGGAAAAAATCGAAGGAATAATGCTAACGGCCAAGGGCTCAAGACATTGGATAAAGACTGAGGAAAAAGCAAAGTCCTTCCTCGGGGATCTTCTCAGAGGGAAATTTACACAAGATGACAGAGATATGAGAGACAATGTAGGGGACAATTGTGATATGAGAAATAACGAGGAGGAGGAGAGAGATGGAAATGAAGAAGAGATAAGCTCAGACCAAGAGGATGAGGAGGCTGAAGAAGAAGGAGAAATCAAACAAAAGAAAGACAGAAGGAGACACCAACCAAACCAAACGGACTGGATAATCCAAACCAGAGCACAAAAGGAGAAAGAGTTAAGAAGGTTTTACAATGGAAATTAGTATTACTTCTAACAATGTGAATGGGCTTAACAACCCGAATAGGAGGAAGAGAGTGTTTAACCATATGTATAAAAAAAGTAGATGTGGTGGCGATCCAAGAAACCCACATCAAAAATAATGATGTAGATTACTTAAAGCAAGATAGACTGGGGAAAGTGTATATATCCTCATATGTTTAAAGACACTGAAGGTCGAGTGGTAGGGTTCAATATACAATGGAATGGAAAAAAGTCCTCCTCTGTAATATTTATGCGCCAAACGGCCCAAAGGTAAAATTCTTCCGTCATTTAAAAAAGGCCATCCTTAAGGAAGATTTTGAGGACCTAATCATTATTGGAGATTTCAATGCAGTAATTGAAAAAGAATTAGACAGAACAAACAAAAAAAGTAAATGCAAGAACAAAGGGGCAGGACAATTACCAAAAGATGCCAGAGAAATTTTGGAGGATCTGGGTGTTAAAGATGCATGGAGGGAACAGAATCCAGGTGGGAGGGATTATACCTTCTACTCGGGCAGATTCTGTACATGGTCAAGGATAGATGCTGTATGGGTGACAAAAAGTCTCTTAGTTAAAGTCAAAGAAGTCTGTATAAGTCCGATGCTATACTCTGACCACTGTTTCCTTGATCTTAAAATAGGATCGATAAACCGGCAGAGGAGGTGGAAGATGAACGAGGCACTATTGAAAAATGAGAATCAGGTTTTAAAGTACAAAAAAATTCTAAAAGAATATTTCCGGTTAAACACAAATAAAGGCATCCCAGACACCACTGTATGGGATGCAGGAAAGGCAGTAATTAGGGGCCACCTCATCCAAAATAATATAATAAGGAATAGAGAAAAGTTTAAAAAGGAAAAAGACCTGCTTAACAAGATAAAAGAAGCAGAGTGTAGGCTGAAGCTGAACCCAAAGGATAAAGCTACAAAATCAAACTTGAATGCCCTATTGAAGCAAAAAGAAATCCTAGACCTGGAAAAGATAAAAAAATAACTTAGCATTTCTTAAACACCAACACTTCCTAAATGCCAATAAACCGGGTAAGTGGCTAATGTCCAAAATCCGGGGGGGAAAGCAACGAAACTACATTACACAAATTATAGAGAAAAACAAAATCTTCAATGAGGACGAGCAAATAAGAGATCAGTTTCAAAAATACTACAAAAATCTTTATGAGCCAGACAACATCCAAAAAGAAACTGTCCAGAAATATATCAGCGATAGAAAGCTAGACAAGATTACAGAGGCACAGCGAGAAGGGCTAAATAAACCAATTACTATACAGGAGATCACAAAGGCAATTAAAAAATTGAAAAATAATAAAGCCCCGGGCCCCGACGGCTTCACAGCCAAATATTATAAAACTTTTGTAGACGAATTATCCCCTCATCTTTGTAAAGTAATGAACGATGCTATGACGGGCAAAGCACTACCAGAGACTTGGAAAGATGCTACCATTACCTTAATTCCTAAACCCGGCCAGCCATCTACTGAGATGAAAAATTATCGCCCGATATCCTTATGAAATATTGACTACAAGGTATATGCGAGTATCTTGGCTGAAAGGCTCAAAGGCTTTCTGAATGAATGGATAAAACCAGAGCAAACAGGTTTTCTACCGGGGAGGCAAGGTAAAGGAAATGTTAGAATCCTTATTGACTCGGTTGAACATTACAGGCAGAATATACAAAAGAAAGTGGCTTTCCTTTTTGTGGATGCTGAGAAGGCCTTCGACCGAGTCAACTGGGATTTTATAATCCTATTAGCCAGAGAACTAAACCTGGGGTTCCACTTTTGCAATGGGATCCAGGCAATCTATACTCAACAACAGGCAAAATTAGTAATAAACGGAGGAGAAACAAAGATCTTCCCGATCATGAAGGGCACCAGGCAGGGGTGTCCACTTTCCCCTTTATTATTTATCCTAGCCCTTGAGCTATTATTAAATGACATTCGCCAAGACAAGGAACTATCGGGGCTGAAGACAAATAAAGAATCTCTGAAGATCAGGGCCTTTGCAGACGACCTCGTTTGTATAATTGAAAACCCCCTAGACAATATTAATAAATGGATAAATAAAATGGAAACATATGGAGAAGTAATGGGTTTTAAGATAAATAAAAGCAAAACGAAGATACTAACAAAAAATATCTCCCAGAAAGAGAAAGAAGAAATAGAAAGAAGGACTGGTATAGGAATTACAAACAAAATAAAGTACTTGGGCATTACACTGACTCCAAATAATATAAACCTTGTCAAAAATAACTATGAAACAACCTGGAAAGAAATTAGAAAGAATATGGACAAATGGAAACATCTTAACCTGTCCATGCTTGGAAGGATATCGTTAATTAAAATGAATATCCTGCCCAAGATGTTGTTTCTGTTTCAAAACCTGCCCATCCTAACAAATGATAAACTCTTTGATAGCTGGAGAAAGGATTTAACAAAGTTTATCTGGAGGGGCAGACAACCAAGGATAAAATGGTCCAACATGATTGATGACAAAAATAGGGGTGGACTTGGAGTGCCGGACTTCCAATCCTACCACGAGGCGTGTGCCCTGGAGTGGATTTGTGAGTGGGCAAACTTGAAAGATAAATTACTCCTTGCGATCGAGGGTGAAGACCTAAGGGTGGGTTGGCACAGTTACATGTGTTATGAAAGAGTCAAAATAGAAAAAAACTTTAGAAATCACCCTATATTTGTTGAAAATTGTTGAAAATCATTGTTGAAAATCTGGCTCAAATACAAATATACTTTATGTGTAAAGACCCCGTTATGGATTTCCCCACAAGAAGCCTTCTTTAGAAGGCAGTTTGGCAGGAGTGAATGGCTGAAATACAGCGACATTCTTAAGGAAAGAAATAAGGAATGGCAACTAAAAGATTTTGGGGAGCTGAGGGAATTGGATGGATCCATGAACTGGCTTCATTATTTACAATTAAGGGAGATCTTCAACAAAGATAAAATCCTAGGATTCGAAAAGAAACAACAATTCTGGGATAGAATCCTACTGAAGAAGTCAAAAAATATATACTCACTCTATGCAAAATTGTTAGAAATCAAATCAGAACATGAGGTGATTAAAAACTGTATGGTGCGGTGGGCACAGGACCTGGGTCATGAGGTTCCCTTAGCTCTCTGGGAAAGAGTGTGGAAAGTCCACTGGGGGTATACTTACTCTTATGAGTTAAAAGAAAATAACATCAAAATATTCCACAGGTGGTACCTTACCCCTCAAAAAATTGCCTGTTATAACATAAACTACAGTCAAAAGTGCTGGAAATGCAAGACAGAGGTGGGAACCCTTATGCACTCATGGTGGAATTGTAGGAAAGTCCAAAAATTTTGGTCCCTATTGTATAAAGTTATGACAAATATGTTAGAGATCACGATCCCATTAAAACCTGAATACTTCTTGCTGGGTTTATTGGCCTTTGATATAGACAGAAATTCAGAGAAAATTTTTGTTTATTGTATCACAGCAGCCAGGCTGACCCTGGCAAAGATCTGGAAAGAAGGCAGTACCCCGAGTATAGAAGACTGGTCAACAAAGCTTCTTGACATCATGAAAATGGACATTTTAACTCAGGAGCTGTCACAAACAAATACCCCCAAGAGAACTGACTGGTCCAAGGTGACGCTGTTTCTAAAACAAGAGAACCACGGAATGTGGGCGGAGGTCGAGCCTTAAGACATTTATTGATTCTTTTTTTTTCATTACTAATACTTACGTGTATAAGGATGCCTAGTCTCAGTACACCGGCTAAACAAAAAAATATATAGAGGTGTAATCTATACTACCTGTATAGATTACACCTCTATATATTTTTTGTGTTACCTACACAATATAGGGTGTTACAGGAGGTGGGTCTGCAGGTTGGAAGTACTCTTTAATGTTGTATTGTCCTGTTTTGTAGTAGACAATGTTAGGTGGCGTCTGTAGTGTGCTATGTAAACGTCTCATTTGTGTTGTGTGTTTTTTTTTAATTAATCGTGTGTGAAAACCAATAAAGATGATTTTTTTTAAAAGGCTGTAATGACGCTCCAATTTCGGTAAGGATCACGCGTAGATATAAGCACGGTCCAACACGATTTTATTGCAGGTACAGCACTTGTAAAGCTAAAGCACCGTCCCACCACCCAAACACACCTTTTATACCCAAACCCCCCTCCCCTTGCTCATGCAATGTCCAGGCAGGGTTGCACCATATCCGGGTGAATCAGCAAATCCCATAGTCCCAAGGGATGTGACCTCCTTAGTCTCTGAGTCAGCATTAACAGTTCATTGTCCAATGTCCAAGTCCAGAAGAGATTACCTCACTTCCCCTGGAGGCACCTGGAAGTTACATCACTCCCAGACTGACTCAGCATGTCCTTCAGTAACTAGGGCAAAGGTCTTAGAGAACTGGGACAAAGGTCAGCCACCTCATGGCAGGCTGGAAACCTGAGCTTCTTCCAAGCTCAGATTTCCCAGATCTGACAAAGGCCTTAAAGGGTAGTACCAGCACTTTGAAGGTGATCCGAAACGCCAGCCAACAGTCTAGCTGCTGCATTCTGGACCAGCTTCAGTCTCCAGATCACCGAAAAAGGAAGGCCAACGTAGAGAGCATTACAGTAGTCCAGTCTCGAGATGACTGTGGCTTGGACCACTGCGGCTAGGTCGTGGCGGGAGAGGTAGGGAGCCAGCTTCCTCGCCTGACGGAGATGGAAAAAAGCAACTCGACTGATGGCTGAGACTTGCGAGACCATCGTCAGTCGAGAGTCCAGAGTGACACCAAGACTTTTAATTGTCGACGATGGACATAATGTCACGCCGTCCAGGGGAGGAAGCTGGATCTCCACCCCGCCCGGATGACCCAACCACAGGATCTCCGTCTTAGCTGGATTCACCTTCAACCTACTGGCTCGCAGCCATCCAGTAATGGCTTCAAGGCATAGATAGAAATTATCGGGTACGGTTTTGGGCCTGCCCTCCATCCCCAGAACGAGCTGGGTGTCATCAGCATATTGGTGACACACCAGCCCAAAACTATGGACCAGCCAAGCAAGTGGTCGGATGTAGATGTTAAATAATAGAGGGGACAGGATTGCCCCCTGGGGAACCCCACAATAAAGAGGGGAACCCCCAGAGACATCCCCGCTCCTCCTCACTCACTGCGAGCGGTTCCGGAGGAAGGAGGACAGCCAGTTTAAGACCGTCCCCCTCACCCCGGCCCCGGGAAGGCAGTGGGTCAAAAAATCATGATTGACAGTATCGAACGCTGCCGTGAGGTCCAATAACACGAGCAGCGCCGATCCGCCCTGATCAAGCTGGCACCGTAGCTTGTCCGTGATGGAGACCAGGACCATCTCCGTCCCATGCCCCGAGGAGAAGCTGGACTGGAAGGGGTCTAACCAAGTAGCGTCCTCTAGGAAGGACTGCAACTGCTCCATTGCTGCCCTCTCAATTACCTTGCCCAGAAACGAAAGATTCGAAACTGGGCGGTAATTGGAGGGGACCGTAGGATCTAAACCCGGCTTCTTCAGCAATGGAGTGACCACAGCCTCTTTCAAACCCTCTGGAAACACTCCTTGCTCAAGGGAGGTGTTAATTAGTCTCAACAGAGGGTCTCGTAACCCCTCCAGGCTAGCTTTCACAAGCCAGGAGGGGCACGGATCGAGGGAGCATGTGGTCGACCTAGTTGCAGTCACTATCCTATCGATGGCTTCTGCGTCCAGTGGCCGAAACCGGTCGAAGGTGGGCCCAGCAAGAAGCCACGGAGTCTCGAGTTCACTAACTTTATTTATTTATTTAGTTATAGTTCAAACTTGCTATACCGCCACTCCCCGAGGGCTCGGAGCGGTTTACAGTTTGACATAAAAAATACAGAGCATACAACAAGACAAACAACATCGACAGGGAATGACAAAACTAACAAGAAGGGGAAGCCAAGCTCGGGCCCATGTGGGTTCTGACCCACATGGGCTCGAGCTTTCTAAGGTCAGCTATCAGGCTCGACCGTCGAATGGGGGAAGCCTCGGAGGATCCCACAGATCGAACAACGTCCTCAGGGGCTCGAGATCCATACGGTAGCGATCGTCGCAAGCCTGTGGCTCCGGGTTCGCCAGCGTCGGATTATCAAGCCTCCTGGGGTGGGGGTTCATCAATGGGGGAACCCGGCGCCTGAGGTTGGTGTTCCTGAAGGTTCTGGGACGGAACCCTCTGGGTGTTGCAGAGCAGGGCTGGGATTTCCTCTATCCCCGCCCCTGCCCGCCTCTTCGGGCCCCTCCTCTGTTTCGTCTGAGGTGGCAGAGGGTTCTTCCGTTGTTTACTAGTCCTCTCGCCGTATCTCGGACCGTGCCCCGCGGCGGCCACCGGCTGTCCATGGCCTCTAGGCGCTCCATCGGGGCACTGGGGGGGAGGGCCAGCCTCAGGGCCTCCAGAGTTAGCAGTGATCCCGGTCCCAGGGCCACCGGTGACAGCAGGCCCGTCACCAGCCGGTGGCGGTGCAGCCTGTGGGCTGGTCATAACCATGGGGATCGCTGGTAATCGGTAATCGGTCGGCTCGTCGCCGGGGCTGCTCCCCAGGGGCCCTTGCAAGGACCCCAGAGACGTCAAGCGCCTCCATCAGGGACCCCATCAGGAACCCCGGGGGCAGTGGCATGGCGGTGCTTGTGGCCTCCAGTGAAAAGGCTGGCGGTGGAAAAGCCAGCAGTGGCGGCCACTCCAGCAGGGGGCGTGGTCGCAGCCTTTGGGGTGGATGAGGGGGGTGGGCCTAAAGATGCCAAACTGATCAGGGTCGGCGCCATGTTGATACAGCCAGCCAACGCCCTCTCCATCGGGGTTGGGGGAGCCTTCCCAATGCCTTCCACGGGCTCCACCATGGCACCGCCACCCATCCGGCTGATGCCTCGCCCCCGGATGGGGGCCCTTCCTTGAGGAGGGGGTCTCCCTCAAGAGGCAGCCAACCATCCTCCAGGAGCCCCTCCCACGGGGTGCTCCTCGAGGTCTCCGTGCACCTCTCCTCCGCCTGGCTCCTCGGAACCAGGACACTCGGCGGGCCCGAGCGGTGGCCGCACAGGGGGCCAGAAGCAGTTGCCTCACTTGTCTTCCTCTCCACTGGGCCCAGGCGCAGCAGGTCCAGGCATGGCAGGTCCGGCGCTCCGCCGGCCGCCACCTCCCCAGTCCCGGGGCGGGGGTCCAGGTGGTGCGGGCCGGCCACACTGCAGAGGGACGCCAGCATCGGTCTCAGCTCCTCCATCTCCCTTAGCCAGGCGGCCAGCCGCTCGACCAGCCGGCTGAAGCCAAGAAGGAGGTGGGGGAAATCCGGCGGCGCGTCCTGGGTGGTGCCCTGGATGGTGTCGGGAGGGCGGTCACTTGCCTCCCTCTGGGTGAAGTTAGGGGGGGTGGGCGTCTCGGCCTCCTCCAAGCCCGGCCAGGGAACAGGGGACCATGGCGAGCAATTCCGGGGGGACGCTGTGGTCGCTGCGGTCGCTGTTGGTCCAATAGTCCTCCTGGAGGCCGCAGCGTCCTCCATGCTCGCATGGATCCTGAGAACCGAGGCCGGAGCCCGAGCAACCTCAAGGGCAACCTCAGCCTCGGCTTGCAGAGCCTTGAAGAGAAGCGGGGAACTCGCCGGCGCTTCTAACAACGAGCAGGAGTTCGCCCTAAAGTCCTGCAAGTTGCCCCTTGTGCATGGGGTAACTGGCCTCGTAGGTGGGGGTGCTGTGTAGGAAAGACTACATAGGCCCCGGCGGAGCTCGGCGTTCCGGCGTCTGCTCAACGCAGCCATCTTGACTCCAACTGATGTATCAAGAGTGGTCGGAAGGTCCCGGCGGAGGGCCGAAATCTTGTCCGCAAAGAAGCTCTTAAAAACCTCAGCAGAAAGGGCCTGATCATCATTGTTTGGGATGGTAGGGACCGTCGTCAATGATCTAATTACTTCAAACAATTGTGCCGGGCGTGAGCTAGTGGATGCTATCAAGGATGCACAATATAACTTTTTCGCTTCCTTGATAGCATGCTCGTAAGCATCTTTGAAAAGCTTATAAGCCGATCTCAGACACTCGTCTCAGTGAACCAAGGAGATCGATTTCAGCCGGGTCTGAGAGGGCATCTAGGGGCAATCTCCTCGAGAGCATTGGAAAGCCTAGCATTCCAGCTGTTGACTTGCTCTTCGATGGAGACGCTGACAGACTCCAGATCCCTGGCAGGTTCCATAAGTCTCTTTGGGTGAACCCAAATTAATTTATCATTTATCATTAATTTTGCCTTTTGATCATTATATATCGTTACATATTGCCACAATTGCGTTTTGGAATTGGAAGCCAATATCTATTTCCTGAAACAACAATTTAAAACAATTTAAAACAATTCCAATTTAAATTATCAAGTGCTTTCTCTGCATCAATAGAGAGAAGAGCAAATTCCTTCTGATGATGTGTTTCATAATATTCAATTACATCTAAAGCTCTCCGAATGTTATCTTTGATATTTCTGTCTAGTAAAAAAAACATTTTGGTCTTCACCTATCCATTCTTGTAGGAATTATTTGAATCTGTTTGCCATTATATTTGCAAATATTTTATAATTCGTATTAAGAAGAGAGATTGGACAGTAATTTTTAACATTCTCAGGATCATAACATTCTTATGTATCAGGACAATATCAGCCATATTCCATGATTCAGATATCTCTTTCTCCTGAAGTACTTCTTGGTTTTTTCATAATTGGTAATATCTCTTCTTGCATTGCTTTATAAAAGCATGCTGAGTATCCATCAGGTCCTGGAGCTTTATCATCTTTTAGATTTTTAATTGCCTTTTTAATTTCTTCCATTGTTATTTCTTTAACAATGCCGTTGGGGGGGGGCGACAGACAAATGCGAAATAATAAATAAATAAATAAATATTTATCTTTGTTCGTCTGCGATTTTTTTTGCATTTTCTGCTTTTCAAGGTACTCTATTATTTTCTCTTTATTTATATTTCCCTTTGTGAATAAATTCTGATAAAATTTAAATTCTTCTAAAATATCTTTATCTCTCAACAATGTTTTCCCATCCACCTTGATCCTTGAGATCTGTTGGGCTTGTTTTTTCTTTCTGATCTTTCTGGCTAGCCATTTTCCTACTTCGTTGGCATTTTCAAAGGTGGTTTGTTTTACCTATTTCAACTGCTTTGCCATTTGTCCCAGTTCTAGGTTATGTTTCTCCTTTCTTAATAGATCTAATTGGGTTTTTTTATCTCCTTACCCTCTGGATCTTCCTTCAATCTCATTTCCCTAGTGTCAATTTCTTTTATTATTTTATTTATTTTTCCTTTTTATGACTATTTCTTCTTTTTTTTGAATATTTCTCTATTAAGTTCTTTTTCCATATTTTAAGAAACAAGGGTGGGGTGGGGTGGGGAAAGTGCGGATGGGAAGAAAGATACAACAAATATACAGTATATATTCTGTCCTCCAGTTCGGGCCTCCGCAGACCTCCCACACTTGAAATGTCCACTACTGGCTCAGACGAACCTTCACCTGGTGGGTCTTTTTTCAAGGTATATCCGCACCGGTTGCCAATCAGCCTTAACCTTTTCACTTCTACCATATACCTTACTGTATAATTCATCAGATTCCATTAAATCCCTTAATTTATTAAACCACTCCTCTATATGCGGTGTCTCCTCTTTTTTCCATTTTTTGGCAAAGACAAGCCTGGCCGCCGCCGCTATAAAATAACACAATTTAACCTTATTTTTATCCCATCCTTCTTCCGTGAGATTTAGTAAATAAATTTCCGGTTTATAATCAAACTTGTCTTGTAAGATTTTTTTGAGTATGCCTATGTATCTCTTTCCAAAACCTTTGTGCTTTACCACATGACCACCAGCAATGGATATATGTCCCCACATGAGTTTTGCACTTCCAGCAATTGCTGTTGGCCTTTGGATAGAACCTAGCTATTTTCCATGGGGTCATGTGCCACCTATAAAACATTTTATACCAGTTTTCTGCTGGTACTGTAGATCCCAAAATCTTGGTGGTTTCCCTCCATACCCTTTCCCAGTCTTGCAGCAAGATACTATGGCCCACATCCTTTGCCCATTCTACCATTACACTTTTAACCAGCTCCACTTCTGTATCCAACTCTAACAGTTTATTATAAATACTTTTTATGTATTTTTTCTTTTGTTTAAGTATCCTGTCCCACATATTCTCTTCACCGCTAAAATCTTTTTTGCAGTCAGCCCTGAAATAGTCCTTTAACTGTGCATGCTGGAACCAGGATATTTCTACCCCTGCCCCTCTTAAACTTTCCAAGTCTTTCAGTTCCCATTTTGTGTTGGTCTTTTGAATCAGTGATTTATATGTATACCATTTGTCCATGGGTATCTCTCTTTTATGCTGCGCTTCCATCGGAGAGATCCATAGTGGGGTCTTCCTATACAGCCGGTCTTTGTATTTAATCCATACTTTAAGTACGGCAGCTCTAATGTGATGATTATTAAATGTTTTTTCTATTTTCGATTTGCCGTACCACATGTACGCGTGCCATCCCCTGTTGATGTTAAATCCCTCCAGGTTGAGCAGTCTTGTTTTTTGGAGAAGTGCCCAGTCCTTTGCCCAACTGAGAGCAGCAGCCTCGTAATATAGCTGAAGGTTTGGGAGTGCAAGTCCTCCCCTTTCCCTTCTGTCCGTCAAAATTTGGTACTTAATCCTGGGCTTCTTCCCCTCCCAAATAAATTTTGTGATGTCACTTCTCCATGTCTTGAAATCATAAGCCATCCTCAAAATGGGTAATGTTTGGAATAAAAAAATCATTCTCGGAAGCACATCCATCTTTATTACCGCTATTCTTCCTAGCAGATTGAGATTCAAAAATCTCCAACTTTCCAGTTTTTTCTTGATGTGCTTCCATGTCAGTCCATAATTATTTTTAGGAGCTGATTATTCTTCATCGTTAACTGTATGCCCAAGTATCTTACTTGTTTTGCTACTTGTATCCTGGAAATGTCCTGCAAGGATTCCACCCTTTCTTTTTTTAGATTTTTAGTTAGTATTTTGGATTTGTCATAATTAATTTTTAGTCCAGCGACCTTCCCATATATTTGAATCTTATCCAGCCACTTTTGCAACCTTTCCACCGGTTCCTCTATTATGCAGACTACATCGTCTGCATAGGCTTGAATCTTGTACTCTTCCTTCTGTAGTCTCAGGCCCTTTAGGTTGTCGTCCATTCTTATATCATCCAGCAGTACCTCCAGTAACATGATGAAGAGCAGCGGCGATATCGGACAGCCCTGCCTCGTCCCCCTCTGGATTTTTATTTGGCTGGATCTATTACCGTTAACAATGATACATGCCGTTTGTTCTTGATATATTGCCTGTATCGCCTTAATAAAAGCAAAACCCATGTCCTTTTCTACCATAACTTGAAATAAAAAGTCCCAATTTGCATGATCAAATGCCTTTTCAGCATCCAAAAATAAAAAGCCCACTTCCTTCTGAATCTTTAAATCATAATACTCAATTGCGTCCACAATGGTTCTGATGTTATCCCTCATCATCCTCTGCGGTAAAAATCCCGCTTGGTCCTCTTTTATGGTGTCATTCAAATAAATTTTTAGTCTTTTAGCCAAAATCATGGTAAATAATTTATAATCGTTGTTCAGAAGTGATACTGGGCGATAATTTTTAACATTACTTGGGTCAGATCCAGTCTTATGTATGAGGGTTATATTCGCCTGTTTCCAAGTTTCTGGTATAGTCCCCTGTTGCATTGCCTTGTTCATGATTACCTTTAATTGGGGTATAAGTTCCGCCTCCAGTGCTTTATAATACCTAGCTGTCAGACCGTCCGGTCCCGGAGCTTTGTTGTTTGGGAGATTTTTGATGGCTTCCTTTATTTCACTCTCTTTAATTGGTTCATTCAGTAGTTCTCTATGCCCCTCATTGATCTTCTCCAATTTTTGTCTCCCTATATATGCCGCAATGTCCTCTTGATCAATCTCTTCGCTTTTATAAAGGTTTTCATAAAATATCTTAAATTCATCTGATATCTCTTGTTCATTGAAAATTTCTTTCCCCTCCTTCACTAACTTGGATATATGTTGTCTCTGCTTTCTATCAATTAATTTTTTAGCTAACACCTTCCCTGGTTTGTTTACATTGGCGTATTGATTCATTTTTAGATATCTCAAATTACTGGCTATTTGTTCGTCCTGTCCTTTATTTATATTTTTTCTTAGATCCTCCAATTGATGTTTCAACCTCTTACTTCTCGGCTTGGATTTTAGCAATTTTTCCTTTTCCTCTAGCTCTCTCTCTAGAATAATTTGTTTTTCATATCGTCTTTTATTCCTCAGCGCTCCTTGCTTAATAAAATGCCCTCTCATGACAGCCTTGCTTGCCTCCCAGACTGTCTCTTCTTTCACCTCCCCTAGTGTATTTATTTCAAAATACTCCCCAAGTATTTCCCTGTAGTGAGCTATATCCTTATCCGTTCTTAGTAAAGCATCATTTAATTTCCATCTTCTGTCTTTTTTTTCCTATTCAGTGTCATCAATATGGGACAGTGATCCGAATTCCGCCTCGGCAAAATAGATATTTTGTCCACCTTCGTTGTTAACAAGTTTGAGATCCACATCATGTCTAACCTCGACCAGGACAGATGTCGATTCGAAAAATATGTGAAGTCCTTTGCCTTCTCATTTCGCATTCTCCAGACGTCTTGTAAGGCCAGTTCTTGCTTGAGGTTTAATAGCCCCTTCGGGAGCTGACCTCTTCCCTTCTCGCTGAAGCCTTTCCCCCTGGATTTCATCCTGTCCAATCCGCTGTCCACTACGCCATTAAACTCTTTCAAAATAATCACAGATTTTCCTTTGTATGTAATAGTATGTAATAGGAGTCTTGTTTTTACTTCTCAATATGTCATCTCTCACCACTTTCCTCCCAAAGGACACTAACACATCCCTCGCCACCTTGTTTTTCCTCGCAAAATTCGTATTAATTCTTTGCACTCGATCAATGTTCTGGTCCATCTGATCTAAGGAGATACTTAGAATCTCAGCAGTCATTGCAACTATAATCTCTCTGATGTTCTGGTTATCATGTTCTTCAGTTTTTCTTTTTATGACTATTTCTTGATGAGTTTTGTTGTATTAAATGTCCCCTCATCACTGCTTTGTAAGCATCCCATACTATCTGGCTTTTAGTTTCATCTATGTCATTCAGTTCAAAGTAGTCTTTAGGTTTTCTTTATTTCTCTTTATGTCTTCTTCAGTTTTTAGTAGATTATCATTTAGTCTCCATCCCTTATTTTTTCCAGATAGTTTATTGTCATTGTGATTGCACAATGATCTGAAATGTCTCTGGAGTGGATTTCAATTTCATCTATTTTTGGTGTCAAAGTTTTTGTTGTCCATATCATATCTATTCTAGACCAGCTTTGACGTCGGCCTGAATAATATGTATAGTCTCTTTCTTCCATATTATAAATTCTCCAGGTGTCCTCTAGATCAAAATCTTTCATTAGTGTTATAAAACTTTTTGGTAAAGTGTTAGCCTCTTCTGGTTTATCTTTTTTGCATCTGTTTGTTTTATCCTTATTTCTGTCCATTATTCCATTAAAGTCTCCTAGTATCATTATTATTATTATTATTTTGACTTCTAACCCGCCACTCCCTGGAGACTCGGGGCGGTTCACAAGAAGCATAAAAGTGAAAAGTACAATACAGAGAGAGAGAGAGAGAGAGAGAGAGAGAGAGAGATACTGTGTGTGTGTGTGTGTGTATGTGTGTATATATATATATATATATATAGCTAGCTGAGCCCACAGGCCTGCCAGGGACTGAGTCTGCTGTGCCTGCTGTGAAGATGGTGCCGGTCGTCGAGCACCAGTCAGGAGTGCTCCGACTTTGCCTGCCACATTCTGACATTCAGATACACCAGCAGTACGGGGCATACCTAGATGGATCTGAGTGCGACCCCCGACCACTGACTGCGGCTGATGGCGGTCCTCAGTCCCAGGGAGCCCTGGAAGGACGGGAAAACCCTATGCGACTCCAAATACCCCTCCACGCCACGGAGACCACGAAGCTGAGGTCTAGCCTGGAAGCAGGGGGAGTTAGAAGGCCGAGGCGCTGGGTTATCCGCCCAGTGACGGCGGCCACAGCCAGAATATTGAGGTCATGGAGTACAAGGAAACTCCGGGAATCGACGCCCAAAAACTGGGGAATTCATCCGAGCCATCTTTGCAACCGATGGGGATCTCAGATGAATCGGGAGTTGACCCAGCCTTGAGATACCCTAAGAGGTGGCTCGGCAGACCGGACTTGCCTACAGTGGACCACCTAATAGAGGAATACGATAACTTGATCCAAAAGTTCAAAACTTTTGGGGACTTGCTTGAGAAGGTCGGAATCCTTCAACTGCCTGTTCCTAGCGGGACTACAGGTATAGCCTCGATTCTACCTCAGCAAGTATTCCCTACACTCCCAGATCTTGACTGGGACCAGTCATGGGACTTCCGCTGGGGATGTATTTATTTATTTATTATTTATTTATTACTTCGACTTCTAACCCGCCACTCCCGGGGGGCGGTTCACAAGAAGCATAAAAGCGAAAAGCACAATACACAAAGGGACACACAACACACTGCACAACAACACAAGGAGGGAGGGAGAAAGGGATACAGGGCCGATCAACCACTCGCCAAGTCAGGCCAAGCAGGATCAGTATGTGGTCACAAGGAGGCAGTCTGGGGGTTCCCAGGCAAACACCTCGGTGCTGCTTGTCCAGGGGAACGGGTGCAGCACTCACATCATGCAGCGGCCCACAGTGGCTGCCCCTGTTGGAGGGAGCCGCTACCTTCTCAGGCCTAGGGCGAGCCCGGGGGAGCTCAAGCCAGAAACTGGATTTCCAAGGGGTCCTGGGCTGGGAGGATCTCCGGGCCCTGGACAGACAGGTTCGGGGTCTCTTCCCTTCCTGGGGGGCGGCCACAGGTCCGTCGGTTCTCCAGTCCTCCAGGGGCGGGCTCCTTCCGGCGCTCCAGTCCTCCAAGGGTGGGCTCCTTCCGGCGCTCCGATCCTCCAGAGGCGGGCTCCTTCCGGCGCTCCAGTCCTCCAGGGGCGGGCTCCTTCCGGCGCTCCAGTCCTCCAGGGGCGGGCTCCTTCCGGCGCATGAAAGCGAAAAGCACAATACACAAAGGGACACACAACACACTGCACAACAACACAAGGAAAGAGGGAGAAAGGGATACAGGGCTGATCAACCACAGGTCCGCCGGCACTCCAGTCCTCCAGGGGTGGGCTCCTTCCGGCGCTCCAGTCCTCCAGGGGCGGGCTCCTTCTGGCGCTCCAGTCCTCCAGGGGCGGGCTCCTTCCGGCGCTCCAGTCCTCCAGGGGCGGGCTCCTTCCGGCGCTCCAGTCCTCCAGGGGCGGGCTCCTTCCAGCGCTCCAATCCTCCAGGGGCGGCCCCTTCCGGCGCTCCAGTCCTCCAGGGGCGGGCTCCTTCCAGTGCTCCATTCCTCCAGGGGCGGGCTCCTTCCGGTGCTCCAGTCCTCCAGGGGCGGGCTCCTTCCGGCGCTCCAGTCCTCCAGGGGCGAGCTCCTTCCGGCGCTCTATTCCTCCTGGGGCGGACTCCTTCCGGTGCTCCAGTCCTCCAGGGGCGGGCTCCTTCCGGCGCTCCAGTCCTCCAGGGGCGGACTCCTTCCGGCGCTCCAGTCCTCCAGGGGCAGCATTAGGTGGTCAAAGTGTTCATTTGTTAGCTTTTCTTTTAGTAGTTCTATAAATTTTGTTTGGGGCATATATATTACATATCAAAAAGCCCTTGGGAGTGGCAGTATAAAATCGAAGAAATAAATAAATAAACAAACAAACAAACAAACAGAACAATCTCTTACCATTCTATATTGTCTAGTTTAACAATTTGGTAAATCATTTGGTTTGCCTGCATATTTTTTCTCTTTTAAAAATAAAATCTCATGTCAGGATCATTTGAAATGATGACACTAAATTGATTGGGAGCAGCTTTCAAATGACTATTTGCTAATTCAGTTATGAAACAATTCCCTTTTCTTTAAGATGCAAGTAGATAGAATTCAGCAGCTGTATATTCTGTCTTTCCATGCCTAGCCTGGCAAGCATGAACAACTTCATTTTTTCCATTTCAGTTTTGTCACTATTAATCAGAAATCCCACCGTTAACTCCAATTTCTGTCATGGATCCACTCAACCCTCTTAAGGCATGATTGGGGAACCTTTTTGGCTTGGTAGCCTTGACATCACTGTGGCCTTCTGTGGGATGATGATCAGGCATCTTGCCTGTGCTATCTGTCCTCAGATCCTCATCCAGTCTCCCCAGTAGAGCTTTTCAATCTTCCCATTTGGGTGGTTACCAGACTTTTCACCTCTTCTCACTTTCCTACACAGTGAAGAGGAAAGAGAAGCAAAACACTTTCAGGCCACCCTGATTGGGATACGCCTCCCTCCTTTTACCCTTCTGCAGGAAGGAGTGAAATATTTTCTGATAGCATCTCTATCTCTATCTATATCTATGTATATAATAAAAGTCAATGTTTGCAGCGGGAGGTGCGGAGGAATATTTGGCAGTGTTTCGATTGGTGGTCACTGTGGGATTATTTGCATAAAGGACTCTGATTGGCCAGCCTCAGAACTCCAACATTCTAAGGCAACAGACAGAGGGGATTGGTTGCCACTGAGGGAATATTTGCATAAAGGACTCTGATTGGCCAGCATCCAAGAATCCAAGACTCTACATTCAAACAACATGATTGGTTGACACTGAGGGGGAATTTGCAAAACCGGCTCTGATTGGCCAGCATTCCTACATCCCAGATCTCAAAGGTGACAGAGAGAGTACTTCACAAAAAGGCTTCCTTTAGCTGATTTTACAAACTAGGCCTCAGCCTCAATTGACAGAAAGGCTTCTTAGGCCTCAGCCTGAATTGACAGTAAGGCTTCCTCAACTTGATTCTCCTGGCTAAGCCTTAGCCTGAATTCACAGTAAGACTTACTTAACTTGATTTTCCTAACTAGGCTTCAGTTAATGGGGCATTGTGTATGGCCTGAATTAACAGTAACCAACCTTGGCACACAGAGCCCCTATGCCCCATGCTACTTTCTACTGCAGTTTGGAGGAGGGAAGTCCATGGATCATGGGACTTGAAGTACATCCACGGATTATGGGATTTGTAGTGCTTTCAAACCCTTCATTCCCCACAGACCACTGCGGCCGTGAATAAAGACCGATAAAGACAAAACTTGGCACACAGTGCCCCCATTATCCAATCTACATCCTACTGCAGTTTAGAGGAAGGTGGACCATGGATGATGGGATTTCAAGTACCTCCACTCACTTCCCGAGCCCACTGCGACCCTCATCCAGTGACTGATCAAGACCAAACTTGGCATACAAAGCCCCCATGACCCACTTAACATCCTGGTGAAGTTCAGAGGAGGGTCGACCACGCATGATGGGACTTGAAGTACCTTTACTCATTTCCCAAGACTGCTGCGACCCTCATCCAATTACTGATCAAGACCAAACTTGACACACGAAGCCCCCATGACCCTGCAGTTTGAAGGAGGAGGGACCATGGAAGATGGGAGTTGCAGTACCTTCACTCACGTACTGAAACCACTGCGCCCCTCATTCAATGACTGGTAGAGACCACACACATAACCCCCATTACCCCCTTTACATCCTGGTGAGGTTTAGGGGAGGTGGACCACAGATTTTGGGATTTTTAGTACTTTCAAATGCTTTACTTCCCACAGACCACTGTGCCCCCAACCAAGAACAATAAAGACCAAACTTGGCACACAGTGCCCCTATGACCCACTTTACATTCTACTGCCATTTGGAGGAGAGTGAACCATGGATGGGACTTCAGGTACCTCCATGGACTATGGGATTTGTAGTACTTTCAAAGCCTTCATTTCCCACAGACCACTGCAGCCCTGAACAAAGACCTATAAAGACTACACTTGGCACACTGTGACCCCATGACCTAGTTTCCATCCTTCTACAGTTTAGAGGAGGGCAGACCATGGATGATGGGACTTCAACTACCTCTACTCATTGCCCAAAACCGCTAAGGCCCCCAACAAAGACCGATAAAGACCATATTTGGCACACAGAGCCCCCATGACCCACTCTATTTTCTACTGCAGTTTGGAGGAGGGTGGACCATGGATGATGGGACTTGAAGTACCAAAGACCAACCTTGGCACACAATGCCTTTCTCAAATAACCCGCGCACTTCCGGGTTACCAAGCTAGTCTATATCTATATCTATATTCTATATATATAATAAAAGTCAATATTTGTATGTATGTGTGCGGAGGACGAAAGGATATGTGGCAGCTTTCGAATTGGCTCCCACTGTGGGGTTATTTGTATAAAGGACTCTGATTGGCCAGCCTCAGAACTCCAATGTTCTAAGGCACTAGACAGAGGCGATTGCTTGCCACTGAGGAAGTATTTGCATAAAGGACTCTGATTGGCCAGGCTCAGCACTTCAACATTCTAAGGCAGCTGAAGATATCCCCAATCAGTTATACATGCAGCCAGGAACAAAGCACCCCTAAAAAACAGAAAGGATGGTGGGAGCACCAGTGAGGGAGCATATCACCCCCATTCTACGGCAACTGCACTGGCTTCCCATTGAGTACCGAATTGCCTTCAAGGTGCTAGTTTTAACCTTTAAGGCCTTACACGGTCTAGGGCCTGTGTACCTGAGGAACCACCTTACCCCGAATGTCCCCCCGAGATCACTACGCTCAGAAGAGCAGAATTTGTTACTTGTTCCATCAATCTGCTCATGCCATTTATCCACAACTAGGCAGCAAGCCTTCTCTGCTGCGGCTCCTGTGATGTGGAATTCACTTCCAGACGACACTCGAGCGATCCCAGAGCTCGTCCCTTTTCGGAGGGCTTGCAAGACCGCCCTTTTCAGATTGGCTTTTAACTAAACTGGTCTGTTCTGGTATGTTTTATGCCTCGAGTTTTTAAGAAATCTACAATTCCTGTTATTTTTATTACTGCTGCACTGTTTTGTGTTTTTTTGTATGTTGTATGTTTTATTGTATGCTGTATGTTTTATTGTACGCTGTGATCCGCCCCGAGCCTGCAGGGAGGAGCGGAATATAAAATTGAATAAATAAATAAATAAATACTACAACCTACTGCCAAAAATTCCACACAACGTATAATCTGGCCCCTCACCCTTACCCCACATTCCATAAACATAGTACAAACAGTTAAGAAATTCTGGCCTTTAGTCTCCTCTATTCCTGGACTCCAATTACCTCCGATGCCAGCGTACAAATGCACCACAAACATAAAAGACCTCTTGATACACTCAAACCACATGGTTAGAACTACAACACAGACTCAGAATCCGGGGACCAAGCCATGTGGCCATTGCGGTATTTGTTCACAGGTGAACAGATCTAGAACAATCTCCAACAATACCAACAATAGAGTTTTGAATCTGAGGGATGAAATCACTTGTGCCACTTCTGGAATTGTATATTGTATCCAATGCCCATGCGGTCTGCATTATATAGGCCAAAGTTCTAGGCCTCTCAAAGTCAGGATGTTTGAACAAAGGTCAGGAATAAGGTGTCATGCTCAGGATTCTACCCTATACAGTCATTTTCTTCAACACAAGCATACACCTGACAGTTTCTCCATATTCGGTTTGGAAAGGGTTAAATCTTCACCTAGCATTGATTTTCAGAATCAATTACTTAAGGCCGAAAGAAAATGGATCATATTACTAACTACAGAAACCCCACATGGCCTCAATGAGGGCCTCTCCCTGCAACAGCTTCTACTGTAATGTAATTCACCTGTTCAAGCCCCTATATATTGAGTGTTCGCATTGGTGCCTCTTGCTGAAACCAGCCAATGGATTCAATTCTTGTGATGCTCTTATTGATGTTGCCTTAGTATGTATTTTATTCATAGCCATCCTTGTGCAGGCTTTATATTTGGACTTATATGCATATTCTTACTATGATGTTTTGTATATATAACAGATTATTTGACTAGTCGCAACATGCCCTGATGAAGTGCCTGTAAGGCACGAAAACGGCGTCTTTAGGCGCCTGGGATCCTTTCCAGCCATTGGCACAATACTGGCTGTCTCTCCAGCCAGCCTTCTCCTTGCCGCTAGTGAATTATCCTTGGTTATTTACTTGAATCACACTGTGACCGGACCTGTTTCTCCTGCGCTTCCTCCGACATTGGTGGATTACAGTTCTAGGAATTTGCTTTCTGTTTCTGCACAGAAGACTTGCCAGTTACTCACCTCCTTGTTTGTTTTTGGGGGTTTATTTACATTGCTTCGGAAGCCGTATCTAGACTCCTCCCACAAGGTCCTCCCGCAACCAGCACGCCATGCTTTGAGCGGTATAACGCCGCTGGATTCGTCAATCTGTTGGAACTTTTCTGCCTTCTCAGCATCGATTGAACTCATGCACCTCAGCTTTTCAGTTTCGGGAGACTCCCGTGAACCGTAATAGATTTCTCCGCGGTGCTTTTCCACGCCCGGTACGCCTTGGAGTATCGGCAGTGCTTGTATGTACTCTGACACTTTGTTAGATCTTGGATATTATATTATTGTATTACCTTTGGTAATTGGATACCGGCATGCAGTATGTGCGGAACCTTTGGTAATTGGATATCGGAACGCAGTGAGTAAATTTCTCCATTATATTGATTTAGTAGGCTCTTGTGTATAAGTTGTTTGCGTGCCCAGTCTTGGAACTCAGTCCTTCCCTTTTGTGGTAGCTTAGCCTCACCCCCCTCTTTCTCTGTGTGAGTCAGTCACTGCAGCCCACAGCAATGACTGATCAGGACCAAACTTGGCACACAGGGGCCCAATGGCCCACTTCAAAACCTGGTGTGGTTTAGGGCAGGATGGGCCACGAATGATGGGATTTGCAGTACCTTCGCTTGATTCACTTCCCAAACAACACTGTAGCCCCTATAAAGACCAGGCCCAAAATTGACAGCAAGGCTTCCTTAACTTGATTTTCCTGACTAGGCCCCCAACAATGACAGAACAAGACCAAACTTGGCACACAGACCCCACAAGATGCACCCTACATCCTGGTGCAATTTGAGGGAGGATGGACCATGGATGATGGGACTTGCAGTACTTTAATTCACTTCCTTAGAGCACTGTGGCCCACATCAATGACGAATCAGGACCAAACTTGGCACACAGAGGCCCAATGGCCCACTTTACAAACCTGGTGCGGTTTACAGCAGGATGGCTCACAAATGATGGAATTTGCAGTAATTTCACCCGATTCATTTCCTACAGAACATTGCAGCCCCTACAAGACCAGAGACCAGGCCCAAACGTGGCACACAGAGTACCCATGACCCACTCTACATCCTGGTGCAGTTTTGAGTGGGACAGATCACAGATGATGGGACTTGAAGTACCGTAACACACAGAAAGCTGCACTAAACAGTAATGATCAATAAACCAATATCGCATTGGTTGTCTGATATACAGTATGTATGGTAGACAGTTGCTATCCCCCACCGAGCCAGGTACCAATACAAAGGGTCGTGGGAAGCTCCCTGGGTTGCTCAAGGGAGTTATACTCCGCTAAGCTAGGTCACAGAGGAAATGGCAAAGCCATTCCTAGCCTCTTATATGCATATATGTAGCACATGAAAATATAAAAAATACACGTCCACGCAAATGGAAAAGCACAAAGTGCAAAGCACCTAACCCCAAAGTGAGCAAATGCCCAGAATCCTGTACGTGGGTATGGAGACCCAATACCGTCTCAGTTGATACTTTCGCATCGTATTGTGCATTATCTCTCCATTGGGATCAGCTTCTGCGTCTGCCCACTGCTTTCCGGGGCCGCACGGGGGTACGGGAGGCCCCTTGGCCCAGTGCCCAGGTCGGGGTTATCCCCCCTCCTGGACCTAGGTCCCGTTCGTCAGCCAATTGGCCTTAGCATCCATCCATTTGGAATCCCTGGCATGCTTTGTTTATGGTGCACGGGCTCTTTAAATCCAGCCTTCTCACACTCACTATGACGGGAATCCATTGAGATTAGCCTCGACATGTCATCGCGTTGGGCAACAGAGGCACGTCTGACATCATCCACGGGCGTCCCTCCGCTGCTGCCCGACGCCCCACCGTCATCCACCGCGTCAACACCCAGAGCAGTTAGGCAAACAAACAGCTTGGCCTTGGCTGCCATGGAGACAAGGAGGCAGCAGAGTGGGATGGGCCTAAGTCTGGGAGGAGGGAGGGAGTTTACCAGAAGGGGTTTTCACTGAGCGTTTTGGCAGGAAACCTCAGATTCCTCTTTGCTCTGCCTGGAGTGTGGATCTAAATAAACCGTGTCCTGAGGAAAAATTCTTGGTGAGCGTGTTTTGTTTAACAGTCCTATCCAGGACCTGACATAAAGAGGAATCTCCCTTATTGTTATCCCGTGAGGAAGACTACTATCCGGTGAGAATACAATGACTTGGGAAAGCTCTGAAGACCAGCTGGAAGACGGGGCAGAGGAGGAGGATGAAGATGTCCACGATCCTTCCCCCCTGGGATGGCAATGGATGGAACCCAGAGTGGGACCTATCTGCAGCCCCATGGCAGTTGCTGACCATGCCTGGATCGCACTGGAGGTATTGTGAGGATTGGGGCCAGCACCGGAGCGAGGGCGAAGAGGGCCACTTCGAGGTCGTCCCCTATGAGGTCATCCCAGCCACCCTTCCTTTCCGCATATGGACGCCAGGTGAGGGAAAAGTCCACCCAGAGACAGCCCAGATGCTGAGCTTGCAGCAAGCTCCCGGTCCTGGGACCCGACACCTTGTCCCCCCCTGGTGGAGCTGCTACAGACTGGGCAGTGGCCAGGGAGACGGTCCAGCAGTGCCAACGTGAGCAGCATACCAGGGGCGAGGAGTTGAGGGTCGAGGCAGCCGCCCGGAGGATAGCTGGACTGGAGAGCCGGCTCATAGAAATCCACGAGCAGTTACGGAGGCGAGCTTCAGGAGACGCTCTCCCTGCAGGGTTGCAGGTTCACCCCAAGGCAGGCAGGGGTTCCTTATCCCTCCCTGGGAGGGAGGAGAGAGGGACCACGGCAGGCAGCGGAGAGGGAGCAAACCAGAGGCAGCCAAACGTGCCAAAGGCTAGCAGCAAATCCTCCAGGCGGGCCCAACAGCGGAGGAGTTTGGCAAGGAGACAAGGAAAGAAGGCCCGTTCCAAGCCAGTAAAGGCTCAACTCGATCTGCCGGATAAGTGTGAGGAGAAGGGGCCCTGCATTTTGAGTAGAGTGGATCGCCTCAGCGCACACGTGGGAGATTTAGAGCATCGGCTGAGAATCAGTGTGGAGCTGTGGAAAATCGTTGCCAGGTCGAGCGGCAGAGTGACCCCGGAGGGGATTGCCGAGGCAGAAGGGGGGCTGGGAGAGGAGCTGGTCCCGAGAGCCGCCCCTGAGATGGAAGAGATTGTGGCGGAGCTTTACCATCAGCCGAGACAAGGAGTTCCCGCTGAGGCCTTCCCTGCCGGCTTTGAGATCCAGCCGAGAGTCAAAGGGGTCGACTCCCTGAGAAGCCAGCCAGCGCTTGCAGTCGGGGCCCTTGCCCAGGATGGGAGAGAGGGAAAAAGCCTTGCGTGCAAAGCGGAGCAGCAGGAGGCCAGCCTAGCCATCAGTGGCCCTGATGCAGCGGCGGAGGTGAGCAAGCCCCTGGGACGGAGTGAGTGTGTGTCCCTCGAGATTGAAGCAATTGTGGGAGGACCTCCCCAGCTGCCCGACTGTGCTGATGTGGAGGAAAAGGAGGATTCAGCCAAGGCAAGTAGCTCCCAGCTGATTTCACTGTCTCTGGAAGATTCAGATGAGGTGAAGACGTGGGATGCCGTTGCAAAGGGACGGAACCCAGCTGATCCTTCCAGCATAGCCCTGGAGGGGGATTGAGAGGTAGATGCAGCGCCTGATGCGACTGGAGAGGAAAACATCCTCAGGATGTCTACTGAGGAGCCCCAGGCCCCTCTCTCACCGAAAGCGTCGGCCAAGCAGTCAGGCAGGAGTGCGGAGGAGGTGCTGCAGCTTCAAAAAGTGGGTTCAGAGGCAGAGAGTAAGGTGCCACAGCTGCCCAAAGGCGACGGAGGTTCCTGCAACGGCGGTGAGGCCCGCGCCGAAGAATCCCAGCCACCTGAGGCCTTTCTAGTTTGCAGAGGAACCTTTTGTGGAGCTTCACGGCGAAGGAAGCGGTGAGGGTGCCTTGCAGAGAGGTGTGGCTGAGAGTGAGAATTCCCAGCGAGAGATGGCTGGGGTGAATAAAGCCGAGCCTGAGCCCCCCTGCGACGAGGTCGCCATCCAAACGAAAGCAACTGAGGCTGAAGAAAGGTTTGCTGAGCTGGCCCCTGTGGGGACTTTGATCTTATGGGGAGCAAGCCTCAAAGGTCGGATGACCGGCAGCATGGATGGTGAGGTGGAAATCCAGTCGATCAGTGGGGAAGAGATACCGGCCGATGCAGAGGAAGGAGAGAGAGGCCCCCCTGAGGCCCAATTTCCGGAGGGAGGCCAGGAGGCTGGAGATCGTGAAGGGAAAGCTGCTGGATGTACCTTGGAGAAAGATGTCCCATTGGGCGAAATGATAGCCTGGGCTATAATTCTTTGCACTTGGGATCACCACAGGGCAGAGGCTGGAAATGAGCAGCCCCAGCTACGTGCTGTTGCCCAGGAGAAGAACGGTGCGGAGGTTGCGGAGCCCAGCAGCAAACCACCCAAGCAGGCGGCAACAAAGACGGAGGCTGAGAGAGAAGTGCCACAAGGGAAGGAGTTCGCTCAGGAAGAAATAGTTCTGGAGCCCAGTCTGGGTTTAAGAACAAAGAGGCAATGCGATGGGCAGTCAAACATAAATCAATATTGTATTATAGACATCAGCATTGTGATACACAAGTATCCAAACATGAACAAATAATATGGTGCAATCCTCTCACTTTAAGGAAATCAACGGCCGTTGCATGCAAGCGTCCCTCTATATATAACAAAGCAAAATACAAACAGATAGTACTGGGACTTCCCAGCAAAGCAGTCAGTGGCACTACAGGACACCAAATAGGTCCTCACAATGAAAATGAAAATAAGTAAAGCCCCCGTGTGACTTGTGGCTGAAAAGCCTTCAACCCGGGATTCCGGGCAAGAGCGCAACAAACAGGCGCGTCGGTCGGGGACGTGTCTCCGCCCTTCCAAAGGTGGGGGCGGAGTGCAGTTGACTGTAAACAAGGATGCTCGTGGCGTTGCAAACGGCCTGGCAAATGCAGCGTGGAGAGGTTCCCAAGTAAATAATAGTTCCAAGGTGGAGGAGGTGTGTCGTCGACGGGATGAAGTGCCTAGATCTTTCCCGTTTCGGGTCCTTCCTCAGGACGATCCACACCCGGGAATATACACAACTGTACATAAAATAAACACAATATAATGCCTCTTAAACTATTATTTACTTGGGAACCTCTCCACGCTGCATTTGCCAGGCCGTTGCAACGCCACGAGCATCCTTGTTTACAGTCAACTGCACTCTGGCCCCCACCTTGGAAGGGCGGAGACACGTCCCGACCGACGCGCCTGTTTGTTGCGCTCTGCCCGGAATCCCGGTTGAAGGCTTTTCAGCCACAAGTCACACGGGGGGCTTTACTTATTTTCATTTTCATTGTGAGGACCTATTTGGTGTCCTGTAGTGCCACTGACTGCTTTGCTGGGAAGTCCCAGTACTATCTGTTTGTATTTTGCTTTGTTATATATAGAGGGACGCTTGCATGCAACGGCCGTTGATTTCCTTAAAGTGAGAGGATTGCACCATATTATTTGTTCATGTTTGGATACTTGTGTATCACAATGCTGATGTCTATAATACAATATTGATTTATGTTTGACTGCCCATCGCATTGCCTCTTTGTTCTTATATCCATTGATTAACAGGGGGTTCGACTGTATTATACACATATTTAGCTACTGTTTAGCCCAGTCTGGGTTGCCAGGAGGATTCAGCCAAGTCCTTTTCAAAAAGGAGTCCGGGTGAGCGATGGGCGGCGGAACCAGGGCAGCCGGAGCATGCAGAAGCAGTTGCAGGTTTTTGGCTTAGAGCCTCACGGAGGTGGGGTACCGATGAGAAGCAACTGCGGGCCAGAGAGTATTCTGCAGTTTCCAGAAGGAAAGAACTGGGGGAGTGTATCCCATTGCAGACGGAGGAGAGTTCCCAGAATTGGACAACAGTGTTCAAACCCCAGGCAGCAATTTCCAAAGCCAAGCTACAAGAGACTATGGCAGCCGAAGTGCTCAAAGTTGTCTCCGTGAACATTATTCCTGTAAGATTCGTATATGTCCCTGCTGGGAAACATAGTTCTGAATGGTTGTGGGGATCTTGCCTGGGAGGGCGCACTCTGTTAAGCACAGAGAAGCTGTTAAATGGTTTGTTCCTTGGAAAGGCCTTACATGTGGTCGGAGTAACATGAAGGGAGCCCACTGTTAGAAACGGGACGGATAGTGAGGGAAACCGAATGTAGGAAACAAAATATACGGCGCTGGGTTTCAATACGGCTCATGTAATTGTGTTTATGCAAAATTGAGATTTATGTTTATGAATAAATTTATGTGCATGCTGAGATTAGCCAAGGTAGAAATGAGGGTAGGTGAAGATGGTTTGAAAACACACAAGATGCCTTGTACTGTTTGGATGATTGAATTTGGCTATGTTCATGCGCTCAAGACTGTTAGTTACACGTACAGTATATTACTCATTTAAGAAGGTTAAGAATTGTTAGTATGTATAATCATCACATATACATGTAAAAAGGATATATACTGCTTATTTACTATTATATTTACTGTGCGGTAATGTATAGAAACTATATGGGATGTGCTTTAAAATTGTTAAACGCTTTCATGCTTCCTTTCCCGCCAAACCTGGCCCTTAATGTTTTCTCTCCTCTCTCTCTTCTCTCCCTGCGGGGCAGGTGTTCCAAGGGGGGGGGGCGTAATGTCAGGCCACAGCCAGAGCAGTTAGGCAAACAAACAGCTTGGCCTTGGCTGCCATGGAGACAAGGAGGCAGCAGAGTGGGATGGGCCTAAGTCTGGGAGGAGGGAGGGAGTTTACCAGAAGGGTTTTTCACTGAGCGTTTTGGCGGGAAACCTCAGATTCCTCTTTGCTCTGCCTGGAGTGTGGATCTAAATAAACCGTGTCCTGAGGAAAAATCCTTGGTGAGCGTGTTTTGTTTAACTGTCCTATCCAGGACCTGACAGTCAACACGTCATCTACGTGGGACTTCCGCGTCATTTCTTTGCGCTTTGTTTATCTGCTACGTCATTCACGTGCTCGCCGCTTGAGGAATCATCCCTGCGGCTCGAGAACGCCTTCCAGCATCCGATGCGATATTGGTTTATTGATCATTATTGTTTAGTGCAGCTTTCTGTGTGTTACTGTGCTTTGGGCAAGAACCCTTGTGTATTGTGTTTGGGACTTGAAGTACCTTCACTCACTTTCTGAAACCGCTGCAACCCTCATCCAATGACTGATCAAGTCCACACTTGGCACACAGAGCCCCCATGACTCACTCTAAATCATGGTGCAGTTTGGAGAACAGGGGACCATGGATGATGGGACTTCCAGTACCTCCCCTCACTTCCAGAGACTGCTGCAACTCTCATCCAATGGCTGATCTGGACCACACTTGGCACACAGAGCCCACATGACCCACTCTACATCCTGGTGCAGTTTGGAGAAGGGGGGCCGTGGATGATAGGACTTCCAGTACCTTCACTCACTTCCAGAGCCGGTTTCGACCCTCATCCAATAACTGGTCAAGACCACACTTGGCACACAGAGTCCACATGACCCACTCTACATTCTGGTGCAGTTTGGAGGATGTACAATGGATGATTTAGAGTGGGCCATAGGGGTCCTGTTGCCAAATTTGGTCTTGATCAGTCATTGGATGAAGGTCGCAGCGGTCTCGGGAAGTGAGGGAAGTTACTGTAATTCCCATCATGGGACTTGAAGTACCTCCACTCACTTCCTGAGACTGCTGCAACCCTCATCCACTGACTGATCGAGACCAAACTTGGCACACATAAACCCCATGACCCACTCTACATCCTGGTGCAGTTTGGAGAAGGATAGACCATGAACAATGGGATTCGGAGTACCCTCACTAACTTCCAGAGACCACTGCAAGCCACATAACCAACTGATAAAGACCAACCTTGGCACACAATGCCTTTCTCAAATAACCCGGGCACCGCTGGGTCCCCAAGCTAGTCTATAATAAAAGAGAATGTTTGTTTGTATGTTTGTATGTATGTGGCAGCGTTCTGATTGGCTCCCAGCCTCTACATTCTGACAACATGATTAGTTGTCACTGAGGGAGAATTTGCAAGACCAGCTCTGATTGGCCAGCATTCCTACATTCCAGATCTCAAAGGTGCCAGAGAGAGTACTTCACAAAAAGGCTTCCTTTAGCTGATTTTACAAACTAGGCCTCAGCCTGAATTGACAGTAAGACTTCTTCTACTTCAGGAGTGCTCATTAGGTAGATCGCGATCTACAGATGTAGCGGCAAATTCAGAGTCCCAAAACTCTGTAGGCAATACTTTTTACCTCAGGCGGCGCTTCCGTGCGAGCACAGGGATCGATGAACAACGCGACAATTTTACTACGGTTCAAATGAAGCCAACCTTTATTTCCAGGACATCAGCTGACGGGTTCGGCCCGCAGAACAAGCTGCTAAAGGGCAAGAGCCCAGTACATTCTAAGCATTCAGGTTTTATACAGGTAATGGCGACAAAGCCCATCATCCCGCCCTTCTTCACACCCCGTATTGGCTGGCATTCATCAACACATTTTATCATCCAATTAAACAAAGCATTCTTTAGCATTCTTCTCCTATTTGTTAAAAGGCATTGGGATGAAGTAATTCTGGTTCTCAGGCTAGATTATCTATTCTAAAGGCACCATGTTCTGTAACTTGCAACAAATCTACGCCGCTTTCCTGGGAAACCAGCCAAGGGAAAGCTGGCATTTGCCTTGCGCATTAACTAACCATTCAGAGACCTTGTAAACAAACACGCATGGCTGGTATCTGACCAATCCAAGCCGTTTTTATCTAAGAGAGCACATGATGTTCCCTGGCAAATCACTGCTTGTGCCTTCGTTCCAATCAGCGTAGCTTATTCTCGTCATCACTACTTGGCAAGCTACTCCACTACTCCAAAGCCTATACTGAGCAGCACTTTCTCCTAGCCTTAGTTCTGCTAAAAGCATCAATTTCTACTTCATTCCTCCATTTCTTTTTGTAAAAGATTTTGCTGGTAACTAAATCATTTTACACAACCTGATGTTATACATTAGGGGCTGTCCCAATTCATTCTCCAATCTCGTTTCTTCGGTTTCACATTTGCTGCCTTAACTGTCTGTCGTGCTGCAAAACTGCAATATCTCAATACTATTGGCAAACAACATAGGATTATTGTTACAGAACAGAATATCATAAGAACTATCATTATTAAAGACTTTAACCATTTCAGATTTGGCATCCAACTTGTCAAAAATTCCCAGAGGTCTCCTGAACTTTCATAAGACTTTTGCACTTCTTTTGCAACTTGCTGGATCTTACTCATATCTATCTCGATGTCTCCTGACATGTTAATATAATGACAACACGTGGTGTTTAGCCAAACGCATAGGCCCCCTTCTTTTGTCAGCAAATAATCCAGGGCCAATTTATGCTATATTACTACTCTAGCCAGGGAATCTATTTCTATTTGCCAATCATTTATTCCTCTGGCTGTATCATTCGCAAGTTGTTCCAGGCCATAAGATAACACACGTAATTGTCTTATATTCCACGCCACACCCAAACCTGGCGTTGCAATTGCCAGAAATCTTTGTGCCTCAGTGAGATATGTTCGATCTATATCATACCCATATCTCTCTATTGACCCAGCCAATCTCTTTTGGACATGCATGTGTAAATTAGTAACTGGTGTCTTTCTGGGGTACATTTTTAACCCTCCAAGTCCCAAAGTACCTACTGTACAAATTCCTTTCCACGCAATGGGCAAATAACGTCCTGCCCAAGTGCCACAAATCCATAAATATCCTTCTGGAAGGTCTTCTAACTGATTTCCTGTGTGATGAGCAGGTATGTTTTGCATTAAGTTAACTAAGGCATCTTCCTGATGGTTTCCATATAATATGTGTAACGACTCTCCAACACACGGTAGGGATCACACGAAGATGTTTTCTTGGTCCAACACGATTTTATTGAAGGTACGAGACATGTGAAGCTAAAGCACCGGCCCGCCACCCAAACACACCTTTTATACCCCCACAGCCCCTCCCCTACCCATGCAACATCTGGGCAGGGTTACATCAGCCATAAGTGAGTCAGCAATCCCAGTAGTCCATAGGGGCATGACCCCAGGGGTCATAAAGTCAGTGTCACCAGTTCCAATGTCCAATGTCCTTGCTTGGAGGAGTTACCTCACTTCCCTCTCAAGCACCTGGAAGTTGCATCACTCCCAGTATGACTCAACAGTCTGAATGAATCTGGGACAAAGGTCATCCCGAAGCTAAAGTGAAGGTCGCTGCTGCCTCATGACAGGCTTGGAACCTGGACTTCATCCAAGCTCAAGGTTCCCAATCCTGACATAGCGGTCTCCTCCACCTCGTCCTCTCCCTGAGGAAACAAAATATCATTCAATCTAAAGGAGGAAAGGGGCTCACGTACTTTTTTAACAGGCTACAATGAAAAGTGGGATGTACTTTTCCCAAACTTTTAGGCAACATAAGGGTATATGACACTTTATTAACAACAGTCTCAACTCTGAAAGGCCCAAGGTATTTAGGACTCAATTTCTTTGACTTGTAACCCAACTTTAAATTCTCTGTTGATAACCACA